>OX328128.1:44332913-44961634 GCA_946811695.1 Gonocerus acuteangulatus | reverse complement strand
ATACCTGAACTAAGTGATTTGCCTGATTTTTAGGACCCCCAACTTCTAGACCATTAGCGCCTTTCTTGTGTTATTATTATTTGTCGGCCTTGGTTAATTGAAAAGCTTACTAAATTCTCTGCCAAAAAGGTTCTGAAGCTATTTTCGATGGAGCAATGTCAATCAGAGAAATAAGTGCTTAAAACTTTGAAAGTGTTAATTTTGTTCTTTTGAACGTTTTTTTTTGTCTTCGTTTAACTCACTTTTTAATTGATTGTTTTTTGTTTTAAATTCCAATTATTAGTAAAAATTAGTATTTTAGTAAAAGAAGACAAGAAAATGAGAAACGTACTGGTAATAGTGGTTACCTAGAGCGAACGTTGAGAAGGCGGGAAAGTCATTTTCGCTTAGGATACTATCAGTTTCCCCTCAGGACGATGGTAACCTATGACGTTCTTCGTCCTTAAACCCTATTCATACATACATACTATCAGTTTCCTGTTGTGGCCCCTTTAACTTCCTTCTATTTGGTATTTTATTTTATATTTTTAACGAAAGATCAACCCCTACGAATAACTGCTTCTATTCCTTTACGAATGGCATTATGGATATGAACGGAACCGCCCTAAGATGGCGCAGTTCCTGCGAGTCGGTCTTTTTATTACTGCCCCACTTTGCCATTCTCTACTCCTTCCTTCGGGCTCTGAATCCTTTGGGTGTACTGCAAACGTTTTGGATTTATAAGATAGTGTGTTTGGTAAAATACCTAAAATAATAACATTTTAATTATGTAGGAACATAACAGTAAAATACCGAATAGATGAAGATTTGAATCATATGCTTAGAAAATTAACCATTTCTCTGGGTCAAAAAGTAACTTGTTTTCCATCCAAATTTCGAAGCATTTGAGTACAGTATTTAGGAACATTGTAGGATGGTTTTATCATCAATAATTAACTAAAGGTAAGCAGATGTTATTTACATTACCAAATACTCCATCTGTTATCTGTTCTTTTTTTTTTTTTTTTTAGTTGTTTTTAGTACTACATAGCTTCTAAGACGCTTTTTTACAAGTAGATCAATTTTATTTTTATAAATTGTGCCGTAAAAATTTATTAGGAAGGAACTTTCCATGGATTTAGGCGAAAAAGAATGGAACGAACTATTATCAATGAGACTAATTTCTTATGAAAAGGAAAAAGTGCAATATAAAGGACAGAAATTGAAACCCAATTTGGCAAGGTTGGCAGCGGATTTTCCCGAGTACAGGAATACATTTATCATGCCGGACGCAGTACATATTAGCTTTTGTAGGCGGCACCACAAGAAAAAGACACTCTTTGAAGAATTGGAACAGACGACCAAAGAAAATCTCAACAACTACAACCTTGTTTGTGGTAACAAGAAAATAGAGTTCAAAGGCTCGACGTTTCTCTTGATGGAATGGCCACCTCACAGGATCGGAGGGATCGAATCTTTCGTAGAGTACATGAGCAGATCCGACGTGAGGGTTTTGGTCAAGACGTGCGCGATACAATACAGCAATAGGTATAAGGTTTTTATTAATGGCCAATTTCATCAGGACCGTTGAGATACACTTTAATGAATGCGGCGTTCCAACGAAGAACCAAGTAGATGAGTGGATCGGACTGTTGAGGATCTACGAGAAGATTCGCGGGAGTGCTGTAGCAGTTCACTGCATGAACGGGTTCGGAAGATCTCCATTCCTAGTTGCTTTAGCTCTCATCGAGCTGGGTATGCCAAGAAGGGATGCCATTTCCCATCTAAGGTCTTTGAGGACCGAAGCGATCGGAAGGAAGCAAGAAGAGTTTCTGCTCAATTACAAACCTACAACAAAACGGAGGATGCATAGGGATTGTTGTAGAATATTTTGATGTATTATTTTAATATTTTTATAATTGCAGTACTGCTTATCTAGGCGCACGGTAGTGCGCCAGGCCAAGTTCCGGCCTAAGCATACTGTGTGTATATTACAGGCGGTCTTAGAGCCGATTTTTACCCTCTCATAACTTTCAACCAGGTAAAGATAAAGTTATGAAATTTTACACAGGTATTATACTACTAGATGTGAGTAAAACTGGAAATTTTCATAATTCTACATCAAATAGTTTCTGAGATATAAGCGATCAAAAATCGGGATTTATAGGACTCACTCACTCACTCACTCACTCACTCACTCACTGACTCATCAAAATTATTGGGTACTTCCCATGATGCTAGAGACTTGAAATTTCGCATGAAGATATATATGAAGACGTTATTAAAGGAAAAAATCGAAAAATCGCGAATAGTTGTGTTTGACTCCGCTTCCGGGGCGGGGGGCGTGCCAGTTTTGTACTTCCTTCGGAAACCCATAATTCCGTCCGAAACCCATGATGTGGGGTATCAAATGAATTGTCTCGGTATGAAGAACCTATATTTGATGTTTTAAGAAACAATTAGACGCATATAGGCTCGGTAAAAATCTTATACCAGCTGTCTGTCTCTATGTTTGTTCCTTATACAAATCCGTACCGTTTGACCGATTTTGACCAAACTTGGGACACAGATGGGTCTTGATACGGGGAGAATCATAGGCTAGGTTAAATTGTCTATCAGCTGTCTGTCTGTCTGTTTGTTCCTTATACAAATACACACCGTTTGACCGATTATGACAAAATTTGGCACACATGTCGGTCTTTCTCCGGGTAGTATCATAGGCTAATCAAAATCGTCTATCAGCTGTCTGTCTGCATGTTTATTCCTTACACAAATTCACACCAATTGACCGATTTTGACCAAACTTTGCACACAGGTAGGCCTTGGTCCGGGGAATGCACTAGGCTAGGTAAAAAAGGTCTTTCAGCTGTCTGTCTGTATGTTCGTTCCTTATACAAATTCACACCGTTTGGCCGATTTTGACCAAACTTGGGACACAGATGGGTCTTTCTCCGGGTAGTATCATAGGCTAATCAAAATCGTCTATCAGCTGTCTGTCTGCATGTTTATTCCTTACACAAATTCACACCAATTGACCGATTTTGACCAAACTTGGCACACAGGCAGGCCTTGGTCCGGGGAATGCACTAGGCTCGGTAAAAAAGGCCTTTCAGCTGTCTGTCTGTATGTTCGTTCCTTATACAAATTCACACCGTTTGGCCTATTTTGACCAATCTTGGCACGCAGGTAGGTCTTGATACGGGAGTTTCATATTACCTATGACGTTTTCTACTTTTTGTTCCACCGAAATGCCATCATTCCTTCTGAAACCCATCATGTGGGGTATCAAATGAATCGTCTTGGTAAGGAGAACCTATATTTGATGTTTTAAAAAACATTTCGACATATCTTAACAAAAATAGTTGTGACTTCTTTCTTAAATGTAGTAAATAAAGTCGTAGGGGTTCGCTGCATAATATACTTCAAAGCAGATACTAAGTTTTTCAAAGTCGAGCCATCTAAATTACAAAGTTTAGGATTACAAACCCAAAATGTATCGTCTTTGTTCTTATATTTTGCTTGAAGGCCTTCTGCACTTTCCCTATTGTGATCTTTATCCTCGGGATAAGGTTCCTGTGTTTTACAGTGTAATAGTTTAGTTAAGACAGCAATCAATTTGTCCTCTAGAGTAATGTCATCTGGAAGAGCTTCTAACTTTTCTAGTCTAGTGATTAGATGTATGTAGGTTGATTATTGGTATCAAATATCAAGCAGTAAGGAGAACCTTATGCAGAATCCAAAGACCCTGGTTTTATATGAAGTACAAAAGCCAGTAGGTATGCGGCAACTAAATTCTATTTAATACTTAGAAAAAAGGAATGAGATCCCCAAAAAAACATAAATGTGAAATAGAGGCCAAGTTCCTGCCCCCACAAAGAAACACTCCCTTGCTCAAAAATATCCCCTCCTAAAACCCCGCAAAAACGCCTTACCATTCTCCACTTCAAAAAAGTAGTATGAGTTAGTGTCTTAATTCTACCTAAAATATTTGCCAATACAAGAGATGATACAAGAAAGAAATGTCCAAGTTCATTACTTGGAAGACCTCATAGTTACTTACTAAGAACAGTAAAGACACTTCAACTGACCTTTAAAAACACCAATAAAAACACTTATATCCAGTTACTAAAATATCACTTTCCTCAACCAGGTATATTCTTAAACTTGGCAATGTTTTTTTTGTGCCGAAATTATCTTTAGAGAAAAACTAAACATTGCCAAGTTTAAGAATATACCTGGTTGAGGAAAGTGATATTTTAGTAACTGGATATAAGTGTTTTTATTGGTGTTTTTAAAGGTCAGTTGAAGTGTCTTTACTGTTCTTAGTAAGTAACTATGAGGTCTTCCAAGTAATGAACTTGGACATTTCTTTCTTGTATCATCTCTTGTATTGGCAAATATTTTAGGTAGAATTAAGACACTAACTCATACTACTTTTTTGAAGTGGAGAATGGTAAGGCGTTTTTGCGGGGTTTTAGGAGGGGATATTTTTGAGCAAGGGAGTGTTTCTTTGTGGGGGCAGGAACTTGGCCTCTATTTCACATTTATGTTTTTTTGGGGATTATATTAGTTACTTTAATGCTACCAACATTTTAAATGAAAGTATGTAAACGGATAAGTGGTCATTACTCGCGCCTTATCCGCTTTGGCTTGGCACAAGACGACACTTGCCCGCTCTGTCGGGATGGTATCATGAATGAGAACCTTATCACCATCTGTCCCGAGCCATCTGATCCTCAGCTTTCTACGCCTGTTCTTTATTTGGAGCCTCGACGCCGAATGGCTTATCAGCAAAGAGTGGGCATCGGCTAATAAAATAAATAATTTAGCAATTTGGCAATGGCATTCCAACTTACATCATCATTAGCACTTTTAATCTTATCGGACTGAATAGCGATCTCCTATTCTTGTATGTAGCCAGATAAATTGATGCTTAATGATCTGAGCTTTGGGCTAAGGATCTGCTTGGTAGAGCTAGACCATCCTAGATGTACCATCTAGTCCGGAGGACTAATCTCCTCTTATCATTCATCTCGAAAATTTACTGATGGAAGTTTTCAAGTTTTCCTATTATGGACTAGACTATCGTATGTATCTAGAAAATAAGGCTGTGATACTTACAAATTAAATCATAGGATCAAATTTTAACGTCCATTATTCTTAACTAAGAATTTTGGGACTGGTTATCTATAGGTTATCAACCTTTCCTAGCCAGGATAGGGCTGATACCTTTTCTTTGTAATGTGCATAGAATCATACATAGATCTGGTTTAGAGTCACAATTGTCTAGCATCAAATCACGAAGGCCCTTATAGTACAGAAGTACCGTAATCTGTACTATACCCGTCACGAAAATCTTTGTCATGTGTAAATGGACATTAAAATTAAAATTAATATGATTCATAAGCTCATATATCGCACTAGTATTTGATTGACACACCTCAAAAATAGGTGTTTTTCAGTTATTACTATGAATGACATGGTAAATATCTCTTTATCAACCATCAAATCTGTAGGTACCTAGCTTCAGATCTTGTGCACCAAAGGGCACTTTTGTCACTCTATCTGTCTTAATACTATTCCCCCTACATAGGCAAGAGTGAGACACTTTCAGTTGAGATTTTTTTTTAGTTGTGTCACTATTGCGATATACTCCAGCACTGTTTAATACATGATTTTACTAAAATTCGTCCAGAAGATATCCCGAGGCTGTATTGTTTCACACACAGTTCATAGTTGCACACTGTGGTTGGTAGCATTTGTGGTTATTTAACCCCTTAACGGGTAAGGGCCGCTTGAGCGGCCACTGCTCGCTGAAATTAAAAAATGACGCGTGTGAGGCGGAATTGGTTCCAATGCTTCCTGCTAGATGCCGGGGTATGCCAAAAAATAGTATTTGGAGGTCTTGGGCCCGAGGAGCCGAGATATGACGAAGTTGGCCGCTAAAGCGGTCCTTGCCCATTCCTGTACGCGTCTCGTGTCAGTGTTGGCCGCGCATTATTGGCTCTCTGGATCACTCATCTTATCCGGAAATCGTTTTAAAGTATGTAATAATTCTTTTATACATTCTAGATTAGGAATTAATTGGTTTTAATTGAAATGAGTATATCGCTTACACCTTATTCATTGATTCGTCTCATAAGTACCTTACTCTCGTGAGACTGGAAGGAAAAAATACTTTTTTATTATTATTTATTTTTATTATAATTTTTTTTTTTTTTTTAAAGCCTTCCAATCTTAAGGTAATGCCATCGAATGAACCATTTTCATTTTCGGTATATTTGCGACTTGGAATCGGCTTTACGACGTGTCGCGGGCATTGCATATCGGGGATTCCCGATGCCTGGAATGGGCAAGGGCCGCTCTAGCGGCCAACCCTGTATTTATGGGTATAATTTTTTTTTTTAACATCCTGGGTTCATATTTAGTAAATGGATGCCCCCCAGACTCCCAAATATAAATTAAAAAAATTCCAACATAGCTAGCGAAATGTGCCCGTTAAAGGGTTAAGTTCCCTTTGAGGATTCCGAGATGTCCCAGCTCCTCAGTGTTGCCTATGTTGTTATCAGTGTTGCGTCACAAATGGTCAGTATTGCCGTGAAAAATGACTTGATATGTTTAAAATCCCGAATTGATTTCATTATACATTTTTGTCTATAGACATTTTTAAACTATATCATAGCTTATATATCATTACCTACTTAAATTTTATAAAATGTACCAATTTAAATTTTAATAGTCTTTCTTTCAGGTAATTTCTGTAATCATGATAGGAACTCGTAGATATAATGCAGATCTAAGGTCATACAGAAATCCTGATATGCCCCATCTTTTGGAAGAACATATTGACGTTATAAAAGGTTAGTTTTAATTGTTACTATTAGTGGTATTTTTGTAAAATTAAATTACTTCAATTACTTAACATATTTTCAAGGGAATATTATTTATAAACACCTCGATTAAAAATTGTTATACCAACAATCATTTGAGAAATGTATTGCCTGCATTAATACAAAGAATAAAAAATGTATCGTACTAAACATTAATTTTCTATGTTTCCTATCGCCCATTGAGACAAAATCCCCTTATGACATACTGGCTAACTTATCGTGTACTGGCTTGTATAGCGCAGGTAGCACCATTACATCAAGAACAGATTTTCACCGAGGAAACTTCAAGCAGAACAATACTGCTGATCTTAGGTCATTACTACAAGTCGCGAAAGTAAACCAGAATATAATAACAATAAACGTAGATATTTTTACATCGTGTTCTTATTTTGCAGAATACTATTCTTTCGGGCCTCAATCAGTCTTGCTAACCTGTCCAATCTGCAGATATTGTGGCTACACTAGAGTGGACGTCAAGCCGACCTGGAGAACCTATCTGTCTGTACCTATCCTATGTGTAATGTGAGCAAATGCAGGTATTTATTAGCAGTAATGGTATTCAACTACATCCTAAAAAAAAGCTTGTCCGATTTTAATTTCTTCACAGAGTCCTTTTATCTCTGTTATGTTTCAATCGATAAATTCCATTATCTACAAAGACTTAGAATTACTATTTTTTTTTTCAACTACTTGACCAATTCTTAAAATTGCACCCACAACTTTAAAATCCTCTTGGTAACACCCTGTCAGCTGATACAGGCCATGACACCTTCAAAGATGCAGGTCAGGCTGTCACCTTCTTCCTACCTCTTTTGACAAGTCCTTCACAGCTGATAAGGCGCCCATGAATCCTCAAAAGACTATGTGTCAGTAGACGAATGTTCTATGCCACATTACTAAATATACGTTTCAATGGAGGAATCCCAATCTTTGAGTAAACAGATCTCTGCAGGACTAAGGTGATACTTATACCAGATCTCCTTACAGGCCTCTGCCGACTGCATCGACAACTTTACTCCATTGTATTAAACATTATCACGCGATGCCGGCTATGCTATGAGGTTGATGAAACTTTCTATTTGCAGAGATATCTGCATTTTGGAACGGATTGCACTGATGATCCAAGGAGGTTACTCGAGCTAAACCTCACGGCCCTTAGAAGGTTCATCGCTGCCACGGGTCTGGTGTCGTAACCGACATTTCGGGTGGCACAATACATCTTTCGGGCCTCTGTGCGGTTCACCCTAGATAGTTTACCGAGACAATCGTTATCTAATCTAATCATATCTATAAGAAAAAAAATCATCGTTATAGAGTACAGAATTCTAGCATGTCACCTGATCGGTTGTTCTTGGTTGCCATTTCACGCCATAAGTTATTACGCAACCAAAAAGTCGCTTGTTTTTCATAAATGATAGCAGAGAAACACAAACATCTGACGTCGTGTCAGCAGATACCGTACATTTACTTCTTGTGGAACTGACGATTTCACTTTTTTAGTCAATAACATTCCCGGTACTAATGGCCCAGATGTCGATCCGCCATAAAAAAAATCAAATAAAATAAAAAAAATAACATTCATAACAGTCCTCAGCTTGTGATTTTTAATCTCGGAATTCCTTGAGAATCTTACATATAACCACGTGGTGAATGGGTTCTAACCTCTCTAAACTCAACAGAACATCCTTGATTCAATCCTTCGCCTAATCATTCAATCCCAAAGACCTTCTTCGACTTTGTACATTCAAATCGTCTGTTCTCGCCGTTAACTCCAGCTCCTGTCCTTCCGATCTATTTTTATCTTCCACTCTACACCTACATTCAAAAAATCCCTTAAGATCCGTGAATTCCCTTACACTCTCCGGAATTCCCTTATCTTGTATTTCTCTTCCATAGTCCCGGCCTCATTGGACTACAATCGGTACAGTTGATCTATTTGGTGTTTTCATTCTACTTCGTTGGACTGCACAGTTCAACTCTGGCCTGAAGGCTGCATCATACACGGTGAAGAATATCTCAAGATTTGGACTGGGCAGTCCAAATCTTGAGATATTCCTCACCTTGCATGGGCACCCCAAGAATAGTTAGGTTAAACTCATTAGGTTATTACGGTAGGCGTCTCTTGGTGGTCTTGCTGAAGCTTTTCCGAATCCAACGTGAAGTGGGTACACATTTTCGGTGATGGACTCGTTAAAAATACTCTAATTCACCATGAATATTTAGAAAGGCAAAACTTCCTGCAATAATAGGAATTAACAGATCTTTTTTGAGGCAAAGCTATCAAAAGTGAGTAAATAATGACTCCCCCCAAAAAAACCTAAATGAACAAAAGGCACAAGGCCACATGAGAAACATATAAATAGGATTTTGGAGTAGCGAGACTTCCAAACCCGAACTCATAATACAAATTACCCGGAAATCAGCACCTTTCATTGCCATGTTGTTTCATTAGTCAATTATGACGTAATGAGCTCAAATATTTCTACTGGGAAAATAAACAACTATTACTGGAAAATGGGCATTTAAAATATTAGTTGTAAACCTTTTGGTGAAAAGCTGTTTTCTTGGATATAAATCCTTATACTGGCATGAATGGACTAGTTGTTGCATTTTTTATTGGAAATATTAAAAAGAAAAATTTAAAGCCTTTTTTTAGCGCGTTTTCTCTGTCCCACTATAATGAGGAAACCCGTCTGTGACATCGATTTGATGATCCAATCCGAAGGTTCCAATATTATTCCTTTGTGTTTGTTACTCATACATATCAAATTTTGAAGTGAAGTTGTGCCCTCACACACAAATATAAAGATAGACACGAGCATTTCTAGCACTTTTATCCTAACCAATACTTATTTCTTCCCAGGTGTTTCCCGTTCTGCTTGGCTCCCTTGTATATGGACTGCTGCAAATCTGCCACGCACTACTGCTCTGTCTGTGGCCACAAGTTAGGGCAGTATCAAGGATTATGAGTAGATTTCATACTCCTCCAGCCTACAATTTGGAAATGCAAAATTATTCATAATGAATAAACTCAGTCCGTTCTGTAACGTGTTTTTCTTAGGTCTTTTTTGCGAACATAATTATATGCGTATATATATATATATATATATATATATATATATATATATATATATATATATATATATATATATATATATATATATATTTAGTTGGGTAATATATTCTCGCCGTTAAACGCCCTCACTTTTTTTTTTTTTTAACTTTAGCTCAGATACTATAATTATAAAGCCAAGTATTATAAGTTACCACTCTTCACGTCCAAGTCTTTCCCATGAAACCAGCCATTTTGGCTTATATTAAGCTATGGGTTACACAAAGAGTTCACATCTTTCTGATTAGAAAAGGGGTTTGATCTGTTAAGATGCCTCTATTATTGATGGTTCTCTCACGTAAGCAGATTTTGATGCAGGGAAGCAACTTGTCAGCTAGTCGAAGGAAATTGCAAAATATTGCCTCCAAGTGGCACACTTGAACTAAGTAGGATAGCGGGGCTCCTTAGAGGACGTAACGCACTGAGAAAACAACGTGATAATAGATAATACTACTTATCGATGGTGTTTTGATGAAAAGGACACCTCACGCGACATGCTTTGTGTAAGTGACGTTTTTGCCTCCAGCAGACTTTGGCAGGGCAATAATAACGCCTGAGGAAATATCTGATACTACATCAAAGGAGCTCACGCGTTTCGCGAGGAACTATTACTTGCAAAAGAAGTCAATGAAGGGACTCTAGGCAAAAATATTCCGGTATAGATGTGATCAAGAGCAAGGCAGCACGGAAGAATCTGATTGCATTGTGTTGTGCTTGAATATGAAATTGCGTAACATAAGTATGATATTAATCTATTGCTAGATCATAGCCTGTAGCCTCACTGTTCTATAGATAATATACTTGCATGGCGCATATTATCTCTATTGAGCCAATATTAAGTAGGTCCGAAACTAGAATAAATGGTCTCTAAACAGGCCGATAATAGCAGGTTCCCGGGGAAGATTCTGACCTAGGACTATTAAAGCGGGTTTGCACGAGACACGCACAGCAGTATAATCACTCCATCCGCGCGACATTCATGGGACCGTGACAGCTGAATTGCAGGGGGTATCGACGATGATTACCCCTTTCCGGCGAACGTCCGGGGTATGTAAAGGAGCAGAGAGCCCGTGCTACAGGCAGACATCATGCTGTACTGGGCGCTGATACTAGGTGGTCTGTTCGGGCTGGTGGCTTCTGAGGATGGGCCGATAGCGAAGACTACAGCTGGAGAGGTGCAAGGATATGTACAAGTGTCCAGGGGTGCCATGAACTTCCTGGCCTTCGCAGGAATACCCTTCGCGAAGCCGCCTGTCGGAGATCTCAGGTTTGAGGTAAAGTATGTCATAATAATGCTCATGTTATTTTGGATAAAGACAAATAGATACGGATTAATGTGTATTCGTCCAAAATCGTGATTCACATCGATGGAATTAGCTGGTAACTCCGAAAATGGGCAAAATAAGTTAAGTGCACTATGATTAACTCCTAAGAATCCGGCATAGTATAATGAAATCGCTAACTCACAGCCTTAATCGTTTTGACTTTAAAGATGTGGGGTTTTTGGCATCTTTTAAAATAACTGTGTTGAGCTGCCCTAAAAAGTTGAGATTGTGAACTTAACTAAGTTATTCCCTCAGTCCGTCAATATATCATATGACATTTAGCGGATTTTGCGCTAGCCGTAAAAGAAGTGTTTATAAAAATTAAAGTTATGCTTAATATTATTTAAATAACATTTCTCTAATTTCGCGAATAAAAAAATATATTACACTAAATGTTGTAATTTTTATTTTTGAGCACATTTCAAAGGAATGTTGTTATTGAGATTGCAATTAAAACAAAACTTTTGAAAACGTCTTGTAAATCTTCATTGACAGTAACGACTACCAAAATCGACACCGTTAAAATGTTTATATATATATATATATATATATATATATATATATATGTATGTATATATATATATATATTGGTTTCAGTGATCTCTATCGCGCAGCATACAGGAATCCTATGATAAACAATTTTATTAGTTCGTTAATAAAATCGTTCAATAAGGATTGCGGGTCTATAAGAAGCTAATCAGTCCAGACCAACTTATTAATGTGTCCCTAGTGGACGTAATTTCTGTTTTCTTGCAAACGATAGAATTTAATATTATGAATATAACCAAAATTGTTATCATGCATAACCAATATTACATAAAACATGTATACTAATAGAATATATGCCTGAAGAAGGACAATGGAGTCCGAAACGTTGCAATACAAATTAAATATAACATTTGGATGTTTCTACCAACATTTCGCATTGTACCCATCTTATCAGATTACGCAATTTGATCTTCATAACTGTTATTAGTATATATCTATTTATAAGTAGATTAATTTATGGATATATGCGGATGTAGAAGATAGTTATCTATGTATATATTTATTTATTTATTCTAGCTGTGTGATGAATGCAAAAACATTTTTCTAAAATTTATTCAAGGTTACAATCTGCCAATGTTAAAATAAAGTTTGAAAGATAATCTTATAATACATAAAATATGTATAGTAAAATATAGTAAAGGAATATTATTCCTTGATAGTGTTATCATTCATTGAACTCTGTACACAGATAGTATACTACTATAGCAGAATTTACTATAGACCCATTCATCTTGATTTGGAGTAGACATGTGAATGGGCAACAGCAGTCAAAACTGATTGACTTGTCGTTGTTGATACTGATAAATAATCTTTGCAATATATTCCTTGACGACAAGATTTAAATGTTCTTTGACTTAGTCAAATAGGTCAGATGTGATAAGAACGTACGTCAGAAGTGATAGATTAACTCTACCGAGACACGTTTCCAAAGAACATATTAGAGCTTGCCGAAAGAATGTATGTAAATATTGAGGTTGGACTCATGAATGAATTTATCAAAAATTCCTTCAGATCTTCCTCAATCCTACATATTAGATACCGACAATGGGAGACACGGTGACCGTGGTTGCCAAGGCGTGAGCACTCCATGGCTAAGGTAGGGGCAGTGTTTTTTTCCCCGAAACGTGGCATTCAACATTCAAATACATAACGTTACGTTTAAGAGTAGCGAAGAAGGGGGTCAATTGAGCCAAAAAAAAAAGTGTAGAATTTTCTTTCTTGTTGAATTGAACAAAATAATACTTTTTTTTATGTCAGTTATATGTAAATGTTATAAATCCCTATACATAATAAATAATACGAATTTTCAACAATTATAAATATTTGTAACCACGCCGAATAGTTCAATTGACCCCAGCTAGGGTCAGTAGAACCACTAGTCGGAAGCAATTGAACCAATAATATTAGAAACTCAAATAAAAAAGCCTTTAATAAATAATCTATTATTTGTTTCATTAAAATAACAATATTGCACATTTTTAATGCAAAAATAGTGTATAATGTAATTAATTTCTTTTTCACAACCGTAGTTACAAAAAAAACTTTAGACATATTTTTTTTTTCTTTACTACATTAATATTTTTCGTATCTTGTTGTTCATATCTGTTTCTACGTTAGCATTTCTTGTTGTGTATCTAGCACGTTGGCTAATGATGAAAATAACAGACTTACTGGACAATTGAATCCTCCAACTAACATCAGCAATCGCACTACATTTTTCTTTGTCTAAGTTATTTTTTTTTTACTTAAAACGAAGAAGCGTGCATGCCTGATGATCTACGTGGCTTAACCGCCTTTCGGATTGATGGTTCAATAGACCCCCATATGACTTTTTTGTAATTATTAGTACATAACAAATTAATTAATTAATGAAATTGTGTATTACAATGAAGTTGGGGGTAAGAGTATACGAAACTATTACAATTGGAGCTTGACAATTTTATTAAAAAAATCAAACATTATAAAATAATTTGTTTTCAGTCGAAAATGAAAAGGTTGCATACGTACAAATACAAAAACCCTAGTTTACCAAAATCACGGTTTAATCATTAAACTTTAATGTGTTAGAAACTATCTCTAAAAGTGTGATCCATTTTATCAATGTTTTCGATTTTTTGAGTCGACTGGTTCAATTGATCTCTCTCATCCCTACAATTTACGCTGATTACTTCCCGATTTATGCTCTGTCAACCACGATGGACCTCAAATATAGGGGAAACTTCTAACTTGTGAATAACAAACATTATCCTAAAGGCTACCTGTAATGTGTGCTGTTCATTTCAAGGACAGCACGAGCCAGGTTACGCCAAACTTTCTGGTGATTCTTTACAGGCCAAAGGATCGTAAACAAATAAATGAAGGTCATACTTTTAGTACATTCCGAAGAAAAGTAGCCATTGAGATTCCACCCGTGACAGAATTTCTTCAAATCTTCCTACTCCCTATCTACTAAAAGTAGATTGCTGCATTTCATTATGATGATCATTAAAAAACCAAATGTTTTGCTTATTAATTTTTGTTTTGTTTTAATTGACCACAATTTACCCATGCAAAGCATCCTTTTTTGGCCATCGACGCTTAGGCCTCTCTTCCACTGGAACCGAAAAGCTGCGAACTGCGAAGCAAAAAATTCAGGGGAGCGCCAATCGTCCGAAATCGTGCGAATGCCTCTCGTCCATTGCTTCAGTATTCGTCCGAATTCGCAGTAGACGAGATGGCTGTTCGGAAAGGTTTTTTTAGACATAATTTCTAACAAACGTTTTATGATCGAATACTTAAAATTTAATTATCTTAAAGAGTTTTTGAGCAATCCTTTCTTTTTCATTAAGAAATATGTCTACGTTGAAAAGAAGAAAAAAAAAAAAAAAAAAAAAAAAACTGAACATCACTCCTCTTCCCTTCGGAATCGGACCATAGTTCAAATGAACTTTTTTGTTGGAAATTATGTCTAAAAGCACCTCCCAGAGTTAAACTATTTAGACCTGAACCACCCTACACACACACACACACATATATATGTATATATATATATATATATGTGTGTGTGTGTGTGTGTGTGTGCGTGCGTATAAATCAGTCCCGTAACAAGCCACAAGGGCCCAGAGGGGCAGATACTGTAGAGGTATCAGATTCTTGACCATAAGGCACACTACGGAGATAGTATGGTCAGTACTATGCTCCGGCCGACTGATTTTTCCCTTTGCATGTACCTCTTAATTAATTAAAGCATGCGTCAGCCTAGGGATGATCTGGGACCCCAAATCCAACCCTCGAACGACGACACTAGGAGATAAAAATCTTTAGTGCGCGCTCCAGTTTTGAACTCGGGTCAAAACAGTGAACTTTAGTGCTTCATAACTTCTTTCCTAGTTGAGAGCGACTTTTTTATTTAACGGATTCGTCTTTAGCGCGTTAAAATACGATATAGTGCAAAATTTAAAAATAATCGGTTCCGAGGAGGCTAAACTTCAAATTTACGTTACTGCCTTTGCAAAATATATTATTTTTTACACAAGATGCCTACATCTGTTTGCGGTGATGAAAATGCCAAAAGGGAGCTTTCCAATTCCTGGACAGCCGCATCTCTTGACAAGTTTTTAAATGTCAACCATAAATTGAATAAAAAGTTTCAACAAATTTATAAATTTATCCTGATCATTTACGCACGTGATTCTTTCAGGATAACTAGAAAATGACTTTTGAACCAATTTTTTTGGTGGTAAGAAAACCTGCATTTGTATGCTTAACTTTTTATGCACTTTTCAATTTTGTCAACTCAATATTTAAATAAGAAAAACGTCGAGTAGATATATTAAAACATGTTTAAATCATTTAAAATAGTAAAAGATGTTATTTACCTTGTGTAGAGTCTGACACAATCGTTAAAGAATACCTGAAAAGAAAAGTTTAGTCATCAAGTCAAAATATCGTTTACTAGTGTAGAGTCTGTGATAAACCGTTTTGGAGCATTCAAATATCGTTAGCTCACTAACGTAAATATTCAAGTCCCCATTTTTGAGAATATAATCCAGAATGACTTCTGGTTACATTGTGATAGGTTTTACGTCATTCTGTCAATATAAAATATTTCAATGTTTTCGCGCAATTTGGCCCACTGTGCGTCGGCACGGACAGTGTTGCCATTATAATTACATACAAATTTTATTGCAATCCAACACCCCCCAATAATAAAATTTTTAACATATTACCAACAATGTATACATAAAAACTTCGCAATTACCTGTTCCATGTTGAGAACTAAATATAAGAAACTAAAATTCTGAAGAAACAGCCACAACACTCCCGTTATTCTAAACTTAACAGTTCCCGTTCTTTTGATTATACACTCACTGCACTGGTCCCTAACCTGTTCGGTAAAGTGGGAGCAACAGAGAACTAGTTCAGTTCTTAATAAACACACTTTAATTACTCAAAAATAAAGTAATACAACAGAAACTTAATCTAACAACTTCCTGGGAGAATACACAATAACAATGGCGTCGGAGGTTATATACTTTGTTTGCAAGACAGTGTTGCCAATATATTTTTTTTTTTTTTTTTTTTTTTTTTTTTTTTTTTTTTTTTTTTTTTTTTTTTAACGGCGCATCTACATCTAGGTCATTAGCGCCGGGCTATCTACAGGTTGCCACCCTTTTCTAATGCCAACAGCACGTGGTCGGTCACCCATTCAGGTTCTGACCACGCCCGGCATTGCTTAACTTCGGTGATCTACGGGAACCGGTGCGTTCAACGTGGCTATGGCCGTTGGCGCCAATATAATTATATACATATTACAATTGCAATTGCATTGCAATCCAACAAAAGTTAATCAGTCTTTATTAAAACGGAAGGTAATAAAACAAATGTATTCTAATCAAAATGTTTGTTGCAGCCACCAGTAGCAGGAGAACCATGGAAAGGCATAAGACAAGCTAAAGAACCAGGTCCAATGTGCCCTCAAGTCAGCATCTACGCAGATGGTGCCATCGGAGGCGAAGAAGATTGTCTCTATCTATCAGTATTCACCAGGAAGGTATTTCATTTGGAATTAATGAGTCTTTTTTGTTTTGTTCTCTTGATTTATTTATTTATGGGTTCTAAACATGGCCACTAGCAAAGCGCGACCCTGTGCAAATCTCTGTTACGGGGTATTTTGTGTTCAAAATCTATTCATACATTAAAAATGTAAATAATTGGATTGCAATTGCTACCAACAAGATATCAGCTTAGATTGCTTGTTAAATAGGTGACAAGAAAAAAAAAAATAAGAGTTTTCATGTTCTGAAATTTTATATTTCTTTCAATACCAAGAAGTTAAGTAAAGCAAAATGACACAACAAATATTACCAGGGGGTATTTAAAAATCTTCTAGATATAGTAGCAGGATATTCTTAAACTCTACAATGCGCCATGGCTGAGCCTATTAATAACACAATTTTATTGAGTATAGAAACATACAGATTTGAAGTGTATGAAATGGATTGATTCTATGAAATGTAAAGACAAAACCTTCATTTTATTTATATTAATTTGACCATATTTTTTAGTTGGATGGAAAAGCACCTGTTGTGGTGCACTTCCATGGCGGTGGATGGCTGCTTGGTGATGGACCAAGAGGAAAGACACCAGAGTTCATGATGGACTATGATATTGTTATTGTCGATGTCAACTATCGTCTAGGAATTTTAGGTAGGCTTTTCTTTTTTTTAAATCATTGTAAATCTATTTGGCTGAGTAACTACAAGGTTATTGTGTGTTGCAGTATTTTAATGTGTGCATTGTGTTAGTGGTTCTTATATATTATACAATAGCTTAATACAATGTATATGTACAATATGTGCAGCTTAGCATATATAACTTATTTTATTTATATATTCTTAATTATTTCATTAACTTAAATCTTTCTTTATAGTGCATTAAAAATGCTTACTCCTAATATGATGCATTAGGAGTTTGCATTTACCTGATTCACACTGGAAGTTAAAATGTAAGTCGCACTTGTGGGGCATAATTTTTGTTCTAATACAACATAAAAATCTTTAAAACTAATAAATAAAAATAGGTACATCTTTACCAGAATAAAACATAGTTTGACATTCATTCAAACTAAGACAGATAAATTTTGGTTATGTTTGAATTAGAGTAAGTATGTACTTTAAAAAAAAAAAAATGATTTATCATAAATGAGAAATTTTAGATTTTCTTTAATAGACTAGATTTTCTAAAACGCACTAAATATAGGAGGCCTATTCAATAGCTTTTCAAATTTTCTATTAAAACGGTTGATGAATACATTTCTGTAGTACCACCTCAGTTGCAGAAAACGGTGCTTGAAGTTTTGTATGTTTCGGTTTTGATCCATTTAATGTAAAATACTATGAATTTCTATTCAAAGGTTTCCAGATAACAAAACATATGAATTTTTAGGATTCCTCAGTTTCGAAGACGATGTAGTACCTGGAAACATGGGTCTAAAAGATCAAGTGATGGCTTTGAAATGGGTAAAAGATAACATTAAGAATTTTGGAGGTGATCCTGACAAGGTTACGATTATGGGAGAGTGTGCTGGAGGTGATGCTGTCGTTCACCATTTGATATCTCCAATGGCTGCTGGTATGCAAAGTTTTTATTCAAAAATCAGCTTAATATTGAAGATATTATGTATAAAAAATGTAATACTTTTTTTTTTTTTTTTAAATATTAGTCTTTTACAAATATTAGGTACTTCTCATTTTTTAAATACCTGACCTTTTGAAATTTGATTATAGTTAATAATGACTTGTAATGTCTTCTGGACTTATACAGGAATAATATTAGAATGTTATTTCAAAACATTATCGGAATAAAATTTGATTAGCTTGTCATAAGGAACTTTTCTCTGAAGGAAAAGAACCCAATTTTGTTTTTGGTAGAAATATATTGCCTATTTTGTTTGATCCTACCAATATTAAATATATTGGCTAATTTAATTAAAATTAACAGATAATTTTTTTTATTTATTTTTTTTTTTTTACGGCGCATCTACAACTTGGCCATTAGCGCCGATTAACAGATAATTAATTAAAATTGTTATTTATTTATTAACAGATAATTAATTAAAATTTATTCATTATTAACAGATAATGAATAAATTTTAACAATTCCTATTAATGCAAGGAATTGCAGCTGGAACAGAAAATTAAAATTTTAATGACATTTCAAGAAACTTCAAACAATAAAAAATACAGTTGAGGATTGGCCATCCAGTCATCCTGACAATAAATGCGAAGAAATAGTACTCGCTCAATTACGGGTTGGGCATACTCAACTAACACATAATTTCTTATGACAAGACGTCACAGGCCTATATGCAACATGTGTAACTCTGAACTTACTATTGAACATTCACTGACATACTTCAATGGCACCATCCCAAATGACAGGCAAGAATTCCTCGGCAATGATAGCCAGTACATCAACACTATACTAACTTACCTCAAGAACACAGGACTATACAAACTTATTTGATGAACACCTGGCTTACAAGATATATTTCCATCGATACTAAACATTATTTATAAGTGACTCTTTCATCTAATAAATTATGTATCTACACACACCAATAACAAAAATAACCATGCTGATTTCCTAGAATAGCTAAGCTCAAAAGATACTGTTCTTTGTGTAATCACCATTGAAGCGGGACACTCAAACAATAAATAAATAATGTAATTTTACCCACAAAATTGGCCACAGTTCATGCTTAAAAGTCAAAATTGTTGTTAACTAGTCCACTATTGGGACTTTTACCGTACTACTTTATTGAAGCAAAGCATCCTTCAACTATAGATTGCCCCCAAGTAGAATTCTAGATAAATAGAACAGGCCTATTTCTGAATGCCCTTAGGCCTTTTCCACCAAGGGATAGCAGAAAGTGGATCTAGCTATTCAATCACTGGAGTGACTGTACCAGGATATGCCAAGGAGAGAGCGATGAAGGTGGGTGACATGATGGGCTGTAAGGGTTCTTCCAAGGACATTGTAGCCTGCCTCAAGAAAAAGGATGCACTAGATATAGCCTCCAAACTTCCTTCCTTCCTAGTGAGTAAATCAGCATCCTATCTAATATAAGAAAACATCAATGAATGAGCTTGCACGTATTAACTCGATAGGGTTGCCCTATTTTAGCATTTTGTCCACCTCCCTATATTTATTTTAATTTTTGTCATCATTTTATAAGTAGCATAGAATTTCTAGCTCAGATAGTGATGCTAAAAGTGAAACGCTTCGGCTACGTCCGGACAATGGTACACGAGGGTTCTGTTGGCATGGTGACTAACCCATGTGGTTCCCGGACTACCGAAACCGTCAAATTTTCATTGGTTATGGCGTAAAATCATTGGATATTAAATCAGTGGATTTAGTTACAGCGAAATATTAATCATTTCTAATGTGCAATAAATAATGGGCCCTCTTCCAGATGAATAAGAAATTGAGTGGATAACTCATTATGCCCCCTTTAGACATATCCATGATACAAGCTATTTCCTACAGGGAAATTTACCTAGCCTATGACACACCCCTTATCTTATGAATGACTTTATCTTCCAAAGTTTAACCATCTAAGGTGAAATACGAGCCAATTTCTAATAATCGTTTAACCATCCCAACCCGGATTTGATGTAGCTTTGCAGAGATAGTCCGGCAGGCTTATCATCACTTTGATTTTTTTAAATAAATACCTCCTCCCTTAGTGGGGATTGATAGGGAAACACGCCAAGGACTCAGTAGTCAGACTATTTTATTATGTAGTATTGGCAGTGGTCAAAGAAAGTTGCATAACTCATATAATAATAATATGTGTGATATGCTTTATTTAAATTTCCCTAAAAGTTTCATGGCCTTTTTTTGACACCTCTTTAAGGTTTTTGAAGCCTATATTTGACCATTGCCAAAACTATATAATAAAAGATTAAAAAAAAAAAAAAAATCAGTATTTGTATTGGGATAGTACCAAGCTTAGGTCAAGTGTCATAGCCACACTGAATGCACCAGTTCACATTGTTCACCGAAACTAAGCAGCATTGTGAGTGGCCAGTAGATAGCGTTGTGGATGGCAACCGCTAGATAGCCCGGCATTAATAGCCCAATTGTTGATATGCCATTACACAGAAAAAAAAAATAAAATAAAAAAAATAAGTACCAAGCTCAGCTCACAACAATTTAATTCACACATTTCATCACAAAACAGCATTCTCTTAAAATCAAAAAATTGTCAGAGTGATTACCGTAAAATTGTGTCACATTAGTACAGTGTGGTGAAATTGGAAAAAACCTGTACTGCTTATATATGCTTATACATTTGTCTGGGCGCAAACAGACAAATATATAGGGATATACTTGTCTGCTCGTACTCTATGGACAAAGTTCGACCCTTTTGTATCAGTTAAATGAAAATATCCAAGCAGTATAGGTTTGTAACAATTACACCACACTGTACTAATGTGTCTCCACTTTACCGTATATAATTCTTTGAAAAAGACAAAGAAATGTACACTAAATGAAAAGAAAACAATTAAATTGTTTGTTTAAATTTTAAATTAATTAATTTTATTTTTATTTTTTTGTTTTGCAGGAATGGGACATTGATCCAATTCTCACCTTTGGTCCAGTTTTGGAACCAAATTCACCTAATGCTTTCTTAGTGGGACCAGTTTCAAAATGGTCTCCAATCAAGGTGCCTTTGTTGACTGGAATAACTTCAGGGGAAGGCCTTTTACGAACAATCTGTAAGTATTTGTACTTGTTTAAAAATGGCAATAAGTTAAATGTTTTGATGGTGTTTATTGCTTTTCTCGAGGTTTTCATAAATGCTTTCAGGTATAAAAACTGCTTGATTAAACAATTAAGTATCCAACATTTTAGAATGCATCAGCTAGCATTTTGTTCTGTCACTTTCAGCTATTAGACACTTTAAATCATTATAGAGCCAAAAAGCTCACTTTTTTTTTTTTTCAAGATTTTGTTCCCGCTGGAGACAAAAACGGAAAATATTAAAATGAATTTATAAAATAATCAAATATTTCCAGCAAAATATTAAGAGTTATTATTCTAAGCTTCTCAAATCATACTGTGAATAAGGAAACATATGCTGAGATGACACAATTTCTGTGTCAGTCTTGTTTTCTATCTAAAAAATAAAAAAATAAGTAAATAAACAAAAAAAAAACAGAATTTCATTAATTTCTTATTCATTAATATTATATATTCTAATTATTTTAATTTACATTTTTCTACAGTTTTAACCCGTAAATCTGACTTGAATTTGAATGAACTGAACAATGATGGCTTTGACCGACTCATGCCGATGTCTCTCATGATAAAGGAAACGTCATCTAACCCTAGTGGAATACTTCCAAAAATTAGGGACTTCTACCTTCCTGGAAAACCAATAACAGAAAATGACTTCCACAATTTGACTGATGTAAGTAAAAAACAAACAAACAAAAAAACATTAAATTAATAATAATAATTTACCGGAACCAATGTCAAAAAAATATTTCTTCTTGAATGAAATTGATTTTCAAATAAGCAGGAATTAATTTAAATGAGGAATTTTGATCCTTAGTTCCCAAATTGGTTCAGGTCGATCCCCAGGGGTCCTCGGGAGACTCTCCTGGGGTCTATGCTGGCGTCTAAAAAAATGGGAGTTCACAATTCGTAAGCAATGGTCCACGAAAATGTATCTGCTTTCAATAGGGAAGAACTAAAATGTTTGCTTGATTTCATAGTGGTTAAAAAATTCACTAAATAATAATAAATAAAGGTAACCTAGGGCACAAATGTTTAACCAGAAACCCGAATATACTTTTCTGAAAGTTTTTGCACTGAATATGAATATTGCCACAAAATGTCTTATGACCTCATGGTTTTTGAATATCCTACACCAAAATATATACTACATAAAGATACATATGTGTGTGTGGGTATGTGTGTGCTGTTATTAATACAGCTACTCCAGTGATTGGCTTTTTAACATTTAAAAAAAAAAACAACAGCCTCTGGAATAATCCGTATTCATGACAAAAATACTCACAGGGAATAAAAAACTTTGAGGTTGCTGGCATAGAAGGAAGATCTTGAGGTAAATGAAAAACGTCCTGTTCCTTCACAAAAGTTTATTTTTCTACGCGAGTGCTTTCGGCAGCTCCTGCCACCATCCTCAGAGCTGTGACAAAATTAATACAATAAAACAGTTTTTGTTGCATAATGGTTATCTTCTTAATATTAAAATCCTAAACCTACACGTAAAATAATAAATAAATAATCACAATAATTTTGGTTTGTCAACACAAACATTAAAAACGATACAATGCAAACAAAAACAAAAACAAAAGTCATAAGTGATAAAATGAAAAGGCTAAAGTTGAGGAGAGAGACTCGCCTATAATGAGTTCAGCTTCACTGCTGAGGGCTGACTGAAGGGAAGCCTGGAGAGAGCCTGCACAGAGACATGACTCAACATATCAGTTTGATACGTGTCTGTCCTTTTATTTAAATTACACGAGCTCAGGATCTTATCTATACGTATCTCTATACTTTCTAGGACGTTCATCTGCGCAGACTTCTTCCGGCAATGTAAAATATATAGTGAATGGTCAGCCTCGCTGTGTCCCGCTGCGAGACAGTGTTGACGAAATTCTGAATCCGACCTGGTTTTATGTTCTCTAGCTCTTATTTTGAGTTTCCTACCAGTTTGCCCTACGTACGATCCAGAACAGAGGCCACATACGATTTTATAGACACCACTCTTATTCCCCGTGCTTATCTTATCCTTGACGTCACAGAGAGCATTAGCCAATGAGGGAGCATTTTTAAAGGCCACCTTAACATTCGCTTTACTTAAAATGGAGGCTACTTTTTCCGAGACTTGGCCTAAATATGGTAAGGTGAACCATCTAACCTCAGATACGTCGGGTTTCAGAAAATTGGGAAAAGCTGCCTTAAGGCAGACGAACCAAAATTATTGTGATTATTTATTTATTATTTTACGTGTAGGTTTAGGATTTTAATATTAAGAAGATTACCATTATGCAACAAAAACTGTTATATTGTATTAATTTTGTCACAGCTCTGAGGATGGTGGCATGAGCTGCCGAAAGCGCTCGCGTAGAAAAATAAACTTTTGTGAAGGAACAGGACGTTTTTCATTTACCTCACAGGGAATAAACCTCAAAACCATCCAAATGTATATGCAAATTTATTATTATAAGAAGTGAGTTCAACCCTGTTTCTTATTTCAACAATACCGCTTTTAATATCCATGGTAAATCAGTAAATTAGTATCTTAGAAAAAAGGTAATATTTTTATAAGATACTAATTAAGAAACCCTATAAAGACAATAAATATAAGAGAGACCATTTTTAGTAATAATTTATTACTATTTATTTAATTGTTTATTTATCATTTTCAGATGTATGGAGATGCATGGTTCTCTTACGGTGTCTTAGAAGGAGCTAAATTAAGCCAAAGTGATGTTTACATGTACTTTTTTGATTACGTCGGTGAAATAACAATTTCACAATTTTTTGGTGACAAGTCGAAAGCCAAAGGTAAATTAAAAGAAAAAAAAAATTCTATTCTGTCTTCATATGCTAACAAAAAACAAAAGTAATGATTAAGAAATATTTTTTTTTTAGAAAGATACAGCAATATTGTAACTGTTTCTGTTAATAATCTTATTTCTGTCAATTATCTTATTAAAAGTTTGTACAATTTTATTTCTTCTATTTGTTAAATGTTCAAATTGTAAAATGTTTACATACAGAAACTACACAACAGAACAAGTCTTCTCTTATGCCAGTGTTTCTTAAACTGGGGTCCACAGAACCCTTGGGTTCTGCCTAGCCATTATGGGGGGGGGGGGGGATGAGCGAGCGAAATTAACATTAATTCTCGAAATGACTGGGATTGAGAATGGGTCCACAAAAATGAATTTTGTTCAGTAGGGGCTCCCCAGGCCAGAAGTTTAAGAACCCCTGCCTTATGCAATTGCATTTTGTTTTATTATTTATAAAACAAAATGTGGGGCGTTTTTGTTATATAAATTTATTGGTTTTAGGTTCTTTTTGGTTTTTCAAGCAGCTTCTCTTGGCTTTGTTGTGTTGTTTTTCATGGTTCACTGGCTTTTCTTATGTGTTTTGCAACGAGCATAATAATGAGAAACGTGTTTAAAAACAAAAACATTAGGAGTTGGGGTTTACTCCAGGAAGAATATTTTTTTAATAATTGTGTTAGCTGTTTATAATCATTTTTATTTATTTAAATTTTTAACATCCATTTATAAGTAACACGAATTTTATTTGGACGAGTTATCTGCAGGTTAACACTCTGTTCTGAGCTAGAATTTTTAGTCAGGATAGGGTTGGTGGCTTTTATTTTTTCTAAAGAAGAGCCACCACCACGTAGATGGAATTGAACTTATGGGCCCAGGCACAGTGTTCACACATTAATACTAGTGCTGTTGGGACACCTACTGAAAATTTATTACAGAAAAACAGAAAGTTGCAGTTTTGGGGCAAGTAGTCATTCCCTTAATTGCTTATTTTATTTTTTTTAGATTAGATGAATCAATTGTAATCCATTTGTCTTTCTAGGACATAAAAATCATTACTTAATTGACGAATTAAAATCCTAACACTACAATAACAGATCAAACATTAAATCATTAAATGAAAACTAAATCATTAATTTTTTTTTATTTTTACTTTTATTTATTTATTTTATTTTTTCAGGGGCATTTCACACCGATGAGGCTCTTTACTTATGGCAGATGCCAGGGGTACCACCACTTAAAGGCAGAGATTTAGAGATATCTAGGGACCTTTTGAAGCTATTCACCAATTTCGTAATTCATGGGTAAATTCATAAATAACATAATTATTGGAATTTTTCTTTTCATTAAATATAACAGAGAGTGTCAGATAAAGAAGAAGTCTTCTCAAGAAAGAATAAATGGTGAGATTTATATTAAGAGAAGCCAAGTTTTCGTCTTTAACTCATTCGAGCCTGGTAGCCACTTTTGTGACAGCTGGCAGGCATGACCAAAAAAAAATAAAAAGTGGCCTAATAGCCACTTTCATGATAACGGGCTGGCATGCTCCGTGAACTGATAGCCACTTTTGTGACAAGCCCATTTCTTCACTTCGGGACTGAAAGCCACCAAAGTGAGAGCTTTTTCCAATATCTAGCAGTAAGTTTGGTAAGCTCCACAGTCTTGTATCCGCTAGAGTTCATAAAAATGCAGTTAGAGCTTACGGAATGGGGGGGGGGGGGGGGTTCTGTTACTATACGATCCCTTTGCATATTTCGGGTCCTACTGAAGGGCCTTATTTATTTTTATCAGTTGATTTATACAAACAAATGATGTTTTGTAGACTTTAGGCGAGATATTTGCTTGATGTTATTTTTTTTTTTAATTTCAAATCAATTTTAAATAAAAACAAAATTCAAAAATTAAAAAAAAAGTTTTTAAGCCGGCATTCGATTGCTTCGAAGCCCAGAATGAGGAAATGATAACGGGTAACTTTTTAAAGAAAGAAATAATATGTAATAATAACAGATAAAAGAGAGGAGATGGGTGGTGGAAGCTCAGCTATTTTAATACCGTCCTGTGGAACCACGAGGGTGAAACGGGATCGGCTCCAAAGGCATCTCAGGCATTTCGTAAGGTTTAATCTTAGAAAAGGGCTAAATATGTTATTTTATTTGCTATCAGATCACATGATGTCGCAAAACTAAAAATATATGAAGAAATAAAAAGCTGGGTTGATATATACTTTAATAATGAAGTATAAATGACTCCCTAGAGAAGTGGCCTAGCCGAATAACTCTCAACGGGAAAAGTTATGCTGCCATATCCTCCCACTAGAGAAGGACTGGGCTTACTCTCCCATATAATTGCGTTATTAGGACCTCAGTACACTAAGATCAGATGAAGGACTACGCCACTTAAACTAGGGATCTCCCCTTCCGCACCCTCAGACTATGTTCCAGCAAAACTAGAGCCAGTCCCAGAATCTTATTATGCCGATTGGCTTTATTTTTCCTACTTCCATGAGCCACTTTTGTTTATCAATACCACATACTTTTTCATAAATAATTAGTCATATCTGTACTCCAGAGGTAAAGGATTATTTCACATTGATTTCCTATATCGTATATATATATATATATATATATATATATAGGGGCAAGGTTACCTCAGTGGTAGAGCACTGGACTAATAAGTTGGAGGACCTGAGTTCGAATCCGGAGCAAGCACTAAAGATTTTTTCTTCTAGTGTCTTCATTCATGGGTTGAATTCGGCCTCCCTGACCATCCCTAGGCCAACCCAGCCTTTAATCTACTATATATTTGTCAAATACCACTCACTCACTCACTCATCTATCAACGCCCAGCCCAAACCGCTCGACAGAAAATTCTGAAATTTTGCATGGACACTTCCTATATAACGTAGGCACTCGCTAAGAAAGGATTTTTTGATATTCGTATTTTTAAGCATTTTAGGGGGGTTTAAAGTTTGAGTTGGTTAGAGAAGGCAAGCCTAGGCAGCCTGCGTTGCTAGGACGATAAAGAACAGCTGTTACCTTACGTTATCTATCTCATAGTTTTATTTCTAATTGAGGTTAATTTCAACTATAATGGCAGACCTTGAATTACTAGAAATTAACTGTCCCTCATAGAGATTTAATTGCGTTTCTTTTCTGCCTGTCCCCGTCAGATAGGCTTGCCATATTTTTGGAGAGTTAAACCGAGACACATTAATATGGGATGGGCATACCAGGGGGGGTTGGGAATAAAAACAGTACAAATTATAAGCAAAATGGTGAGTTTTAAGCCTAGCAAGTAACGGGAAGGGGGGATCCTGAACTGTTAGTCTACCCAAACCTTAAAAATAAGAACGGAACTTTTTTTGCTACTTGATTTTCTTAAAAAAATCTCTCAGCCAAATAGTAGTGTATGGCAGCTGGCAGCGCTGTGCAGGTAGTTCCAGCGTTTTACAGTTAGATTACTTCTCATTTCTTTGACACTGTGAGCAGTAGTAACAATGTTGATTGTAGAAAAGTAACCGATTTAAAAAAGATTCTTATAAACATGAATTCATTACTTTTTACATCTTACAGCCTTTCCCGGGACATTGATAAAACTGGGCGGGACACCGAAACAATTGCAATATACCGGGACAGTCCCGGTCAAACCGTGATGTATGGCATATCCTTAGGTTTTCCAGGCGAGGTAATAATATCCGGAACCCTTGCACAGCCTCCTCGCCTATAACCTTGGTAATACTCGTAAATATATTGGGTGTTACCATATGACTTCTTGGAAACATTAACTTTTAAATTTTAAAGCCCATTGAATAAAATATAGTATGACGGGAACCGTGCTGTAATAAACTGCACAGAATTGTATAGTAACGTAATTTTAATGAAACATAATTTTAACGCAATAAAATAACTACTTATCTGCCGTGACGAAGCACGGGTATTCAGCTAGTTAATTTAATAATGGGTACCTTGGGTGCTAATGACTCAAGCAGTTGAAGCAGCCAAGAGGAAAATCAGGTGGCCAGAGCACAGTACTGACCACACTCCCTCCCTATTGTGCCGTATGGTCATGAATCAGATACCTCTATAGTATCTGCCCCTCAGGGCATATATATATATATATATATATATATATATATATATATACACATATATATATATATATATATATATATATATACACATATATATATATATATATATATATATATATATATAAACTCTCTCTCTCTCTCTCTCTCTTAAAGGATCTTAGAGTCTTTATCAATGAATGCCACGCCACAAGATAAATCGTCTGAAAGAATCTGACAATTTCCTCATAAAATAAGTGTTGAATTTTTATTCCTCCTATATATTAGAGGATAGACATTAAGAATACATTGATCGTATTTGTTTTTAAAAAATAGTCTATTACCATTAGTATCATTGTACTTAAAATGAAAATCCGTGATGTTTTATTTTGTTTATATCTTCTAGAAATCCTACACCTAATGATGAACTAGGATTCAAATGGACTCCTTATATGCCTGGTGAGAACTATGCCAATATCTGCAAGGAGGGTTTTAAGATGAAAAAAGGACTTTTGACAGACCGATACAATTTTTGGAAGTCTCTTAACTTTAGAGATAGATACCCATAAACGTTAATCACTTTCTGTTTATTTTAATTAAACTTTTCATGTAATCATTTTTAATAAATATTATTTATTTATTTAATTGGTATTTCATCCATAGCAAGAACAAATATGTAAATAAAGTTATTTATTAAAAGAATTTAATGATTTTATTAATTCCCTTTCTTTCCACCACATTCCATGAATCAATTTGAGGAAAACCATTCATACATAATTTACTGGAGGCCAGGTGGCCGTGGGTGTTAAGGCAGGAACACTTAACACTCCATGCCAAGGGTCGTAGGTTCGATTCCCTATATGGGGTGGTGGCTTTTCTTTAGAAAAAAGAAAAGGCATCAACCCTATCCTGGCTAGAAAAGAATGATAACCTACAGATAACCTGTCCTAAAATTCTTAGTTAATAATAATGAACGTTAAAATTTAAATAAATATATAATTTGCCTCTAAAGGGCAATCATTTTGATCATAAAAATGCCACTTATTTATAAAGATGTCAAAACCAGTTATTCATCTCTTGTAACAAATTGTACATTTATTGCAAATACCCAAACATTTACGTTACTCTAGTAAGCCAAATTCCTACCAAATTACTTAGCTCAAATTTGCGAATTAATTTCCCACCATAGTTTCTGGCCATGGGACCTATGTTTCCTTTACATTTTTGCATCACCCGTGACTCAAAACGTGGAGACCACCCATTTGATATTTTCGTGTCAAAAATCGTAACGCATTGGGCTTTACGAGGTTAACCACTAACTGCCTTAACCCATAAGTTTTCATATATGGCCTGTACAGGATTTGATGGGCCATGGGTCTTCGATTCTATAACAGCCAAAAACTTACACCCCTGGTTTCCTCTAGCCTCTTTGCGGCTGGATAAATTTTGAACCTTTTCTGGGTTACTTTGCTATGTTGCCACTTCACCAAAAAACTGACCGATTGAACCGATCGCATTAACTCTCCGTCGGCCGCACCTACAAACAGAACAAGATCAGACGCAGCCGGCCTTAGTGGCCACCCCATGTTTTTTGGCAATTTCCTTTTTTTTTTCAAAGCATTTATCAAGGTTTTTCAAACCAATGTCTGTAAGTCAATTGTCACAGGTCTTGTCTCAGAAAGTAGCTCAGACATTCATTTCACCATATTAATTGGATTATTGCTTACAAAAAATGGACCTTCTGGCTTCTTCCCTACATAAATTTCCATGTTGTAAGTGTATACCATTCTGCCATCAACAAGGGAAAATATTTTGATCCCACACTTGGTGGGTTTCGAGGGTATGTCTTGCCTGAAACCACACCTCCCACGGAATCCAAGCAATATCATCGATTGTGACATTGTCTCCCGGAACTTAGTTCTTTTGTCAATCAAAACAGTCAATTCCCGGATTTGACAAAGTCGATCATATTCTTTCTGTTGTGATCGGCTCGTTCGATCGTCAAAACGAATGCAACGTATGATAATCTTGAACCGTTTAATGCTCATTACCAGGCCAAATTTTTCAATTAGTAGCGAGCGGAAACGCATAGCAATTATGCCATTAAAACATGTGCCACTGGTTTCGTAGGTTATATAACAGCACTTAGCGTTTCCGCTCTTGTTGGCAATATAAATCATTGGTTTTTCGGTGGAAAATGGGCCGATATGCAATTTAACATTGCTTTAAAAGAGTACTTTTTCAGTCGTTGGCAAATACCCAATACTCATTTTCCTAGCCGAAAGAATAGCACAAAGAACACTACAACACTAAGAAGTGAAACAATATATCTAACTTGTAAAAAACACAAATCCTAACTTGTAAGTGAACACAAAACGATGACTAGAACGGAAGAAAGAACAGCCAATGGAATTGCCCATAGGAATGAACTAATAGAAACGCTTCATTTGAGTTCTCATTTCATGATCCGGATCCCTGAACGAGACCCACTTCTTGAGATCGGTGCAACTGGTACGTAACTACCCAAAGTGCAAACAACTTGATAGGGTGGTTGGTTTTCTCCAAAATCCACAGGTAATAATGTGATGTACATTCACAATTGCTTCACCTTCAACTATGCATCTGGAACTAGGTAAGGCTTGTTGATAGCTAAAGAGGTTCCACAGTGACAGTACATACTTTTGTTCATCCAAGTCTATACCTTCCGAATTTCTAGAAATAAATTTCATTTAAATCAAATTTGGGCAAAATGGGTTGCAAACAGGTTATATTCAGACAAGAGTGAAGGTTACACAAATGTGAATTATTTCACTACCCCTTACCCTTATATATTGTGTACAATACTTACTTTATGAAAGGGGAATGTTTATGTTGTCTTTAAAAAGACAAATTTGTCATGAAACATAAGGGAAAGTAATAAATATCAAGAAAAACATGAGGGCACAATAGTTTTACTCGTATAAACAATGCAAGTATACCTCCAACGCTAGTTCCAAAATTTACCGAATAATAGCGTATCGCCTATGTTAAAAATGTTAATTCCCAATAAATTTATTTTATCTCCTTGCATTTATTAACTGCCATAAGCTTGTTTGTTATTTTCAATAAGTGACCTCTTTGTTTGCTGATGGCTCTCAGATCATAGAAGTTCCAAAGTTCAAATATTCTTGTAATGTAAGAGCAGTGTTTTTTAAAAAAACTCGGGAGTTATCGGCTATTAATTGTCTAGTTTATTTTACTGTTGTATTGTTTTGAGAAATAATAAGGCTGTTTTAACTTGTGAACCGAATACAAGAGTGGATAGGGAATATTTTTTATGTTTGAATGAACTTTTTTTTTTATCTCGAAAGGCTTTTACTTCATCTATGAAAAATGAATGAAATTTTGAAATATATTGAAAATGATAAAGTTGGGGATGCGTATAAGAGAGCTTTGGTAAGAAAACAATAACATTCAATTAGATTATAATGTTATGTGTAATTATTGTTTATTATAGACGTTATGAGTACTTTAGTTGCATACCACTTTAATTCTTCACATTTTAACCTTGATGAATAATTAAATGTTTTTGTTTAAAATGACGTTTTTTTATTGTTAATTTTGTATTATTTTAATGTAATAGGGTTGTTTTTATTCTACATTTATTGCTTTATCTGAATTAAAAGTGACAAAAGGCAAGCTTTTCCTACCGCATAAAGAATTTGGATAAAATTATTAAGTTTGAAGTCCTAAAATTATTAAGTTTTTAGCCTTGATTGCTAAAAAGGAATAAAAACTTTAGGCCTAGGTCTGTACTTTCAAAAAGATTCACTCCAATCCTGATAAGAAAAGAAAGTGCCATTGGAGAAGGATATAATAATAAATAAATAAAATCTGTCATTAAACAGATAAGGGGCTTTATTAACGAAGTAATTTAAGCAGTAAATTTTCTTAGTAATAATTAGGAAATGTTTTTTAGAAACATTTTTGTTCAATACGCCATGCAATGGGCAGGGCAATCATACACTTTCTGTATATTCATTATGCTAGGGAGGACAAATATTTTTCTATAAATGGAAACAAAATAATCATTAAAAATGTCTTTTTTTGGAGACTAATAATTTCATGTTCGTTAGGAAATGAAATTCAATCAAATATTATAAGTCTTATATATATAAGTCTTCCTTCTATATTCGAACAAATTTAATTATAATTAAAATATATTATATAAGCCTCATAAAAATTAAAAATACCGTCTCTTTATTTTTTTTAAAAAACATTTCGATTAGCATTGAAGGGGCTTAATAGAATGTGTTCATTTATTTTCAGATTCTGGTAAAATGCTTTGAACATGCACAATTTTATTCCATATTGAAATAACATAAAAACATGTACTGGAATTTATGAGCTAAACTCGACTTAAAACTTTCATGACAATGTCATCATTGTGACAAGACATTGGTTTACGGATGCTTATATCATTCCAAATTATAGAAATAAGTTATTTTTTCTTGTAATATTTAAAAAAACAAATTGTTTTTAGATTGAAAAGAACAAAAATAACCTGTCTGGGTTTTCTGCTTATTCCATAATAATAACCTTGAGCAAATTAACAGTAACTGCACTAAGATCTAAGACAAAATGCACAAGTTCGTGTGAAGATATTTACAAACTTGCCGATCTGTGCTGTGAAGCGAAGGATATATGTAAGCAAGAGCGCACAGGTCGCATGCAGGGGATGTATCATCTCATGCGATATTTTCTATTTCAGGTATGATATTTGAGCATTTTTTCGTTATTTATGTCTCGTATGGATGGTCAAATATCTGTGAATTGTTAAATATAATTTATTAATCATCTCACTACTTGTTTTGCTCATCAGGAGCATCCCTTAACCCTACACCAGGCATGACGAACATTTTTACTCTACCGAGCGTGTGGTTGTCTTTGGACACCATCTATTATATTTACTTATTTTTAAGCAGAGGTTTATGAATATGTCAAAATGATTTATAAATGTTAGTCCATAATTTATTCTTTTCATATTAATGAATGATTGGGAGAGAAAGACCAACTTTGGTCTTTCTCTACCCCCTGGCACTCATTCCTGATGAAGGCTACCAAAGAGTAGCCCAAACGTCCTTAATACAGATTTTTACAAAACTTATGTATAGATGTTTTCCTAGGCGAATCCTGACTGCTTAAAATAAATATGTTATTAAATTTAAAACTTGTAATTTTATTTATTTTTTTTTTTCAGTCGATACCAGTACATGCCAGAAAGCTTTGCAGACACTTCTTTTATTTTAAGAAGTCAACAAATAGTGATGAATGGAGCGAAATGGAATCTCAAGTTCTTTCGAACACACTTACTTATTTTATGTGTTTTATACTTGACAGCAAAAATGATATTTTAACTTTTCCCGATGATTCAGAAATTCCTTTAGTTTCGTGGTTCAATTTTATTCTATCAGTGAACGAACTGAATAGTTTTCAGACTACAACAAATGTGTTTAAAACGTGTCAGTCTCTTTTGATGAGAGCTCATAAGTTGGTGGATAATGCGTACTTTGTTAATGTTAGCAAAAGTTTGTTGGATGCACTCAGTAACCATTTAGACAAAATGGCTGAAGGGAAGTCGAATTGGAAGCCGAAAGAAGATCCAAGTTCTTCCTGTATGAATATAATTACAGATATCGTCTCGTGTCTGGGCTCGAAAGATTCAACCGAGGCTGTTTTTTCTTCAATGCTCAAGTTTAACCAAACCTTACAGAATCTCATCACTGATTATGAATTTAAGGAAATCGGTATTGACGATTTGAAAACCATTGAAATCACATTAAATATCTGTATTGCGAAAGACGAAAAATTAATCCAATCCTCATTCAACAGCTTTTTAAAATCCATCCAAAGCAAAAGTAACATTTCTATCTATACTTACGCCTTCATTCATTCAAGCCTGTCACTTTTTCGTACGAAAATCAGTAAAGTTTTCTACAGAGATGATGAGAGTGTCGAATCTGTGTTAAAAACTCTGTATGCAATGTACACTAAATCGAAACCTAAAAATTGTGTAATATCCAAGACGAAAAGTTGTGAGTTATTGCACGCATTTACATTTGCCATGGGTATTCTGATCGAATCAAAAATCGAATCGAAGGCTCTTGAACGGGTTTATAAAATTGTGAGACTATATTTTAAGGAGTTCAGTATCTTATGTTCGACTGCTCAAAACACCAAAAGAATTTTTGAGAGTGGAGGTAAGCCTACTTAATTTCAAATGTTATATCTTAAGCAGACCATTATTTTTCTTAATTACCAGTGTTTTATACTTTAGAAATATTTTTTCAGTTTGCTACAGTATTAATGTTATTAAAGCTTATAAAGATGCACAACTTTATAGAGAAACTGCAAATTTGTCTAACGATTTGTTAAAATACACATTGCCCCTGAGCAAGGATTGCATCCCTGTCGACTCATTCACGGTAAACAATATTAAATTGCTATTTTATCTTTAAATAGTACTTATTTAGTTAATGCCTTTTATTATTTACAGACGAAATTAGAGCACCTTTTAAGTTTTTTTGTGGAGAGTTTTGGAAAGATCAGTTTATCTGTAGAAGCCCAAACTGCTCTTATTGCATTTGCCGGAGTCCATCCGGAGTATACTGAAGTAATATTTAAATTCTGGGCAGAACTAAAGGCTAACTCTTCTGACTTCAATTTTCAAAAGGTATCTATTGATTAATCTGCATATAATTAGATGTGTTTTGTTTTAGCGCAGAGGTGTCAAACTCCATTTTGCAGAGGGCCATACATTAAATATAGAATGTGTAGGTGGGCCAGATTCAAATAAAAAAAAAACAAAGAAGTACTGAATTATGATAAAATTTTATTTATTTAATTGTATAATATAACTACAGTACATACAGTAAACTCTCCCTTATGAGACGCTCTCTTTAATCTGAAGGTCTCCGAGAGGAATGAGTTCCTATAAAACCTTCCCTTCCTAGCTACCCAAACATTTGTTTCATGGTATTTCATTGAATGGAAGTCAAAGAAGACATATATGTTTCGTTTTAGAGGCAGGAACTTGTGTTTTTATAAGAAAATAAATGTTTCTACTTAGGTACCTGCGACTGGAACACCTGGTATTCACCAGCAAGGATTTACATATTTTGAATTTACTTTATAATTTGATATCTAAATTTTATTTACATATGCAATATTAAAAATATATTCTCAAATAAGTTTTTTTTTTTCAAATACATAAGTGACTGCTTCTAACTGAATTCTAATGAGGCGTTTTCTCTAATCCGACTGTACCCCGGTCCCGACAACGCTGTATTAGGGAGAGTCTACTGTATATAATATACGGTTGTTAAAAATAATATCAAAGTTATAAAAGAGGGTAATTATTTTGAGCTTGGGGATCCAGTGACCTGACGTCTCGTTTTTCACAAGCTGACAACAATGAGATTATTTTGTTTGATCAATAAAATCTTTTTTTTTTAAATAAATATATTTTTGAGTGTAAAAATAATTGAGTATCTACATGATCTCATAAAAAAATCCCATTTATTATTTTTTAGGACTCGACAAGTTATGATATAATTACAACACAAAAAGACGTTATTGAAGAAAAGTGGTCTCCATGTAAAATTGAATCAATCAATATTGATAAATTTTTATATGAAGAAATCAAATCCTATTCAAAACACAGGTAAATATAATGATTTTTTTTTAAATTATAGGTGCTCCGACTGCCAGGGTCATTGGTACTAACCTTTTAATTGTCCTATCTCTTAATGAAGCTTGGAACTTCAGTCCTCCAGAACTTCAGTCAAGTACTTTACCCTTAGCCAAATTTCTCCATATATATATATATATATATATATATATATATATATATATATATATATATATCATGAAAATCACGAAAAAGCCATGAATTTTGAAACCATGCCACAAAATTTCAGTTTTACCGGAGTCTAACATAATCTCTGGATTTCTGGATATTTGTAATTGTCACCGTTTTCATGTGGAAACACAATTCTACCTGCCTCCCCCACCCCCTTACTCTGTTGGATTCCTTTGTTTCATTTACTCATCAATTATCTATAATTTACATACATTTTTATTTGTCTTTATTCATATTCAAAGTTTTTCTTGCAGACTTAAATATTGAAATTGTGTACACATTAATTTACTTCATCGTGTACATGACAATAAATGTTTAGTCAGTAATACTTTTAATAATTTCGAATTCTGCTACCATTATTCAATATTATAATAACAATAACAACAATAAATTTTTTTAACGACTGCCTTAGGTTGATCCACGTCTAGTTTTGGACCTCGACAAAAAATTTATTAAATTCTCATATTTATTTTTAATTTTAATTTTCTCTCTAGAGAACTCCACATAGAACCAGTTATTGCAGTATATCGTGTTGCAGTTAAGTTAGTCAAAGATAAAATAATACTTGCCGAAATACTAACGGCAGCTGTAGATTCTGTTTCTGCCAATGTTCATACGCCTGCTCTTAAAAACCTTTATATTTCTCTTGGAAATCTTCTAGAAAGTCTCTTGAGGTTGAAGGTATGTCCTCTCTTTCATATTATGAAGACAATTGTGGTTTGAGGTTATGTTTTTGTTGTTGTGTTCTAAAATAAATTCTTTTTCCTCAGGAGCAGACAGAAAATGAAAAGAAACTTTGTCGGATTAATTGCATTATTGGTAATATTTTGTATCAACAAATCCGATGTGATATTGTTCAAATTAGGAAAAAAGCAGAGGTTTGTTAATTAATTGCTCTTATTCTTTTTTTTTTTTTTTTTTTTCTCCTTTTAATATAATTTATTTTGTCAAGAATTAATGGGGGAAGTGTTCAGAATGTGGGTACTATGTAGTAGACACTTCAGTGCAGTATTGACATTAACACTTTCGGTGCAGGTGTCCTTTCGGAAGGACACTCCTCCATTACTTTTACCTTTAGATTCAAAAGGCTCGTAAATGGAGGGGATTCACTTTTACAGATTCAGACAGTCTCTTTCAGTATTGTTTGGGCTTTCCAGCAGTGTTGTTCGTTTTCAAATCGGCTGACTGGAAGATTTTTTATGAATTTCTAAACTTTTTCCTCGATAAATTGTTTATAAGTAAGTACAATTTATTATACAGGGTGTCCCGCATTGAGATGTCATAACTTTAGGGGTTTATTCTGCACATCATTTTTAGTTCAGGGGCGCAAAAATGAGCATTCTATCTGAAAATATAGAGGAGCTACTCAAACTTTTGTCTTTTTAAAGTTACCAAATATTAACTCAGTCAGTTTCAAATGGATAGTTGTCCAGCTAATAATGGACGAGTAGTGACGGAATGGCTGAAGAGTGAATTCCCAAACCGTTCCCACACTACGTAAACACAATCACGTATTGTTACGTCACCACTCATGCATTATCAGCTGGACAACCATCCATTTGAAACCAGAGTGAGTAAACATTTGGTAGATAGGCTTGTGTAATAAACGTCATGTAGTTTGGGAAGGATGTGACGTCGCCATCATCGTGTGAAATCAAAGAATTCGTTCAAAATGGCTTCTTCACGCTAAAGCACTTTTATTGGTTTTGACTTAGAAATCAGTTAAAAATAGATTTAAATAGATATTTTTCTAAAACTACGAGGTACCATTCTGAAGCTTAGTAGATAATGCAACGTTTGAGGCGGAGGCAGAGCTGTAAGTCTAAAAATAGCTGATTTAGAAAATATTGAATAATTTAATAAAAGACTAATATTAAACATTCTCATCTATATGGCTTTTAATATAGCTCTTAATTTACATAGTAATATTTCAATAATGGGTGTTTCTTATTGGTAATTTAATCTAGATTTTAAAAATGTTGTCGTTATTTTCGATAAAGGACCTAGACCCTTACCGTTCTTCCGTCCAACGAGTCCGATTTACATGAATCTTAACCATTATGCCACTCAGCATCCTCCAGTTGGTAACTCTCTGCGAAGAAAGCAACTTAGGTGTAAGAGTTGCCACAAAAAAAACACCTGGTACTGCCCTGACTGTGAAGAGTGTCCTGGAGTCTGTCAGCAAAAAGAGTGTTTTTTTTTGGCATTTCACGAAAAAGAAGGCTTCCGAATAATTTAGGGCTAGCTGCTACTCTAAATAGATGTAAATAGTTTTCGTTTTTCTAAAATAATTAGGTTTTAATAATTAGATTAATTTGTTTAAATAGTTTCAATGTAAATAGTTTTCGTTTTTATTTTAATAATTAGTATAAATTTATTCACTGTAAATTATTTTAAATTATCATAATAATCAGCTTTGTAACAAAAATATGTTGTCATTTCAGTTACCTAATGAATATCTGGTGATTCAAAGTAAGCATTATGTCAATATATATATATATATATATATATATATATATATATATATATATATATATATTTTTTTTTTTTTTTTTAAACGGGGAATCGACAAATCTAGGCCAATAGCGCCGACATCCAGGATGCAGCGAGGAATTTTCTCAATGAGACCTGAGATGAGAAAAATGAGAGAACCCCTGCTGCCGGTGGGGATCGAACCCACCATCTCCCGCTTATGAATCTAAGGCGCTAGCCACCAGATCACAGAATACCCCAATAATTTGTTATTGAAGTTATGTTTGTTTTTCCTAAATGAAAAGTAACACAAAGTGTTAAAGCAGCGAAACAATGAAGAGGGCTGAAAATGGTAAAGGGTGATTCTTGACCTCATTCCATTAGTTTTGAATTAAAAAGAGAAACAGTCTTGTACCTCCAAGGGTGAAAAACACATTTTGCTGAAAAATAAACCTAAACTAAACTAAGTTAGGTCTGGGGGGAGGTGGAGTGTAAGTCGGTAAGGATGAAAGAAGGGAAATGCTAGGTTGTAAAAAGGGGCTGTAAAAAGTGGTTTTGTTTTTTTTGTATTTGATTATTTATTTATTAAGAGTTTCGCAACTTTTGGCGACTTGCTCTATAACAGTACATCATGATATTACAAAAATACCTTTTACACATTGTGTATAATATTTATTATACATAGGCCGGTTGCTTATTATCATTCCGAAGGGTATAAATCATATGCAAAAATTAAAAAAAAAATTGTACTTGGAATGATAAGAAAGCTGTCGCCGTATATGGTCAGCCATCAGTTGTTCATGACTGTTTTTCATTCAATACATTATATGAATGATACATTATAGTGATATTCTAAGTCAGTACATTTTATAAGTATGTGAGCCAATTAATAATAACAATAAATTTTACAACGGTAATATAATAGATATTAAATAATAATAGATATTGAGTGTGAGGGGGGGGGGGAAAGGTGGGGCGGAGAAGAGGTAAGTGAGGGTTATATTGGAGATAGGGCTATATTTTTGTAGACCATTACTCCTCAAAGAAAGAAGGCTTTTACAAGCAAAAATTGTCAATCAGTTATTTAAAAAAAGGTTTTAAAAAATGTACATAATTATTTTTGAGTATGATTATGTAGGCAAATATCAGAGATGTTTTATTTGTTTGTATAATAAAGGCAATTACATTCATTCATACAAATTAACTTTAGGAGGTAAATTGGAGATAGGGCTAGATTTTTGAATATAAGTTAATTATCTTTAAGTGAGTTAGTATGGCGTTAATATGTGGACTATTTTCGGGTAGTAAGTCGTGAGGAATTGCTAGGCAGTCTCGTAATCTGCAGTCAGTAAGTATATGTTTAACTGTTAATGTCTCGTTACAACATGCGCATACAGGTCTGTCTTGTCATTCTATTAGATAGGAGTGTGTTAGTAAATTCCTAAGTGAAGTCTCGTCATAATAACTTGGTCTCGTCTTGTTAGGTTTTCTCTTGACCAGGTTCTTATTGTATTTTTGATTTGCCGCAGTTTGCTTTGAGAAATAGTCAATTTTGTCTGCCACACAGATAAAAACATTTTCTGAAGGCTTGGAACAAAAACCGAAAGGTGGTCAAGATAGATTTTCACAGATTTGAAATAACAACTAAAATAATTATATTTGCAAACGTTATAATTATTTTAGTAATTAACATAATTTTATGTTCAACGTTAATGTTAAAATAATTGAAAATGTCCAACAAAATAATATTTGAACTAATAATTATATATGATCGATAATTATTATTTGCTATTATAATAAAAATTGTCAAAAATTAATGAGTTTTCTTTTAAAGTAAATAAACATTAGGTGTAGGTGTAGCGCGTATAAATAAACTGGCTAACGCGTGTCTATTGATACAAGCCCGCAAAGCAGGTGGAATCCCTCGCGCACTCTTCCTCCTGAAGGACACTTCCGAAAATGCAATTCCGGTTAGTTTTCATTGTTGCATTACTATTAAACTCATCAGAAATAATTTAAAAAAAATGTATCCATGAAAAATTCAAACAAAAAATGCACCCGTAACTGAGGTATTCCCAAAAAATGACATCCGCACCGAAAGTGTTAACTCTAATCCGTGGGATTTTATGATTTTTTTATGGGCTAAAAGTCTTCCTGTTGTGTTGCTTAACATCCTGCTTCTCTATGATATATAATTTTACACTTTCACAAGTGTTTACATTTTCCAGAAAAATTAAGACAGAATATTAACTGTTTCTATTCTAAGCTCTTTTGGATGGTCTTTTTATATTAGTTATGGCTTTTATATTTGTTAAAATTAAAATGTTAACAGGGGTGTTTTTTTTTTTTTTGTATGTAGTTCGTAGGATCGATGAAGATTATATATGAAGGGGTCGGGGCAAAATAGTGCCAAGCAAAATTTTTAACAAAACTTAACTGTAGCTACTATATGTTGCATATTATGTGGGATTAACAGTCTATGATTCAAAAGCTACTAAAATATGAATACAAGCTCTTTATGCTACTTAATCTTGTTGCTCCTAACCATTTCAACGGATACTCCCCAACATATAGCAGCTACAGTTAAGTTGTGTTAAAAATGTTGCTTGGCACTATTTTCCCCCGACCCCTTCATATGTTTATTTATATGTATATATCTGTGCCTGCTAACATGATAGAGGCCACAATTTTTCTTCTTTCGCCACAAAATTTTGTATATAGCCTTCCTATAACAATCGATTGAATAAGTTAACCAACAAACTCTGGACCCTAATTATTAGAATGCATCTAACAGTCAAAAGTTTTGTTATGTTTCAATGAAACCCGGTGTACATACATATTTTCAAGTGTTTTATACTGAATTTTTATTATTTCACCTATTATTCCTTCTGATTTTTTCAGAATGAAGTCGAACTAATGGAAATTCCTGCTAAGCAAGGTGTACCTGTTATTAAGGGTGAAACTGAAAATATTACTCCTGCTTATTCCTATCTAGAAGTTATGAAACAAACTGCCTTAGCTGAAAAAATGTTTGAGTGCTTAAAATATTGGACAAAAGCTGTTGTATATGTAAGTTTAATACAATTTGTGGTTTTGCTTCGAACAATTATTTAGGATCAAGTTCAATTATAAGAGACTGGTTTGCCTGTGGTTGATGAGTTTGAGAAAATTTGAGATTTTTTATAGCTGGAGATCGGGCAGAGAATTGGTACTCACTGACTGACATGAAAGATTTTACAAATTTATACAGTGAAACCTCCCTTAACGGACATCTCCCTTACAGCTTACACCTCTATTAACGGACATTTTCTCACAGTCCCGATTTTTTCTATAGGTAAAATAAACCTCTATATTGCGGACACCTCTGTAAAAAGGACATGGACAGAAAAACCTGATTTTTTACCTCATTACTATGGACAATTACAGCTAATGTTATTTATAGAAGCATATGATTTTCCCGCTGGCAGATTACTATTGTTTTGCCTACGCGGTATCACGGCTCCGGGAATATTACATAACTCTGTTCGGTTCACATTCCTTCCGCAGAACTTCCCTCTCTTCACTTTTCAGTTGGTTTTTAGCTCTTGTTGAGTAAGTATCGTGCTTTCTCTTCAATATGTCTAATCGGAAATCTCTGACACTTAGAGAAAAAATTGACGTGATAACATTTTCCAATCGCAAAAAATGTGGTGTGCGTAAAGTTGCCGAGTTTTTTAAGATAGGGAAAACACAAGCAGCAGAAATGTTGAAAAAGAAAGATGAAATTTTGAAGAAATGGACGGAAAATTGTGACAAAAATGTTGTCCGAGAAATAAGAACTTCTTTATGCTTTAAACTTATTAGAATAAAAACTTTTTTTTAAGTTTACACTTATTGAACTTCTTTCTATATACTTAAAACAACTTGTTATGGGTAATTATTAAATGGTTAATTAAAGCATGAATTAAATGTATAAATTCGGTACGTATCCATCTCGACCAACCCCTCTGTATAGCGGACACCTCTCTACAGTGGACAATTTTGGTTCTCCCAGAGGTGTCCGCTATAGAGAGGTTTCACTGTAATGATTTTTCTCCTCTACAACGCCACACATTTGTATAGATGGTGCACTAAAATGTTTAACATTTACTAGGAAACAAGTAAAACTCACTTCAAAATCTCACAGAGAAGAGGATGGAAAGCAAAATTTAAAATTTTACAGGAAAGCTTACAGGAGCCATGCTATAACTAAACTCAAAATAATCCAAGAGCTGGTATCGCATGTTTCATGAAGTGTTTTATGAACCTTGAAATTTTGCTATAATGCACCTCTTGGGTAGATAAGAAGGTAAATACGTGTTGGCTAGACTTTCCGTGGAGCACTAAGTATTGCGTGTAGGGGAAAGGTGCAAAAAAAATATATTGCCCAGAAATAGTGTTTTATTCAGAATCCAACTATCTTTAATGTAAAATAAGGCAATTTTATAAAGAATGGAGGCCCGGTGGCCGTGAGGGTTAATGCGTGAGCACTTAACACTCCGTGCCAAGTGACACGTGGTCGTGGGTTCGATTCCCACTAGGGGTGGATGCCTTATCTTTAGAAAAAAGAAAAGGCATCAGCCCTTTCCTGGCTAGAAAAGGGTGGTAACCTATAGTTACCACCAAGTTATAGTTAAATTTAAATAAATAAATATAGTGAATAATAAATAAGGCAGACACTTTTAAGGGAGATAAGATGTAAAAATAACCCCAAAGAATTTAAAGATGGTTGGCTTCTGAATTAAACACTATTTTTGGGCAATATTTTTTTGCACTATGAGCAATACCTGGTGTTCCACGATAAGTCTAGCCAACACATATTTACCTTCTAATCTACACAAGAGATGCACGATAGAAAAATTTCAAGGTGCATGAAACGTGCGTTACTAGCTCTCCAACTACAAGAAAACCTTAGAGAGCCCTCAAACAAACTGCTGACTCCCTATGGGGTTTTTGCACAACTCCCTATGGGGTTATGGAGTGAAATTTGGATTTCACATATTTTTATTGAATTAGTGTAAAACTTATGAACTCAATCAAAACATCCTAAAACAAAATTCTAAAGAATATGTATGTATGTATTGTGAATTTTTACAAAATGAGTAGAGTAATTCTTGAAAAAAGTAGTTTTGAGAATATACATTTAAAATATTCATAAAAGTATTAACAATCAGTATTTATCAGACAAAAATAATTGATTTTTGAAAAATCTTGAATTGATAAAAACCCTCTTAAATGCCATATTTTTAAAATTGTATGCCTGTCAGAATATCCTTTGTTGTAAATACATGTCGATTTCCTTCACATTGTCATTAATTGATTAAAAGAATCATTTTTGGTTGCAGGCTGAGATAGAAGAGAAATCTTTATTTTCTTTCAGATATTTGAAAGGATTAGCTTATCTTTTCAGACTTTATTGTTATAAATCCAAAGAGGTGGAAATGTGGAAGTTAATTTACAAATTATCTCATAAAGTCTCAAATGAAAAATACAAAATTCTAGGTGAGCATGTATCTATTTATTATTCATTATAATAGAATTTAACTTTTTAGCACATTTTTCCCTCCCTAGAGGGACCGAGCCCTAGAGGGACTAAAATGTGCAAACCCTATGATGCAATTTGAAAGTGCTTACAGGAAATGACATTTCTTAAACCATGGGTCACCAAAAAAAAAAAATGGTCATTCAAATTTGCATTTATACAGGGTGTTCAAAACTCGATTGACACCCCCCTTTTTTCCACAATTTTTGAAATTTAAAAACGAAACTTGGTGGGTCTTAACGTGGTCGAATGTACTTTCATTGGACCTAATGCACGAGCCCTCAACTTTCTCCAGTTCTTCTCCAGAGACCCTAACTCTGGAATCTCCAATGGAAAGGGGTTATTTTAATGACGGATTATTGTAGAGAATTGAATTTTATGTTGATTTTACATCGGTCATTTTTTCGCTAAAGCGCACCAATGAGTAACAAGTAGCCAAAAACCGATAAAACCCTTGTTTTTAGTCACTTTTCTGCCAATAACGTAGAAATTATGACCGTAATGAAAAAAGTAGTTGATATAAACGTTGTAGAGGATTAAATTTTCTTTCCAAAAAGTACCTTTAAATGCCTAAAATGTAAATAGGAATGGGGCAAAACCCACTTTTGTTTTTGAAGTTTTCAGAAAAGTTTATGATCAACGTGGTCTAGGCTTCCGTAAAACTTAATAAACATTTCCTAAACTTTTTGCTCCACCTAAAAATCAAATTCAATTACTTTATAAAGAGATTAAAATAATAAATTTAAAGCAATAGAACTCACCTAATGATTAGAATTTCGTAGTAATAATTTTGTGTTGGACAAGTTTTTTTTTGTTTCTTTGTTTTTTAACAACATAAAATAATATTTTATTTTTCATCTAACTTAATATCAGCACTGATATCATTGAAATTAAACATTCAAACCCTTGGAAAAGATCACACTGGCGTCTTTAAAACGTAAATTTATAATAATTCAACGAAAAAGAATTATTGAAATCACGTGATTTTTGAATGAGTTGATAATAAATTTTGATTTTTTCCAAGTCTAATCAGGGTTTGAATGTTCAATTTCAACGATATCAGTGCTGATATTATTTTATGTTTGATTGTAAAAGTTTGTGAATTATTATGCGTAATTTAATAAACAGGAGAAACCAAAAACTAGCTTTCATTTTAAAAAAATAATTGAAATCGGTTAAGATTTGGAGGCTGTAGCCTTTTTGAAACACGAAAAGCAGTTTGGCTCCAATGTCCCCACGGCGACAGGAATTTTCTTATCTCACTGCTCGTTGGGAAAATTCCTGGCTGCACCCTGGATGTCGGCACTAATGGCCTAGATGTCAAAGCGCCGTAAAAAACAAAGAAACAAAAAAAAAAACTTGTCCAACACAAAATTATTACTACGAATTTCTAATCATTAGGTGAGTTCTATTGCTTTTAAATTTATTATTTTAATCTCTTTATAAAGTAATTGAATTTGATTTTTAGGTGGAGCAAAAAGTTTAGGAAATGTTTATTAAGTTTTACGGAAGCCTAGACCACGTTGATCATAAACTTTTCTGAAAACTTCAAAGACAAAAGTGTGTTTTGCTCCATTCCTATTATTATTTTAGGCATTTAAACGTACTTTTTAGAAAGGAAATTTAATCCCCTAAAACGTTTATATCAACTACTTTTTTCATTACGGTCATACTTTCTACTTTATTGGCAGAAAAGTGACTAAAAACAAGGGTTTTATCGGTTTTTGGCAATTTGTTACTCATTGGTGCGTTTTAGCGAAAAAATGGCCGATATAAAATCGACATAAAATTCAATTCTCTACAATAATCCGTCATAAAAATAACCCCTTTCCATTGGAGATTCCAGAGTTAGGGTCTCTGGAGAAGAACTGGAGAAAGTTGAGGGGTCGTGCATTAGGTCCAATGAAAGTTTATTCGACCACGTTAAGACCCACCAAGTTTCGTTTTTAAATTTCAAAAATTGTGGAAAAAAAAAGGGGGTGTCAATCGAGTTTTGAACACCCTGTATGTGTTTGTGCTATACTAAAAATAATAATTTAATTTTGATCAAAAAAGTATATTTTTTTAAAGTTTGTTTACCAGCATAATGTAAACACCATTTTTTCATATCAATTCCCTTGAAACAAAATTGTTGCACTTATGGTTTTGCCATAATACTCTTCTGGGTACTATTTTGTAAACATCTTAACTTTGGATAATTGAATAAAACTTGGCAATATTTAACTGATTTTGATAGAAATGGAAAAATAGTATGATGGGACTCCAAAATACTGGATTGAGTTGATCAATTTTCCACATATTGGTCATTCATTCAAACTAAGATATATACTAGCTGTTACCCGGTAGTAGTTGTGCCATGCTACAACTACTTTCTGCATCTAGAAAAGTAAAAACAAATTAGAAACTAAATAAGTAATATTAAAATCTAATAACACAAATCTGTAACTGTTCGGGTTCACAGTTTTGAACCCGTGACCTCCGAACTGTGAGTCCTAAACGACTTTGACTTAGCCTATGAGACTCTCCGGTTCAAGGTCTACTTGTGTGCCAAGTATGGTCAAAATGGTCAAACAGTGTGGATTTGTATAAGGAACAAACAGGCAGACAAACAGCTGATAGACAATTTTTACCTAGCTTATGACACTCCCCGGATCAAGACCTACCTGTGTGCCTAGTTTGGTCAAAATCGATCAAACAGTAACGAACGGCAATAACGAAAATGAATAAGTAATTCAAAGCAAGCTTACTTTGCATTTGGCCCATAGCTAGCTCGCGTATTTATCTAAGAAACTAAAGTGAACCTCTAAAATTGGAGTGCTAATGTTTTCTACTTACCAAAATCTATCCTATCCTCTCATGATTATATAAACATCTAAATTTTGTCTTAATTTCTAGTTTTTTTTTGTTTTGTTTTTTCAGCTGTAGGGGAATTACTGAGCATATCACTCAATGTTGATCCAGTTTGGATTAAAGATGCTGAACAAATCTTGAGGAGTGAAAAAGTTATTAAAAAAACAAGTTATGTTTATTTCCTATTCTTCATTAATTATGCAAAGAATTTATTCTACAATATCAAGGTATTGTCCCTTTCCTAATTTTTTTAAGACAGATTTTAAATGAAACACTGAGCCTATTTATGAGCCCCATGCAAAATTAATTCTCCTTCCTGCAGTGTGAGATTTTCACGTTTGTTCCAAGAGTATTTAAAACTATTGTTATGTATCGATAAGGAAAGCTCACTATAGACAAAATATTGAATTGCTATGATATTTCTTAAATTCAAATTTAAATCATCCTTTAAACTCACTTGATCTAATAATTATCAAACAAAGCTTTTCCAGATGTGGAATCCATATGCAACAATTAGTTGAATCTTTCCTGCTAATCCTGTTTAAATTTTATGTTTATAATTTTATATTGTAAGATGTTATTAATTTAATTTTTTGGAGCTGTTTCTTAAAAAAAAAATTAGATGTATGTTTTATACAAAAACATTCCAGAGTTAGGGTCTCTGGAGAAGAACTGGAGAAAGTTGAGGGGTCGTGCATTAGGTCCAATGAAAGTTTATTCGACCACGTTAAGACCCACCAAGTTTCGTTTTTAAATTTCAAAAATTGTGGAAAAAAAAGGGGGTGTCAATCGAGTTTTGAACACCCTGTATGTGTTTGTGCTATACTAAAAATAATAATTTAATTTTGATCAAAAAAGTATATTTTTTTAAAGTTTGTTTACCAGCATAATGTAAACACCATTTTTTCATATCAATTCCCTTGAAACAAAATTGTTGCACTTATGGTTTTGCCATAATACTCTTCTGGGTACTATTTTGTAAACATCTTAACATTGGATAATTGAATAAAACTTGGCAATATTTAACTGATTTTGATAGAAGTGGAAAAATAGTATGATCTCGCTTTCTATAAGATTACAATTGTGAGAAAATAGGGAGAACTGTTGCTTCTACATATAACCACTCCACATATTGACTGGATTCATGAAAGTAATACAATACGATCGAATTGCAGGAGTGGCACCCTAATGCCCAAAGTCAAGTAGAAATATCAAAAGAGTTTACATTTAATTTAGAATGATACCTGATTGTTTTGATGAAATTTGCAAATTAATTAAGTCATACAGAAGCAGATACTGTAGTCCGGAAAATACTCAAACGGCAAACTGAGACTGTGACACCACAGACAGCGGGCGATCCCGTGCCTTTTTGAACACTCCCATAGCCCACTGTGTAAACACGTATGGCTCATGCACCAGTTTGAGAGAGCCTTTACTCCGGAACAGAATTAAATTAAAATTAATAATTGAGTCTGCTGTTCATGATAAATATAACATAACAAAACTATTTTTTTATTTTGTAATTCCCCCTCCTATTTCAGGTGAATGAGGCTTCAAAATCCGCCGCTGATTTGGATGAAGGGGCTATAAAAAGGCACTTTCTTGTTTATGCTCAATATAAAATGTTGGAATTTATACTTGAAAACGGCAAGTCAGGGCCAAGCCAACCCAAGCTTTATAGTATAATAAAAGTGTTTGGAAATATACTTTTCTTAGTGAAGAACAACAAGTGGAGTAAGTCGATTCTATATTTATCTATTATAATAAAAAAGTCTGTTTTATTATAATAGATGTGGCATTATTGTGATCTTTTGCAAATAATGTTAAATAATTGTCCTTTTTTTTCAGCAACATTTTGTGAAAAGGCTGTATTACAGTGGCTGCTATTAGAATATTCTTTAACTATTAGCAAGACGTATTTGGATAAAAGATTGGTACGGTATGCTAGATGTTATTCTTCTAAACAGCTTTTGGCTGCTCAAAAGCTTGCTTTCCCTATTAGGTGAGTTGCTTCAGATTGTGCTGTAATTTGTGTTCCTATTATAGAATACTTTCTATCAGAATTGACCAAAAACAGCTAAAATAATTGAAATTGTTATTTTGAATCTATTAACCTTATGGAGGCAGCAGCAGGCGTGTGATCATGGGTGCCTGGTGATGAGACCCTCCCGATACTTGCGTGTCCCTCCTGACGGCTACTAGATGTCTTCCATGTGTGCAGCCCATATTTGTCTTGCTTTTAGCCATTTCAAGGTTTTTCAAAATTAATTTTGTGTTTCTTCAAATATTTAATGTTCTTCTGCCTCCAATATTTGAAATGGTTTAGTAACAATTATCAATACATGATAATTGTTACTATATTTGTCTGTTCGCCCTCCCATTGTCTGAAAAATGGTCCGATTTTGATGAAATTTGGTACAAAAACCTTTTGTCTGATTTGGCAGGACAAGTTCGTTAACCAGCAGAATCCGTCCACCTGAACATGGTGTTTGGAGCGAAATTTGCGTGAAAAAACCTAACTCTTATGTTTTTGAGTTCATATGATTGCAGGTACTCGTTTTATAGGTTTCTTAACATAGGAAAACTAATGAAACCGTTTTTTAGGTGATATCTGTAACCGTTTTTGAGAAAAGTGGAACAAATAGTTTTGTAACTTTTTTTTTTTTTTGTGGGTACTTAGAATCGTGTGATTCTATTGAAATATTTTCTACATCTTTGAAAGTCATCTGAACTAAGATGTTTAAATTTTGGTTACATTTGGAGTGCTGGAAGTATTCAACAAAACAATTTTATTAGTGGACATGGTTTGGATCTTCATATATTTTTGTAAATATCTCAAAAACGGTTGGGAAATTGTGGTAAGTGGAAGATGACCATTTGATTGCTTACTAAATTCTCTAAAAAAACGTTCTGGAGCAATTTTTGATGTGGCAATGTCTATCGGAGAAATAAGTGCTTAAAACTTTAAAAGTGTTTGCTTTAAATCAGTAAAATTAGTATCTAATCAGTAAAATTAGTATTTCAGTAAAAGAAGGCAAGAAAATGAGAAACTTATTGGCAATAGTGGTTTCCTAGGGCAAACGTTGAGATGGCGGGCGAATCACTTCCGCTTAGGATACTGTCAATTTCCTTTAGTGGCGCCTTAAACTTCCTCCTCTTAAGGTTTAATTTATATTTTTAACAAAAGATCAAAGATAGCTGCTTCTATTTCTTTGCTATTGGCACTAGAGATAAGAATGACGCAGTTTCTGCGATTGGAGTTTTTTAGGTTAACAGAAAGGGGCCATGTGGCAGTATCGACATTTTGAGAAAACTGCTGTTTGAGTTGTAGCCTCACTGTAATTCATTCAATTATTTTATTTTATTATTTATTTATTTATTTTTTTTCAAATCTCTTGTTCTATAATTATACAAGTAACTCTTTTTACAGCTCCTGCTGGACAGACTTGTTTAATAGTTTCTATTATTTAAATGATTTTCTTCTAATATGATTTTGTCAACAATTATTATTTTCTATTATTTCAGGGTTTGTCAATTCCTCTCTGTTTTGAGCAATGCAGACCTCCAAATGGGTCAGACGATAGACGCAAACCTAAAACTTGAAGGCTTGGATACAATCTTACAACTAGACCATGTTTATGTTGATAATGTTTTTTCGGAAGAATATTTGAGTATTCATACTGAAAATGACGTAATGAGACCTAAATTTTTGTCTCACGAAGCCAACTGTTCTTGCCTCTTGTGCAGTAGCATGGAATTTGTAATAGTTACTCTCAGCGCGTTCGCTTTGAAAGCCTTTTATGCATATTCTGCCGGAGCACACACCCTTGCGAACCATCTCTTCTCAAGTAATTATTTATTTGATTTGTTTTATTTTTGTTATCACAGTTTTATAGATGTAATTTTCTAAAACAAAACTTTCTGCCATTTTAGCGCATTTTCTCCCTCCCTCTATTTTATCTCATTTCAAAGGTCAAGTTAAGTTTGTTAACCAACAGAATCCGTCCACCGGAACGTGGGCTTTGGAGCGAAATTCGCACGAAAAAATTGTTATGCTTACGTTTTCAAGTTAATATGCTTGCAGGTACTCTTTCTTTAGGTTCTTTAACATAGGAAAAAAAATGAAACCATTTTCAAGGTGATATTTATAACATATTTTTTATTGAATAAGAAATGATTGCTCAAAAACTGTTCCAGAAAATTAAATTCTAATTATTCCATCATAGACAAAATTTCCTCTATGAAAACAGTGATTTAATTCACTAAACCCATTGAGAGAAGATAATTTCTGGGCGTCGAACAACACTCTTCTGTTTTACTCAACGAATCAGAGATTTCTCCCGAATTTTTTCCTCAGCCCCCTAATGGGCTACAGATTCACAACTAACAGGAAAACTTCTACATTTGATAAGCATTAAATCTCTGCAAATTAAGTGAAGTTTATTGAGGGATAGGTTGAACGATTGACTACCTTTTGTCAAAAAATGCAAAATTGAGTTTTGTTACTTCCAAATACCTTGTGAGAAGAAATTATGGATTACTCATTTTTTATTGGTCAAACTGTGTGAATCCAATAGCAATAAAAAGTCCGACTCGCAGGAACTGCAGCATCTTAGCGCGGTTCCGTTCATGTCCCTAGTGCCATTTGATAAGCTTAGAAAAGAAATAAACTTATTTTTTTTATATATCTCGTGAAAATTGTCAAAATCCTCTCGAACATCTCGAATAAAAGTGATATTAAGGCGTCAGGGACACCGACAGTAGCTAACTTTTATACAGAAGCGGAAATTACAGAATCTGGCTCTCATTCTAAAGCAAAGCTCTATAAATCAATACAAAATATGTCTAATAAAGCCTTTCTAGTGGATACAGAAGCATGGGCGTATATGAGGGGAGGGGGCTGCAGCCCCTCCCGAAATTTTGAATTGATGATAAAAACTTCTCGTAAAACCCTTAAAAATAAATTAAATAAGATCACTTAGTTCATAAAACATATTTTCTTTTACGTGTAATAGTGTTTTAGTTGCCTAAAACTATTCCAAGCTCTAAATATTTAGTATTCCATACCCTGGAAATGGTCTCAGCCCCCCCCCCCGAAATTGTTTTTATATACGCCCATGTACAGAAGGATCAAGAAGAAGTACACAAGATTGAGTAGAATACCCTGCCTAATATAGCCTATATAGAATAATATGCCGAATAAAACCTATCTAGTAAATACACAAGGACAAATAAAAGTCTTGACGAATAACAAGTCAAGAAAAAAAACTTTATTTAACAAAATAAAACAAAGTTTAGTTGCCCAACTACAATAGAATAATATACCTAATTAAGTCTATGGAGTAGATACAAATGGACCAAAAACAAGTCTTGTGGAATATTGTTTTTTTTCTAATTGAATACTTTTTATCAATATTTAGTATATAACCTTTGTTGAAAACTATTGATTGCTAATTGATGAATCGGTTTACAACTAAGTAGTCTTTATAAATATTTAGTATATAACCTATGTTTGGATCTGTGTTTTTGGGGTGCTCTCCGCCTAGGCTTTGTATTTGTGTCGGCAGATACCTGGGGTATATTTACAGCTCTTGAGGATTAACTCTTAGCAGGTAAATTTCCTTCTGCTTCCTTTAACTTCTGCTTCTACGGGCATTGAACCGCCATATTCGCTCATAGTATCTAACCGTTGTGAAGTTTATTTTTTGGATTTAGGACTTAATATACATATGTAGACTAAATCATAGCAAGAAGTAATCCTCCGTCGTCGGTTCTTAACTATGTAGACTCGCTAATGTTATCCTATCTTAGATACATCGTATTTAAAATCCACAGCAAAAACACGACATTTCATCAGAATCCCCTGCTGAATAAAACTTATATAGAATAATATGCAAAATAAAGCCTATCTAGTGGATAAAAATAGAGGAAAAAAGCCGTTCGTGGTGGTAGAAAATCTTAATAGTATTTCGCTCAGAAATCTCCGAAATATTGTCACTAATTTTACGTATCCTGTTTTTTAGCCAAATAGATTTATATTCTATCATCAATAAGAAAAACCTACTAACAATAAAAAACTATGGGTAACAGATGAAAATAGGGAATACCAAGAATAATTCTAAAGAACGAAATCAACACCAGTACTGTAATCTAGATATTCATACGGCATCTTCAAATTCTAAGAAACAAAATATTGATTCTAATTATACGTATCCTGTTTTATTGACAAATACATTTGGCTACTATAAGCAATTAAAAACACTAGGGAATATGCCAAAGAACTCGGAGTAGGAGCCTCGACAGTTTCAAGACATCCAAAACTGACATTTCATACGGTACAGCCTGATATATTTTTAACAATGAATTGTTTTTCTTATTTTAATTAATCTGTTTTATTGTCAAATACATTATCCAACTTTAAGCAATTAAAAAATAACAAGGAATAAAAACAAACAAAAAGAACCGTTCGAATAAACGAAATCAATTACTTCAAAGTTTAAGCACTTATTTCTCCGATTGACATAGCCTAATCAAAAATTGTTTCAGAATCTTTTTTGTAGAACATTTAGTAAGCTTTCGCATGGTAACCCTCCGTTCACCAATATTCCTAACCGTCTTCGAGATATTAGGGAATGTATACGAAGTTCCCAAAACATTTCATGTCTGTTAATAAAATATTTTATTCTAATCCTTCCTTAGCTCCAAACGTAAACGAAATTTTAACATATTAGTGTTGATGAAATTCAAACATGCAGAAAATGTTTCAACTGAATCCCATAATTTTAAGTATCAAAATCAAAGACAAAAAGAACAGTTCGAATAAGCGAAATCAATTACTTCAAAGTTTTAAGCACTTATTTCTCCGATTGACATCGCCTAATCAAAACTTTCATTAGAACCTTTTTTGTAGAGCATTTAGTAAGCTTTCTAATGGTATTCTTTCGTTTCCCAAATTCTCAACCTTTTTCGAGATATAAAGGAAAGTATACAAAGTTACCAAAACTTTTTTATGTCTGTTAATAAAATATTTTATTCTAACCCTTCCTTAACTCCAAACGCAACCAAAATTTCAACATATTAGTTTTAATGAAAGTAGAAGATGCAGTAAATGTTTCAACTGAATCCCATGATTCTAAGTACCCAAACCAAAAACGGTATTCAAAAAATATTTTTCCAATTTTCTCGAAAACGGTTAAAGCTATCGCCTTGAAAATGGTTTCATTCGTTTTCCTAGCCCAGGAATCATATAAAACGAGTACTTAGAAGCTTATGAACTCAACAACGTAAGTGTTACGATTTTTTTTGCGCGAATTTCGCCCCAAACGCCATCTTCCAGTAGGCGGATTTTGCTGGTTAACGAACTTGACCTTTCAAATTGGACGAAGGATTTTTGTACCAAATTTCATCAAAATCGGACCATTCGTCTTCTATCTAGAGAGCGAACAGACAAATATGTATATATATATACATATATATATATATATATATATATATATATATATATATATATATATAAATAAATATATATATATATATATATATATACAAATTTGAACCACCGTTATTTTCGGTCTCTAGGGGTTCTGAAACGCGAAATTTTCTAGTCGGCACTTCCGGATTGTTTCATTGTATCAACCCTATAAGCGGGGTTCCTCCCTATGGGGGAGAGAGGAACCGCGCTAAAAAGTAACTTATTGGAATTGTTATTAACTTTTTTCTTGGAAATTATGTCTTGAATCACCTCCTAGAGTTTGGCTACTTAGACCTGAATCACCCTTTATATGTCTTATATATCGATTTTTTTTAATATTTATTTATTTATTTATTTATTGTGTTTCGTATTTTGTACGATAAACACACTGAGTTAAGTCTTCTAAGAGATCAGGAATTGATTAGAAATTTATATATTATTATGAATCCAGGATGTATGGATTTAAATAAAATATATTAAAGGCTTAAAAATGATTAGAGCTTTAACTTTAAGTCATAAAAGTAATGCACTTTTTCATGGGATAAAAATGTGATTGCATCAACGAATCTTCTAGGTCTTCATATGAGATCGTATAATCCTGTATTTCGTAGATATGTTAAGATACTGTCTATGTACTGGCTACCTTCAGCGAGAAGTTCACACATGTTGTAAGGGATGGTTAAGTCTTGTCGTCTAATGCAGTCTGTTAGAATGTGTTTTATTGTTAAGTCTGAATTACAAATTTCACACGATGGACTCTCTTGTCTTGTCATTAAGTATTTGTGAGTAAGTCTTGAATGGCCAATCCTAAGTCGAGCCAATACAACCTCCTCCCTTCTATTGGCTCGATAACTGGATGGCCAGTCTTTGACAGTAGGTTTTATAGTCCGTAATTTGTTGTCCGTAAGTATCGTCCAAGAGTGTTCCCAGTTTTCCAAAATAAATGTCTTCATAGATCTGTTCATGTCTTCATGTGGAATCGGTCCGTTATCTATGTCTGTCCGTTCTGCAGCTATTTTTGCGTGGGTGTCTGCAATCGGATTTTTCCCTAGACCTTCATGACCAGGTAGCCAGTACAATGTTACATGTTTGTGTAGAGAGTGTATTGTCTTAAGTATTTTTGAGAGTAAAGGATGAGAGGTGTATTTGTCCTGTAGTGCTTGAAGTGAACTTAGTGAGTCAGTATAAATAACAATGTCTCGTCGGTCGGAAGTTGGTATGTTCTCCAAGCCAATAAGTATGCCGTAGAGCTCAGCTGTAAACGAACTGCAGTGATCATTTAATTTTTTAGTTATTATTTGTTCTTCCATAACAGCTGCTGCTCCCACACCTTTATCGGACTTCGACCCATCAGTGAAGATAGAGAGTTTCTGGCTGTTTTGGATAGTGAAAGTTTTAAACATTTCCTTATAAATTAATTTTGATGTTGGGCTTAATTTATTAAATTTAGAAAGGGTAATGTCCACATTATAACTGTTTAATAACCAAGGAGGGGAAGGGGTAGTGCCAAACGTCTGTATCTCCGTTTCTTCGAATTGTGAAATATTATCCAGTTCTCTATATCTTACACTGAAAGGTCTCTGGGCTTGGGGTTTGGATCTGTACAAATCGTAGTAAGGATTATCGATACTCATATGAAGGCATTCGGAGTTACACATGGCTCTGGATTTATGCATTTGAGTTATAAGGAGAATTTTACGGCGGTACTCGAGAGGAGGTTCGCCGGACTCAGCATACAGGCTTACCACAGGGCTACTCCTGAAAGCTCCAAGAGACAGGCGAAGGCCGGTGTTGTGGATAGTGTTTAACATTTTGAGTGCGCTTGGTCTGGCTGATCCGTAGGCAACACTTCCATAATCGATAATGGATCTTGTGAAAGTTCGATAAAATTGGAGCATTGTTTTCCGATCTGCTCCCCACTTTGTGCAACTGATGACTCTCAACAAATTTAGGGATTTTTTACATTTCAGAATAGTATTTTTTAAATGTGGGATCCATGTCAACCGATTATCGAATACCAGACCAAGAAATTTGAGTGTAGTGGCGTGTGTTATAAGTTGTGAATTCAGCGTCACTTCTGGAACAGGTTGGAGTTTTTTCCTTGTAAATAGGATACATTGGGATTTTTCCCTTGACAGGATGAGACCGTGTTTGTCACTCCAATATTCCAGGTGATTTATGCAATTTTGTATGGACATTTCAGCCTCCCTGAGTGTTTGTGATTTTTTAAAAATAAGGAGATCATCTACATAAAGACAGTAGGATATGTCTGGAGGTATCTCATCTCGGATAGAATCAATTCCTACTTTGAAGAGTGTCGTGCTCAGCACACATCCTTGAGGAACACCATTTTTTTGGGTGAAGGTGTCTGAAACATTATCATCTATCCTAACCCGGAATCTTCGTTCAGAAAGAAACTCTGATATAACTTTAAGAATTTTCCCTTGTAATCCCCATTTCACCATTTCAGAGATTATAGACCATCGCCAAACGCAGTCGAACGCTTTCTGAATGTCAAACGAAACGGCTAGTACACATTCTCTATTTATAAATGCATTTAATATTTCACTCTCCAGTCTTAAGATGTGATCCATTGTAGAATGATTTTTTTTGAATCCACATTGAAAACCGGATAGTAAATTATTTCTTTCGATAAACCAGACGAGACGTTTGTAGCTCCCTGGTCTGTAGCTCCCTTGTTCGGTCTTGTCCTTATGGGGTTTCAACACTGGAATCACTATTGACTCTCTCCAACAATCAGGGAATTGCCCCTTCTCATAGATTTTATTTAGAATTTTCAACAAATGAAATATTCCACTATTGGGTAGATTTTTCAACATCCTATAATATATTCCATCTTGACCAGGAGAAGTATTTTTTGAGCATTTTAGTGCGTCTTGTAGTTCGTCAATAGTAAAGTCTTCATTTAGTGGATGTTGATGTTTTATGTTTATGGTCAGTAAAGTAGTTTCAGTATTGTTTTTGTATAGTAGAAAACGTCTAGAATAATTGGAGTCACTGGATATTGCTGAAAAGTGGCGTCCTAAAATGTTAACTATATCAGTCTTGTCAGTGAAAATAGTGTTGTCTGATTTAATTCCTGCTATGGGTTGTCTATATTTTTTGTGTTGTATTTTACCAATAGTTTGCCATATTAGTTCTGGTGGTGTATATCTATTAAGGGAGTTTAAAAAATCTACCCAACATTGTTTTTTATTTTCATTTATGATCCTTCGGGAGATTGCCTTTGCTTTTTTATATTTAATGAGGTTCTCAGTTGATGGGAAGTGGGAAAATTTTCTGACAGCTTTTCGACGTTCTCTCACAGCATTAGTGCAGTGTTGGTTCCACCAGGGTGCAGGTGCTCTTTTGATATTTCTAGTAGATTTAGGGATAGACATCTCAGAAGCCTCATTGATTAATTTGTTAAAGTTCTCAATCGTTGTAATGGTAGATATTTTACTACTAATAAGACTTTGAAATTTTGACCAGTCAGCTTTATCGAAATTGAACTTTTGAAGGCTTTGAAAAATTTCCTGCCTGCCTTGGTCATACACTACTACTGGAAAGTGATCACTATTGTATGAATCTGCACAAACGTCCACATTAAAGCGTGTGAAGATATCTGGCGTACACGCAGCAATGTCAATGTTTGTAAACGTACCATGACGAGGACAAAGGTGAGTTGGTCTAGGGCAATTAAATGTTATCAAGTCCCACTTTTCTAAGCATTCATAGAACCGCCTACCTCTGCTGTTGATCCTGGATGAGCCCCAGTGTATGTGCTCAGCGTTTACATCACCCGTTACCACTATAGGAGGTGGTAGCTGAGTGAATAAATCATCAAGAAGATGAGTATTAATTGCTTCACTTGGTGGAATGTATAGACTGCAAATGGTGATTCTATATGGGATGTGTACTGATGCAGCGACTGCTTGGAGTGTTGTTCGTAGGTTGATTGATTCACTGTAAACAGATTCCTTGACAGATATAGAAACACCTCCCGAAGCTTTACCACCAAGAGTATAATCTCTTTTGTATGTAGTGAAGCCTTGAAGATAAACGTTTGAATTGGGGGATGTGTGTGTTTCTTGTAGTGAAATAATGAGTGGGGCCTTCTCCTGAATCAAGTGCTTCAGATCAGTTAAGTGTTGATGAAATCCATTAATATTCCATGATATCAGACACATTGAGGTTAGTGTTAAAGCAAGTAAACCTTGGAATTTGACCCTGAATAAATGTCAATATAAATATATTTAATTTATTTTTTGAATTTTGAAAGCTATAAGTATTAGTTTTGGTCTGGAATTTTTCCTTTTTTACTGATAATTTCGAGTAAAATCTAACGAAAACGAAATGGTTACAGAGATGAAAGATCATTTATGTTTTACAGGAACATCACTTTTACTTTCCCGACCTTTTTTGTATCTTCCGGACAAGACAGTTGGAGTATTAATTTCTATGAGACTGGAGGAAGTTTGTGCATCCGGACAGTGGACGTTTTGTTGTTTGGGGGATTTTCCTGATCTCTTAGAAGACTTACCTGACGTCGTGCCATCTTGTCCTTTCACCTTCCTTGGTGTTTTGAGAGTAATATCAAGGGCTGTTTGAGTGCCTTGGTCAACAAAGTCTTGTTCCTTGGGTTGTAGTGATCCTTGCTGGTTAGACGAGCTCTTCTGACGGCTTTCTAGGCTTGCTATTCTACTGATGATTTCTCTGATACTTTTCAATAGCTCTTGACTTGGAGAAACTTCTGAAGATGCTGCTTGTGAGAATGTTTTTTCATTATTGGGCTTAAGTATCCTTTTTTTTTGCTTCCCAATAAGGTATTTTTTGAAGAACCATTAATCTTCTTATTTTTGATTCTTCATGATACCTTTGACATTCTAAACTGCGCGTCTTATGGGGACCCGCACACGTTGCACATTTCACTCTTTCGCAAGCTCCCTCGTGCTTATCTAGGGCACATACACCACATATTTCCTTCTTTTCACAAGAAGTAGCTAAGTGGTTGTAGCCTTGGCAACGATAGCACACTGTTGGTCGGGGTATGTAGGGGCGAAGGGGTACAATAAGGAAGCCAACTTTTAGTCTCTCGGGTAGATACTCGAATTTAAATTTGGCCACAAATATTGATCTTCTTGAATTCCTGTTCATAGGAAATCTTCGTACGATAACAACGCCTTCGGATTTTAAATGATCACAAATTTCTTGGTTGCTCATTTCTTCAAGAGCCGTACAGATAAATGTACCCCAGGAATAGCTTAAAGATTGCTCTGGTTTCACAGTTATTGGCATGTCAAGAAATGTTTTCGTTTCAATAATTTTCTTCGCTGTAATGACATCCGGGCATTCAATGAATAGTTGTCCTTTTATAATTTTCGGTTTAATGTTCGTGTTAAACGAATTTAGCCACTTTTGAATCAGAAATGGGCTTACTTCGTTAAAATTATTCATTTCATTGGTTATTTTAACTATTAAAAAACGACTTTTTTCTTCATGGGACCTGTTACTGCCGAATTCATTGATATCCGTTTCTTCCATAACTAAAGCTTTATTTTGTCTTCTAAATTGTATAATTTCTTCCTCTAGAACTAGCCTGTCTTTGAATTATTTTACAGAGAAAATATTTGGAGTTTTTCTCTAACCAAGTTCAAAACAGGTGTTTTATTTTTTTTTAATAAGAAAAAAAATTTTGTTTTTAGTTGGAGAAAGTATTATTGAGGTTGGAAATGAAAAGGAAGAGCTGCTGTTTCCCGATTTGATTCATTATTTCAAGGAAGCAAAAGTAAGGTTTTATCTATATTATAGCTTGGTTCGTGGGGGAAGAGGTGAATGGAGTGAAGCCATGACGTACAACGAAATCGCCAGAAATGAATTGGAGCCTATAAAAGCGTGGAATAACCTATTGGTTCAGGAAGCTCATTGCCAGCTCATGACACTCAAATCATCTCTGTGTCAACCGCCTCCATCTAAAACATGTCAGTCAATTTTATTTTTCTCATGTTACCTTTCATTTGGAGAAAAAGTTCAAATATTAATTTTTAGCTGTGTACATAAATTTTATTTGAAACGTTACTGTAATCATAGTTTTTTCTTTAAAAATTAGGATATAGTGATTGATGTACCCACCATCGACGAGTGTATAAAGAAAATATTTTTGTAAATTGTTTCAAGAAATAGAAATAATACGCACTCTATGTTTCTTGTCTTTTGAAAACATCCATCAATTATATAGCACTCATAGAGAGGCCAGGTAAATTGTAATCAAGATCTGTAGAAGACTGATTATATAAATATAAATTAATAAACAAACAATGAAACACAACAAAACAATGTTTTGAATGTCTAGTGGAGCTCGCCCTTATCAAAAAAAATATTCAAACGCATTTTCTTGAAAACTACCTTTTGTTGAGTTTGCCCTTTGTATCCGCAACGCCTCATTGCAACCTAAGTAAGCATTAAAAAAAAAAAAAAAAAAAAAAATAATGTCCCAAAGCACTTTAACAATGTTTATTTTACACATTTCATTCTTATGATACAACTTGTATAAAATATGATTAAATACATTTCTATTAAGAAAAGTATGCTAAAACTTTTTCTTATATCTGAAAAATTTTCACTTTATCAAACAAAAAAATTATGAACTTATGTGGTTGCTGGCAGAGAAGGAAGATCTTCAGTCAAATGAAACAACGTCACATTCCTTTACAATTACTTTTAGTTTTTATGCTTAGTTCTTTCGGCAGCTCCTGCTACCATCTTTAGAGCTGTGACAAAATTAAAAAATAGAAATATAGTTCTATTTTTTGATATTTCTATTTTTTAATTTTGTCACAGCACTGAAGATAGTAGCAGAAGCTGCCGAAAGCCCTAAGCGCAAAAAATGAAAGTAATTTTGAAGGAACGTGACGTTTCATTTTCAGAAATTACGAGTTAAAAAAAATGCTAATAGTCTTATTTATCACTGTCTAAATCGTGAATATTTTAATTTTCATAGATTTCTAAATAATACCCTGGGTAAAACTTTGCAATCCTTTTAACTATTATATGGATCTGTTTGAAAATGTTTTGTAATGTTGTGAAACAATGCTTATCTCATTAAGTTCACTTATCTAGGAAAGATAATACCTTGGATATTTTACAATCATTGTGTGTTAATCCTATCAGAGATTACAAAGGCAACATTTTTATATAAAAAATAAAGCAATGAAAGACATTTAAATACGATTTTCTGTCAATTGAGGTAATTTTAAAAATACATACATTCTATTGTTCATACTTAAAAATATACAGTTTGAGTGCTTTGGGAATTTTTTTTTTTCATGGTTCTATTCTTATTTAGGTTAAAATGAAGCAGGACTAATAACTCAGAATTACCTTGATTCTATGTTATGAACACACCTAACCTTCATTTCATTTTTATTGATATTGTAATGACATTTCAAATTTAATTTAAATGTGGGAGGCCGAGTGGCTGTGAGTATTAAGCCGTGAGCACTTAACACTCCGTGCCAAGGGTCGTGGGTTTGATTCCTACTATTCTTTAGAAAAAAGGAAAGGCATCAGCCCTATCCTGGCTAGGGTGGTAACCTTTAGATAACCCGTCCTAAAATTCCCGGTCAATAATAATGGACGTTAAAATTAAAATTAAATGTACTACCTGATTAGTACTCTGTATGTATCTGGAATTGGTGGACCACCTGACAAGAGGTGATTCTATAGTCAGCTGTAGGAATTTTAAATTTTTTAACATTCTGCGTTTATTTTATGTTCAAAGCATTTGAATTAACCTTTTCCAGTGACTGTTTTATTTAAAAAGATGACATTTTTGGAGTGCTAAATAGCAAAACCTCATTTTTTCAAAAAATGGAACTCGGTTCCTTTCTGATTAACATGATCTAATAAATCTCTTCCATAAGAAAGGCCTGATATAAATATTTCTATTCCAAGTAATTTTAGTTGAATAAGAAATAATCATCTGTTTTAAAATCATATGACTCAAAGTCATCCTTGTTATTTCATCAGTTTGTTGTTTTAAAATAATCACTTCTATCATTAATTTACCAACACATCGTCCCTTCCATGTCAAACTATCGGATATGAAAATTGGTACTTTTCAAGAGAGCAAGATAAAGCTTTAATAGTGATTCCAAAATCAGCCCCTTTACAAAAGGATAAATTTTCATATTTTTTTAATGTATATTGTTAATCCCTTTAAAGTGTTTGAACTGTTTACTGTTTTTTAATTGTCAAAAAATCATATTTGTGAGTTTGCATCTTGGTGCTATTAAGTGATTTTTCTTGTATCAACGTTTCAAATTGTCGAACATGGTATTTTCAATAGTTTGCTGATTCCGATTGACTAACTGTATCAATATTTACACTTTTAAACTAACGAATGTGACGTATTCTACATTATGCATTGTACTAATTGTGTAGTATTAGTGATATCTACAAATCAAATTAACAAATAAACCATTTTTGTGAGTTTTTGGTCTCAATAGTATGACGATTAGGAGCAAACTAGCGAACGAACATATTCAATACATTGACGAAGTAATATATTGAAAAATGGTCATATTCGATACTTTATTTAAGCATTTCCGGCAATTCTAAAGAGGCTAGAGTTTCGACAGTTTGCCACAAGCCATATCGTCCACAATATAAGAGTATAGTATCAAATTTGAAAAACGCGATTTTTCATATTCAATAGTTTGACATGGTAAGGACGATATAATCCTTAATTTATCCTAATATGACTTATGCCTGCACTGGATATCAAAGACTTTACAGAACGATGTCCTCCTGATTTCTTTTTATCATTCAGAGCACACTTTTCCATCATTTCTTCGACAGCTTATCAAAATACACATTGGAGCCACAAACTACACCTCAGGGAATCTTCATCCCAATGTCCGAAGCCAAGACTATATCAAGATGTTATATTTTAATGTTGTACATAACTTGTCAATAGTATTGTTTTAATTCATATTTATTTGAGAAAAAACAAATCTGTTTTGGTTCAAAATAAAAGTAATTTTTGTCTCCCTTTCTTAATTAACAGAATAGTTTTGTTGAATTGCTTGAAAATCATTAAATTCTCATTAGTTCCTGAAGAATATCTTTCTAAAACTAATTGTGAATTGATTTTATTTTTTAGATAAACCAAAACTGTATGTAAATGATGACATGGTGGTGGAAAATGTGAAGACTCCTGAACCAGTTCGACCTCTCACCAATGTTTCTAAATACTTGAAATCAGCGATGACTTCTACAAAGAGTAAATTGGTTATTTCTCCAAAGATTACTCAAGCTAGCAGGAAGATTGTATTTGATGATTTTGGAACGGGATTAGAAGGTAATGCCATTTATAATATGATAGTTTGTTATTTTTTTTTTTTAAAGGCCTGAAGACCCTGATTGCTAAGGCATGGGCACTCTGTGATTAAGGTTGTTGGTTCGTTTCACACTATCTCCCTAGTGTAGGGTCAAGAATATCAAAAACCTGTAATAATGTCAAGAATTTGATACCTATACAGTATCTGTCCCTCGGCCATTGTAAACTGTTATTGGATTCATTTTTGGGTACTTGTTCATTGACGGGGGGCCATTTCATTTAGAATATTTTTCAAACAATATCATACAATTTCTTATAGCGACACACAAGTAATAACATTATAAGTTTATTTATAAGTTTATTTCTGGGGGAATGAAGTCCTTTATTGCAGATAAAATAGCGGCAAACACGTTATCCACATGCGGCTTCCTCTGTTGTCGATAAATCCCACAATTTCTTTAAACAATTCTTCGACACTTTGAGAAATATGCAGTTTAAACAACAACTGTGTACAAAGGTAATAGAAATACACAACTAATCATAATCGGTCGGACCTTTCTCTAGAAAATATATCATAATGTTATAAGGCCTATTGAATATTAAAAAATACTTTGAAATACAGTACAATATAGATTATCTGATAGAGAACAGAATTAATGCGTGTATCATGTTTAGACTAGAAAACATAGTGGCCTCCTGTTAATGAACAAGTACCGATTTTTGTTTTAATATAAGTGAAAGAATAACATTATGGTCTACTAAACAGGATGGTTGGGAGTGGACAGTGACTGGACAGCAAGATTAGGATTTAGGGATAATTTGTGATGAAATTTTGCAAATCGAATGGGGATAAGACCCTGTATTAGAGGAATGTTGAGGTCTTTATGAAGATTTTTATTGGTTATGTAAAAAGGAGCATTGACTATAGTTGGGAGGACTTTGGATTGGAAGGTTTGGAAGTGCCTACTGTTCGATGTTTGTTGTCAAGTGAGAGAGGTGAGTTTTTATTCAGTAATCTGTAGAGCTGTCCAAAGCGTCAGTTCAGTCTAATGTGGACTTTCCAAGTGAGCCTTGAGTCTAAATGAAAGCCAAGGTAACAAACTGAGTTGTCTATTAAAGGATACTGGGGGATAGGATTGCCGATGGATTGTGAATGTTATGAACTGGCTTTTGCTTCGTTCGCTTTGATCCTCCAAATTTTGGACTATTGTTCTATTTCCTTTAAATGGTTCTGGAGATTCCTAGAAGCAATGTTGGGATTGGAATGGGAAGAAAGGGCTGCTGTATCATTGGCATATGTGGCAGGGAGGAATATCAGCTGTCTACATGGTGTAGAGGACAGGCTCTAAGACACTACCCTGCGGAACTCCTGCTTCCACTCTACTAAACATTGATTCAATTTTAGCTGCGAATGTCAGACCAAGAAGTAAACCAGCCAATGGCCACAGCACATTTAATATACTTGGTTACCTAATGAAAGTAATATTAGGTTGTATGAAAAGTTCATAGAGAGTTTTCAGAAACCATTGTTTCAATTTAAGGGGTAATAAAACCTTGTAACTTTTTTTTATGGCTAAAATTCTCCCTTAGCTAATCAAAAATGCTAGTCAAGAGTGTATATGTGAAGAAAAACTTTTTAAATGAGTAAAAAATACGATTTTACGAATGAAGTCCCGATGCCGAGTGAACGCCATGCTGATTTTTAAGAAAAATTTTTGAGCGAGCTTCGATTGGTCACTTTTTCATTGTTAAGTATTTTTTTGGTCCTCCTTCAATACATTTCAAAATGAAAACCCATTTTTTTATCTTTATTACAAGAAAGTATAAAAAAAAAAAAAAAAAAAAAAAAGTTAAATTGGAAATTAATGAACATTTCAGAACATTAAACTTTGAAGTCGTTTCTGGCATCTTCAATTTTTTGCCCAATCAACTTCAAATTTTAACTGCAGCTTCCCAATGTTATTTGCAAGCAAAGTGTGTAGGATTTTTTCAATTCATTGAATTGTAACGATTTTTGGTGGATTTTTTAATAGAAAATGAATAATTCTTCACTATTTTTGAAAAAATTAATATTTCCTAAAAATCCTATGTACTTTACTAGATTTAACCTTCTTCTTTCGTAATAATTTTAGTTTTTCATTTCAAATTAAAAATTTGCTACCTGCAGACTATAGCCCGTGAAAAAAAGAGGGCTTCCGTTTATCAGACACACTGCCGCCATTTTTTTTTCCGAAGAATTGAAACTTATTATTTTGGATACTGTAACATCCTCTATAAAACGATATATATATAAATAAATGAGAAATATTGATTTATTTGTTATTTATAAATTCAAGAAAATGACTTTGATTTTGATCGCACAAGGTAGTATTACCCCTTTAGCTATGAATGTCAGACCGAGAAGAAAATCAGCCAATGGCCACTGCACATTTAATATACTTGGTTACATAATGAAAGCAGTATTAGGTTGTATGGAACGTTCATAGAGAAATTTAAAAAAAAAATAAAGATTCAGTAACTTTTATTTATACAAATTAAATACAATACCCTTTATCTATAGGAGTATATTCATTTTATAGGATAGTGGGATTAACTCCAAATTGATCGAATTTAAAATGTGACTTTGTTCTTGTCAACATGCGTTATATTCAGACGAATATGTCTTATGGGGACCTCTTTTTTTTTTCTTTTCTTTTCTTTTTCCATTAGGTGACAAAGTAATTATTCTTAATTTTATTTATTTATTGTGATTTATTTTTTCCAGGTACATTTGAACCTCACGATAAAGAAAATACCAGTCCTGAAAAGAAAACATCCACCAAAATCGAGACGGATAAAAGCCCACTTGCAAGTAGGCTTCCTGGGACACCTACATTAGCAGTTAAGAAAAATCTGTTTATCGATGATTTGAAAACTCCTCATGTGATTGGAACCCCAAAACCTGACGAGATAGCTACTTTCACAACTCATACAGTTCTGACACGAACGAGAAAAGCCCAAACAGAAAAGAAAGTGAAAAATAACCTTCATAGAGATTTATTTGCTACACCATTTGCTAAGAAAGTGCCTGAAATAAAGGTGTTTTGTGACGACACAGATGAATCAGAAAGTATTACTAAAACAGCAAAAACTCGAAGGAAGGCTGCTACTAATACTGTTAAAAAGAGAACAGTCAAAAAGGACAAAACAGAAGTGAAGGTCGTTAGCGGAAGAAAGTTAATTTTTGATAGCGATACTGAAGAAGAAGCAAAAACCAGAAATCCTGTAGAAGAAACATCAGAAACTTTGAGCAGAGTCGCTCGAAAACCGACCGGACACTGTCTCTTCAATGAGAATGACGAAGAAGAAACCAAAGAACCTGCAAATATTAAAGGTAGTAATTCTTGGCAATGCGATGAAACATCAATCTTTGGAGCAACGTTCATGGAACATCAAGAAGAAAAATCTCTCTGCCTCCCACTTACACCTCATACACTCGAAGATTCGATGAAGCAACTATCTTTCAGTGGGAAAAAACTTCTCCCACTTTCCACTAGGAAAATTGCTAGGTTATAGCGTTCAGACAAACTCCTCCTCAAAAAGACGGTTTTTTGTGAGAAGTTGCCTAGAATGATAATTACTATTCTTTAGGCTCTTTTACTTCTTGAACAATTTCTTCCTTCTTTTGTAGATATCAAGGTCTTCTATCATTTTTAAGAATCTTTTAGAAAATTTTAACTCCATGTAATTAAATAGAATTGTTTTGCTTTTTTATTCATGTATTGACAAGATATTTTAATAGAATATATCCAGTATGATTATCCTAAATGCCAAGTTTATTTTAAGACTAGTGTATGCATATCCGACGAGAGAAAATCAGGATTGTTTAGTACTTTCTGAAGGAATGTAGCTATTGAAGCACAATCATGAAACAGTTTTTGTTTTTTCATCATAAAACTTGGCAAGTCTTATTCCTATCACTGACGGTTGAACAAGCTCTTAATCCTTTAGCAGGATTAATCCTTGATTGAGCAGCTTTTAGTTAATTTAGTGCCAGCCTCGTCGGAATAGTTTTAAACATTCCCTCTAGATGCCAGGAGACATAAAAAATGGACTGGGGCATCTGAAGGTTGTCTTTGTTTGGAAAAACGAAAAAATTCACCACTTGAGCGGTCTCTGTTATTCCCAGGTACCCTTCTCTGTGCTTGTCTGCTAACCACTCTTCATGTGTTAGTTTGCTTAACCTTGCTTAAAGACTGGTCTTTGGACTTCCACTGCTAATAAGATATGTTTCTAATTCTTTATATATTACAAAAGATAATTTGAGTGGTTAATTACTTATAGGACATATTGTATACTTGTTATTAGCTTATTTTTCATAAATTTTGATGGAAATAACTGATGTCTTTCATTATTAGCGTTTGGCACAATAGGTCTTGCAGGCCTCGGTGCGGTTCCTCGGTCATCCGGCACCTGTTATCTAATCTAATCTAGTCTGTTCATTATTAGCGTTTTATTTGTGGATGATTTATTAACAGAGCATATCGTTCTGATAATTTTAGTGTTTATTTTATTTTGATATCTATGAAATTAAGAGAGTTAGATACATTAACATAAAACTTGTTTTCGGTCAAAAAGTAGTTAAAATGCAAACTTAAAATGTCTGGCAAAAAAAAAAAACTATGGCCCAGAAAAACTTTATACTGCAGGTTTGAACTCACCCAGTATCGGGGAGTAACTGGTAAAAATGTTAGGAAAATCAAAAATATTGAGCAACATGGTCTGGGTGATTTCTAATGTACCTCTATCATCTAATGATTGACCCTATACCATGAAAACTGAAAGTATGTTTTTTTTTTTCAACAGTTCAAACTGTCTTATTTATTTAAATAGACCTCCTATTGTAAGAAATCATGCAATATACAAATTTTGTCCCTTAAAGGAGGGAGGATTTTTCCATAGCCATATATACCTCTTAACCTTTTCGATGCGACGTGGGCTAGCTGCCTATTCCCTCCACATGCGGACCAAACTCCTTCTCCTAGGACAGCTATAGGCACCTGTATTTTCTTCTTTTTATTCACTTAGGCACTCGTTACTAATCATCATTTTCATGTTTATCTTACGTGAATAACGATGTGTATTATGTGAAACGATTTATTTACTACAATTTAAGTACGCAGCAAACCTACAATAACCATTTAATACAAAGTTTACTTACTTTTCTTCGCTATATTTCTCTTTCTACTTCATTCCGAAACCACTGCTTGTTTTTAGACGTGATTTTTAAATGTAGCAATGAAAATGCTTTTTATTTATTATTATAATAAGCTACTCCTTTAATATTTACAGTTTCACTAAAAAAATGCCCTAAGAACACTTTTACCGTGCACAAGCCTCACAGATGCATGTTAATTATAACATTCAAAATTTGTATGTTACCAGTTAAGGGTTAAACCAGCAAGTATCCCCCATTCCTGTTAGAGCACTCTGTACACACTCAAGGCCAAAAAGGGCTCAAAATCAAGAGACACAATTGTGGCGAGAATACTCGGGCGTCACCTCTGAGGAACATCCTTCTCCAGCAAGTATTCTCGGGTGTCGCATCGAATGGGTTAAGGGCCAAAATTCTTGTTGTATTGTAACAAAACTATCTTTACTTAATGCTCAATTTTATATTTATTTATTTAAATTTTAACATCCACTTATACACAACTCAGATTTTTTGGACGGGTTATCCATTGGTTACCACCCTTTTCTAGCCAGAATAGGGCTAATGCTTTTTATCTTTTTTTAAAGCTTAATTTGTACTTAGTTCTCCAGAGTTTTTTTTTAAACATGTGTGAAATTGGTTCATTAGGAATGAAGCTTAACCAGGATTTCGTCAGGTTTTTATTTACTAGTAACAAAGTTTCAATTTTGCCGTATCGGTCATTATTTGAGATTCATTAAAATCATTGAACTCTCATTTTCCCGATGAATATCTTTCTAACACTGATTTTGAATTAATTTTGTTTTTAGATAAACCAAATTTGTATGCAAATGATGAAATGGTGGTGGAAAATGTGAAGACTCCTGAACCAGATCGTCCTCTCACCAATGTTTCTAAGTACTTGAAATCAGCAGTGCCTTCTACAAAGAGTAAATTGGTTATTTCTCCAAAGACTTCCCAAGCTAGCAGGAAGATTGTATTTGATGATTTTGGAGCTGTATTAGAAGGTAATACCATTGACAATATTTTTTTATTCTTTTTTTTTTTTTTTTTTTGAGGCCTGATGGCCTTGATTGCTAAGACGTGGGCACTCTGGGGTTATGGTTGTAGGTTTGATTTCCACTTGGAGTGATGGCTATGTAGGTTGTAATCAGGGTCTCAGATTGTCCTTACCGCTACCTAGCCTTTAAAGATTCCAGCAAAGGGGAAATTCAGGCTTCCAGAGCATATTGTTGACCTTACTATCTCGCCTCAGAGTGGGATCAAGAAAATTATTATTTGTTGTGAGTTCCGCGACAGTTGTGATTGGGACGACAGAAGAGAGGTCCGTTTAAATATTAGTCAGTTTGTTATATTATGTCAGGTTGATATAAGAAAAAAAAAAAAGAAAGAGAAAAAAAATCGAAGAGAAAAACAAGATGGCGATATTAAATAAAATATTACACATAGTTATACCTTAGAATATAAGTGTGTAAGGAGTATATGGATGTACAGACTACCTTGAGTAAGTAAGTTGTAAGGAATTGTCAAGTTCTGTGTTGTCTACAGTCAGTCAGTGCATGTTTAACAGTTAGGCTTCGGTTACACTAACTGCAAGTTGGTCGTTTTTTTCCTGTCCAGTAAGTATGAGTGGGTAAGTCGAGTGTGGCCTATCCGAAGCCTAGATAAAATTACTTTGTCTTGACTAGAAAATTGTTTTTTTTTTTTTTCCAGGCTCTTGTCCTGTCCTTAATTTCTTTTAATTTGCATGATACTCTGTCCAATCTCTTTCCCATTCATACAGTATGTTAGTTCGTATTGTATTGCATAAATTGGACGTTGTAATGGTATTTAGGTCTGGTATGGGGCAGTTTGTTGCTAGTTTTGCAACTTACTTATTTATTTAATTTTTTTTTTTTTTTGTATGGTACATCAACATCTAGACCATTAGCGCCGACTTGCTTATATAATGAAATTAGTATTAATTTTCCGGAAAGTCCTTACAGAAATTTAGGAAAAAATAAATATTTGTTAAAATTGATTACTTGGGTTGTTTGCAACTACCCCCGTGATTTCCTCAATATCAATTTTTAAACACCAGAAAGGCCTGGTCTTCCAGTTCGAAATCTCCAGACCTGAACTGCGAAGGCCACTTCTGAACAGTGCTGTTACTAACTTAATCATAATCATACAATTCACAAACCTTATTTTGCAGTTTTGGCTGAATTTGTTTTCTATTTAAAAAAAATAAAAGCATAATGTGTCAAACATAGACTTCATCTATTTCACATGTTCAATTTTTAGAAACTAACTTAAAGATAAATTAAGAAGATAAACACAGTTTTAACATTCAGGATTAAAGTTTTTTAAACAAAAATAGATTTTTTATTCATTACAAGCTGAACGATTTATTTTGATTAACTCAAAATTGCTCAATTTTGAAAACTGAGTGCTCTTGTGTGTGTTATATTTAGACAAATACTTCTTTTGGGGATCTCTTTTTTTTTTCCTTTTTTTTTTTTTTTTTATTTCATTACCTGATGAAGTAATTGTTCTTAATTTTATTTATTTATTTTTTCCAGACACATTTGAACCACATGATAAAGAAAATACCAGTCCTGATATGAACACGTCTGCCAGATTTGAGAAAGATAAAAGCCCACAAGGAAGTAGACTTCCTGGGACACCTAATCTGGCTGTTCAGAAAAATCTGTTTTTCGATGATTTGAAAACTCCTCATGTGATTGGAACCCCAAAACCTGACGAGATAGCTACTTTCACAACTCATACAGTTCTGACTCGAGCAAGAAAAGCCCAAACAGAAAAGAAAACGAAAAATAACCTTCATAGAGATTTGTTTGCTACGCCATATACTAAGAAGGGGCCAGAAGTAAAGGTGTTTTGTGACGACAAAGATGAATCAGAAAGTATTACTAGAAGAGCTAATACTCGGAGGAAAGCTGCTACTAATACTGTTAAAAAGAGAGCGGTCCAAAAGGACAAAACAGAAGTGAAGGTCGTTAGCGGAAAAAAGTTAATTTTTGATAGCGACACTGAAGATGATGGAAAAACAAATAATCCTGTTGAACAAACAACGAAATCTTTGAGCAGAGATGTTCAAAAACCAATCGGAGGCTGTCTCTTCGATGGCAGTGATGAAGAAGAATCCAAAGAACCTGCAAATATTAAAGGCAATACTTCTCGGCAATGTGATGAAACATCAATCATTGAAGCAACGTTCGTGGAACATCAAGAAGAAAAATCTCTCTGCCTCCCACTTACACCTCATACACTCGAAGATTCGATGAAGCAACTCTCTCTCAGTGGGAAAAAACTCCTCCCACTTTCCACTAGGAAAATGGCTAGGTTATAGCGTCCAGGACAAGCTTCTCAAAAAGACGAGTTCTAGTTCAAATGTCAGAAGTGGCCAAGTGATATATATTTTTCTATAGGCTCTTTTACTTGTTTAACAATTTCTTCCTTCTATTGTCGATATGTATTTCTTCTATAATTTGTAAGATAGAACATTTTAACTACGTGTAATCAAATACAATTGTTTTGTTTTTTAATGAGGTTTTAACAAGATATTTTACCATAATATTATATCCAGTAGCATTATTTCAAGTTTAGCTAACATATTCACGCTGGAATGTGTATAAAGACAATCTGAGAATATTTTAGCACTTTCTAAACGATTGTAGACATTGAACTGCACTCATGAATGTTTGAAATAGTTGCGTGTACATGTATATATATATATATATATATATATATATATATATATATATATTTGTTTTATTTATATATTTATGCCAGAGGAAAACTCTTTCATTAAACAGCGTGTACAATTCCACAACAGTGTAAGATTCCTACTAACTAATAAAGCACCACCCTACTTATGAGCCGACATCAGGCATTAATTCGCAGGAGGAATGTTGGCTACACTGTTTCTTCGTTTTGGACTACATCCTTACAACAAAACTCGATAGATATCATGCCCAAATAATGAGGAACATGTGTTGTAAAAAGCATAATTATTTCATTAGAAATTGGGATTTACTCAAGAACAAAATTAAATAAAAAGTTAATAATTGAGTCAGGTGTTCATTACAAATATAAAAAGTCCGACTCGCAGGAACTGCATCATCTTAGCGCGGTTCCTGTTCATATCCCTATTGTCATTTGAAAAGCTTAGAATAGAAACAGATAATATTTTTCCCATGAAGATGGATGATAAGTAAAGATGGAACGGTGGGGATTCGGCTAAAGAAACCTCAATAAGATTTTTGTTAAAAAGCTTCGTCGCTTTGTTTTAGCCTTCGTCAGCTAAAATGACAAGAAAAACAGAAATTAATACAGAAACAAAAAAAAAAAAAAGTTTATAATTGAGATAAGTAACAGAACTATAAATACAATTAACTTATTATAAAAGAACAATTTCGTCTTAAATTCTTAGAATGAGTTGAATGAAAATCAATAGAAACATAACAGAAAAAGAAGAAAAAAAAGGCTATTTTACTGAAGTTTATATAAGTAAAGGTGCTTATAGTAACATTAATTGATTTTACAAAGAAATAAGAAACTATATACCAATGAAAACTATAGTAGCTAATAGTAAAATTAATTAATTTTACAAAGAAATAAGATACAACATACCAATGGAAATGCCGGGAGGCAGAGGAAGACCAAGGTTGACAGTTAAGTAACCATTGTGGATAATATTTTCCTCGGCCTTTGTTCAAAGGGTTTTATGGCTTTACCTGGTCCTGGTCCGCCAGAACCCTAGAATCCTCTTCTACCGATACTTCATTTCATACGTTTCAAGGAATTGGAAAATATCAAAATTTTTCTTATATTCCTGTGTTCTTTTACTATAGTAATAATTCTACAAATAAAATCAATTGAAAAATAAAATAAAAAAAACCAACAGCATGAAGGCAATTGAAAATATTCAAAAGACGTCATCGAATCTCTTTCTCTTGGCAAGCTATATTTCTAACAATGAATTGTTTTTCTTATTTTATCTAATCTGCTTTTATTGTCAAATACATTACCCAACTATAAGCAATTAAAAAATAACAAGGAATAGAAACAGACAAAAAGAACTGTTCGAATAAACGAAATTAATTACTTCAAAGTTTAAGCACTTATTTCTCCGATTGACATCGTCTAATCAATACTTTCACACATATGTGTGTGTGTAATTGATAAATATTCATTTTAAGGGGTGTCAATTTCAGTATCTAGTAGGTAGGATTGAAGAAAGTTTGAAAAACGTTTTCACAAAAATGCTCACTAACTAAAATTCACATTAAATATTGGTAGACCCGATGGCCGTGAGGGTTAAGGCGTGAGCACTTAACACTCCGTTCCAAAGGTCGTGGGTTCGATTCCCACTAGGGGTGGTGGCTTTTCTTTCAAATAAAAGTCCGACTCGCAGGAACTGCATCATGTTAGCGCGGTTCCGTTCTTATCTCTAGACTCATTTAAAATTATTAAAATAGAAGCTGTTATTATTTTGGGTCCACATTTATAGAAAGCATGAAGATTAGATAGTTAGCCGTCGAGGTGATAAGTAAAGATGGAATGGTTGGGATTCGGCTAAAGAAACCTCAATACGATTATTGTTAAAAAATCTATATTTAGGACGTTTTGGCTACTCATTGGTAGCCTTCGTCAGCAATGAAAGTGCCGGGAGGCAGAGGAGGGCCAAAGCTGACAGTTCCATCTTTACTTTCATGAAAGGTCTTATTTACGATCTTACCTGGATGGGTCCCCGCCCAAGGAAGGACCCCACTAGGCATTTGAAAAGCTATATCTTGGAAATCCATATCTCTAAGATTAAATTGTTTTTCTTATTTTTTTTAACCTGATTTATTATCAAATACATTATCCAACTATAAGCAGTTAAAAAATAACAAGGAATAAAAACAGACAAAAAGAACAGTTCGAATAAGCGAAATAAATTACTTTAAAGTTTTAAGCACTTATTTCTCCGATTGACATCGTCTAATCAATACTTTCACCAGAACCTTTTTTGTAGAGCATTTAGTACGCTTTCTAATGGTATTCTTCCGTTTACCAAGATTCTCAACCTTTTTCGAGATATTAAGGAAAGTATACAAAGTTACCAAAACTTTTTATGTCTGTTAATAAAATATTTTATTCTAACCCTTCCGTAACTCCAAACGTAACACAAATTAAAACATATTAGTTTTAATGAAAGTAGAACATGCAGAAAATGTTTCAACTGAATCCCATGAGTCTAAGTACCCAAACCAAAAACGGTATTCAAAAATTATTTTTCCAATTTTCTCGAAAACGGTTAAAGCTATCGCCTTGAAAATGGTTTCATTCGTTTTCCTAGCCCAAGAAGCCTATAAAACGAGTACTTACAAGCTTATGAACTCAAAAACGTAAGTGCTACGATTTTTTTGCGCGAATTTCGCCCCAAACGCCATCTTCCAGTGGGCGGATTCTGCTGGTTAACGAACTTGACCTTTTAAATTGGACGACGGATTTTTGTACCAAATTTCATCACAATCGGACCATTAGGGACGCCAGGAATGAGCGAACACAAATATATATATACAAATTTGAACCACCGTTATTTTCGGTATCTAGGGGTTCTGAAACGCGAAATTTTCTAGTCGGCACTTCCGGATTATTTCATTGTATCAACCTTATAAGCGGGGTTCCTCCCTATGGGGGAGGGAGGAACCGCGCTAAAAAAGAAAAGGCATCACCCCTATCCTGGCTAGAAAAGGGTGGTGACCTATAGATAACCCGTCCTAAAATTCGTAGTTAATAATAAATGGACGTTAAAATTTAAATAAACATTAAATATTGATATGATTTTTTTTACAGCCTTATTAAAATTAAATATATTTTATTAAAAAACATACAAAAGTATATAATATTTAAAATGCTCCTCTGATTTATAATAAATATTCTAAGATTTCTTTCTTAATCCTTTGGTTCTTTCTGATATCTTTTTTCTAACGATATTTCTTTATATATTTTGGCAGAGGCAATATTTTTCTAGAAAAGCATCTTTAAGACAACCTTTCTGTCCATTATAAGAATTTATTCTACTGACACTATTCACTATTTGAAAAGTGTTTTTGTGACTCACTGTTGCTTCAAAAAGTGCTCTGCCTGGCACAGTTTCAAACAAAATTACATATTCTTCCTGAGATCCAAATCGTTTTGAAAACTCTTTACTACGAAACGATAATATTTTACTAATTGATAAACTAGCACATTTAGTTCCGTTCACTAGATATGATTTTCCTTCATCTAGCAAGAGATTCAAATGATTAACTACAAAACGTGCAATATTTCTGACAGGTCCACTCTGGGTTGATATCTTCTTGTATTGGCCACATGTACACCAGTGTTCTGTGATTCCCGCATCAGCGCAAGAACGATTCCACGGGACATCTTGGAAGAGCGTTTGGCATTTAGGACAAGCCTTTGTGCCTTTTATTTCTAAACCGAGAATATCCCAGAGTGTTAGATGGACATCATATGGAGAAGTTAATCTATCAGCATTTCTTCTTAAACTTTTGTACTTTTCCGGATAGGCTTTTTTAAAAACTTCTGGAATCCAAAAATAAAGGAATGGCAAGCGTTCTTCAAGCCAGCCGACAAAAGTCTCACGAATTTTGCCGAAACGCATCCCATGATCACTCAGAAAAAGTATTATTGTGTTATTAAGGACACCAGTCTTCTCGAGATCTTGAAAAAATTTAAGAAAGCAGTCATCCATGGCAGATGGAGTGTTAACATCTTGATGGCTGAAACTGTTTGTCCAAAACAATGTAAAGAAAGGATCATTTTTAAAAGCTTCGACTAATTCTAGCGCATATTCTATAATATAATCCACTGTTGCTTTTGGGCCAGTACATATTTTGAGAGTATCTTTTTTAACATAAGGTAACTTCTCAGCTACTAACAACATCGGACGCAGATAATAGTCTGTTGGGGCTCTCACAAATCCTGATTTTTGATAGTTGAATGTTCCAAGGTAAGGTATGTCCTCGCCATAAGCAGTTATATAACCTTTATCAGAGAAATTCTTCCATATAATTGGACATCGGTCCAAACTCACCTTACGCCAACAAGATGATTTCAATTGTTGAGTCGTATAGCCACTAAGTATGGCCATTACATTTGGGAAAGTATTGTCGTCTATCTTGTTGTATCCTTTAAAGTTGAGCCATCCCTGCTTGGTGATATAATCCACAGTCTTAGGCATGGTTCTGAACAGATTCAATCTGGAAATGGAGTCTATTCCAAAAAGCATCACGCTAATGCGGTCCTTGTTTACAGTTTTTTTTTCTAACTTTTTTTTCACATCCTTTGTTTTCCTTATTAAAGAATGAACATTCGAATAAGAATATGTTTGCGCATTGAACATTCCAAGCTTGTTACAAGTTACTTTAACAAATTGTTCTTCGTTTGAGAACGTTACATTGTGCTTGAAGTTGATGCACTCTCCAAGGCTGAAAAGAGAAGAGCAGATTATGAATAAATAATGATTATTTAGATCAAATTAAACAAAAAAAATAAATGAAGCACATTCCTCAGTAAGGAGGCCACATCACTGAGAAATGTGTTTACATTAATTGAAACGATAAAGTAAGTTATTATTATTTAAATTTTAACATCGACTTATAGAGAACACAGATTTTTGGCATAGATTATCTAAAGGATAAAGTCCTTTTCTAACCAGGATTAGGCTGATGCCTTTTCTTTTTTCAAATGAAAAAACAAGGGCCCTTGTCATCATAAAAACCTTAAAAATAAATTAAATAAGATCACTTAGTTCAAACAAAATAGTTTTTATTGTGTGTAATAGCATTTTAATTGGCAAACTATTCCATGTTCTAGATTGTTAGTACTCCATACCCTCCCCCCGAAATTCTTCAAGCCGCTCCCAAAATTATTTTCTATATAATATTATTATTCAACAATGCTGATGCATGTTAGTTTTGTTGTTAACACCTGATGATGTTGAAATTCCTAGTAGCTAATACAAGGAAAGGATTGCGTTATTTCACCTTCTGGAATATTGAATAACTTACTGGTTCTATGCCCCCCCCCCCCCCCGCCAAGCTCTAGATACCAAAAACCTCGGCCTGTACCAGGAGATATTAATGAAAGCTATACTCAAGGTGTAGCCCCGCTAGCCGTGAGTGCTAAAGTGTGACCACTCCGAGTAGTGGCTTTTCTTTCGAAAAAAGAAAAGGCATCACCCCTATCCTGGCTTGAGAAGGGTGTTAACATGTTGATAACTCATCTCAAAAATTTGTATAATATATAAGTGGACATTAAAATTTAAATAATGCAATATACTCACGTGTATTTGTTATCTGCTCCAATATCAACCGAATCATCCCGCAGGGTAACTCTCTTTATTACAGAGTAACAACAAGCCAAGGTGTTGTCATCTACAATGAGCATATGGTATTTTCCAATCTTTTCGACTCTGCTTAACACGTTCCCGCAAGGAGGCAGCTTAACCTTTTTGATGAATTCTTTAATGCTCTCATGCCATGCGTTGATGTCCGGGATGCGGCAGCTAGGACTCCAAACAAGATATCCTTTCTCTTTTTCTAGGTCGGTCTGATTAATGTAATTAAAATAAGATGCTAAAAAATAAATTATTAGGTTATGACACGCTTAGCAAAAAAAACATATCATGACAATGTATGTGTTCTTTAAAATCAAGCAAACATACTCCGAGTCAAAAGGAAAAATAGTAACAGGAACAGCCTTAAAAAAAGGCTACAGCATCTAAATCTTAACCAATTTCAATATTTTTTTTTAAATGAAAACAAATTTGTCTAGCCAGATTTTAGTTTTTTGTTTCCCCTGTTTATTAAATTACGTGTAAATAATTCACGAACTTTTACAATTGAAAGCTTGAAGTAAGAACTGTTATTAATATACTTTCTATTCTACAGGAAATATGAAATGTTCTAGTCAGCACTTCCTGATTGCGTTATAAGGTCAACCTCAAAAGTGGGGTTCCTCCTTATTGTGGGAAGGAGGAACCGCTCTAAAATCATGTGTTTTGCTGGAACTGTGATTAAAAGTCTCACTTTTATCTCCAATTATGTTTTCAGTCCGTTTGACGACTTCTTCATATCCTCTGGAAGTGAAATCTCCAAATATATAAAACACAGAGATAATGGTCATAAAGGTTAGGCAGGTAGCAGTTCTCAGGTAAGGCCAGGAGGATCTCTCAGCCCTGTAACCTATAAGAAAATATTCATAGACTTGAGCCATCCTTATTTTCGTTAATATGAGTTGTGAAACATGAAATTTTCTAGTCGACACTTCCGGATTGCTCTGGGAAAGGAGGTTTCCCCCTTATGGGGAGAGGAAGGAACCGCGCTAAATGCGTTGAATAAAACGGACCGACTTCTCCGAAAAATATTGCTTTACACATATTGTTAAGATTTTCTATCTTTTTTTTTTTTTTTTTTTTTTTTTTTTTTTTTTTTTTTTTTTTTTTTTTTTAGAACAATCATTAAGCGTTTAAATATATGCGTAATATTTACCACGATTTCCCAACCGGTTTGGAGATATATGAGAATATATCCGAACATACCTAGAAACTTCTAGGTTTCAACTGTTCTCGAAAACGGTTATAGATTTGGCCTTAAAAACGCCAAATTAGCTATGCAAAGTGTATCCGGAAGTCTATCAACGCAAAAGCGTTAGAGATATGATTTTTCGCGGGAGTTTCGACCAAAAAAAAAGTTCTTGATGAGGATTCTGCTGGTTAACAAGCTTGACCTTTCAAATCATACAAAATATTTTTGTATCAAATTTCATGAAAATCAAAGAAAGTTGAAATTGCAAGAACTGCGTCTTGACTAACTCAATCGTTTCGGAATACCCAAACTCAAAGTTAGTGTGAAAAAGTATTTGCATCAAAGTTTCCCGCAAACAGATACAGATATCGCTTTGAAAACGGTTTCATTAGTTTTTCTACCTATAAAACGGGTACCTGCAAGCATATGAACTCAAAACCGTAAATGTTCCGATTTTGTCGGAATTTACAGAAAGAAGGTAACAAAAATTACATTTTGCACTTCAAGTTATCCGAGTGATAACATTGACGTAGTTCCTTCGAATCGGACTTTTTATATTTGTTTCAAAATCATGATATTAACCTTATAACCGCTGACGGTCGTTCGGGTTGGACATCTGGATAGGTGTGAAGGCTGGGCCAGGTCTACTGACACCGTAACTCTGAGATAAGATCGCGGCGGTCCTTATCGATCCTTCTATACCGTCTTTCCTGGCTTAGAATGATAATGGACTATTTAGAAGATAAATACTATAGAAAAATACACAAATAGAACCGCACCGGTCGAGAGTACACTTTGAACAGGCCAGTGTGGCTCGCAAAAATTGTCGGAACTCCAAAATAGACTAAGTAACAGTATAGTAACAATGGAATAAGCAAAGGACCTCCCTCGGTATGCCCCTTCTCTCATTCTGGAAGGAAGGAATACGAAAAACTATAGAGTCAAATCAATCTTGGTGAGAGCAGATCCCATACCACATATACGGATCTAGAGTGCTGGGGGACACTGCTTTTCATGCCCGCATATATGCGCTCAGAGTGTTTGAAGGGTTAATATATTTATTTAACATAACTTGTTATATTTTAAGTGCCTTTATATGCATTTACGGCATGAAGTATACTTTATAGTTGATCCTTAATAACATTCATTTAAGACAGTACATACCTGTATCATTTTCTTGAAGGTCATTGATCACCTCTCTCATATCGTAAATTCAATTATACCAAAATCAGTGTTATTCATCTGAAGATTTGTACAAACACTACCAAATTCTCTACTCACTATAACCACAAGATTTTGCTCGAGAGTAGCTGTACACAACCTTCCTGTTGTTTATCCATCACATGTTAACACACTCCCATATGTTTCCATCGGAGGCACGTTGGCCGTGAGTGCTAAACCACGGTCGTCGTGGATTCCATCCCTGCTGGAGGGGGTGAAGGTGCTGTTGTTTCGAAAGAAGTATATGGTATGGCTAGAAATGTGTAGTCACAAATAGCTAAACCGTCTCAAATATCTGTGTTACTACTTATTTTGTTTCCATTTGTTTATTTAAGGGCATCACATTTGTAGCGATGAGCCATCAAACAAACTATAAAATAAATATTTCAATGACATAATGTTTTTTTCATATATATATATATATATATATATATAAAATTTACAACAATGTCAAAATGCATTACTAGTAAATAGTTGAATGAAGCTCCTGAGGAGAAAAACCAGGAGCGCATATAGGAAATAATTTTGTGGGGGGGGGGGCAACGGGTGATTTAGGGGAATGGAATAGTAACAACCTAGAACTTGGAATAGTCACCAACTAAAACGCTATTACACCCCAGAATTTTTTTTTTTTTCTGAGCTAAGTGATCTTATTTAAATTATTTATGCGGTTTGTATGATGAAGTCAACATTTCGAGGTGTGGGCTGCAGCCCCACTTATATACGCCCATGAGGTAAGCTGCACATTTGCATAACCCATAAGGCAGTGTGGTTTCAATCTGGATGAACTACGTGGTTTCCAAGTTAGTCGTTAGTCGAGTATAAGTCCGGGGGGGTAAGGGATTTGGGATTTTTTAGGAAGAAATGAGTCGTTAGGGACACTGGAGGACTAATAAATATTCTGAGAGCAAAGGTTAGTTAGAAGGCTTTCTATGGGTTTAATTCTCTACTCGGTGAGCCAATGATCGATATTGTTAAGGTGTACCTAAGGGACCTGGATGCGAGTTTTATAAAGAAGACTGTACTTACCGTTAGTCTTATAGCGGTAGAACACCTCCCTGTGCTGACTTGGTCGTAAATTGTCGCTTTTGGGCATACGTGCTATGCGTTTCCACTCGCTCAAGAAGATATCAAAACCCCTAGCCAATCCAACTCGCTAAAATTAATAGAATTCTATTAATTTTAGCGAGTTGGATTGACTAGAGTTTTAATGTCTTCTTAAAATTTTTTTAAAATTAAAAAAAAAATTTAAAGAATGGTTTATTATTTAAAAAAATATTTTTGAATAACTAACTGGAGATAAATTGATAAATAATTTATGATAAATTTCAATTAGACATCCTTATTACGAACTTTTCCATACCCGTGCATGCGCAAGTTGACAAACATAGTAGGTTACATTACCTTTCAGAACCCGCACAACAGTGAACTTTAGTGTTTCATAACTTCTTTCCTAGTGAAAAGCGAGCTTTTTTTTAAAACGGATTCGTGTTTAGTGCATCAAAATACGTTATAGTGCAACATTTCAAAAGGATCGGTGTGGAGACCGCGCGTCTTCACATTTACCTAATATTTATTGAAATACAAAGATTTCAAAGGTCGAATAAACAAATACATTCGGGTCAATATGACCCGACGCCACTAATTAAGGGTTAAAATACGTTATGGTGCAAAATTTGAAAGTAATCGATTGTGAGGACCCTAAACTTCATTTGTACCAACCTCATGGGCGTATATAGAAAATAATTTCGGAGTACTAAAAATTTAGAGCTTGAAATAGTTTTAGGCAACTGAAGCGCTATTACACGTAAAATAAAATACTTTTTATGAACTAATTGATCTTGTTTAATTTATTTTTAAGGGTTTTACGACAAGTTTTTACCATCAAATCAAAATTTCGGGAGGGGCTGCAGCTCCCTCAGCCCCCCCCCCTTATATACGCCCATGACCAACCTGGACTATAAGATGGGTATCTCGTCTATCGCGAGTAGCTCGGACCGAATTTTGTGTTTACTTGGTGAATTAACTGTTTAAGTATGAAGTCTTGCTTCTATTAGTGAAGTAAGCAGGCTAATGTCCGTCACTGGATCGCTGTGAAATGCAGTTTGAGTCTGGTTTCGAACCCGCATTTTCTTTCCATTAACCTAAAATAACCGGTGTACTACTCCTACAATTAATTCCATTAGTTCCTAGCGGAGCATTGTGCATTCCAGTTCGTTCAGATCTTGCATCATGCCCTGTTTTGAATGCCCTCCGGAGTCATTTCCAGCTGATCTATAGATCACTCCTAGACCTTTCTTATTTTCAAAGTCCCTGGGGATTCCATTGTAGACCGTCTATTTCGATGGCTCCACCAAGTATGGTAACTACAGTGTGATTCCTTTCGAATCCCATTTCTTTCACAATGTGAGGTGGATAGGATGCTGCTCTGTGATGAAATAATAGAGCAACCTATATATATGTACCATATGTATAGGTTGACAAAATATTAATTAAATCCTGATATATATACTACAGATAAAAGATGAAATTTCTGGCATTAATGACCTCAAAGGTTGAGACCCTTAAATCCAAACAAAACAAAAAAAAAAATTAAATTTACATTTTTTATAAAGGGGTAAATAGCTTTTACACTTGTTTTTAGAAAGAAGTAATTAATCAAATAGTTAAATAAATACAATAACACAATATCGCATTATTTTTCACAAAAGCAATATTTCTTCAGAAAATAATCTTGAATGCACCAACTTTGACCAGAATATGCATTTATTCTACTCACAGAGTCCTTTATTTTAAATGTTTTGTTGATACCAACGGTTGCCTCAAAGAGTGCAAGTCCTGGCAGAGTTTCGATCAAAATTATGAACTCTTCCTCCGATCCTAATTTTTCAGAAAAGACTTTACTACGAAACGACATAATTTTACTAATTGATAAAGTAGCACACTTGGTCCCATTGATGAGATGTGGTTTCCCTTCCTCTAGTATGCGATTCAAATGATCCACTACAAAATTTGCTGTATTACTAACAGGGACAGTGTCGGTCGACAAAATCTTGTATTGTGCACAAGTACACCAATGTTTAGTGATCCCGGCATCAGTGCAGCACCGATTCCATGGTACATCTCGAAAAAGGGATTGGCATTTAGAACAAGCTGCGGTACCACTTAATTCCACACCAAGAATATCCTGGAGTGTTGCATAAACATCATATGGGGAAGTCAATCGTTCAGAATTGGTCATCAAACTTTGGTACTTTTCAGGATAGGTTTTTCTAAAGTGTTTAGGAATCCAGAAATAAAGAAAAGGCAAGCGCTCTTCAAGCCAACCAACATAAGTCTCACGGATATGACCCACACGTAATCCATGATCGCTTAGAAAAAGTATTATTGTATTGTTTAGAGCTCCAGTCTTCTCGAGATCTTTGAAAAATTTAAGAAAATCATTGTCCAAGGCAGATGGGGTGTTGAGAACATTATGACTGAAACTGTTCATCCAAAACAAACTGAAAGAAGGATCATTTTTAAATGTCTCCATGAATTCTAGTGTGTAATCCATGATGCGATCCGCAGAAGATTTTTGACCCATGCATATTGTAAGACCATCTCTTTTTTTTGACGACAAGCTTCCAGCAGCTAACATATAAGGTCGCAAGTAATAATCAGTTGGAGTAATTACAAATCCAGTTTTGCCGCAATTAAATGAACCAATTACAGGTTCATCCTCACCGTATGCAGTTACATAACCTTTTTTAGAATAATCCTTCCAAATTATAGGGCATTGATCTAAGTTCTTTTTATTGTATTCCCAACAACTTGCACGTAATTGATTTACTGAATAGCCTGTAAGTATGGCCATTAAATTAGGAAAAGTGTTGTCGTCTATCTTGTTGTAGCCTTTAAAATTGATCCAGCCCTGCTTGGTGATATAATCCACAGTCTGAGGCATGGTTCTGAATAGATTCAGCCGAGAAATAGAGTCTATTCCAAGAAGCATCACACTAGTTTGGTTTTCTAATTTTTCTTCTAGCTTCTTCTTAACAGCCTTGGTTTTTCTTACGAAAGCATGAATATTGTTTTGGTTGTATTCGTTAAATCTTGATTTACCTTTTTCCTTGCAATCTACTTTGATAAATTGTTCTTCCTTTGAGAATGTAGCATTGTCCGTAAATGCAATACAATTTCCAATCCTTTAAAAAATAGAAAAGATTATGTATGTACAACATATTTTTGTTATAATATTAATCTAGTATTTAAATCTCTGCTAAGTGTATGCAATTAATTATAACTCAAACTTTGAAATTAGGCCAAACTAAGGATGTTGTGGCTTAGAGCTCCTTCAAAAATACTCTTCTTTAGTACTTACTGACAGCAGTAAACATATTGTCTCTTTAATTCCACATCTTAAAAGTATAAACAAATACAGTGTGATTCAGGTCTAAGTAGCCAAACTTTAGGAGGTAATTCTATACATAATTTCCAAAAAAAAGTTCATTTGAAGTAGTGTCTGATTTCGAAGAGAAAGGCTGTTATTTCCAATTTTCTGTTTCCCTAACGTAGACATATTTTTTTATTGAATAAGAAAGGGTTGCTCAAAAACTGATTAAGATAATTAAATTCTAATTATGCCATCATAAAATAGACAAAATTTTCTTTTAGAAAACAGTGATTTTAGTCACTAAACCCATTGATAGAAGATACTTTCAGGGCGCCTCCAATAACGCACTTCTGTTTTTCTCGATAAATCACGGCTTTTTCGCAATTTTTTTCCTCAGCCCCCTAACGGACTACAGATTCACAACTTACAGGAAAACGTCTTCTTTTAGTAAGCAATAAATCCATGCAAATAAAGTGGAAGTATACAAAATGTGACATGTGTCTCAAATGAAAAACTTTTCCAACAATTTCATGCAGTTACTTTTTATTGCTTATGGACTGGACAATGGATTTCCACAGTTTGGACAATAAAACATTAGTAATCCATAATTTCTTCACACAAGGCATTTGAAAGTAACAAAATTCCATTCCACATTTTTTTGACAAAAGGAAGCCAATCGTGCAATGTATGCCTCAATAAACATCTACTTTATTTGCACGGATTTAAGGCTTCATGTAAGTTGTGAATCTGTAGTCCGTTAGGGGAGAAAAAAATCGTGAGAAACTGATGATTCATCGAGAAAAACAAAAGTGCGTTATTTGATGTCCAGAAAGTATCTTCTTTCAGTGGGTTTAGTGACTTAAATTACTCTTTTCTTAAAGGAAATTTTGTCTATTTTATGATGGCATAATTAGAATGTTATTATCTTGAACAGTTTTTGAGCACTCTTTTCTTATTAGAAAAAAAAATATATGTCTACCTTAAAAAAACAACAGAAAATTGTACATAACTGCTTTTCCCTTCAGAATTGGACCATACTTCAAATGAAATTTTTTGTAGTAAATTATGTCTAGAATCAACTCCTAGAGTTTGGCTACTTAGACCTGAATCACCCTCTTTATGACAAAACATTGAAAAAAATAGACTCCACTTCTCTTATTTCAGCAGTATTAAATGATTTGATAGTTAATTTTCTTAATATTTAATTTTATTTTACTTGTTCTCGTTGGACATTTTTGCATTTTCTTTTAAATTTATATATATATATATATATATATATATATATATATATATATATATATATATACATATATATACATATATATACACACTAGCCGAATACCTCTGCTTCGTCATGGCAGAAAAGTAGTTATTTATAATATAAATGTATTTATTCAACGAATCGTAAGAAAACCAAAATAAAAATAAATAAACTGAAAATTATGTTTACCGATTAGTATTATAGATTCCTTTTGTACACACAATTTTTTTTATTTTATTTTTTAAGGCACACCAAATATCTAGGTCATTAGAGCCGAGCTACCACCCTTTCTAAAAATCATCAGGAAAATCTCTCAAAGAGCACTAAAATGGGAAAAATCCCTGCTATAGGCGGCACTTGAACCCCCTGTCTCCCGCATGAGAATCCAAGGAGTTACCCAGTACACCCTTGTAAGCACAACTGATACTAAAAGTGATGCGGAAAAGAAAGACTATTATTTTAGAATCAACAATATATGTGGTAAAAACACTCAACATAGATTATTCATTTGTATGCACCGTGTAGTAGGCAAATTGCATTTTTTCCAGCATTTTTTAATACAGAGCGATATAAATATAAAACTGGTTTAACTTATTATTTTCTTAGAAGATTGAATATACAGAAATACATTTTTTTAGCCAAACTTTTTTTTGAGTGGATAGACCTAAATAAGAGTTTTGAACATTTTGGCTTGGTATTTACGTAGTATTTTGTTTCAGATGTTGTATATGTCTATGTTTTTTAAATGTTTGAATATTATGTCTATTTGGTAGCTGTCATCTCCAAGGAGTTCTGTCCAGTCAATCGATACATCAAGGTTCTGTCTCAAATGGCAGTCTGTCATTACATGCTTGATTGTTAGTTCTGAGTTACATGTTTGGCACGTAGGTTTGTCCTTGTTACTCATAATAGATTAAATCATAATAGACCCATTAGATAATTTATTTTATTATATTTTAAACGTCCCTTTATAAATAACACAGATTTTTTTTTCGAATGGAATATATACAGGTTTCAATCCAGTATTAAGGTGATGCCTTTTCTTTTATTAAAAGAAAAATTTCCATCCATCATGGGAATTGTACCAACAGCCCTTGAGCACAGAATAATAACGCCTTAAAAAGCACAACCATTGGGTCACCCAGAATAAATGAAAGATAATATAAACAAATGATATAAAATGGTGGTATAGTCTTCACGCTCGTTTTCAGGATTAATTATTTTTACAACTAGTTAAATAAATTAAGATGATTACACATTATTTTTCACAAAAGCAATATTTCTTCAGAAAATAATCTTGAATGCACCAACTTTGACCAGAATATGCATTTATTCTACTCACAGTGTCCTTTATTTTAAATGTGTTGTTGAGACCAACAGTTGCCTCAAATCGTGCAAGTCCTGGAAGAGTTTCGATCAAAATTATGAACTCTTCCTCAGATCCTAATTTTTCAGAAGATACTTTACTACGAAACGAGATAATTTTACTAATTGATAAAGTAGCACACTTGGTCCCATGGACGAGATGTGATTTTCCTTGCTCTAGTATGCGGTTCAAATGACCCACTACAAAATTAGCTGTATTTTTAACAGGGACAGTGTCGGTCGACAAAATCTTGTATTGTGCACAAGTACACCAGTGTTCAGTGATCCCAGCATCAGTGCAGCACCGATTCCATGGTACATCTCGAAAAAGGGATTGGCATTTAGAACAAGCTGCGGTACCACTTAATTCCACACCAAGAATATCCTGGAGTGTTGCATAAACATCATATGGGGAAGTCAATCGTTCAGAATTGGTCATCAAACTTTTATACTTTTCCGGATGGGCTTCTCTAAAGTGCATAGGTATCCAGAAATAAAGAAAAGGCAAGCGTTCTTCGAGCCAACCAACGTAAGTCTCACGGATTTCGCCATTTCGTACTCCATGATCGCTCAAAAAAAGTACTATAGTATTGTTAAGGGCACCTGTCTTATCAAGATCTTTGAAAAATTTAAGAAAACGGTCATCCATGGCAGAAGGAGTGTTGACATCATGATGACTAAAACTGTTCATCCAAAACAAACTGAAAGAAGGATCATTTTTAAATGTATCCATGAATTCTAGTGTGTAATCCATGATGCGATCCGCAGAAGACTTTTGACCCATGCATATTGTAAGACCATCTCTTTTTTTTAATGACAAGCTTCCAGCGGCTAACATATAGGGTCGCAAGTAATAATCAGTTGGAGTAATTACAAATCCAGTTTTTCCGCAATTAAATGAACCAATTACAGGTTCATCCTCACCGTATGCAGTTACATAACCTTTTTTAGAATAATCCTTCCAAATTATAGGGCATTGATCTAAGTTCTTTTTATTGTATTCCCAACAACTTGCACGTAATTGATTTACTGAATAGCCTGTAAGTATGGCCATTAAATTAGGAAAAGTATTGTCGCCTATCTTGTTGTATCCTTTAAAATTGATCCAGCCCTGCTTAGTAATATAATCCACAGTTTGAGGCATGGTTCTGAATAGATTCAGCTGAGAAATAGAGTCTATTCCAAGAAGCATCACACTAGTTTGGTTTTCTAATTTTTTGTCCAGCTTCTTCTTAACAGCCTCAGTTTTTCTTACGATGGCATGGATATTGTTTTGGTTGTATTCGTTAAATCTTGATTTACTTTTTTCCTTGCAATCTACTTTGATGAATTGTTCTTCCTTTGAAAATGTAGTGTTGTCCGTAAATTCAATACAATTTCCAATCCTTTAAAAAATAGAAAAAAAATTATGTATATACAATATATTTTTATTATATTATTAATCTAGAATTTAGATCATGGCTAATTGTGCCAAGCAACCAGTTAGACATTTTAAAAAAGGCAAAAGTTCTAATGAAATGAATTGTAACGTTTCTTTGAAATTAGGCCTCACTCAGAATTTTGTGGCTTAGAGTTCCTTCAAAAATAGTCTTCTTAATTACTTACTGACAGGATTATCTTATTGACCCTTTAATTCTACATTTAAAAAGTATAAACATATATACAACAAAATATAAAAAAAACAAAAAAAAACAGACTCCTCTTATTTTATTTCAGCAGTATTAAATGATTTTTTATATTTTATTTCCTTAATATTTAGTTTGTTTTCTTTTGTAATTTTTGCATTTTATTTTATTTTTAAATATATTTTTGTATATTTTACGGATATGATACAATAAATATCCATAAAGATTTTACATAGCCATAGAGGAGTGAGTCGCTCCCATTTATCCCAGATTGGAGCATTGTCAAATAAAATGATAATGATATTTTATTTCTGGTTGAATTTGGAAATTCAAAATTAATGAGACACAATTATGATCTTAACTGCATTATTAATAGTACTGTTTTCTTTGATAGTTATGTATTTTTAACATTTTCTCAGAATTGTATGTTGTACCACTTTACGAAGGAATGCAGCATTTCACGTTGTACTCATGATAGAATTTTTGAAAAATATCTTGAAATCGTTATTGATCATATCTGTCAGGCAGTAAGTGTACTCTGTAAAGAAATTATTAATTAGGTCACACCAGCTACAAAATTAATGAGACGGATGTGTTCTGAAAACAAGGAAGGTTTTGTTATCCTTCAATGAAACAAATTATATATATACAGCATGTGAAAAAATGTATATATTATTACGGTCACAACAATTACTTATTGTGGTCAGGACAACTTAATGAACCATTATTAAATGTATTAATTAAAATGATTATAAGGAGAATAAATAACCTTTAAAATTAATCGTATCTTTTCGCATTAATTTTCATAGGAAAATTAATATTAAAAATGAGTGAGAAAATAATGCTTCCATCATTTTTGCAACAGCCTAATAAAATTGGTAACAAACACAAAAATAAAACATGATAGACACAATAGTTTGTTTATTTTAATTTAATTTCAAGGTCCTTTTATAAATAATACAGATTTTTTTGGATGGATTTCCTACAGGTTAATCTATAACCACCCTTTTTAAGCTACAATAGAAATGATGCCTTTTTTTATTTTATTAAAAGACAGTCCACCATCTCTTGTAAGCATAAAACCCACAGCCGAAGTGCTATATCTTTAGCACTTTCAGCCATCCATTCTTCCAGAATGGATAAAAGAAGAAAATTACATAATAAATTAAATGGGTTTATATAGTTTTCATATTTGTTTCAGGTAGAAACAAATGTTTACAAATTGTTAATGAAATTAGAACAAAAACACATTAATTTTCACAAAAGCAATATTTCTTCAGAAAATAATCTTGAATGCACCAACTTTGACCAGAATAAACATTTATTCTACTCACAGTATCTTTTATTTTAAAAGTGTTTTTGAAACCAACAGTTGCTTCAAATATTCCAAATCCTGGTACAGTTTCGATCAAAATTATAAACTCTTTCATAGATCCTAATTTTGTAGAAAATTCTTTACTACGAAATGATATTATTTTACTGATTGTTAAAGTGGCACAATTGGTCCCATTGAGAAGACGTGATTTCCCTTCCTCCAGTATGAGATTTAAATGATCTACTACAAACTTTGCTATATTACTAACAGGACCACTCTCAGTCGACAATATCTTGTATTGTGGACATGTACACCAATGTTCAGTGATTCCGGCATCAGTGCAGCACCGATTCCATGGTACATCTCGAAAAAGGGATTGGCATTTAGAACATGCTGCGGTACCACTTAATTCCACACCAAGAATATCCTGAAGTGTTGCATAAACATCATATGGGGAAGTCAATCGTTCAGAATTTGTTCTTAAACTTTGGTACTTTTTGGGATTGTTTTTTCTAAAGTGTTTAGGAATCCAGAAATAAAGAAAAGACAAGCGTTCTTCGAGCCAACCAACATAGGTCTCACGGATTTGGCCCACGCGTAATCCATGATCGCTTAGAAATAGTATTATTGTATTGTTTAGAGCGCCAGTCTTCTCGAGATCTTTGAAAAATTTAAGAAAATCATTGTCCATGGCAGATGGGATGTTAAGAACATTATGACTGAAACTGTTCATCCAGAACAAACTGAATGAAGGATCATTTTTAAAAGTGTCTATGAATTCTAGTGCATAATCCATGATGCGATCTGCAGAAGATTTTTGACCCATGCATATGGTTAGACCATTTTGTTTACTAAGAGTCAATTTTTGAGCCACTAACATATAAGGTCGCAGGTAATAATCAGTTGGCGTTTGAACGAACCCAGTTTTTTCAAAATTAAACGAACTAATAACAGGTTCATCCTCACCATATGCAGTTACATAACCTTTTTTAGAATAATCCTTCCATATTAAAGGGCAGAGATCTAACTTCTTTTCTTTTGATTGCCAACAACTTGTTCTTAATTGATGTATTGTGTAGCCACTAAGTATGGCCATTAAATTTGGGAAAGTATTGTCGCCTATCTTGTTGTATCCCTTGAAATTGATCCAGCCCTGCTTGGTAATATAATCCACAGTCTGAGGCATGGTTCTGAATAGATTCAGTCGAGAAATAGAGTCTATTCCAAGAAGCATCACACTTGTTTGGTTTTCTAATTTTTTTTCCAGCTTCTTCTTAACAGCCTCAGTTTTTCTTACGATAGCATGGATATTGTTTTGGTTGTATTCGTTAAATCTTGATTTTCTTTTTAAAATGCAAGATACTTTGATAAATTGTTCTTCCTTTGAAAACGTAGCGTTGTCCTTAAATTCACTACAATTTCCAATCCTTTAAAAAATAGAAAAAATTATGTATGTATAACATTTTTTTGTTATAATATTAATCTAGAATTACAATCTCTGCTAAGAGTATGAAATTAATTATATCTCAAACTTCTTTGAAATTAGGCCAAACTAAGAATGTTGTCGATTTAAGATATTGACTCTTTAATTCCACATCTAAAAAGTATAAAGATATTTATATTTTAATATTAATCTAGAAATTAGATCTCTGCAGAATGTGCCAAAAAACAATTAAATATATGAAAAAGAAAAGTTTTAATGAAATAAACTGTAACTGTTTTTTTTTTTAAGTTTCATTGTGCTAATATTATGGACAAATTTATTTATTTATTTATGGAGCTTCACAACAGCAAGGCGATTTGCTCACATAAATGGAGGACAAATTAAAAACCTAAAATATATTAATAAATACACTCACACGTGTGTATATTATAGAATAATGAACTCTTTAAATAGAATATTTTCTTTTTCATAAAAGCCTCATTGGGAAAATAAGTCGATATCTCTTTAAAAAAAAAAAAAAAAAAAAAAAAAAAAAAAAAAAAAAAAAAAAAAAAAAAAAATCCTAAACTACTTCTAGAGAGCCAACAGGCAAACAAAATGAGTAGACTAGCTAAAAATAATAATTTAGCTAGTAATTGATAAAATATGAAACTTACTTGTAAACGTCGTCTGCCCACTGGCTTTTACTGTAGTGCGGAAGGTCTTCTCTAGTTATGAAGGAATAGCAACAGTTAGTTAGTTTTTTGTCGTCAACTGTTAAGACGTGGTTTTCGCCGATTCTTTGGACCTTGGTCAACTCGGTACCACAAGATGGCAATTTTTCCTTCCTGATGAACTTCCTAATACTCTCATGGTAAGGATCGATGTTGGGGATACGGCAGTTGGGACTCCAGACAAGGTATCCTTTGTGGATTTCTGACATGGTCTGGTTATCGGAAATAAAGTAGTGTGCTGGGAAAAGAAAAGTACAATTAATTGCTGTATTGAAGAATGCAGTTGTAAAAAAAAAAGAAAGTCCGACTCGCAGAAACTCCTTCATCTGAGCGCCTTTCTATTCTTTATCCTGGTGTCAGTTGGAAAGAATAGAACCAGATACTGTTTTGTCTTTAATTTTCGTGAAAAAAAAAACACATGTAAAATGGAAGCAAGATCTTAGGCGCCACAACAGGAAACTGACTGTATCCTAAGCGGACATTACTTTCTTTAAGCACCGATTTCTACAAATGAAATAGCTCTATCAAAACTTTTATATGACCCGCATTTGTAGAAAATTAAATAAGGGTTCGAATAGATGCTTTACATTTACTACACATTCCCCACAGGTTTCTAGATATACAAGAATATATCCCATGAAAATATAAATCCTAAGAAAAAAAGATAAAGATTACAGATAGGGCCTCGGTAATGGTTCCGATTCCCCACATCCAAAAACTTATAAAACGTCTATCAGGAAGCCTAGTAACGCAAAAACGTAAACGTTACAATTTTATTCCGCAAATTTCCCCAAAAAAATCATGTTCCGGTCGTCGTATTTCAAATCACACAAGGTATTTTTGTTACAAATATCATTAAAATTGATTTTGGAGCCAGCAAACAAATTTATATATATATATATATATATATATATATATATATATGTATATATATATATATATATATATATATATATATATAAATTTGTTTGATATTTATATAGCTCGGAGGTACAGACACCATGTCCATTTTTTTATTAAATTGACTTAACAATATGTTCTTTATGTCCTGTTCCCCTCAATAACGGAGATAAAACAGTGAAAAATAAAAACATGTCCGTTTTCATTAGAGGTAAAACAAACCATGTGGAGGACTTGGTTTTGTTTGACTGTGATCAACATGTCCAATTACTTATCAATTCCAATAATAATGTAAAAAATTTTCTTTAAACTGCTTCAACATGCACTGAAGAAACAAATTCAAGGTTCTGGAAAATTTGCTCTCCTGAACAAATACAAATATGTGACATGGTGTCCTTTATTTTCGGGCTACAGATATATATATATATATATATTTATACAAATTTGAACCACTGTTATTTTTGTGATGTGATTTCTTGGCCCTTCCGGATGGAGTCATGAGGTTACCTTCATAAGCGGGTTTCCTCCCTATGGAGGGAGAGAGGTAAGGTGCTTAGATGTGCTTTTTTGCAAATTATAAATGTAATTAATAAATCTCTGCTTTATGATAAATGCCCAACTTCAACAAAGTCTCAATTTTTAAAATAAAAACATAAATTGTCTGAAATTTGCATGAATATTTCCCCCCAAACCTAGTGAATTAAGAACAATAAAACTTTGTTTTTAGAAAAAACATCTCACTTTTAATTAGTTTTATCTGTGCATTCATATCAGGTTCAAAATATCCAAGTGACACATAGATGACGTAGATGCAAGATATTCCAGTAAGGCAAATTGCTAATTTGTAGCAGCCAGGAATAGATCCCTCTTTCGTCTTACCTACAAAAAAATAAAAACAGAAACATCAATTTGTTATGAATTCTTATTAATAAAAAAACATAAATAAATGTACACAATTTTTTCTTTTATACAAGGAATATATAGGATTTAAATGAGTCAAGGTTGGCTGTTATTATTATTTGCAACTTAGCCACACGGGAATAGTGATAGAGAAAATAGTCCGAGTCTCAGGAATTGCGGCCTCTTAGCGGGTTTCTGTTCTTATCCCTTATATAATTTGGTATTCTTGGAATAGAAACAGGTCATATTTTTTTTTGTTGCAATTTCGTGGATAAATAAACCCTCACTTCAATGAGCACAGGAATCAGACGTTACCAAACTTTAAGCGGAAATTACTCAGTCTTCCTCCTCGAATTCTCTCATCTTTAAGGAAAAACTACTACAAATATGTTTCTTGTTTACTTAACTTCTTTTTCTGAAATAGTCATTTTACTGTTAAATGCGATTAAAATATAATTTCAAAAAAGCCAGTCAACAAGGGCCTAAAGGGGCAGATACCAATAGGCACACTAGGGGAGATAGTGTGGTCATTCCACAACATGGTGGTATGTTCCAGCTGCCTGATTTTTCCCTTTGCAGTTACCCTTTAATTAATGGCTGGGTCGGCCTATGGACGGTCTGGGAGCCGGAATCCAACCCCCAATAGAACAATACGACAACAATAGAAGCTAAAATTTCAGTTTTGAGCTCAGGTCCTTCCAGAACACACAATCAAGTGAACCAGTGGCCAGTGGTGTTAGCGCTACCACTGAGGAAAACAGGGAAAAAAGAAAGCTTTCAAATAAACTAACCTACTTTTTTTGAATTTTAAGCATCGATTTCTCCATCTAAGAGATAGCTCTATCAAAAATTGCATTCAAAACATTTTTGTAGGAAATTAAGTTAGATTTTCAATGGTCGCCTTCCACATACCACGATTTCCCCACCGTTTCCGATATATTTATGAAAATATAATCGAAAATCTTAAAACTACCTTTAGACACACACTATGTGTGAGTATATATATTCATTTAAATATATAGCAGTAATTTTCGGTACCTTAAGGATAGGATCCATGACGATTCAAACACTATTGTAACTATTTCTGAGTGTGATTATTCCTTCTCAATATGTAAGAAACATAAAGTAATATTAAAATTAATGTTGTGATAAAAACTATCAAAATAGTTCTACGTTTTTATTGAAGAAACAGAAAAAACTTGTTTTAAGATTGTTTATTGTCTTAAAAAACAAATCTGTATTTTTTTTTTTTTTAATTCAATCGACAATCTTTTTCTGTTTCTTTATCTAAAAAAAAACATAGATCCATTAAAAAACAAATCTGAATAATATGAATGAGATGGCACTAATGGCCTAGAAGTGGGTACGCCATAAAAAAAATATAAGAATGAGATGTGAAAATATAGTTTTCTTTTTATTTTGTTTAACGGAGCATCAACAAATGTGGGCCATTAGCCCCGAGATCCAGGGTGCAGCCAGGAATCTTCTCAGCGAGCCCTGAGATTAGAAAATTCCTGCCGCCGGTGGGGATTGAACCCACCATCTCCCACTTATGAATCTAAGGCGCTAGCCACTAGACCACAGGAGACCCCTGAAAATATAGTTAAACAAAAAATAAGAGGAGATAGTAGTCAAAGTATAATGTCCCTCAGAAATAAAACTATTAAACTAAATTTTATTCAATGTTAATAATTTAATCTGAACAGACTCTTCGAAAGAAAAATAATTTCATCTTACCCATATTTTTTTTATTCTCATGGGCACTGCAACCACTTACAGCAGGCCGAAAGGAACTCCAAATGTTTCAGGTACCCTTTTTTTTTAAAACACGAAAATACATATTACCAAATAGTTTATTGGAACTTTCAATTGATACAAAGTTCTTGTACAGTTCTGGGGTAAGCAAGTGGATACCCAAAGACCATAAAGCAAATGAGCGTTTTAATTACACTTTTGCAGTAGTAACAATGGATCGTAAAACATAAATCAAAAACGTAATACTCAATTGATAATTATTAATTATAATTCACTCTAGCAGAACCATTTTTTGACACCTCCTGGGTCTTTATCTGTTAGAAATTGTAATAAAAATTAAAATCGCCCGACTTGCAGGAACTTAGCGTGTTTTCGTTCATATCCCTAGTTCCATTAGTAAAGGAGTAGAATCAGATTTTGGTATGTTTTGATCCTCGTGAGAAATATAAAATCATTTTTGCCACAAAAGGAAACTCAGAGTAACCTAAACAGAATTTACTGCATCCTCTTCCTCAAAGTTCGTTCTAGGAAAACACTACTACCAATTTGTTTCTTATGTTCTTACCTTTGCATTTTACTGTTAAATGCACTTAAAAAAAAATAAAAAGTGAGGAAAACATTGGTGGTAAATTGTCAGAAACCAATCAAAAGCTTAATAAATGTCCTTCATTTATATATATATATATATATATATATATATATATATATATATATATATATATATATATATATATGCACACATATTGCACTAGTATTTCTAAAGTGACACAACTCAAAATAAAACTCTTGCCTATGTAGGGGCCTTAGGATTAAGAATGGAAGGATGAGAGCAGCCATTCTCCCAAAAGTTGAGAGGTATGCTTCTGGTCATTCCTGTTGGAAAATCCAGACACTTCCCAAACCTGTCTTTTGTAAAGAAAGCTATATGTATTGGAATGTCCAAGTAGTCAAATCTGTCAAAATATATGTATATATATATATATATATATATATTATATATATATATATATATATATATATATATATATATATATATAATAGCGACCAGAGTTTTTGTTTTTTCTTCACGAAACATGGTATATAGCATTCAATTAGCAAACGATTGAACGAGTTCGTTAACCACCAAAATCGGTCTACCGGGAGGGGGGGTTTACCCCGAACCCAAAACACTAATTTGACTTTAGTTATGTTAAACTAAAGAGAAAAATATTTTGTAAAAATAAACTAAATCGGTTCATTAGGAGGGGGGTTTACTCCGGACCCACATTACCAATTTACCACTACCAGCCGTAATTTTTGTTTCATTTCAACGAAACTCGGTATTCGTGGTGGTAATCAACAGAGAAAAATGGCTTGTAAAAATAAATTAAATCGGGTAATTTGGAGGGGGGGGGTTTACTCCGGACCTAAAGTACTGTTATACTCATACCGGTCGTAATTTCTGCTGTATTGTAACGAAGGGGTAACTCATGAGAAAGCTATGTTGTAAAAATGAAGTAAATCGGTCTATTGGAAAGGAGGGTTTACTTTAAACTCTGTTTCATTATAATTATCCCGCCAGACGTAGGTTCCCAAAGCCGCCGCGAGGAGCGCTATTTCCCACTGGGGGGACTGTATCCTGTTCCTGCGTCAGATCAAAAGACGGAAAATGAAGTTTTTGCGTATTTATTATGTTATGCAGCTTCAGTGTTAAGGACGTTTTAATATTATGAAAGTGAAATTAACCAAGACTACTCCATCCAGTGAGTTAATTGCTAAAGAATAAATAAATATTTTAAAAACAAATAATGGAACTGGGTTCTCTAAATACACAGAAATTTGAGTAGCTAATATAGAAATTTATTCTTCATGTTAAAACAAACAAAAAAAATACAATTCAATAGAAAAATATATCACATGTTCACCTACACTACACACGACTAACAACTTACATCATTATGGTCCTTATAAGATACGCTGGAATCATTTTAAATAATGGTAACAAATATGGTTCATAACTCATTCCCTTTAAGACTTTACAACATATCACAAAGCACCATAACCACTATTATATAATTCAGTCAGAATACAAAATCAAAAATTACTCTCAAAATGGCTCTTATAGTGTTGCAATAATGCGGAAATAACCCACAAATTTGCAAGAGAACTGTTGGTGAAGCTATATTTTTATTCCTCCTTGTGTGTCACCGTGAAAATTACTAACCCTTTGCAACTGGCCCATGGCACTATTTTATACAAGTAGTTTATTGAAGTAATTGAAAATTACAATAGCGTTTTACTGTAATCCCATAATACTCTGAAAGTGGAGGCTTGAAATTCATATCAGAGAGTATGCAGTAATATCATTTTTGTATTTGGCAAATAAAACATTGCTATGTATCTGAATCCAGGTATAATTGCCGCCTAAGACTTCTCTTCTAAAAGTAAACCTCTACTGTGTAGCCTTCTTAACTTAACCTAGTAGTTTTTTTTTTACAGCGTATCAGCTTCTAGGCCATTATCGCAGTAGCAGTCTGTTGAATAAGATCTCTGAACAAGTTGGCCATAAATCCCAAGCTAACTATTACAAAATTAAATCAAGTTCAATAACCCATTTTAAGCATGGCAAATATTGTATATATTATAAAAATACTCCCAATCTGTTTAATTAGGGACAATTTATTGTAGGTGGACCTTTTGCCAATAGTGCCATTTCCAGAATAATAAAACAAATATGCTGCCAATGAGCTGTTTAAAATAGATAGTTTCATAGTAAAAACAGCTGATTTGCAAAAGCCATATTTAGTGGGGACATGGAATAGATAAGGAACGCTCATGAAGAGACACTGTATGACATGTAGCATACAGAACATTTAATGAAGGAAATTATATAAAATACGATTGTATGAAGTATATGACGTTCAGCCTTTTTGAAATCAAATGATTATACTGAAGGACAGACAAACAATAATTGCTACAGAAGTCTTAACTAGAATATAATTTGATTTTGATATGGCGAGATCGTTTTGAAATTAAATAGCATTGAATACCTGTCGAAGAGGTAATGTCTCCAATCACAAAGAAAATTAAATCTGTTCAAGATGTCAGGTTACTTATTAGTAAATTCCCTCCTTATCGATTAATTATGTGAAAAACAGAGTCTAAATATAAAGTTAAGGGAAGATGTTACATTGTGGGGAAAAATTAAAGAAGTTTCTTTTTTTTTTAATTACTGCTCGTAGGTGAATCATATTTTTTCTCAATGTTTAAATTGTTTACATTGAAATATTATTTCGTCATTGAAATAATTTAAAATCTTGGCTCATACTTCTTGAAGGCAGTTAGATTGAAAAAAATAGGCCAGTAACAAAGAGCTAAAACATATTTACAGATCACGAGTGTTCAGTATTTACTGCTAAAAGAACAAACTACCATTTGAAGAGTATCAATTTTTTATTGTGTAGACAAGTTATTTATAATTTGCAAATTGGCAATAGTTGTAGGAAAGAAACACTCAGTCAAAAATTAACTCAACATAACAGAGACATAATTCCATTAATTATATATCATTCTGTTTTAATTATAAATAAGCCAGAACTATATGCGCTCAATGTCAGCAGCATTTCTTCAAATTCAAAGTTTTGTTCTTTAAGGAACATAATTTTATTTGCAGCAAACAAAGATATAAATTGTGAATTAGTTCGAATTGTGTACCTCAAGATATGCGAATTAATTTGTCATATAAATTACAAACCGCATATTCTCTTCAACATATTATAAAGATAGTTTTGGGAAAATCGTATTGGATTCTTATAAATTGCATAAGATTGGACTTAATAATAGATTTTGGATAAGAACAATTCTCTTTCATGACTAAGAATCCTTTTCATATCTTGAATTATGAGTATAATTTGCATTCAACATCTACAGTTTAACGCAGAAGAAATCGTAGATAGAGAAGATTGCCAGGATGGAGGTCACATTAGTTGGATAGATTCAAACATTTACAACAAAATAAGTTCTTTATTCGCAAATATTTTGGTTTTCAAGCTTTTGCCACCTCTTGTAGCCTTAATAAAGAATTGAAAATCAAGCCAAAGTGTCAAATAAAAAACTCATTTCTTAAAAACCACATGATTGAACTCCGAGAGACTTTATCAAAACTGGAGAGCTCTACAATTTAAGTTAAAATGCATTTAATATAAAACATGCTGTATTGTTTGTTTTACTATTTTTTTTTTCTTCTAGTGAAGCACACTCATTTTGATTTGATTTTAACATATTGACTGCCAACAACAAACTTACTTGTAGTCTTGCCGCAGACAACTTTTCCGATGTTGATCCAACATCCTATACTCAGTACTAAGAGAAAGCTTGTACAATTGAATCCCTCATATCCGATGCCTATCTGCCTTCTCGAAAAAAAAAAGTGGCTGAGCATAATGGAAGATGTGGGTTCAAACCGTAAGGAGTCTCTTAGCGTAGATACAGATATGGAGAATACAGTAAAATATTTACAGATCATTAAAGACAAGATCAAACCAAAGCATAAAAATGTGGATAATGAAGGGATATCAATGTGGATTATGATCAGATTGTAGTGAAAGTGCTTTATGCTGGCAAAACGATTATTAGATTTGTTCATAATATATTGTTAATTTCCTTAGTATCGTGTATTTGTTTTTAGTACTTAATGCGCACAAAAAATAAAAAAAATATTTTATGTTAAATGTTTTATAACTTATTATTATTTTCATTAGCTGATATGCTGTTATATTATTTACTTTTCAGTTATTCTCTTTGTTAACTTTGTAAATTTATTTTTAGGTGAAGAACGCTGCCAAAGAACATGTCAAAACATTGAATTATAGCATTTTTTGTAAATCCGGTTGATGTCTGAAAGCTGAACGAGTCCTTTGACTTAGTGTGACCTTGATGACTAACTATTTGCAAATCATTAAAAGATTATTAGTCACTCGGTAGCTTAACAGGGGGTTGGACTTGCTACTAAATATATTGAGCAGCATCCAAACAACACCGATTTATGTGCTGCGCAATAAAAAGTGGGGGGATACCTCGGCTAGAGGAAGATTAGGTATTTAAAAACATAAATGATTCTTTTTTTAAAATTTATTTACTAACCATTTCATGCAGTCACAAACACGCATATTGAATTTTTTCCCAATAAATACAAACTTATGTGTGTTTTTACTGATTTTTTATTTGTCCCCAAGGCAAATCTATTTTTATTTGTCTATCTGATCTTTTTTTTTTTGTATCCTTTGTGGGCCACGGATACAAGAGGTTCTACTGTAGTTTAGTGCATGATTCAGATCATTCTTCAACATTGTAATCCTTGAAAACGCTGTGGCAGTCAACATTTTACAAAAAATAAATAAACCCTCTAAAAATTATATAACTACTATACACTTCATTTTTTCCCCTAAAAGTAAAAACTAACTTATATTTTTTTAATTGGACTTTATAAAGTCTTTACATTATAGTGTCATACTTCCAAAATTATTGTGCTACATTTGCGTACTAACATCAATTTGATTTCATTTCTTTCAAAAAAGAAAAAAATAATAATATAAATCTAATTTAACCCTATTTGTTTTTAAATATACAGTATAAAATACAGTTATGTTAAGAAAAAATATCACTTTTAAAGTAACATAACTTAAATAAGGAAAACCTTTTATGGCCAAGTTCGACTTAAAACATGAACAAATAAAATTCCCAAAATAATGCCTGAAATAAAATATTTATCTAATGTATTAGTTCAATAATAATTCTAACCAATTAAATCAGTCTTTAATAAATGCTTCAAATTTAGAAAACTATGTCAGAAGTAATATTGACTTTTATAACAAGTTATACAGATGAAAATTATATACAAAATTGGATTGCGTTTGTAACAAAAACTTGAAGTGTTTAAAATGTAATATTAAAAAGTAACTAAGCACACAATTTCAATAGGACAGCTCTGGTTGACAATAAAATTATATGACATATGAACTTCACCCTTCTGAAACTAAAATCTGTTTTCAAAATAAATTATATATATATATATATATATATATATATACATACACACATATATACTACTTATATATAGAGTAAATACTCCAATTCATTGGAAATATAAATAGCATAATATTTAAAAGAAATATCAAGACTTATTTTTCTTGTATTTGTATGTGTTAATTTAATTTTGATATAATAATGAGTGTCTTTCTATTAAAAAAATTGATTTTTGTTTTATCATTCAAAATTTGATACTTTTATGAGCATTCATTTAATTAAAACTGCCTTTGCAAATTGTTTTGGTTCGAAACATTCACAAAACTATTGAATTAAACAATCAATTTGGCAATTCTGAAAAAAAAAAAAAAAAAAAAAAAAAAAAAAAAAAAATTAAAAACGGATCAAAGCTGGCAGAAACGTAATTGTATAAAGGATATTCTGTTGGATTAGAAAATGAAAATTTAAATGCAACTTAACCAACAGGTTGACCATGTTTATGCTCAAAGTTAAAATTAACATTTCCGTGTCCGTTATTTGGACATTTATCTTACATACATAATTTCTTATAAATAAATAAGGTTTTACTTATGCAATGTAAAAATAAATGCATATTAGAAAAACTAAAGTCAAAATTTCTGTAGTGTAGAAGTGTAAGTAAAAAGACAGATATTTAAAAAAGTAAAAATGGATATACAATCAATATCTGTAAATCTATATTAAAACACAACTAATATTAGTAATGTAATATGACTTTTACAATACAAAATATTTTTTAATATACTCTTTTTTTGTGCCTTTATCACTGAAAATATTAATACAAATGAAGACTTGAATATATCATGGATTTAGCTATACAACATAAAAATAATATGTAGCAGTGTACAAGAGCAATCAAAGTTTACAAAGTGTAAATACGAAAAAAGACATTTAAAAAATGAGAAGTAAAAATGGGTATACAATCAGTATCTAGCGCAACGGAATATGAAAACAAAAAATATTTTTAATATACTATTTCTTTGTGCTTTTATCATTAAAAAAGTAAATACAGGATTTGACTGGTATTTCGACTTCCAGCTATTTATCGAAATAAAACAAATATTAATCCATAATGAAAATAATAATGGCCTAGAAGTCGATGCATCGTAAAAAAAAAAAAAAAAAAAAAAAAAAAAAAAAAAAAAAAAAAAAAAAAAAAAACTTAACTGAACTTCCCGCTTTGTGCAAATCATAGTTTGTAAATGAAATTATGAAAAATGCTTATGGTACATTACAAAAAACTCCCCTATAAAAAAAAGTATACTAAACAATTAATTTTGTCATCTAAAACATTAAAATACTGAAATTCTTTACATTAACAATCTTTTGATTACATAATTTGTTTACCTAAGGGCTTTGGAAAAATAATTTACCAAAGAAAATGGAAATACATGCTAATACTTGTAGAGTAATACAAAATAGTGACATTACAAAAATAAAATAAAAAAATAAATAAGAAAATAATAATTCCATACAATGCTCATATCTTACAATTATTAAGATCAAAATTTAACTCTTGTAGGCCTCAATTAACTTAAGACACTTTTTCCTTGACAAAAAATAAATTTTTATGAGTCTACTTAGCAGTTTAAGGTAATACAAACAAAGAAAATAGAATTCACCGAAATCTTTACGAACACTATGATGCACAATTTTTTTATATAAACATTTAATTTTTTCTTTCCATTAGGATGATTCCAAAAATGAAAATCCTTTATACATTTATATACAAGTATATTATACATAAAAAAAATATAGTATGTGCATATAATACAAATAAATAAATTATACTTAATTGTTGCACAATTTGTAAATAATATTGCAACATCTATTTAATCACATTTAATGCTTTTTTTGATTATTGTTACTTTCTTTCTTCTACTTTATGTTACTTTTTATTTTTATGTCATTCTGACAAAAGCAATATTTTTGAAGAAAAGAATCATTCATACATTTACTTTGTCCGGCATAAGCATTTACTCTACTGACTGTGCCCATAAGTTTGAAAGTATTTTTGTGGCCTACTGTCGCCTCGAAAAGTGCAGCACCCGGAAGAGTTTCAAACAAAATTACATACTCTTCCTGAGATCCAAGTTGTTTAGAAAACACTTTACTACGCAATGAGACTATTTTACTAATAGATAAAGTAGCACATTTGGTTCCATTGACTAGATACGATTTTCCTTCGTTTAGCAAGAGATTCAAGTGGTTTACGACAAAATGTGCTATATTTCTAACAGGACCGCTCTCTGTTGACAGCATCTTGTACTCGGCGCATGTACACCAGTGGTCTGTGATTCCGGCATCAGCACAGGAACGATTCCACGGGACATCTTGGAAGAGGGATTGGCATTTAGGACAAGCCTTGGTGCCGTTTAATTCTACGCCGAGAACATCCCAGAGTGTTGAGTGAACATCGTATGGAGAAGTTAATCTATCAGCATTTGTTTTCAAACTTTGGTACTTTTCGGGATAGGCTTTTTTAAACTGTTCAGGGATCCAAAAATAAAGAAACGGCAATCTTTCTTCAATCCAGCCGATATATGTCTCACGAATTTTCCCAAAACGTATTCCGTGATCGCTCAGAAAAAGTATTATTGTATTATTTAGTACACCGGTCTTCTCGAGGTCTTTGAAAAATTTAAGAAAACGACCATCCATGGCAGATGGAGTGTTAACGTTCTGATGGCTGAAACTGTTCATCCAAAACAAAGTGAAGAAAGGATCATTTTTAAATGTGTCAATGAAATCTAGTGTGTAATCTAGTATGCGATCTGTTGTTGACGTTGGACCCATACATACTTTAAGGCTATCTCTTTTAATGGAATGTAACTTTTCGGCTGCTAACATAAAAGGCCTTAGATAATAATCGGTTGGTGAGCTTACAAACCCCGATTTGTGGTAGTTGAAAGACCCAATTATAGGTTCGTCCTCAGCATAAACAGTTACATAACCTTTTTTAGAATAATCCTTCCATATCAGAGGACATAGATCAAGCTTTTCTTTATTCGGGCCCCAACAACTAGATCGTAATTGTGCTACTGAATAGCCAGTAAGTATGGCAATTAAATTAGGGAAAGTATTGTCATCTATTTTGTTATATCCTTTAAAATTAAGCCAGCCCTGCTTGGTGATATAATCCACAGTGCGAGGCATGGTGCGGAATAGATTTAGCCGAGAAATTGAGTCTATTCCGAAAAGCATCACACTAATGTGGTCTTGATTTTGAACTTTATTTTCTAACTTATTTTTCACAGCCTCTGTTTTCCTAATGAAAGAATGCATATTCGTATAAGCATTGGTTTTCCCCTTGAATATTCCTTGTTTGGTGCATGATACTTTCACGAATTGTTCTTCCTTTGAGAATGTAACCTTATGCTTGAAGTCGAGGCACTTCCCAAGGCTGAAAAGAAACGAAAGGAATATGAATTAATAATAATGTTGAAATCAAATGGGGGGAAAAAATATAAACTGAACATGTTATGATACAAAAATATTGAAGATGTATAGAATTTTTCATTATGATATTCAACCTACTGGTTATTGGGGCTAGACTTACCAGAACAATTAGATGCTCATACCGATTTACGTTCTAGTTTGCTAGTATCAGTTGATTTGATAAATATTGTATCTCAGCCCTCTGTTGTTTGATAAGAAGCAGGGACGATGCTGGAATAGCCGCAAATCAGAATAGAATACATTCTATGTGTAGGACTGCAAGGGACCAAGAAGCCAAAATTTCAAGCCATATCCAACTCTTAGCATAGTGTAAAGGGGGTCTCAAGATTTATTGGAAGTGGGGATCCCAAATCTTGGGGAGCCCTTCGCTTAGAGAGATTTGACTAAGAAATCAAACATTTCCTGGAGAAAAATTATTTGAATGATGGGTTAATCCGTACAATAGTTTTGGTAAGGGTAATAGGAAAATATCCAGAGGTCTATTGAGAGAGGTTCAAAAGAAGGATCCATTGTGATTCATCAAGGGAGGTACCGATCATGTACAAGCAGATGCCAATGGGCTGCTTTATTGGGTTGTTGCAGCGACAGATGAGTTTGAATGGAGGCTTATGATTTCTAAGGATCTTCGAATAAGAATCATTGATGAAAATCACTCATGGGCTGGGGACATGGGAGTTGTTCGTACACTCACAGTCAAGCTCATATTATTGGCCTGGCGTGGCGGTGGATGTTAAGTCCTTTTTGAAAATTACCACTGATGTGCTAGTAGAAAAAGCCCTGTATCTTGAAAGGTCCTTCTGTAAGCTCCATGCATGGTGACTGGGCTTTTTGAACATACTTTGCTAGATATCTTTGGGCCATTGCCAACTTCCAAAAGGGGTCATCATTACATCTAGACTGTCATAGACAACTTCACTCGGTATGCGGAAGGAATACCACTCAAGTGGCAAACAGCTGAAGAAATGGCTGGAGTGCTAGTCGAACAAGTGATCACTCGACATGGGGTCCATAGGAGGTTATTAACTGACCAGGGTAGGGATTTTTTTTCTCAACTGTTTTGTCAAGTTTGTAAAGCTCTTGGTATCAAGAAGGTACAAACTATCCCATACTATCCTGAATGTAATGGTATCGTAAAAATACTACATCTAGCTCTTACAGATTCGATATCCCAGAATGTTAGGAGGGTTGGTTCTGACGGTGATAGGTGGGTTCCATATGATCTCATAGCTTATCGAGCAATACCACATTTGTTGATAGGTTACTCCCAATTCTATCTCATGCTTAGGCGAGAATTGGTAACTTCTTTTGATTCTTGGGTGGGCCCAACAAAGGACGGATCGGAATCAGCGGATCATATGGAAAGGTTAGGGCATCATCTTAAAAAAGCGACAAGGCCATGAAGACCAAAAATTGTAATTTCCGGCATAAGGAGCAACATCTAGAGCAGGGGGATTGGGTTTAAGTCTATTGCCCAGTGGTAAAGACTGTGAATTATCCAAAATTTGATTGCCCATGGACAGGCCCACAATAAGTAGAACGGGTCCTCTCATGAGTAAACTTTAAGATCCTACTGGCCAATGGTTCCCTGGGTGTCATCCATATCAGTAGGCTAAAATTTGCCTCAGAGGCAGGAAAGAGATTCACACCCCAAGTTAATAATGAAGGTGGTTGTGTATTTAGTTATGCAGCTCCTACATAATGGATTTATTTTGTTTTCACTTTAATTATGAATTTACATGGTCTCTGGCTAAATACTTTAAATAAATAATTTCTTACTTTGAATAAATAATTTCTTACTTTAAATAAATAATTTCTTACGTGTAGATATCATCGGCTTTAGGGTTAGTAGTATTCCATGGGAGGTCTTCTCTAGTGATGAGGGAGTAGCAACAGGCCATGTTTTTATCATCAACAATAAGCTCATGTACCTCTCCAATCTTTTGGACTCGGCTTAACTCGAGCCCGCATGAAGGGAGGGTGGCTTTTTTTATGTACTGTTTGATGCTCTCGTGCCATGGATTGATATCTGGAATGCGACAGCTAGGACTCCACACAAGGTATCCTTCACGATGCTCTGGCTCTGTCTGGTTAATGTAAGTAAAATAGGTTGCTAGAAAAGAATAGATTAAATTATAATTTGATCAACAATAAACAATTATTATATGAGTTTCTTACAAAGAAGTAATTGTTACTTGTTGTTAATTATATTAGCCATATTAGTTTCAGTACAAATATAAAAACTTTTTGAACATGATATAAAATTACAATTTAAGAGCATTCCCGACAATTTTTTTTTTTTTTTTTTTTTTTTTTTTTTTTACGGCGCATCTACATCTAGGTCATTAGCGCCGACATCCAGGGTGCAGCGAGGGATTTTACCAGCGAGCCATGGGATGATAAAATTCCTGCCGGAGGTTGGGAATTGAACCCACCATCTCTCGCTTATGAATCCAAGGCGCTAGCCATTAGACCACGGGAGACCCCCATTCCCGACAATATACGTAGTACAATTCACTCCTATAATATCTTTATAGTACATAAATAATTTTCATTGTAGAACACTTCACAGGACGATGGTAACCTTAGACGTTCTTAAACCCTATCCATACATACAAGAAGTAATTGTACATACTACAGTGAAAATAACGTTTAGCATGTTTCCATATAATGCTTACCCCTGGTGTAATATGAAAAACTTAGAATAGAAAACTAATATATATATATATATATATATACTAGCTGTTACCCGGTGTGCAATGCTACACCTAATTTATATTAAATATCTGTAGCCGGGCGTGCCATGCTACACATGCTTCATATTAAATAGTTGTAACCCAGCTTCCATGGTACGCCTACTTTATATTATATATTAAAAAAAATTAATTATTATATGATATTTGTCCAAATCATGAGAATATAAGATTATAAATTGAGTGCTCGGCTGAAAAAATTATTTTCCATTTTTTTAGAGAAAGTGGGGTGGAAAATAAATTAATCCTTATTTTTTAAAAAGTACCCTTATTATAAAAAGTACCCTTATTTTAAAATGGTATTACAGTTAAATGATTCCAAATAATTTAATTGCAATACCGTTTTAAAGAAAATCCAAACCAAACTCCCTGTGTTTAATTTTTTTAAAGAAAAAAAAAAATATATGGTCCATAAATAAATATTCATAAAAAAATAGCAATAAAAATGAGGCATTTAATTAAGGTTATGATTAGTTATAAGTTGTAATAACCTACAACTGAAACTATATTCTTTATTTTCATTGATTTTTTTTTTAAATATAATATTTATTTATTTAAAGGGCTTTGCATCTAAAGCTAAAACCTCAATGTTGCACAAATATGTGCATGTTATATTGTTTACCTGTTCATTTAATAATCAGTAACTGAGTTTTTTTTATGAATGAAAAAGTAGGTAAATGGGGCAGGGTTTATGTTATTTATGCCAAAAGGAAAGTTTTAAAAACATAGTTTGTTGTTTCAAATACACTTTCACATATTTTTGTTCAATTTTTTTTCCTTTCTATTAAAGCTTCTGTTTCAAATTTTATGGTTCATGAGCTCTTCTATGAGGATAGTCCTTCTATCATAGGAAATAGGGGCCTCTAAGAATAAAAACAAATTTAAGATATTTTTTTTTTTTTTTTGCAGTTATAGACAACAATGAATTAAAGGTATTTGGGAATTTCAATAACGACATTGACTTGGCGAGCAACAATATTTTTACCAGAATTGCAACCGTATTTAAACATTTAGTCCAAGAGCTGGTAACACACTTTTCAAGTGTTTTATGTGCCTTAAAATTTTGCTATAGTGGGTCTCTAGTGTAGATAAAAAGGTAAGTATGTGGTTGCTGGACATACCTTGAAACACCTGGTACTGCGCATGGTAATCAGTAACAAACTATGGGCCAAAAATACTGTTTTATTCAGAAGCCATAATTCTTTAATGTAAAATTAAGGCAATTCTATAATTAATAATATATAAGGCAGACACTTTTAAGGGGGATAACATATAAAAAAAAACCGAAGTGGGTTTTTTGTAATATTAAATGAAGTCTTTTATTCACACTGCTATTTAAACACCATAATTGAAAATAATTACAAAAGGACAGACACTTTTTGTGAGGATTAGTAATCAGCAAACATGAAAATAAATTCAGCCGATGATAGACTGCAATACACTGCGTGTAACCGTAAGAGTGAGTGAGAGCACCAATCATCAGGACAGGACAGTAGTGGTAGTTCTAGAAATAAAGCAACTTGCCTTAATTATACATTAAATATTGTTGGCTTCTGAATAAAATACCATTTTTATATATTTGACATATTTTTTTAACACCTTTCCCCTATGTGCAGTACCTGGTGTTCCAAGGTATGTGCAATACAGCAAAATTCCAAGGTGCATAAAACACTTCATGAAACGTGCGTTACCAGCTCTCTGACTAAATGGTGACAGTCAGAGGATATAACTATCTCAGACAAACGAAAGCATATCTCAGAATATAATGATTAAATTATTATGGATATTAAATTAATAAAAAATTGCATGGACAATTTAATTACTTATTTATTTATTAGAACACCACAATTCACATGACTTCCTCTTCTTATAAAAATAATATTTCAATACATTAATTTATCTGCAAAAAAAAAAAAAAAAATAGCATGCAAAAGAAATATTATAAGAAGAAGAACACTTTATTAAAAAAAAAAATTAAAGTGAGGCTGCCCAAATTAATAGGGTTGCTAAACCACACAGCTCTTATAATAATAAAATAATGTTTCAAAATGTGGTGAAAATTAATTAATTTATATACATTCATTTGTATGATTATAAACATTTATGTAATTTATTATGTACATCTATCTATATGCAAATAAAAAAATAAGTTAAATATAACAATTTGCATATGTATGTAAGAGGATTAATTTTAAGTTCATAAATTTAAGTCCCTTACAAAATGACATTTTTTACAAAGGAGTTTAAAAAAAAAAATCTTTATGTTTTAGAAGTTCTTTATGTATAAAACAAAAATTTCTATCTTTTTGGAAAGTCTTAGAAATATAAACTTCACTTAAAGCTACATATTCTGCAAATGTAGACTCTTCCGTAACATCTTTTTGTTTAATCGATTTACAGTATAATGCATTACTAAATAACCTAATAAGCAAACCAATGGTGGATTTTCGTTCAAAATGATCATTTAAGAATGTAGTCTCTACATCCATCTGTTCAACATTAAATCCTTTTGATATCTTCAACTTTTTTATTTTCAACAAAATCTCAAGCATTATTTTGTTTCAAACTATCTATTTCTCTATCTGTAGCTTTTACACAAAAATCACAATGGCTTGATCTTTATCAGATTCACCCTTTAGCCAATCCAATACAGCTTATGTTTTCTTGGATAACATAAACATGCCTAGCGACAATGATTTTATTATTCAAAAGTACTTTATATCCCACATCACTATAACCGATTAAAATGCACATATTCACCTTTTTATCCCATTTAGAAGTTATTTGTTCTGGTTTCCTAACAAAATCTTTACTACCATATAAATTAAAGTTAGAAACATCTGGATCCTTTCAAAAAAATATTTCATAGGGTATTTTATTCTCAATGATGTTAGCTAAAGAGAGATTTTTCAAAATAATTTGCTGCACTGACCATTTCTGGCCAACATTTTTTTCTACAATAGCTTCTGTCAGTAAGCAATGAGATATATTGTTCTAGTAAATCACACACAAACACCGTTTAATTCATGAACATATGTGGGGCAAGGATTAATTTTGATACACTTTTTTTTTTTGGTAGTCATAATTCTTACTATTTAAATATTCCTTACCAATGTCACATCTCATAATACCAATTCTCTTATTTCCTAAGTTTTTAACCTCATTTACTTATTGAACAAAGGAATGAAAAACTTCTGTTTTAGGTTTAATAGTTTAAATCCTAGCAATCCTACTATAATCATCTATAAATGAAACAAAATATATTTCACCTTTGAGACTCATAGTTAGAAAAGGTCAGCATACAACACCGTCAACAATTCCAAAATACTTTTAGCCTTGTTCCTACTTTTTTCAAAAGGGACACGATTCATTTTACAACACAAATTTTATAAATTTATATCAGGTCCAGATAAACTGATTCTTTACTCCCTTAAATGCACTTGAAGTTCTCCCAAAACTTGATTCCTTGATATTTCATTTCAGTTGTTTGAATTAAATAAAGTTAAGCGTTTTACCACATACTACAACCCTCTCCATCAAATACCAGTACAAACATATTCATTTATTAATTTAAGAGAAACAGCGAGTGAGAGATTACTTCATAACCGACATTCATATAACCTACATTGCAACCTTCCTTCTCTACTATAGAAATAATATAAAAGCGCCTCTTAATAAAAGTATTGAAAATATTAAAGTTTTGAATAGAAACATGAAAACTTACTTATATGATATTAGTCCAAATTATATTAGATAAACACAGAACATTTTTATGATATACTTACTTATACGATATTACTCCATATTCTGGTTAGAGCCCAGTGTTGCCCTAGGCAATCAAATCAAAATAGATTTGATATGAAGAAAATTGATCTGATATTAAGAAAATTGATCTTAAAATCAGATCTTGTCCAAACTCTGAGAATATAAACCTACCATTTAGATAAACAAACAATATAAACAAAATAAAAGTAATCAGTTATTTTGCAAAAGAAAAACTTTTCGCCCAAAAAAAGTTTTGTATTGCCTTTCTTCTTTGAAAAAGTTGCAACACTGGAAGAAAATGGCTATTTCGGAGAATTTACTCCTTCATAAATGACATTTTCGAAGGCGTAACTCCCGAACTGTGAATCCTAGAAGATTTTGAGCTAGACTACGAGATTTCCCGGATCAAGACGTATCTATGTGCGAAGTTTGGTCAATATCAGTCAAACGGTGTGGATTTGTATAAGGAACAAACAAACAGAAAAACAGAAAAACAGAAAAACAGAAAAACAGAAAAACAGACACGTGATTTTTATATATATAGATATATATATATATATATATATATATATATGTATATATATGCTGTGTGTTTGTGTGTGTGCAGGGGGTGTTTTAGCTTTTCCATATACAAAAATAGTCCAATTTTGATGTGATTCGATACAAAAATGCTTGGTATTAAAAATAAGTAAACACAGCACACCAGAACACTTAAGAGATCAAATTTAAAAAAATTGAATGAAAATGGTTTGAAAAATAAGGAGAGTAATTAATTAATGTTTACAATTAATTTCAAGTAAGCCAGAGAGGAAATTAATATAGTTATAGTTTATAGTGAAGTTGTATTGGCCTTCTGCCTACTTTGATAATTCCCCTATTCATGGGTGTATATAAGGAGGGGGGCTGAGGGAGCTGCAGCCCCCCCCCCCGAAATTTTGATTTGATGGTAAAAATGTGTCATAAACCCCTTAAAAATAAATTAAATAAGATCACTTAGTTCATAAAAAGTATTTTATTTTGGGTATAATACTGTTTTAGTTGGCTAAAACTATTCAAAGTTCTAGATTGTTAGTATTCCCTACCCCAAAAATGGTCCTAGCCTCCTCCCCCCAAATTATTTCCTATATACACCCATGCCTCTATTTGTTAGAAAAATTAACTTGCCAGTCTGGGATATGAACCCAGTATCTCTATTCTACACTCTGTGCATTGCTAATTATGCTACAGGGCTTCATATCACATCCTGGCAAGATAATTCACTCTATATAACCATAGCTTCTCACAGATGGTACAGTATCATTTTCATATTAAGTCAGACAATATTATTCTGATATTATCCTCCTGGGATTTGAATAAGAATGATATGTCTTACTTTTATCAATATTTAGATTTTCGGTCCTCCTGATGATTTCGATGTATCCAATAGAGGTAAAATCTCCAAATATATAAAGGGCCGAGATGAAAGATACAAAAGTAAGACAGGTGGCAAGTTTCAGGTACGGACGAGGCGACCTCCCAGTCTTATAACCTAGAAAAAAAGAAAAAAACAAAGGATATTACAAATTATTCTCTTGGACACACAGTTCAGTTAAATAACCTGTTGTAGAGAAGTAGTCATATATTTTCCAAAAACCGTTCCAAACTATTCATATCCAGACAATATATCGTAGAAATGTTTCATAATTTGCTAGAAATTATAAAAATATGTGTTGCCAAAGTATTTGATTTTTTTTTCTTTTGATATAATACAACTCTATATCATTAAATATAGGTTAACAATTATTGAGAGGCCCGGTGGCCATGAGAGTTAAGGCGTGAGCACTTAACACTCCATGCAAAGGGTCGTAGGTTTGATTCCTACTATGGGGTGGTGGCTTTTCTTTAGAAAAAAGAAAAGGCATCAGCTCTATCCTGGCTACAAAAGGGTGGTAATCTTTAGATAACCCGTCCCAAAATTCTTAGTTAATAATAATGGATGTTAAAATTTAAATAAATAATCATGTAAAAGTAATCACAGATAAACTCATTTCGAATAGCATGCACACATATTTTCTTATTAATGTTGGAAATTTGCGGATTGACTTTAGATTGTCTGGAATGCAGCTATAAATAATAGATCCAGTATAGTAAGATTTATGAATAAAATTAAACTGGTATATTGTTAATGGATTTTCACCTCTAGTCGAGTACGGATGAAAATTAGCATAAATTTAACTTTGCATTTAAATAAATATTTATTTTTTTTTAAGACGGTGAAGTTCCCTGTTTTGTCAAAAAACTCATTGTGATTTTTATCTGCAAGCCATAATATAAAAAATATTATGGGTTTAAAATCCTGAAAATAAAGAAGAAACAAGAATCTAGGCAAGAGAAATTGTTAATTTTTTTCATAACTGTGAAGTTATTGTTTAAATTTTAACGTCCATTCTAATTAACTCAGAATTTTAGGATGGGTTATCTATAGGTCACCACCATTTTCTAGCCAGGATAGGGCTGATGCCTTTGCTTTTTCCCAAAGAAAAGCCACCACCCCTAGTGGGAATGGAACCCATGAAATAGCTGTGAAATAGGGTGATACAATTCAACTACAAAAATTCAATAATGCCCTCAAGATTTCATTAAAACCTAATTAAATATTATTTTTTTGAGAGAAATCAAAATGAGTTAATGAAATTAATTCTTGAAGCAATTGGAACATCAAGATAATTTTAGTTAGTTATTACTCCTAAGAGTCAACTCTCAAACAAATCAATCCAGTCAAATAGAAAATTGCCTTATAATATACAATTATTCATTACATTATGGTAATTGAAGGTTATTACAAGATCACAAGGAAATTCCTGAGCCTATATTCCATTAGCATGCAAGCTCTGACATGAGAAGCCACTTTTCATCTAAATTGTAAATACTTAACGTATTTAATTTATTCCATATTGAGGCAAGTAGTAATAATATTCCAAAACTCCAGCGGGGGAAAAGAATCAGTAAGCTGATTGTGACCTTCGTATGAAGAAATGAAGTAACTCTGAGCGATAAGACATCTTTTTGAGATTTGAATGAAAAATTGAGAAGTAGAATGAAAGCCATCAAAATGATTTTGTTTTAATAAATTCACTAACATACTCATTATTAAAAATTGTATACCGATGACCCTTTTCCTGTACGTACGTCATATGTCTGGACTGGTTATCTAAGGGTTACCAACCATTTTTTTTTTAATTTTTGTTATTTCTGAATTCACCCCTCCCTCAATATTCATACTTTTTATATATAAAATTGCTATATTATTTCCTTGTCATTAGGCAAAATGTTTTCCAGAAAGTAAGAAACAAATTCTCAAATCAAATCTTCTAATAAAAGAGAATATTTCAATATATTTTAAATGTATAATAATGTACCAGATCTTTGAACAGGTAACATTGCTAAGTCTAACAATCTGTAGACGTAAATGCTCTTGATGTCTATGGAGAAATATTTTTAGGCGCGGTTTGCAAGATTTCGTTCTACGGCAGATTATAAAGCACTGGCTAGAATGAACCTGGAAAGATTTAGGATGAAGAAGTAGTTGATTCCTGTTTATCATCGCCTAAGTAATGAGGATTAAAACAAGGTAATTCTATGCTGTACGAAAGCATTTGCGGATGTACACCTGAATCATTTATGAACATTATTCAAATAGTTTTTACTTTTTGGTTATCAAAATTTACAGAAATCGACTTGAAAGTTAATCAACTTCTTTTTGTACCAATTGAACATATTTGTGATGGTGAATTTTTGTCGAGAGTTGGTCATGCACTTAGAACTTTATTTTTCTAAATATGGCTATTTTCAAAATGGCGGCTCGGACGGTAATGATATAGTATTGGATGGTAACGATCTTTAAATCATTTTTCTCTTTTGACTCTTGTATTTAATAAAAATGGGCACACAGTTAAGTGTGTGTTTTTCTATTCTAAACTTGATTAGCATATTATGTTTTAATTGAATAATATCCTTCTTGTTTCCTTCCCGCATCTAATTTTCGTTTGAGTCTAAGTTTTTAGTAGGCTTGCCATACGTCCCGGTTGGACCGGGACAGTCCCGGTATTTTGCTCTTGTCCCGGAGTCCCACCCGGTTTTATCAATGTCCCGGAAACGGCCGCAAGATGTAAAAAGTAATGAATTTATGTTTTTAAGATTCTTTTATGAATGTTTTACTTTTCTGTAATCAATATTTTTGACTACCGCGCACATTGTCAAAGAAGTGAAAAATATTCTAACTGTAATCTGTGAGCAAACGCTGGAAATACTTACACAGCGCTGTCAGCGGCCAGCCCCTCTACTATTTGGCTGGGCGATTTTTTTAAGTAAATTAAGTAGCAGAAATTCCTTTTTTATTCATAAAAAGTGGATAGACTAACAATTTAGGGTTCAAGATTCCTCTCTTTCGTTACTTACGAGGCTTAAAACTTACCATTTTGCACATCCCACGTGTGGCCCGGTTTCATTCATCAAAAATATGGCAAGCCTATTTCGAGCCATTTTGAATACTCAGTAAACAATAAGGAAAGTATAATTACATAGATAGATACCCAAAAATGTTGAATCAAACAAAATAAAATATTAACACTCACAATAAACACACTTAAAGTATGTCCGAGAGGTAATTTCTATTATATGACATTACCGTCCACTATGAGGTTAGGCAATAACGAGTTGGGCATTATTCTGGATAATAAAGTAGAAGAAAGGCTTAAAAGAGTATTATATGTACACTTAAAAGTAAGTGCATCCAATACAATACATAAACTTAAATATGTCATCACCGTCGTACCTTGATCATTACCGTCCAATGCTGAGTAGGATGGTAATGATGCGGACGTTAATGATAATTAACAACAAAAATATTTCTAATTTCTTTTTACAAAAATAATTATATTATAAAAAATATTGTAAAATACGTAGTTTATGAGACTCTATTTATTTGTTAGACGAAAAACAAATTTCAGGGGTGTTTTGAATAATAAAATAGGAGACGGTAATGACTAACAAAATAATCCAATTGTGACTTACCAGATAAAACGCATAAAAAAACCTGACGCGTACAACTTTACACTTTCTTAGCTTTTTGGTAACTGAAATCAGTTTAATGGTCTACTCCAACACCTATTTGGAAACACCTTGCTATATCCTGTTAGGTTCTCTCGTTAATTCAAAAAGATAGATAGATATGGAGTTTGGAGCTCTACAACTAGGTTATTTGCGACTTCCAATATGTTGGTTCGAAAAGGTTTGGGTTCTTTTATAAATATTTGCTTTAGGTATTTAATTAAATTTTGAGACGTCTGTGAGTTTGTGAGATAGGTGTAGTTCTTTGCCTGTGTGTAATGGTGTTATGCTTTGTTTAGTTACAAATTGTTAAAAATAATTAGTTACAGATTATATCATTTATTAGTTAAAGACCATTACAGTCATTATCTTAAAATCCAATATGGCAATTATAATTTAAATCAAGACTATTATAACTTAAACTAAGACTAAATAATTTAAACTAAGACTATGACAATTATAATTTAAATTAAGAGAATTATAATAAAGTTAGACTAATTACAATCTTTTCGTAAACTTGATTAATATAGTATTGATGTGATTTTATATACATATATATATATATATATATATATATGTATATATATATATATATATATATATATATATATATATACATATATACATATACATATATATATATATTCCTCTTTTTTTTTTTTTTTTTTTTTTTTATTTTTTATCTTTTTATTTTCTTTTTTTTATTATCTTTTTTTTATTTTTTTATTTATTAATATATTTTTTTATTATTTTATCTTATTATTTTTTTATTTATTTATTTTTTTAAAAAAAATTTTATTTTTTTTTTTTATTTTTTTTTTATTTATTCTTTTTTTTCATATATTTTGCAGGAGGTTTGCATCCTTAAGGAATGACATTAAGAGGGGGATTATTTTGGTTGAATCAGAGAGAGCTTCCTTTAATGATCGTGGCACATGATGTTTTTTAAACAGGTTTTCGAACCGGGGGGTATTCTTCAAATATATGGACTACAGTTATTTGTTTGTTACATCGGTTGCATTTTGGAGGTTCTTCTTTTGTAATAAGGTGAGAATGGGTTAAGCGTGTGTGTCCGATTCGTAAACGGCTTAGTGCTCTTTCGTGTCTTCTTATTTCTTGAAATGATGTTTTCCATGTTTTTGGAGTGGGTTTGATATAGTGTAGTTTGTTATCGGTGACCTCTGACCACATTTTTGTCCAATCATCTGAAGCTTGTTTTTTAAGCCAGGAGTATATGTCTGATTTGGTGGTGATTGTAGTGGGTTCTATTTCGGATATGGCTGCTTCCTTTGCTGCTTGGTCTGCAAGTTCGTTGGGGGTAATCCCAATGTGTGATGGAATCCAGAGTAGTTCTACTTCTTTTCCAATGGATTTAAGGGTGTTGAAGTAGTAGTGGATTCTATTTATTAGGTGGTTGTCGGTATATAGGTTCCGTATTCCATATATTGCAGATTGTGAGTCAGTACAGATGGTGAATTTGTTGGATGGGTAGCTAATGATTTGATACAGAGCGTTGCAGATAGCTGCTAGTTCTGCTGTGTAGATACTGCAATGTTCCTGTAGTTTGTACTTGTATGTTTGTTCGGGGAATATTACTGCGGAGCCTATATTATTGCCAATCTTCGATCCATCTGTGTATACTATTGTTTTCTCGGGATTGGCTGATATTATTTCTTGGTATTGCTGCTTCATTACATACGGTGGGGTTGTAGTTTTACTTCTGTTGTGGAGCCGTAGTATTACTCTTGGTTCTTCTTGGGTCCAGGGGGATATGAGAAAATTAGGTGACAGACTATTGTTTATGTTTTTCATTTGTTCAATTATTTTCGTTATTCTAAATGCAAGGGGGAGTTTTTTGTTGTATACCTGGTAGGTTTGTTTATATTTTGGATTATATATATATTTGAAGGCAGGGTTTCTTGGGTGAAAGGAGAGCCTGCTGATGTACTGGCTGGATATTCGCTGTCTTCTGAAGGTTAGCGGTGGAACGTTCGCTTCTGCACAGAGGCTAAGAACAATTCAAAAAGGCGGACGGTAGTGATTTTTAAACTGAGGGACAACTTCAAAGGCACTATTACGAAGTTAGATTTTTTTTTTTTTTCAATTTATATGAACTCAACTGAAATATTATTTTACAGTGAAACAAAACATGAACAAAAAAAAAAAAAAAAAAAAAAAAAAAAAAAAAAAAAAAAAAACTATCCCCACAAGAAAACAAAATAGGAAAATGTAACAAATGTGCTCAGGGATAGCGGACGGTAATGATTTTGTGTCTAAAAAATTAAACATTTTGGCATTAAATTTTCCGTTGGAGAACTTAATTTTTGTTGCTTTATTTTCCTCTTTATTCTATTAGACATTCCAAGAAGTAAAAAATCTGGCCGCCTCAATTATATCGCCAAGGGACAATAATGTTAAAACTATTTCATGGGCGTATATAAGGGGGGGGGCTGCAGCCCCCCCCGAAATTTTGATTTGATAGGTAAAAATTTCATAAAACCCTTAAGGTAAATGTGAAGGAGCGCGGTCTCCACAACGATCCTTTTGAAATGTTGCACTATAACGTATTTTGATGCACTAAACACGAATCCGTTAAAAAAAGCTCGCTTTTCACTGGGAAAGAAGTTATTAAGCACTAAAGTTCACTGTTATGGAGGTTATAAAAAACGGGGTAACAGCGTATTTGTAAACACGCGCATGCGCAATAGTCCTTAATGACGAAGTGTAATTGAAATTTAGGCTCACCTTGTGGTAGCTGACTTGGGCGTAAATTGTCGCTTTTGGGCATACGTGCTATGCGTTTCCGCTCGCTCAAGAAGATATCAAAACCCCTAGCCAATCCAACTCGCTAAAATTAATAGAATTCTATTAATTTTAGCGAGTTGGATTGACTAGAGGTATTACAGGTAGTGGACTATTTGATGGTTTTAAAGAAATTAAATCTATTTTCAATTCATTTGATATAAGTAAATTAATTAGAATAGCCAAGTCCACCTTTTCAAAAATAAAACAAACAACAGACCCAATTGAAAAAATAACAGTAATTATTGAATCTGTAATGGAATATTTTGATTAATATGGATACATTAGGTACACATTCAACGCATGATGAAAAAATAAACACCCTCTTTTGGAACTGTTGTTCCATTAAAAACAAAAACCTCCAGTTTAAATACTTTCTATCCCAAAATGATGTTGCTATAGCTGGCCTTTGCGAAACTAAACTAGACACAAATATAAATTTCACAGTTCCCTATTACAAGGTGTACCGTAATGATAGGAACACCAATGGAGGTGGAGTAGCAATAATAATAAAAAATACTATCCACCACACCCAAATCAACATCCCCAAACTCAAAAATATTGAGGCTGTTGGTGTTAAACTTCATTCACTACCCCACAATCATATAGTAATATCTGCCTATTTACCTCCGGATAAAGAATTGTTAATAGAGGATATGGATAAGATTATGAATCTTGGGCATAAAGTAATAATCTTGTCTGATCTCAACTCAAAAAATGTCGCGTGGAACTGCCTCAAAAATAACAAAAATGGTAAAATTCTTCTAAACTACATTTTAAATAAAAACCTATCTATCATTGCTCCAGCCCAGCCAACATTTTATTCTGCCGACGTTAGAAAGAAACCAGATATCTTAGATATTCTCATAACCAAAAATACACAGGCATGCACAGGAACCATTTCAATAAACAATCTCTCATCAGATCATAATGCTATCATATTTAGGATAAACACAAAGGCCCAGAAAAATAAAACACAGAGAGGCCCGATTGACTGGGTAAAATTCAGAAAAATTATCTCGGAACAAATTGATGAATCCGAAATTACAAATTTTGAAGGGCTAGAATCATTTATCTCACAATTCACAGAAAACATTAATTCAGCTGTTAAAAAATCAAGTAATATTGCTCGAAATAAACCTAATCATAATAAGAAAACCCCATTCTCCAGAATTCTTGAACTAATTTTCAAACTAAAAAACAAATTTCGGAGATTAGCTCAAAAATCGCAAAATAAGCTTTACAAAAGATACGAAATATTACTCTCCAAAATTATTAATAATATATTGTGGAAAGAAAAGAACCGCACATTAAATAAAAAGTTAGCCGAAATAAACTGCAGAACAAAACTATGGGAACTACACAGAATATTTAAAAGTAGAAATAAGTCATATCTTCCTCCTCTAACATACGACAATGAAATAGCCAACACCACACAGGAAAAAGTAGAGCTTTTAGCAAAGTATTTTCAATCCGTTCATTCTCAAAATGTACAACTTGGCAGCAAATATAGTTCCAGAAAAATAACAACCGCTGTAAAGAAAAAATTAAATGAAATTAAAAATATTGAAACCCCCAAAACCGCTGCTGCTTCTTATCCAGAAATTTACAAAATTATCAGAACCCTAAAAATAAATAAATGCCCGGGAAACGACAACATCCGTCCTATCCATATAAAAAATCTGCCACCTTCTGGGATTAAAAGTATATTAAAAATAGTTAATGGAATCTTAAAATTACAATACTTTCCGAATGTATGGAAAAAAATCAGTCATAAAACCAATTCCAAAACCGGGTAAAAACCTTCATAACGCTCAAAATTACATACCTATAAGTTTACTATGTACACTCGGAAAAATCGTGGAAAAAATAATTTTAAAAAGAATAAACCAACATCTAAATAAAAACAAAATCCTAATAAACGAACAATTCGGATTTAGAACTAAACACAGCACTGCAGCACAGTTAGCAAGACTTGTCGACTTTGTTACAGAAAATTTCAATAATAAAAAACATACAGGTCTATTATTACTAGATATAGAAAAGGCGTTTGACACAACTTGGCATGATGGCATGATCTTCAAAATGATACAAATGGAATTTTCCCCTTACTTAATAAACATTATCCAATCCTACATCAGAAATAGGCTTTTTATAGTCTCACTAGATAGTATAAATTCAGGAACAAAAAATATCCCCGCAGACCTACCGCAAGGATCGGCTCTGAGTGCAACTCTTTATATTATCTACATAAACGACATACCAACATTTCCAGATACACAATTATCTCTGTTTGCCGACGATAAATGTGCTTACACCGCCTCATATAGAATAGATACTATCAAAAATCGCCTTACAGCTGTAATGAATAGATTAAATATATATTTCAAAAAGTGGAAAATCAGAGTAAACAAAAACAAAATCCAAGCCATAATATTCACAAAACGCAGGCCCCAGCTGGAACACAATATAATCATTGATAATGAAATAATACCCTGGCAAAGTAAAATTAAATATTTAGGTGTAGTTCTCGATAGAGGGCTAACTTTTACTCAGCATATAAACGAAGTATGTAATAAAGCGAATAAAGCCCTTTGCCAAATATACCCGTACTTCAACAGAAAATCAAAGTTAAGCTCTGAAAATAAAATACAATTATACAAATCCTGCATTAGATCTATATTAACCTATGCTTGTCCCGTCTGGAGTTCAACATGTAATAGTAACTATAAGAAATTACAAATTTTTCAAAATAAATGTATAAGAATAGCAAATAACTTACCCAGATGCACCAAAATAGAAATACTTCATAAAATATCCAATATTCCGCACATAAAATTCTTCATACACAAGCTCACATATAAGTTTTTTAAAGCATGCAAGGGAAAACCTAACCCGCTGATTAAGAATATAGGTAACTATAGCAAAAGTAGCACTAAGAGATATGTACATAAAAGGACAAAACATATATTATTGAAATAAGTATAAAAGACCATGCCGAGTATCTGCTAAGAACTGGATTATGCTATCAGGAGTGAGATAACTATAAATAAACATGTACTCATTAATCCCTAACTGTATATTCTATTGTATACATATAAATAGTACTTCTTATTATTAACTATTTTCCTTCCAAATAATGAATTTTATATTTACTCTCACAATGTAATAGAGCAAGGAAATGAAGAAGATACATTTCATGCATTAAAGTTATTGTCATTGACATTAAAGTTAAATTGTTTTATATTGTAAATTTATCCTTGTGGTCTGTAGGTACACAATGTTTATATCATGTTTTGTTTTTTATATCAAATAAACAGTTAAATTTAAAAAAAAAAAAAAATTGACTAGAGTTTTGATATCTTCTTAAAATTAAAAAAATAATTAAAGAATGGTTTATTATTTAAAAAAAATATTTTTTAACAACTAACTGGAGATAAAATGATGGTAAATTTCAATTAGACATCCTTATTACGAACTTTTCCATACCCGCGCATGCGCATGTTGACAAACATAGTAGGTTACATCACCTTTCAGAACCCGCACAACAGTGAACTTTAGTGTTTTATAACTTCTTTCCTAGTGAAAAGCGAGCTTTCTTTTTAACGGATTCGTGTTTAGTGCATCAAAATACGTTATAGTGCAACATTTCAAAAGGATCGGTGTGGAGACCGCGCTCCTTCACATTTACCACCCTTCAAAATAAATTAAATAAGATCATTTAGTTCATAAAACATATTCTATTTTGGGTGTAATAGCGTTTAAGTTGGCTAAAACTCTTCCAAGATCTAAATTGTTAGTATTCCATACACCGGAAATGGTCTCAGCCCCCCCCCCCCCCGAAATTTTTTCAGCCCCCTCCGAAATTGTTTTCTATATACGCCCATGAACTATTTAAATGATGCTCTTAATTTTTTATTGAGTAAATGAATAAGTACTGAATTTAAAATCTGCAATTATTGAATGTGTTTCATTAGATGATAAATGTCGAATCAGAACGACCGAGACATTTAATAATTCATTTCTTTTGTTAGAATGCTATTTATGTACAAGTTATGCAGAATTTTATTATTATTGCATAATGATTATTCTTTATTGAGGAGTACGCTTTCTCGGCTAGGTAGTATAACAGAAAAACAAATATTAAACCCCCGTAAACTATTTTTTAAAGGTAATAAGTGAAATCTGAGCAATTGATATCTCACTTGACCCCACTTGATTTGTAATGATTCCATCGTTCTTCTTCATCATTGTTAGAAGGGGCTTTAATTGTGTCACCTATCGGCCATTAATAGCGCATGTCCTCTCTCCTTCCATAGGAAAATCCCCGCTTATGACGTCTACCCGATAAGAATTAAGGGGCCTATAGATGACCAACTTGGTTGTCAACCTTGTTGCCAACTTGGTTGCCCACAGACGGTCAACTAGTTGTTGCCAACTTCATTTGCTGATCAGTTCTGATGCGAACACACGCTTGGGAGAAAATGAGTTACGATCCCGTGTTGTCTTTTATAGTTCTAAAAGAATTGTGTGAGGATGATGGGGAAGTGTTTCTTCCAAGGAAAAAGAAAAGAAAATTGTGGTCAAAAGAGCGGTACTTACAACGTCCTGAGTTTTCTCATTCAAATATATTAAGCAAGGACCAAAATAAAAATTAAATGTTTCCTAAAAATGATTAAAAAAAATTACTTCATAATTTATATTTTTAAAATTAATGATTATCTGTTATGAAATAATTTTTATTTTTAAGTTTTTAAAATAAAAATTATTAGAAAATTGTTTTAAAAAAAATAATGAAATATATCAATTACGATCAATTTTTATTTTTAATTCCCAATAATAAAAAGGTAAAGTGAAACTCATTTATTAAATATATCTTATCCTCGGAATTAATAAATAAATATGGATTTGGAACCTTTTGTTTATTAGAAGTTATTTGTTTATGTCAGTGAATCAAAGTTCGTCTAAATCCAATTGATTTGTATGAGTATTTATTGTATATTCTAGACTTCGTTTTTGTGTATTACTTTCTATTCATTATGGCACTAATATTTGTTTTTATTATTTAAAATAATGTTTAAAGTTAAAGTAAAAAAAAATGTTATTAAAAAAAATTGAAATAACATTATTCAAATAATTTTTATTTTTAATTTTTTGAAATAAAAATTATTAGATTTTTTTAAAAAAAAAATAGTAAAATATATCAATTACGATGGAATTTTTATTTTTATTTTCCAATAATAAAAATTAAAGGTTAAGTGAAACTCATTTGAAATAAAAATTAATAGTTATTTTCGGTCCCTGATATTAAGTGAACTTCGCGTCTTTGCGCCTGTAGATTTTAATTTTTTTTTAAGAATGGACAGTACAACCTTCGATGACTTGTTGGTTTAAGTACGACCGTTCATTGAAAAACTCTTCTTCAGCCCCACGACCATTGCTCAACCTTTTTCAGCTCCCTGCAATAACTTGTTTTTATGTTCCCAACTCTTTTCTTCAAACTGTTAACATTCGCATCCGGTTCAATTCTTTGGTAAATTACCGTTTTATATAAAACGCCATAAATGATCATGAATAGATAAATACAAATAAAAATAGTGTACAGAATAAAGAAACAAAAAAAAAAGAAAGAAGTGATAATATATTTTAAAATGGCATGGGCGTATATAGAATATAATTTCTAGGTGCTAATGACCTTGGCAGTAGAAGCACCTATAATTAATAAATAAAAAAAAATTTCGGGAGGGGCTAGGACAATTTCCGGGGGGTGCTGAAAACATTGGGGGGGAGGTGGTATGGATTACTAACAATCTAGAACTTGGAATAGTTAGTCAATTAAAACGCTTTTACCAACCATTAAAAACTAATTTTTTCTGAACTAAGTGATCTTATTTAATATATTTTTAAGATTTTTTGATACATATTTACCGATTTCGGGAGGGGGGCTGCAGCCCCTCTTATATGCGCCCATGTAAAATGGAAGAAAGTTATGTATTTAAAAACTTCAACTTATATGCTTCCCAGATTCTAAATTTGTAACTTTATTTTTTTTTTTTTTTTACTTTTTCTAAAATTCATTAAAGTTTCATTTCCGCATAAATTGGGAATCCTTACACAAATAGAAATAGTGAAAATTAATTTTTGGGGTACTGAATACCCCACGTCCCAATGAATGTAACGTTTAGCGCGGTTCCTCCCTCCCCCATAGGGAGGAATCCCACTTATGAGGTTGACCTCATAAGGTAATCCTGAAGTGCCGACTAGAACATTTCTTGTTTCACAACCCATAGATCATGTCAATAACGGTGGTTCAAATTTGTTTGTATTTGCCTGTTCGCTCTTGGAAAAATGGTCCGATTTTAATGCAATTTGGTACAAAAAAACCAGCGGATCCACAGACAAATATCTGTATCTACTGAAACGAAATTTCAGAATTTGTCTCACAGTGAAAAGAGATCCACCACTGGAGACTTTGAAGCGCCGATTCTCCAGAGTGAGATGGTTCTATTGAATATAGCAAAATAATGACTTTTGTAGGAAATTTGTATGATATATATAAAGGAGGAATGAAAAAAAAAACCGCTAAAACTGGTTTTCTAGATTAAACAAGTTAAGAAAAAACTGTTCTTAGAGCAATATCCGAAGAAGCAAAACATAAACTATAATAAATAATTCAATAATATATATATATATATATATATATATATATATATATATATATATATATATATATATATATATATATATATATTACAATGATATTATTCAGTTCGATTTATGAGTGTTTATACTTGTCACACGAATGACAGTTGGGTGAAAAGAATTCTTTAGGATTGTAAGTGCAGCGATATGATGATCGTAAACAACTCGTTAAAAACAGTTGTGCCAACTGAAGCCTTGACTAGATCTTGAATTATAGTTCGTTAGCAATTCCTGTGCCAACACTGTCCCAAGATAACTATATTCCTTGACCAAGATGATTAGGACTAATTTCGACACAGCTATGTCATTGAGCTGTGCACTGTGTCAAGTTTTTGTCAATGAATTGTTCAAAGGACGACTATAGCCCGTTCAGATAGACGGGAATGTTCAGTTGCGCTTGTGTTGATTTCTGAGGGAAATATTCCCATTCACTCTGTCTTCTGTTCGGCCAATAATAAACTACACTTTTCTGGAAAACTATAAAATCTAAATATGTCTCGTTTAGCACCTGGTATGGCTAAGAATCAGAGATAGTGTTTAATGTTTACCAATACTTTGCATAAGCTAAGCTAAGGCTGAAAATACATTGGTTGTAGCCCGCTAAGTTACCTTCCAATGATCTTTTATTATAAATGAATGACTGCTTGATGGAAACAGCTTATTTAGAAATTAAGGGTACTTAAAACTAAATAAATAAATATCATATTATACGGAATTAACTTCTTCGCCTTAAATGCGGAGCATAAAATAAAACTAAATGCATAAAGAGACGAGAAAAAAACCATTTTATATGTGTCTATGTATACAACGAATTAGTAAATAAAGGAAAAATAATTTGTTTGTTTTAGATAAGAAGAAAGTTATTTATTATTAATCGATTATTATTTATTAATAGGTACTTTTATTTATATTAAGAATATACTTTGTTTAAAGACATTATAATCTCCACCATGTAATTTGAAACATTCACAAATACAATTGTTTCTTCTTCATCATTACATGAAACGCTATAAATACTAATTATGTCTCGTTGGGCACGAGGGATGGCTTTGGGTAGTCAGGAAAAAGAGATAATGTTTAATGTTTACCAATAATTTGCAAAAGCTAAGCTAATGCTGAAAACACTTTTTTTTAGGCTTTATAACACCGCTCAGTTAGTTTCTAGAGAGACAAATGTAATTATTGGTAACAACAATTTAACGTATCGGCATCATGGGAAGGAAGCAACTAGAGACAATGCCGTCGAAAGCGTGTAGTCATCAAATCAAGGACATGTAAAAAAAAAAAATGAAAAGGTATTCAGTTAAAAATAAAATGTTGAAATGAGAAGATTTCGTGTATAAAAAGACTATAAAACAGAAAATTTCTTTTTACAAGGTTTAATAGGTGTCATAGGATCTCAAAACTCACCATTTTACACTAAAATATTTAAAATTTTCACCCCACTCAATCCTGGAGGGCAATCCATACCCTCCAAATCATTCTGTGCTCCCAGGCCGCCTCCCGAAATTATTTTCTATATACGCTCCTTTATATTCATGTATATTACATTACATTTAAAAGGATCATACATTTTTCCAGCGGGCTGTACGTCGGGCATGTCCGAAACTCTTTTGGAATTCCTGTAGCGTTCGTCCGCGTTGAGCGATCGTGCCGTCCATGACACAGTCTCGATATAGACTAAGATGTACACTGCTAGACTACAGATGTGCTTTAACACCTGTCAAAAACCATTGATTGTCCATGGAATGGAAATGGTTGAGTAGAACAGAGCTCTGGAATCGCCTCGGCTTTTAATCGTTAATTAAAAGTTACAATCAATCGGTACTTCCGGATTGTGTCAACGTCACAATCGGGTTTCCTATGGGAGGGAGGAAACTCACTAAAAAAAATAATATGTTCATTATCGGTACCTTGTATGTAGGATCGTTGAAGAATCGCAACTGAAGCTCTGAAAGCGGTTGGGAGAGAGAAAACCCGCTAAACAAATGAACACTATTAATTCGGAAATTCCTAATATGAATATCAGCCATTATATTAGGTTGAGCTGCAAAAAAATAAACGAATGAATTGAGAGAAGTTATTGTTGATTAAAAAGAGTTTAATCGTCTATTAATTGAGAAATCAACAAACAACATTAATCCGGAAGAAGGCTCTTTGGAATTGCTTTATAAAACAATCTCTTTGTTAGGATAATAGCTGCACTAAAGAAGTCTAAATATAACCTCCAGAAGGTTTATCTCTCTCATCAACCTTCTTTTAGAGAACAATAGTCCGTACGGAACGAGTTTATTCGAATTTTCCACTTTACCGCACTCGGAGCAATTGACCACATGGCTGCAATTGAAACATTAGATACAAAATGGTGCCTTAACAACTTGAATTGTACTCTTTAGGGACCATTAGTATTAGCTTTGCAAGAAAACTTAGGACCAATGATAATCCGTTTGGCCGGAGCTGTGTAAGTTCAGCGAATTACTCTGGAAGACAAGGAATACTCAGAAGATCATGTCAATTAAAATATACCAAATAAACAAAAGGAGTTAGATTGCCTGCTATGTTTAAATTCGTACACATTTTAAAGAAAATAGTTATTAACTCTTTTAGAGTGTTTCCTCACTGAACCCGGAAGTGCCAACTACGAAATTTGGACTGATAAGATCAATCATGTCTCAAGACATGATCGGAAGGTTCTCGGAGGTGTAGGCTGTAATCATATTTTATTTTATTTGATATTAGTTTAAGTGCTCCTGAAGAGGCGTCATGAGGACGTGAAACCTGTAGAGCGGAATAAAGGTGTAGCCAACAAAGTAAGCGTTTTTAGCGCGGTTCCTCCCTCCCCCATAGGGAGAAACCCCGCTTATAAGGTTGATACAATGAAACAATCCGGAAGTGCCGACTAGAAAATTTCGCGTTTCAGAACCCCTAGAGACCGAAAATAACGGTGGTTAAAATTTGTATATATATATATATATATATATATATATTTGTCTGTTCGCGGATTTCTGGCTTCCCTGATGGTCCGATTTTGATGAAATTTGGTACAAAAATCTGTCGTCCAATTTGAAAGGTCAAGTTCGTTAACCAGCAAAATCCGCCCACTGGAAGATGGCGTTTGGGGCGAAATTCGCGCAAAAAAATCGTAACGCTTACGTTTTTGAGTTCATAAGCTTGTAAGTACTCGTTTTATAGGCTTCTTTGGCTAGTAAAACGAATGAAACCATTTTCAAGGCGATAGCTTTAACCGTTTTTGAGAAAATTGGAAAAATACTTTTTGAATACCGTTTTTGGTTTGGGTACTTAGAATCATGGGATTCAGTTGAAACATTTTCTGCATGTTTTTATCATTAAAACTAATATGTTGAAATTTTGGTTACGTTTGGAGTTAAGGAAGGGTTAGAATAAAATATTTTATTAACAGACATAAAAAGTTTTGGTAACTCTGTATATTTTCCTTAATATCTCGAAAAAGGTTGAGAATCTTGGCAAACGAAACAATACCATTAGAAAGCTTACTAAATGCTCTACAAAAAAGGTTCTGATGAAAGTTTTGATTAGGCGATGTCAATCGGAGAAATAAGTGCTTAAAACATTAAAGTAATGGATTTTGCTTATTCGAACTGTTCTTTTTGTCTGTTTTTATTCCTTGTTATTTTTTAATTGCTTATATTTGGATAATTTATTTTACAATAAAACAGATTAGGCAAAATAAGAAAAACAATTGATTGTTAGAAACATAGCTTGCCAAGAGAAAAAGATTCGATGACGTCTTTTGAATATTTTCAATTGCCTTTATGCTGTTGGTTTTTTTATTTTATTTTTTAATTTATTTTATCTGTAGAATTATTACTATAGTAAAAGAACACAGGAATATGTGAAATTTTTTGATATTTTCCAATTCATTGAAACGTATGAAATGAAGTATCGCTAGAAGAGGTTTCTAGGGTCTTGCGGACCCGACCCTAACCCCAGGTATAGCCATAAAACCCTTTGAACAAAGGCCGAGGAAAATATTATCTGTTTCTATTCTATGCTTTTCAAATGAGAATAGGGATATGAACAAGAACCGGGGTCTCCCGTGGTCTAATGGCTAGCGCCTTGGATTCATAAGAGGGAGATGGTGGGTTCGATTCCCAACCTCCGGCAGGAATTTTATCATCCCACGGCTCGCTGGTAAAATTCCTCGCTAAACCCTAGATGTCGGCGCTAATGACCTAGATGTAGATGAGCCGTAAAAAAAAAAGAAAAAAGAAAAAAAAGAACTGGAACCGCGCTAAGATGACGCAGTTCCTGCGAGTCGGACTTTTATAAATTTGACCTTCTGCCACAGATAAATATATTACAAAAATAGGGTCACCATCTTATAATAGAAAAACAATGTAATCGTAATTCTTAATTCAATTAGAATATCCTACACTAATATCTACAAAAGTCCGCCACGCAGGAACTACACAACTAAGCACATTCCTCAGAAAGTGCCACCCAAATGTAAACGTCTTAGTTTGGACGAATTTCAATTCATGTCGAAAATATTTTAACTGAATCCCTCGATTCTAAGTACCCAACCCGAAAAGTAGTAACAAAAACTTTTCACGAAAACAGTTTTTTCACATTTCTCGAAACAGGTATCGCCTTAAAAATGATTTTAATCGTTTTCCTGCGTTAGAGAACCTATGAACAGTGCACCTGGATACTAAAATCTGGCTTTTTTTTAGCGAACAGACAAATATATATATATATATATATATATATATATATATATATATATATACATACATACATACATACATATACATATACATACATACATACATACAAATTTGAACCACTGTTCTTTCGGTGATCTATGGGTCCTGAAATTTTCTAGTCTTTCGGATTGTGGATTTTTGGGTCTGATATAACGAGCCCGAACTGTGGATTATTTTTTGGTCTCTATAAGGAAAATAACTAATAAATAATAAATAAATCTTTATTTCCATTAACCCACAGAAGAGTGGAAATAGGAACGTCAATACATTTATAATTTACATCTAAAGACTTTAACACATAATAAAATTTCTCAATGAACCAATTGTTCAAGAAGCCATTACAATGCAAAATATTGAGTAAAGCAAATAACAAAATGATTGCGGTAACTAGAGCAATGAATGTGTAAGGAGTTATTTGGTGGAAAAAAATTCTTTAACTGAATAAAAAGCATGTTCTGCCAAGTAATTTTTACATTTTTTGGAAAACAACTTGTTATCCCCCTCCTCCTTCAATTCCTTAGGTAATTGGTTGTATAAAGTTGCTCCCATGTACTCAAGCCCGTTTTTAAAAAATGTACTGTGCTTGCCCAGTGCTATTAAGTTACGTTGCCTTGTGGCATAGGACTTAATATCCCCATGCTTCCTATACAATGGGAGGTGTTTTTTAATAATATTTAAAACTCTTAAAATGTATAGGGCTGGCACTGTTAAAATATTTAATCTTGTAAAATGATTTCTACAGGACGTGTTCCTCCTTACGCTTAATATTGTCCGAATCGCTTTTTTTTTTGTATTGTTAGGACTTCTTTCGCCTTTTTGGAATTTCCCCACAAGCTAATTCCGTATAATTGGGATTCAAAAAGGCCATGATGTGCGTTTAGTAGGTCGGAAGTTTTCAAAACAGTTTTTAATTGTTTGAGTATGTAAGCGGCTTTGTTGGTTTTTGATTTTATGGCTTTAATTTGAGGTAACCAACTAAGGTGCTCGTCCAAAATGACTCCCAAGAACTTACAACTTTCTACCTTTTGTAGTTTCTCATCTCCTAGCCCTACTTTTAGATGGCGATTACTCCCGTCGCCCCTTGAGAAATCAATGTAAAATGTTTTCTTAATATTTAATTTCAATTTGTTGCTCAACATCCACTTATTCAGATTAGAAAGCATACAATTTAAATTTCTTTCAATTTCGATGATACATTTTCCCGAAAAAAAATGCAGTTATATCATCCTTCATATGTATACAGATTGTAAATAACTGATTTTTTTTTTTTTTTTTTTTTTTTTTTATATTGTTGGGGAGAGAAAAGATTTTTAGTTTTGAACCAATTATAAACGCGATCAAAAATCAATTTTTCAAATATTTTCGATAAACAAGGAAGAATTGCTACCGGTCTATAGTTTTCAATAATATTTTTATCCCCTTTTTTAAAAATTGGGCTCACTCGTGCAATTTTTAATTGATCTGGGAAAACGCCATCTACAAAACATTTGTTTATTATCCATGTTAGAGGCGTTTTTATCCATTCTGAAGCATATTTTAAAATAGTAATATTTATGTAATAAGTGTCAAATGTACTTTTATTTTTTAAGTTGCTTATGGCTTCTTCAACTTCTACTTGGGTCGCTGGTGTTAAAAGTAAACTATTCTCAGCTTTGCTTGACACTTCCGGAAATTGCAATTGTCTGTTATTAGTTTCATTATGTTCTGGTAAATTGGTGTAGTACTCATTAACAGTTCTGTTATTTCTTTTTCTGGTATTGTCTGTCCGTTTTTTTTCAATAGTAATAATTTCACTTTTAGTTTTTTTTTTTTTTTTTTTTTTTTTTTTTTTTTTTTTTTAACGCTTCACTTTTAGTTTTCCTATTATTAGTTTTATTAATTATATCCCAAAGTGTTTTTGTTCTATTAGTTGATTCGTTTATTTGTTCAGCTAAAAATAGTTTCTTGGCTCTTTTGATGACTTTTTTATAAATGTTTTTGTATTTATAATAGTATTTTGTTATTTCGTCCTCTGTTTTTGCATTTTGTTTTAAATCGAGTTTTATTCCAGATGTCTTAATTCCTTTTGTTACCCAAGATTTACTTAAGAAATTAGTGTTTTTATTGTTATTGCTTTTTTTAAGATATTTAAGTGGAAAAGAAACATTTATGTGTTTTAAAAGAATCTCATTAAATTTGTTGAAGGCATCTTGAACAGACATGTTTTCCTCATACACTGAAATCCAAGACTCATTTTTAAGTAATTCCATTAAGTTTATTTTCCCTTGATCATTTATTTCTCGCCTGGTAATTGTTTTGAAGGGTCCTCCTGATACCTTGGATGAATCCCTAATTAATGTTTCTACAGCTTTGTGGTCTGAGTAGCCAGTTGTTATCACTCTTGTCAGTACTCTGTCCTCATGTATGTTTGTTATGCTATAGTCTATGCTTGTTCCTTTGTCTTTGCTGATTCTAGTCTCCTCAGTAACTGTGTTATGTAAGTTATGTCGTTCAAAAATGTCCAAGAGTTTTTGTCTGTTGAGTCCCGTTTTAGAAAAGTCTACATTTAAGTCTCCAGTTATTATTAAGTTTGCTTTCGTATTTCGCAGAACTTAAGTAATAATTTCTTCAAAACTATCCAAAAACTTAATAAAATCTCCTTTATCTGCCCGGTAAACTGATAATATAACATATTTATTTTTTTTATTTGTGTTCCTAATCAATTCAACTCCACTTATCTCTAGGTCAAATGTGTTGCTAAATTTCATAGTCAGATCCTCTCTCCTTCTAATTTTATAGTTGTTATAAAGGGAGTTTTTAATAAAAATACATGTTCCCCTATGCTTGCCTCTTTTTCTACAAAAACTAGATATTAAAGTTTACCCCTCCATTGAAACACAGGCCAAATCCTCCTCACACATCCAATGCTCCCCCACACAAATCACATCGTACTTAAATTTATTTTCTATAAGAAAAATATTCAATAAATCTATCTTATTCGACAGGCATTGTACATTATGGTTGAGAATTGTCAGCTGGTCCACATAAGTATCCGACCTCTTGTCTTTGTCCATATTATTCAAAAAAAAAATATTTTGTTGGTTACTTGTCTGATTTGCCTGAAGATATTCCATATCCTCATCCCGGTCCTGTAGTCCTCGAGAGCCAGTCGACGTCATGTTGACTAAGCTAGTCCCTTGAATCCTGTCCGAAGCCAGATGGGCAGTGTTTCTTCCTGGAGAAAATCTCGCCAAGTCAATAATTTCACCTGCTATCATTCTGCAGAATCGTTGTTTCCCCATTCCATTAAAATGTAATCCGTATCGTGTGTATAACATTCGTTCCGAAAGCCTGTCTAGCTCTAATAACATAATATTGTTATTTGCCATACATACTTTCCTGAGAAAGTCGTTAAATATCTTTATATTTCGATTGACCTCCGAATATGGACTCTCCGAGTAGTTGGTTGGTATTATTGCCACCATGACTCCCCTCTCTTTAACCTCATCCACTAATCTCTCGAAGGCATAGATTGCTTCATCTCGTAGTCTCCTTCTTTTCATATTATTCCCTCCACATATTATAATTACACAGTCATTCTGCTCAATACTTGGGAGGCTAGGGCTCCAGGCTTCACAATCGAAAACACCTCCATATCGGGTAGGTAATCCTGCAATAACCCGGCTAGATTTCTTCCATGACTATCCGTTATGAGGCTAATTCTTGGTCTTCTTTCTGACTTCTCCTTTGCTCCCGTCGGAGTACAGCTTTGCATTGTATAGGAGTATCCCCGATTCGAACCATACGTCTCGTCAAGAGTAAGGTAGAGATCCTCCTCGTCTACTTGTCGGCTCAAGTCATTGGAACCCTCTTCAAGATATTGTAATCTTTTGTTCAAATTACTATTTATATCTCTCTCTTTTCCGAGAGACTCTTTCATCATATTTAAATTCAATATCATTTCTTTCAACTTTAACTTTAAGCTATCTATTTCTTTTAGATCTCTCTGTGATTTTAAAATGAATGCGTCTCTCTGTTCAGTTAATTGGGAAATCCTTCCTTTCATGTCTTCCAAATCAAATTTCGGGTCCATGAGTGTAAATAACCCTTCCGTTTGTGTCTCTGATGACACATACCGTTTTGATTCTTCTATTTTATTTATTGGTGTCGTATTTATTTTTTTTACATTTTTAGCGCGGTTCCTCCCTCCCCTATAGGGAGGAACCCCGCTTATAGGGTTGATACAATGAAACAATCCGGAAGTGCCGACTAGAAAATTTCGCGTTTCAGAACCCCTAGAGACCGAAAATAACGGTGGTTCAAATTTGTATATATACAGGGTGTCCCGTAAATGTCTAGTCATATTGAGAAGGGCGATAGAGGACCCTTAGTGGAACAAAAAATGTTCTATGACGATTTCCCGAATTCTCGCCCATAAGGGAGAAAACGTCGTTTTATTGTTTTTTCGAGACAAACGTACTTTTTAGAAGAATAATCGTTGTAGCTCCGTCCCAGGTGGTACTACTAAAAAGGGTGTGAAACCAATCGAAAGCTGAGTAAATTTACTATAAGACTAGTTGAGAGTAAACGTAAAAATGAATGAATGTAAGTATGTATATCTTACCAAAAGAAGGCAATTCTAAATGTCCTGACATTTTATTGATATTTCTTTCCAGCGTTACTCCTCAATAAGCAGGATCTGAGATTTCCGGGTTTCAGAATAACTTCCTCATTTAACCAGCTTTCCATTCATGTATCACAACCTTGTGTTATTGAAGTATTTGAACGGTTTAAGTACAAAAGTTTAAAAAAAAACATGGATCTGTAAAAAGAAAATTATATTTTTTTCTTCAGTTTATTCAAAAAGCTGAAGGGAAATATTGTTTTTATAAATGTTTACATAAATATTAAGTAAATATTTACTTAAAGAATAAAAAAAAATTACTTCCACGAATATAAAAAAAATTCCTAAAACAGTAAATAAATAAAATACACATTTATTTTGAATTTGTTAATTCAGGTAACTAATACTGGGTCCAGGAGGCGGCCATTAAGGAAACCCAACCATACATTAACCTCAAAAATTATTATTTTTACCTAGATCACGCATTTGAACACATTTTTACAGGTACTTATATTTATAAAACAAATGCTTTACCTTAAATTAATACTGATGGCTACGCTTGTGAAACTCACTGGGATTCTGAGCCCATGCGTTTTCGTTGTGGTAATTAAAAATTCTATCCCTCATAAATAATATGTACATAGTCCTGTAAAAATGTGTTCAAATGCGTGATATAGGTAAAAATAGTAATTTTTGAGGTTAATGTATGGTTGGGGTTCCTTAATGGCCGCCTCCTGGACCCAGTATTAGTTACCCGAATTAATAAATTCAAAATAAATGTGTATTTTATTTATTTACTGTTTTAAGATTTTTTTTATATCCGTGGAAGTATTTTTTTTATTCTTTTAAGTAAATATTTACTTAATATTTATGTAAACATTTATAAAAAAAATATTTCCCTTCAGCTTTTTGAATAAATTGAAGAAATAAATTTAATTTTCTTTTCACAGATCCATGTTTTTTTTAAAACTTTTGTACTTAAACCGTTCAAGTACTTCAATAACACAGGGTTGTGATACATGAATGGAAAGCTGGTTAAATGAGGAAGTTATTCTGAAACCCGGAAATCTCAGATCCTGCTTATTGAGGAGTAACGCTGGAAAGAAATATCAATAAAATGTCAGGACATTTAGAATTGCCTTCTTTTGGTAAGATATACATACTTACATTCATTCATTTTTACGTTTACTCTCAACTAGTCTTATAGTAAATTTACTCAGCTTTCGATTGGTTTCACACCCTTTTTAGTAGTACCACCTGGGACGGAGCTACAACGATTATTCTTCTAAAAAGTACGTTTGTCTCGAAAAAACAATAAAACGACGTTTTCTCCCTTATGGGCGAGAATTCGGGAAATCGTCAAAGAACATTTTTTGTTCCCCTAAGGGTCCTCTATCACCCCTCACAATATGACTAGACATTTACGGGACACCCTGTATATATATATATATATATATATGTATATATTTATTTATATATATATATATATATATATATTTGTCTGTTCGCTCTCTAGCTAGAAGACGAATGGTCCGATTTTGATGAAATTTGGTACAAAAATCCTTCGTCCAATTTGAAAGGTCAAGTTCGTTAACCAGCAAAATCCGCCTACTGGAAGATGGCGTTTGGGGCGAAATTCGCGCAAAAAAAATCGTAACGCTTACGTTTTTGAGTTTATAAGCTTCTAAGTACTCGTTTTATATGACTCTTGGGCTAGGAAAACGAATGAAACCATTTTCAAGGCGATAGCTTTAACCGTTTTCGAGAAAATTGGAAAAATATTTTTTGAATACCGTTTTTGGTTTGGGTACTTAGAATCATGGGATTTAGTTGAAACATTTCCTGCATGTTCAACTTTCATCAAAACTAATATGTTGAAATTTTGGTTACGTTTGGAGTTAAGGAAGGGTTAGAATAAAATATTTTATTAACAGACATAAAAAGTTTTAGTAACTTTGTTTACTTTCCTTAATATCTCGAAAAAGGTTGAGAATCTTGGTAAACGGAAGAATACCATTAGAAAGCTTATTAAATGCTCTAAAAAAAAGGTTCTAATGAAAGTTTTGATTAGGCGATGTCAATCGGAGAAATAAGAGCTTAAATCTTTAAAGTAATTGATTTCGCTTTTTCGAACTGTTCTTTTTGTCTGTTTTTTATTCCTTGTTATTTTTTAATTGCTTATAGTTGGATAATGTATTTGAAAATAAAACAGGTTAAGAAAAATAAGAAAAACAATTTAATGTTAGAGATACGGATTTCCAAGATATATAGCTTTTCAACTGCCTAGCGTCCTTCCTAGGGAGGGTTCTTTGTCTTTGATTTTGGTACTTAGAATTATGGGATACAGTTGAAACATTTTCTGCATGTTCGAGTTTCATCAACACTAATATGTTGAAATTTTTGTTACGTTTAGAGTAAAGGAAGGGTTAGAATAAAATATTTTATTAACAGACAAAAAAAGTTTTGGTAACTTTGTATAATTTCATTAGTATCTCGAAAACCGTTGACAATTTTGTGAAGCGGAAGATTACCATTCGGAAGCTTACTAAATGCTCTACAAAAAAGGTTCTGAAGAAAGTTTTAATTAGGCGATGTCAATCGGAGAAAAAAGTGCTTAAAGCTTTAAATTAAATGATTTCGTTTATTCCAATGGTTCTTTTTGTCTGTTTTATTTCTTGTTATTTTTTAATTGCTGATAGTTGGATAATGTATTTGACAATAAAACTGGTTAAGTAAAATAACAAAAACAATTTATTGTTAGAAATATAGATTTCCAAGATTCCAAGACCTTGTCACTAGCGGGTCTGTTGCTAGTGTAGCGGACCCTTCCAGGTAAGATTGTAAATCATGACCTTTCAAGACTTTACTACTCACAGGAATGGTGTTAGTGACCTTAAGGGTTGACACGCCATTATAATAATTAATTTAAAAAAAAAAAGACTGGTGGAACTAAAATAATAACTGCTTCTATTTTAATCTTTCCAAATTAGACTAGGGATATGAACGGAACCGCGCTAAGATGATGCAGTCCTGCGAGACGGACTTTTTTTTGAATTGACGAGCTTTTTGGTGTTTGTGTCTGAATTTTTTTCTTAAGGTTGGTCTTTCTTTGATTATTCTTTGGAGAGCCCTCCATGTTTGATTTACTAATTGCTCTGGTTATTGGAGGAACAACCATATTTTACAATATTTTGTCGCTGCAAATATTTAGTCAAGTTAAGAAAAATCTATGAACTGATATAACAAATCTATATAGCCTTGTAATCAAATAGCTAACTAAATAGATTATTATTATTAAATGTCTGAGCCCGGGTATGACAGAAGATGACATCAGCAGTTAAAGTAAACAATCACAAGACTGACCTTAAGGGGCGGTAAGCACCGTAGGTAGATAACAGCAATATATACAAATTGATAAAATAGGAAACCAACAGCAGTGCAGTAGTAAAAAATACTCGCACGGCATCTTCGAATTCCACTCAGAAACCTTTTTGTAACAACAAAAGATTGTTTTTCATTTTACGTATCCTGATATTCTGGCAAATATATTTCTCACTATAATCATTTAAAAAATAACAAACAATAAAAAACTAAGGGAAACAGACAAAAAGAATCGTTCAAATGTTTAATGTTTTAAGCACTCATTTCTTGGAACATGACCCACCTATCGAAAATTACTTCAAAAAAGTTTTTGAATAACATTTATTAAACTTTCGAATGTTTACTGTCGATTTACCATGATTTCCCAACCGTTTTAGAGATATTTAAGATATTATACGAAAATCCTAAAACTGTCGAAAAGAACAAAACTAACAATTTTGAAGTTTTAAGCACTTATTATTATTATTATTATTGACATCACCCCATCGAAACAAGTTTTTTAGACACTGGAGTAAGCTTTCGAATGGTCACTTTCCACTTAGTACGATTTCCCAACCGCTTTGGAGATATTTTAGAAAATATACCAAGATCCGAAAACTTTTCATGTCTTTTAATAAAATGATTCTTTTTCGAATACTTCCTTGACTCCAAATGTAACCAAACTTAAATATCTTAGTTTGGATGAATCCCCCAAAACAACTAAAACAAATTCACATCGTTTGACCGATTTTCGTAACTGTAAGTAGATCTTGATACGGGGAGAGTCATAGAAAGTAGGTGTAGCATGGCACACTGGGTGATAGCTAGTAACCTATAAAGAGTTTATCTGGGAGCCTACAATCGAAAAACCGTAAGCGCAACGATTTTTGTCGCACAGTGTTCTAGTAGGCGGATTCTGTTATGGGTTCTGATATGAGAAGTTTTCAGTCGGCATTTATGGATTGCATCATGAGGTCAACTACATACGAGGTTTTCCTCCCTATTGGGGAGGGAGAAAACACGCTAAAAGTAAATCCCGATGTTTACTGAAATACAGCCTCTAAGCGGTGTTTTCACATCTACAAATAAATACGTTCGGGCATGTCAGTTTGTCTATGTTACCTGCACCTAGGCCATTAGAGTGAACACATCTATAGTTGGCTACTGTTCCTAAAGATCTATGATGGAGCAGGGTCTATAGCCCTAAAATAACTCAACCTGCTGTAGGCGAGATTCGAACCCGCAGCTCCTTAGGTTGGGATCGGACATGCTATCCACCCTAACAGACAAGGAATGACTCGTTCTGAATTTTACCAAATATCCCCTGATTTTCCGATATATATTCCTAGAATACAGCAAAATCACAACTGCCAAGGCGACGAAACGCTACGTTAATCGTAAGACACAAATAGACTGTTCACTATTTCGAGCTTAAAGGTGCACCTGCCAACTGAGATTCGTAGTAATTTTATCTCCAACACTTACGAATGTAGGTCTCTTTTAGCCAGTAGGGGTTTGGGAAATATTCCTGTGGATGTCGTGTTGTTGCACAGGTCACGCTTGAGTATCAACTCGGCTCAATTGATGCTAGGTTACATCGCACAGTGGAATATATAAGAGGCGGAAAAATAACAATTTTTTGAAATTTTTTAAAAGCAAGACAAGTTTATATAATAATTTAGTCCCATGCGGGAGATGGTGGGTTCGATTCCCACCGGTGGCAGGAATTTTCTCATCTCACGGCTCGTTGAGAAAATTCCTCGCTGCACCAGGTGTCGGCGTTAATGGCTGAGATGTCGACGCGCCGTAAAATAAATTAAAAAAATAATAATAACAATTTAGTTAAATTCTTGTTAGTTGAGCATTGGATCCCCAAGATTAGGATAGGTGGTGATAAATTTTACAGTATTTAACAGATAAAACAGAGTGTATTAATACGTGCCCTATTTTATTTTCAAAAATGTTGTTGTTATTGTTGGAAAACAAACATCATTAGTTTCAGTGCAAAACATGCCTAAAAAACAGGAAATACTATCTTTTTTCGAAGTTTTTTGTAGATAGTCAAATAATTGATAGAGCTTGAAAATAGCAATTTTTTTTTTTTTTAATTTCTTTATTCAATAAATATAAATATTACAATTGTAATTCAGTTACAATATAGTGTTCCTTTAGACCACGTAACATCGAAATTATTTATGATAAATGGACTTAGATATGGTACATTTAATGTACAGTGATTATAATGCGAGAGAAAAAAAATAGCGTGAATTCTTCTCGCTATCTTATAAACGTAGCACTTATACTCTTCTCTAAAAGACCTAAGACGATTGCCCTGCCCCAAGTTGCCTCTGCGATTTGTGTCTTAATAGTTCCAAAAGTCCAAAACTAAACAAAGGCTCTAATTCCTCCGGTCGATAATATTCATTTATTTTCCTTAGTCTGTCTCTCTTTCTTCATAGTTTGTATAATATTAGGAAGTGATCTTGATGATGTTTAATGTTTAGAAAAATTGAAAAGTTTTTAACCTCGTCTAATACCGGAGGACCTGGATGAAGTTAGCAAGTATTTGGAAAAAGTATTTTTACCCAATTTCCATCCTAGAAAAAATAATTGTAATGTAGTTTTCTTTGTAATTTTTTTCACCACTGTGCCGGACCACTGTACATCGGTACGTGTTTATTGTTAAGGACTTAGCTTGGCCGTGTGGACTATCAGACGAAAAGGACGTTGTTTAACTATTATCAATACTGAAGACGGCGAAGAGCACAGAGAGAGCATTGAGTTCACCCTTATTTCTGCAAGAATGTAACTCCAGACTAGAGAGCTGTCACAGTCGGATAGGAAGTTTAAATCTTTTTGCAGAATGACAAATGACTCTTTTTTGGAACTTACAAGGCTGGTTCATCCTTCATTGGAAAAGAGTTTCATGTTTAGTTCTTCATCACTCATGCTGAGATTGACACCATACGGCTGTTAGAACACCACTTGGACTCGTGCAAGGAAACTGCAACCGCGGCCCCACAGTTGAATGTGTCTTGTTTAAAACTGACAAAAACTAGTTGCATCGTGTGCGCCTTCCCATTCAAATACATTGCCGACGTCACAAAAAAGTTGCACTTGCAGCTGGTGTGCAACTCGAGTTGCAGAACAGCCGCACCGTGTGCGCTAGGCCTAAGTATTTTTACCTAAGTGTAAACAGGTTATTTTTTAGTAACAAGTGAAAAGTATTAGTAAAAACCGCAAGTACAAATGAACAGAAATAGATTCTATTTCTATTCTAAGTAATCTCCCCCACCATCATTCTAGTACGCAGTTGTTCTCTGCCATGTCGTGTAAACAGCCAAAGAAGAGTTTAATGACAAGTTAATTACTGGAAGGTCACTTATCCACTACGTGAAGTTCCTGCCACTTGTCACTTGGCCAGCTTAATGAGAGTAAAAAATCTGGACAGACCGCACTAAACCACCAACTTGTGAACGAGTATTTCTCGCTTGGGACCCTGCACTATAGACAAGTACTAAGCTCTAGTCATAACGTTAACGCTACGTTACGGATAGGCAACATCAAAATAAACTATAGTATGATTTAAATGGAACTGTTCACACTGATCGACAACTTAAGGAGCAACAAACATTGAACTTGAGGTTCCTGAAATAGAATTGGTACAAGATTTTTGTTCCTTCCTGACCCCGTTCTAATAGTGAAAACTAGGACTATCTCAATAACCTCTATAACTTTCTACTAAAAGTCACTTTTTGTCATTAAAACAAAAAGAGAATTATGAAACACACTGGAATGAATTTTAAGACAAACCAATCCTTCAGGGGTTAATGACCTCAAAGTTCGACACATCTTAAAAACAACCAATAAGAAACCCACCTTACCGTAAATACAGAAACATATAGAGTACAAGTGTTTTGCAAGAAAACTGAGCAGTAATGGTGAAGTCATCGGAAAGCAAAGATAAGGAAGAGCTACCTACTGAAGTAAGACAAGGAATGCTGAGCAGTAACAGTAAGACTTCTTTTTACGAGTAGTTCAATGTTGTCTCCAGGAATACCAGCATTCCAAAGAAGTACAACAAAGCTGATTGCATCCCGACCTCGTTGCATTTGTTCTTACGTCAATGTATGTCTCATCGAGCCACGGCCTTCTGAAGGCGTGGGACAGATAAAGCACCAACAGGTATCTACAAGTTCTAACAACAAAACACAAAACTGAGTTTCCTTTCTCTCCGGTTTATGATTTATTCATAACTTCTATGGAAACTGATAGTAAATCTGAAAAAGTCAGACAATGCACCATCTTAACGTGTTTCTATATATTTAATACATATTCCAGGTTTTATTTGGAAATGTATTTATTTAAATTTTATCGTCCATTGTTATTAACGAAGCATTTCAGGACGGGTTACCTATAAGTAGCCAGGATAGGGAAATAGTAGAATAGAAATTCTTAACATTATGCCTTCAATAAAACTAAACTAAAACTTCCACAACGTCAAGCAGAGTTGCCTCAGAATGACGCTAAGATGACGCTGTGAAGAGGATTTTTTTTTTTTTTTTTTACCATACATCCGATGTTTTGTTTTTTTTTTGTTTATATATGAAAGACTTTAACCTGATTGTGCGGTTTTGATATATTTACTTTACCTGGTCTCGACCTCCAGCCATTATTCAGTAACTGCAATGAATAGTTTATTTCCTCACCCTTAGAGAGTTCAATATTTTTGTATTAATTATTAGATTTGTTGAGGTTTTTACTTTATTTGTTTCTTAAGGTATATCATCATTATTTGACATTATTAATTAAATTAATGCATTGATACATATTCCACCGAAACTAACTGACCATGGGATTGCAGGCAATTCATTTGCGTGAAAACTTCGTTATGATATGCAAAATATCCTTTGTACAACATAACATAAGCCTTTCCATTTTTGCGGTTTGTTACCTTCTATTACAATTGTTGGTGTAGAATAGAAAATCTTAAACGTAATCAATTGAACCTATGCCCTGGTTTTATGCCGGGAAGTAGGAGGAGATGAAATCACCAAGCGGAAAAGGTTAAAAGAGAAGAAACTAAATGATAAAAAAAGTCTGTCTCAAAGAAGTATCTTAACAAAGAACAATTTAGACACATGATTTATGCCGAAAAATCAAGTTCCGGAGAAAGCATTCTGCTGACTTAACGTACTTGACCTTTCAAATCACTCATAATATTTCTATATAATAATTTGAATCATCGTTATTTCGTGGTCTATGGGTTCTGGAACGTGAAATTTATCAGTCGGTTTTTCCGGATTGCGCCATGAGAAACTCAAAAGCGGGGTTTCTCCCTATTTAGGGAGAGGGGAAATAAGCAAAAAGTCCGACTCGCAGGAACTGCATCATCTTAGCGCGGTTCCTGATCATATCCCTATTGTAATTTGAAAAGCTTAGAATAAAACAGATAATATTTTCCTCGGCCTTTGTTCAAAGGGTTTTATGACTGGTCGGGTCCGCCAGACCCTAGAATCCTCTTCTACCGATACTTTATTTCATACGTTTCAATGAATTGGAAAATATCAAAATTATTCACATATTCCTGTGTTCTTTTACTATAGTTATAATTCTACAAATAAAATCAATTAAAAAATAAAATAAAAAACCAACAGAATAAAGTCAATTGAAAATATTCAAAAGACGTCATCGAATCTCTTTCTCTTGGCAAGCTATGTTTCTAACAATGAATTGTTTTTCTTATTTTACTTAATCTTTTTTATTGTCAAATACATTATCCAACTTTAAGCAATTAAAAAATAACAAGGAATAAAAACAGACAAAAAGAACTGTTCGAATAAACGAAATCAATTACTTCAAAGCTTAGGCACTTATTTCTCCGATTGACATCGCTTATTCAAAACTTTATTCAGAATTTTTTTTTTTGTAGACCATTTAGTAAGCTTTCGAATGGTAACCTTTCGCTTCCCTAATTTTCAACCGTTTTCGAGATATTATTGAAAGTATACGAAGTGCCCAAAACTTTTCATTATTTTTAGCAACAGAAAATGGGTCTCATTTTACCTATCCTGTTTTACACACAAATACATTTTCGTAACATAAAAAATTACAAAAATAAATAGCAATAAAAAACTAAGGGAAAGAGACAATAATTACAAAAAACCGTTCATAAGAGCTAAACAGACGTATTTGAAGTTTTAAGCACTTATTTCTTCGATCGAGATCACCTAATCAAAAATTGTTTCAGAATATTTTTTGTAGAGAATTTAGAAAGCTTTCAAATAGTTTCTATCCACTGATCATAATTTCCCAACCGCGTTCGAGATATTGACGAAAGTAAACGAAGTTCCCAAAACATATTTCACACATATGTTCATAAAATATTTTATTCTAACCCTTGCTCAACTCCAAACGTTACCAAAAGTTTAACATGTTAGTTTTGATGAAATTCAAACATGGAAAAAAATGTTTTAACTGAATCCCATGATTGTAAGTACCAAAACCAAGCTAGGCTTGTATTTGTGTCGGCAGATACCTGGGGTATATTTACAACTCTTGAGGATTAACTCGTAGCAGGTACATTTTTTGTGGACCCACAGGCAGTGAACGGACTCTCTATTCCCTCATAGTATCTAACCTGTGTGAAGTTGAATATTGTTTCTAATTATACGTATCCTGTTTTATTGACAAATACATTTGACTACTATAAGCAATTACAAACACTAGGGAACATGCCAAAGAACTCGGAGTAGGAGCCTTGACAGTTTCAAGTCATTTGAAGGAAATCGGCAAATCCAAAACTGACATTTCATACGGTACAGCCTGATATATTTCTAGCAATGAATTGTTTTTCTTATTTTTATTAATCTGTTTTATTGTCAAATACATTATCCTACTATAAGAAATGACAAAATAACAAGGAATAAAAACAAAAAAGAAGAACCGTTCAAATAAACGAAATCAATTACTTCAAAGTTTAAGCACGTATTACTCCGATTGACATCGCCTAATCAAAAATTGTTTCAGAATCTTTTTGGTAGAACATGTAGTAAGCTTTCGCATGGTAACCCTCCGTTTACCAATATTTCAAACAGTTTTCGAGATATTAGGGAAGGTATACGAAGTTCCCAAAACTTTTCATGTCTGTTAATAAAATATTTTATTTTAATCCTTCCTTAACTCCAAACGTAACCAAAATTTCAGCATATTAGTTTTAATGATAGTAGAACATGTAGAAAATGTTTCAACTGAATCCTATGATTCTAAGTACCCAAACCAAAAACGGTATTCGAAAACTATTTTTCTAATTTTCTCGAAAACGGTTAAAGCTATTGCCTTGGAAATGGTTTCATTCGTTTTTCTAGCCCAAGAAGCCTATAAAAAGAGTACTTACAAGCTTATGAACTCAAAAACGTAAGCGTTACGATTTTTTCTGCGCGAATTTCGCCCCAAACGCCATCTTCCTGTGGGCGGATTTTGCTGGTTAACGAGCTTGACCTTTCAAATTGGACGACTGATTTTTGTACCAAATTTCATCAAAATCGGACCATCAGGGAAGCCAGAAATGAGCGAACAGACAAATATATATAACTAATATGTTGAAATTTTGGTTACGTTTGGAGTTAAGGAAGGGTTAGAATAAAATATTTTATTAACAGACATAAAAAGTTTTAGTAACTTTGTTTACTTTCCTTAATATCTCGAAAAAGGTTGAGAATCTTGGTAAACGGAAGAATACCATTAGAAAGCTTATTAAATGCTATAAAAAAAGGTTCTAATGAAAGTTTTGATTAGGCGATATCAACCGGAGAAATAAGAGCTTAAAACTATAAAGTAATTGATTTCGCTTATTCGAACTGTTCTTTTTGTCTGTTTTTTATTCCTTGTTATTTTTTAATTGCTTATAGTTGGATAATGTATTTGAAAATAAATCAGGTTAAGACAAATAAGAAAAACAATTTAATGTTAGAAATATAGATTTCCAGGATTCCAAGACCTTGTAACTAGCGGGACAGTTTCTAGTAGCAGGAGCCGACCCTTCCAGGTAAGATTGTAAATCATGACCTTTCAAGACTTTACTGCTCACAGGAATGGCGTTAGTGACCTTAAGGTTTGACACACCATTATAATAATTAATTTAAAAAAAAAAAGACTGGTGGAACCAAAATAATAACTGCTTCTATTTTAATCTTTCCAAATTAGACTAGGGATATGAACGGAACCGCGCTAAGATGATGCAGTCCTGCGAGACGGACTTTTTCTTACGAAACGCCACCAGCCCATAGTGGGAATCGAACCCACGACCCTTGGCACAGAGTGTTAAGTTGAAATTATAAATTAAAAGTCCGTCACGCAGGAGCTGCATAACTAAGCACTTTCCTCAGAATTTGGGTAGTATAGACTGCTTTCCAGAACAATTTGCTTAAAATATCCCACATAAATAAAATAAAAACATGAATAGTTCTCTTTTAAATTTGTAATGAGTAACTGATCAATTATTAATTTGCTTCCAGAGTTATGTTTACACATGGTACCTATTACACTACGTAATAAATACAAAAAACCTCATATTATCGTATTTTGATCTAACGCAGGAACAGGATACAGTCACTCTAGTGGTAGAAAGCGCTCCTTGCGGCGGCTTTGTGAACCTACGTCTGGTGGGCTTTTCTATTGAAATATATTACAAATTAAACCCCCGCTTTCCGATTGACCGATTCAGCTCATTTTTACAACACTTCTTTCTCATGAGTTACCCACGACGTATACCGCGTTTCGTTACAATACAGCAGAAATTACGACCGGTATGAGTATATTAGAAATTTGGGTCCGGAGTAAACCCCCCTTCTAATGAACCGATTTAGTTTATTTTTACAACACATATTTACCTGTAGATTACCACTACGAATACCGAGTTTCGTCGAAATATACCAAAAATCAAGGCTGGTAGTGGCGAATTGGTATTGTGGGTCCGGAGTAACCCACCCCCCTCCTAATGAACCGATTTAGTTTATTTTTACAACACATATTTACCTGTGTATTGCCACTACGAATACCGAGTTTCGTCGAAATATACCAAAAATCACGGCTGGTAGTGGCGAATTGGTATTGTGGGTCCGGAGTAAACCCCCCCCCCTTCTAATGAACCGATTTAGTTCATTTTTATTTCTCACTTTTCTATCTATATTACCACTACGAATACCAAGTTTCGTTGAAATATAACAAATAAACAAGGCGCGAATTAGAACGATAATTATAAAGGCATTAGATAATTATTAAGGGATTTCTGATATATAATGCTTTTCATGAACGAAACAAGAAATGTGAAGAGTGTTTCATTATTTAAAAAAATGATTGTAAATAAATAATTGCTGATGAATTTCGATAATTTATGGTAAATTTCAATTAAACTTCCTTATTACGAACTTTTCCATACCCGCGCATGCGTATGTTGACAAATTTAGTTGTTTACATTAGCTCTCATAACCTGCACAACAGTGAACTTAAGTGCTTAATAACTTCTTTCCTAGTTAAATCCGACGTTTTTTTTTATCGTATTCTTGTTTAGTGCATCAAAATACGTTATTGTGCAAAATTTGAAAGAAATCGGTTTGGAGGGCTGGAAACTGCATTTTTACCATAAAATTTAACGGGGGTCATTTTCGGTGTCTGCTAGGTAGGATCGATAAAGATTTGAAGAAATGTTTGAAAAATTCCGTCATGAGTCCAACCTCAATAGCTACTTTCCTTCGGAGGAAAGTGCTAAAAGAAATTCACTTCATATGTTGAAATAGGAAGTCATATGAATTAGTTAAACTTATTATTATTTAACCTTCGGCTTTTGTAAGTAAATTATTTTGCATTTTTGTTAACAAGTCTGATACATATGGCATTGAGTAATAAAACGTATTGCGACAACAGTGATTCCGAAGGAACCACAGAGTACGACGCAGACGTTATATTAAACCGCCTAAAATATGCAGGCATTTTCACAACAGGGGGGAAAATTAACAAAACTAAATCATCCGAAAACAATCGGAAAGATATAAACGGCTATCGAAGTGAAGTATTTAAAACTCCCTTGAAAAAGAACAGCTTCCAAAAGAGCGGCCAAGGCGAAAGAACAGAGAGCAAAACATTGTACGATTTTGAGAAATACCGTGGCCAATTCGAACTTTCGAAAAAATACGCTCAAAGCGAAACCGATTCGGATTATACAGATCCTGTTTCAGAAGAGAGCGATTTCGATGAATCGTTAGAATTAGCATCCAGTTCGTCGGAAGTTCGAAACAAGAATCTGAAAGATGACGTCCAAGAAAACTATATTATTAAAGAACAATATTTTCGAAATGGCGAAGATAAATTCACTGACGACGTTTCATTAAAGTACGGTGGAGTTGGCGATTTGTCTGTTGATAGTTGTTTTGGAGACTTTTCCGTTGGAGACTGGGTGATGAAGACCTATAATGCCTTTACAGAAAGAGATTATAACAAGGAATTAACTGAAGCAACTTTGGAAACAGATATAGATCAGGTTATTAACAGACATCCATCAGAGAAATGTTGCAGGAAAATTAATTTCGATGAATCGAAAGAAATCTGCGATGAAGGAATGAAAACTAAGAAGTTACTTATTGAGAGTAATGGAAAAAGAATTAGCAATACACAAAGCTATTTCGTAAGTAAAGAGAAAAAACTCACCGAAGAAGAAATAAGGCTGAGGAAAACGAAATCCGATTACGAACTTGAAGCATTGGAACAGGAAATGGACGATACAGGATGTGTCGGAGTAGAAGAGGACTTATCCAACGAGTCTCTCACCAATAGCTTCTCCGACTCCGGCGACAACACTACAAAGGCAGTGCAAGAGTATTCTGATCCAGAGGAATTGGAGTCAATGAAGGAAGATATGAATGGAAGCGAAGATATTGAGGACTATTGGAGCGAAGATCCAGATACCCATCGTAGACCTGACGCAGCGAGTGAAGACTTAACCTTAAATGGACAATATAAAGAGGTAAGTAAGGTAGTCTGACTCACAGGAACTACGACATCTTAGCGTGTTTCCATATTATTACTGGTGTTATTTGGTAAACTTAGAATAGAAACTCTTTCGACCGTATGAGCACGGATTAATGTGAAGGGACTGTGGTTTGGCTCAAGAGGTACCATTCCGAAGAGCACAGCCACCTTTCTTGAAGGACTGGGACAGACCTGCTGGCAGCATTAGCCGAGTCTATATTAGTGGACACAATAGGCATTATAGCCAATCACATGTATGGCCACTGTGTGCTTATCATCCATTCACACTGTTTCCTTATATATTTCAGACCAACGAACTGTAATATTTAAAAAAGTCCGTCACGCAGGAGCTGCATAACTAAGCACTTTCCTCAGAATTGGGTAGTGTCGAGTGCATTCCTGATTAATTTGCTTAAAATAACCTACATAGATAAATAAAATAAAAACATAAATTATCCTGCTCTTTTACTTTTATGAGCAGCTGTTTCAATTATTAATTTTTGAATTAATTTCCTTCCAGAGTTTTGTGGATGCGTGGTACAACACTACGTAATAAATACACAAAGCTTAACATATTCATCTATTGATCTTGATGAGTTTCGCGAACCTACGTTTGGCGGGAGAATTCAATTCAAACATAGTACAAAGTAACATCCCCCCCTTCGAATAGACCGATTTAGTTCATTTTCGGAATACTTCTTTCTTATTAGATAGCCAGGACGTATACAGAGTTTCGTAACAATACAACAGAAATTACGACCCGTATAAGGAAATTAGTAATTTCTGTCCGGAGTAAACCCCCCCTTCTAGTCAACCAATTTAGTTTATTTTTACAACAAATTTTTCTCTTCAGTTGAACTCAACAAATACCGAGTTTCGTTGAAATATAACAACAATTATGGCTGGTATTGACAAATAACTACTTTGGCTCCGGAGTAAACCCCCCCTCCGGATGGACCGATTTTGTTGGTTTATATTATTTTGTTGGTTATATATATATATATATATATATATATATATATATATATATATATATATAGATAGATAGATATAAAATTTAAGGGGGGTCATTTTCGGTGTCTACTAGGTAGGATCGATAGAGATTCGAAGAAATTTTTCAAAAATTCCGTCATGAGTGCAACCTCAATAGCTACTTTCCTTCGGAGGTTATTTTTATGATGGCAGACCTTGAATTACTAGAAATAAACTGTGATTTTGTCCCTAATAGAGTTTACGCAGTGGTGATGGTCCATCGATTTCTCTAACCGTTTACTAGAAAAATTGATAGAAATATTTTTTCCAAACTAATTTTCTGTTTGGGTATTCAGAAACGATGATTGGTTCACTTGAAACTTGTACCAGGTATTTGACATTCATCTAACCTAAGATATTTAAACGTTGGTATCGCTTGGAGGTAAGAAGTGTATGGAAAAAAATTGTATTAATCAAGTAATTGTGATACAAGGTCTTCAGATCTCAGTATATTTTCTAAAATATCTCGAAAACGGTTGGGAAGTCGTAGTAAGTAGAAGGCGGCTATTCAAAAGGTTACTAAATTCTCTACAAAATGATGCTGTTGTAGTGTGCCGTGGGGCGATGATCGAAGAGATAAGTGCTTAAAACTTCAAAGTTGTTAGTTTTATTCTCTTCAACGTGTATTTGCCTCTATTTACCCAACTCCCCAAGGGAAACAAGAACGGTTACCTTCACAGGGTGTTCACGTTGAATACACCGGTTCCCGTAGATCCACCGAAGTTAAGCAACGTCGGGCGTGGTTAGTACCTGAATGGGTGACCGGCCACCCATTGGCATTAGAAAAGGGTGGCAACCTGTAGATAGCGCGGCGCTAATAGCCAAATAGTTGATGCGCCGTAAAAAAAATAAATAAAAAAATAATAAGCTGCACAAAATGATGTAGTAGCATTAATTTTGATCAAGCCTTATTTAAAGCAATATAAAAACTACTTACCGGCCTTGGTGTAGCACGGGTAGTCAGCTAGTATATGTATATATATATATATATATATATACACACACACACATATATGTATATATATTTTTATATATATATATATATATTTATATATACACATATATGTATATATATATATATATATATATATATATATATATATATATATATTTATATATACACATATATGTATATATATATATATATATATATATATATATATATATATATATATATAAACTCTGCCCTGCTTGTTTTTACAGTCCTGATGAAGGCTTGAATTTCAATCCGAAACATCGGCAAAGAATAAAACTATTTTCACATGTAAAATGTAGTTTTATTAAGAAATAACGACCGAACCCTGACAATCACTACCTTAGCATCATCAACGGTCAACGACCTCCTCTCAATAAACTTCATAGTGTTATTATTTATATGATAGGCCTTAATAATTCTTTTTTCCTTGCCTCTTTTATCACTGATTATCATTTCTATAGAGATATTTTTATTTCAAACTGTTGAGGATGTTTAGCCCATTATCATTTTGATAAAAAGAGCCTTGGAGTGTGTGATAGCAACGGAAGAGATCCAGATGTCCCTAGTCGTGGCAACACAACGTGTTTCAATTTGCTAGGTTTATGATGCAGAACAGTTTATGCGGATTAAATTTCGGCATTCACAAGAAATATCTACAAACTTAGAAGCCACAGTTATACTATGAGACGCATAGCCATAATTGTCAGTCACTATTTTTCTAAGGATTCACTCATGAAAGAATTTTTGAAATTATTCTTCATATCTTCATCCATACTACCAACTAGACATTAAAAAGTCCGTCATGCTGGTATGGGCTTATACAGGAAATAATTTCGGAATGGGGGCTGGGAGCATTTGGGGATATGGAACACAAGCAATCTAGTGATCTTATTTAATTTATTTTTAAGGTTTTATGACATATTTTTACCGACTAAATCAAAATTGTTGGGGAGGGGGCTGCAGCCACGCACGCAGGAGCATTCCTCAGAATTTGGGTAGCGTCGATTGCATTCCTGAATAATTTGCTTAAAATGACTTACATGTGTAAATAAAATAAATATATGAATAGTTCTGCTCTTTTATATTTATAATCAGCGACTGTTGCAATTATTAATTTTGTAATTAATTTTCTTCCAGAGTTTTGTGTAAGCGTGGTTCTACACTACTTAATAAATACTCAAAGACTTCACAGTTTCCTCTATTGATCTTGATGAATAATAAAAGGAACTGGAGACAGTAATTACACAGGAACAGGATTCAGAGCTTCTAGTGGCAGAAATCAGACTCTACAACCCACAGAAATTCATTATATTTAATAGTAACCCCCCTTCCTTGCGATAGACCAATTAGTTCATTTTTACAACACTTCTTTCACATTAGATACCCACGATATGTACCGCGTTTCATTACAATACATCATACATTACAATCGATCTTAGTAATTTGGGACGGTATGGGGAAATTGAGTAACCCCCCCCCCTCACCCCCTAATGAAGCGATTTAGTTTAATTTTAGAACACATTTTTCTCTGTATATGACCACAAAGAATACCGAGTTTCGTTTCAATATGTATAACGAAATTACGGCTGGGATGGGCAAATAACTACTTTGGGTCCAGGGTAAACCTCCCATGCCGGTGAACCGATTTTGGTGGTTAACGAAGTCATTCAATCTTATGCTAAGAGAACGCTGTATATCAAGTTTCGTGGTGAAAAACAAAAACTCTGGCAGGTATTGTCCATACACACGCGGAATTTTAGGATGGACCGGCATAGCAATGTTCAGATGAAGATTCTGCTGGTTAATGAACAAAGTAGAATTCAGGTTTTCGTGACTATGGGTCTTATTTCCCTTATGCGAATTTGGTTCCTAGTGTGAAGGGTGTGAACACGCTAAAAGTCAGCACATAATTATTAGCAGAAGTATAAATAACTAAACATGATTGTAGTATATTTTTCAAGACACACGATTTAAATAAATGTCATAACCTGAGAACCTTTGTCTCAGGGGAAGGAGGCTATGGCTGTTGGTGGACGCGAACATGCTGACGCGAGCGAAGAGAAGCGAAGGAGAGCTCTCGAGGTGCGTCTGGTGGAACTTCACGAGGACTTGATAAGCCTAAGGAAGGAACTCGCTGAAGCTAAGCAAAAATACAAGCAAGAAGCACTGAGGATAGCAGAGACGAGTACCCAGATGGATGGGATGAGTAAAGAAAAGCTAGAGGAGAAAATCCTGCCAACGGAAACCTCCAGTCCAGGTAGTATTCATGTAATTATATATATATATATATTCTTATATGTTACATTGTAAATTTCTTTCGTAGGGTTCATATCGTCCAGGGGTCGTCGAACTATCGAATAATATGCAAATCGGAGCAAAATAGGAACGAACATATTCTATTCTTTTACGAAGTAATGTAATGGGATGAGTCAGAAAAAAATACCGTTTTCTTTCGGTTTGAACTTTGCATCGTAATTCATTTCTTATTTACATTTGGGAGCTAAGAATTGTGATAAGAAGTTCATATTTGATCCCTTCTGAATTATTTGGTCACAGCATGCCCTCTATCCGAGCTCAGTACTTCTTTAGCTTTCCTTTGTTCAGAATGACAGTAAAGTACGACATTCTAGATCAAAAAACATTCAACACTTCGAATGAAGTTGAAAAAGGGATTGATGAGTTCTTCGATTCAAAACCCAATGAGTGGCACCATTAAGCAATTCTACAGCTGGCTTCCAGAAGGCGTCAAACCATAGAACACAATGATATATATTTTGATTATTATCAACCTTGTAAGTAGAAGAAAAATAAATTTTAATTTTTACCTATAAAACGGTCATATTTTTTTACTCACCCCATTATTTAAAAATTGTCTTATTCGATACTTTATTTAAGGCATTAAAGGCTATAAAGGGGTTAGATTTGCGACAAGACGTATTGTCCACAAGCCAAGAGCAAAGTCCTGATCTAAAACCGAGATTTTGCATGTTAGATAGTTTGAAATGGTAAGGACGATGTGTTGGTCGGATACTTGGGTTCTCTCTTCTCCTTTGTGTGGCTCCTCTGGTAAAATATATTTCCTATGATACAATATATTTCGCCGGAAAGAAATCCTCCGATATATTGTGCAAATTTACAGTACAAAAGTGAATTACCGCCATGGGCGTATATAAGGGGAGGGCTGCCACCCTGAACTTTTGATTCAATCGGTAAAAATTTATCATAAAAAACATAAAAATAAATTAAATATGATCACTTAGTTCAGATTATTATTTTTTTTGCGAGTAATAGCGTTTTAATTAGCTAACTCTTCCTAGTTCTAGATTATTAGTATTCCATAACCCCCAAATGCTCCCGACCCCTTCGAAATGCTTCCAGCTCCCCCCCCCCCCCCGAAATGATTTCCTACATGCCCCTGATTCCCGCTTTTCGTCCTGTCTGCATGCCACACTTCTTCATTCCGGGAACGGAAATGAAAAATATTTTATTTTTCAATCAAATAGACACAAGTTTCAATTGACGATTCATGTTCAAGGCCAACATGCAAATAATCAGTTCAAACAAAAACATCAGATCTGAGCAATTTTAAAGGGTAATTGAGCGCCGAAATTAGTAGTTTTCAGAATAGAATCTGAATCTTTTAAAAACTAATTTTAAGTTGGAAAAATTAATTTTTCGTCTGAGTAGCCCACTTCCGTTGGGATGATAATCACAAAAGTTGATTTTACTGTGAATTTTTAGAAGGCACCCCATTATCTTATATATAAAGACAACATTACATTTTGAAAAGATAAATATCTGTTTTTGTACATCCGGTAATGTAGTGTTCGGTGTAGGAACAATCTTTTTTTTCCCCGCATAAATTGATATGGTTGACGTCATAAGCAGTTTTTCCCCTGTAAAGGGATAGGGGGATACGATGAAAGTCCTAATTATGAAAGTGTGGTGGTTGCTTTGTTAATTACTTAAAGAGAATCATTGCTTGATTGCATGGGCATATATAGAAAATAATTTAGGGAGGGGCTGGGAAAATTTCGGGGGGGGGGGGGCTGAGACCATTTCCGGGGTATGGAATACTAAAAATTTAGGGCTTGGAATAGTTTTAGGCAACTAAAACGCTATTACACGTAAAATAAAATATTTTTTATGAACTAAGTGATCTCTTTTTTTTTTTTTTTTTTTTTTTTTTTTTTTTTTTTTTTTTTTTTTTTTTTTTTTTTTTTTTTTGTACCGCAAAAGCATCTACATCTAGGTCATTAGCGCCGACTAAGTGATCTTATTTAATTTATTTTTAAGGGTTTTACGACAAGTTTTACCATCAAATCAAAATTTCGGGGGGGGGGGCTGCAGCCCCCCCTTATATACGCCCATGCTTCATTGAGTGAGAGCAAGAAGTGCTGAGTCCTTGGGTTTGCAGCCATGTGCTCTAGTCACGGACAAGAAAATAAACACACATGCTTTCTGTAAATAAGTAAACATATGTTTGTGGATTTGCCTAACGAAGCGTGTGATCTCTGGCCACGTCAGAGTAAGCAACAGGGCTGTCATTTAAGTAATCCACTATCAATTATTACGTTGATAACACAATTTATTGGTTGAAAAAGTTATTATTTTGTTGGATAGTCTTGTATTTTCAGTACACTGGGCTTGGAAGATGAGTATGCAACACTTCCAGTCCAGTAGGAACCTGGTATATGTTGTGTAAAGTGTTAGCATTACACTTCTTGTTGTAATGTGTTGAAAAGAACACGAAGAGATCCTGAAAATGTTTACATCATCAACGAGACTTTTAAGATAGGGTATCCATCTTAACTTGTGATCAAAAATCACTCCTAAAAATTTAATGCTATTAAAAAAATTAATAGGTGTATTGTTAAATGTCCATTGTATTTGAGGTTTTCGTCTTTTTTTTCGTAAATATTATATTCTGTGTTTTGTTTTTATTTTTTGCCGAAAAATATAGTTTAGATCTACATCGTGTACCGTGATTTCATTGGAATTACTGATTTAGTTTTAGCTCTAAGGCGAAAGGCTGCTGTTTATGACGAATAAGATGTTATTTGTTGTTGTGGTAACTTGAAACTTACCTGAACTAAGCTCAAGAAAGAGAATGTGAAAATATAGACTTATTATTTCTTGAATATTAAAATATTGTAATGTGACCTTGTAGCCTTGAGTCCCCCCTGCGGAAGAGGAGGAGTTGGGAGGATGGAAATAGACCCAAGAAGACTGTCCCTAGCCAGCGACTATCATAAGAAGTTGGAAGAAGTGGATGCTGTGTGTACGGATGAACTCCTCAAACTGGAAGAGGCAATGGACGAGTTGGAACCTCTAAGCAGGATGATTTCATATTGGCCCGCATCATCGGCTTGCAGCAAATTCTGCAAGGTCTTGTAAGTCATTCATAACGTTGTTAGATATTTAATTACAACATCGACCCAAACTATATTCAGAGACTCTACTTGCAGCTTTATATTTTACACCACTCTTTCAGTTTCTGAACGTATCTATGCTCCGAACAGTCCTTTGAAAACCGGATACTCAAAATATTACTGGACGCCACTTACACAAGGCCATACACTTAGATATACCAAAATTAGCTAAAATATGCCGTTAAAAAATATATATCATGACTCTCCAGATATCGTCGATACAAATGGAAAGTATCGAATGCGAAAAAACGCCTTTTTCATTTTAAATCTTTACTAATTGCTGTTGGACTGATGGATGGCAAACTCTCGAATCTAAGTTCACAATGTGAAAGGAGGATGTTACCACTGTCGAAATGTCGAATCTGCCTACGGTTTGACTGCCCAAAAGCAAAGTAATAAATAAAAGTATTTTCACTCTTGAAAGTGGTGATTTTCACATTCTTTAGTTTGCATTTGTATCGACGATATGTATTTTGTTTTCACTTTCTTCAATATTCTTAGCATCAACTGCTTCGAAACATTGTTGCAAATTATGGGTATTCAGAGGCTACAATACAATGTCAGAACGCCTCACGGCACACTAATTCATTGGCTGAACTTATTCCTACGACTTGTGGTCTGGTGTTTTTATATCTGTTTCTAGGACATTAGCGTTGAGCTATCTATATAGGTTGGCTAGACATCCATAAAGGAGAAGGGAATTTTATCAGGGATCTCAAACTCTTTGAACCTTCTGTACTTTTGTCTAATATCATGAAACCGACGCGTCATCAAACGTCGCGACGTCTGTTATCCGGGCGGATAGCTTTGATCAATTAAAAAACGTTCTTTCCCTTCCTTGTTGATACTTGTACTATAGCTAGAATTGCCGCAACTGACCAATATAATAAAATAACCCCCCCCCCCCCCCGGTTTACAGAGCATTTCAGATCGCTCAACAATTGATAGATTCAAGCAAGGATGTGGTTTCCAAGACACTACATCTGAAGTATCAACAAACTCCTATTCTTATTGGGGCCTTCCAAAGAGCCATTTGAGTGATTCATATAAAGGATAATTCAATTCACAATTGGATAAAAGTTGGTCTTTGTTACAGAATGACGGATGAGTCAAGTTCTCTATTCACAGGCAGCAAGATGACTAGGTTTGTTTATTTCATTCGTGTAGATTCATTCTTAGAAACACTCATATTTGTTTAAAAAATCCGACTCATCTGAACGCATTTTCATAACGTTGTTACCCTTAGCGAAATTTTGTAAGCCTAGAAAATATATGGTTTATATTTTCTTAAAACACCTACACCAATTAGAAAAAAAAAATGTTCCAACAAGCTGATTCTGCTGGTTAACAAATCTGATATTAACAACGAAAAACAAACAAGTGAAAAATGTCCACAGTTTTTCTATTTTCAGGTAAAATGTTTTCAGGGACTAGACGGATAATAACAATTTATATCTGAAATATTCCCTAACACTTAAAACATATTTCTACTCACAGAATTTGCTGTGGAGTATGCGATACAATCCGTGTGTGATATGCACCATAATTTGACACTTATTCCAGTTCTTCAAACACAAAAAGCGCGCACAAAGGTTGATCTTTACTCTCTTGATAGTTGGTGATCCGATGCCCATTTTGATAGTGTCGTCGTCCGTAAGCATTTCCGCCAACTCGACGTAGTTTAATGTCTTGACAGCTTTTATATGAACAGCGAGAATTGCAAATCAATATTTATAGTGAGACAAACTGTCAACACTAATATTTAAAGAGGCAGAATATTTGGTTAACATAATGAATAGTGTATGTACTGATCCCAATATATTTAAATAATAAATTATAATGCCCGAATAGTATTACAAATAAATTTATAAAATTCGTAGATAAATTACAAAAATTTAACTTTTAGCACTTTCCTCCGAAGGAAAGTAGCTATTGAGGTTGCACTCATGACGGAATTTTTGAAAAATTCTTCGAATCTTTATCGATCCTACCTAGTAGACACCAAAAATGACCCCAGTTAAAATTTATATATATATATATATATATATATATATATATATATATATATATATATATATATATATATATATATGTGTCTGTTAACACGATAGTGGCCAGAGTTTTGTTTTTTCTTCACGAAACTTGGTATATAGCGTTCAATTAGCAAACGATTGAACGAGTTCGTTAACCACCAAAATCGGTCCACCGGGAGGGGGGGTTTACCCTGAACCCAAAACACTAATTTGACCATGTCAGCCGTAATATTTGTTATATTTCAACGAAATTTGGCATTCGTAGTGGTAATATAGAGAGAAAAGTGAGATATAAAAATGAACTAAATGGGCTCATAAGGAGGGGGGGGGGGTTTACTCCGGACCCACAATACCGATTTGCCCCTACCAGCCGTAATTTTTGGTATATTTCGACGAAACTCGGTACTAATAGTGGTAATCTACAGGTAAATATGTGTTGTAAAAATAAACTAAATCGGTTCATTAGGAGGGGGGGTTTACTCCGGACCCACAATACCAATTCGCCACTACCAGCCGTGATTTTTGGTATATTTCGACAAAACTCGGTATTAATAGTGGTAATCTACAGGTAAATATGAAATCGGTCAATCGGAAAGCGGGGGTTTACTTTGTAATATATTTCAATAGAAAAGCCCGCCAGACGCAGGTTCACAGAGCCGCCGCAAGGAGCGCTTTCTACCACTAGAGGGACTGTATCCTGTTCCTGCGTTAGATCAAAATACGAAAATATGAGGTTTTTTGTATTTATTACGTAGTGTAGTAGGTACCATGTGTAAACATAATTCTGGAAGCAAATTAATAATTGATCAGTTACTCGTTACAAAATTAGAAGAGAACTGTTCATGTTTTTATTTCATTTATGTAGGATATTTTAAGCAAATTGTTCTGGAAAACAGTGTACTACCCAAATTCTGAGGAAAGTGCTTAGTTATGCAGCTCCTGCGTGGCGGACTGCAAATCAATATTTATAGTGAGACAAACTGTCAACACTAATATTTAAAGAGGCAGAATATTTGGTTAACATAATGAATAGTTTATGTACTGATCCCAATATATTTAAATAATAAATTATAATGCCCGAATAGTATTACAAATAAATTTATAAAATTCGTAGATAAATTACTTATATTATATTATTATTAGAAATTTAAGTTTTTAAATAAAAATCGGACTTGCAGGAACAGTGTCATCTTAGAATGTTTCCACATTATGCTTATCCATGCTGTGATTTTGAAGGCTTTGAATACAAATTCCTAATACTTCGTATTCAATGAAACGAAGGCAACCGAAGCATGAAATAACGTCTTCTCCGACTGACGTGGTCCTGTCGAAATTTAAGCCTGAATATTTTCAACTGAAAATTTATTGGGCTCTCAAATTGTCGACATACGATTTATCAGCCCACTTCCAGATATTTCCGAACCATTTATTCTGTTAATGTAATATTTGTTTTTTAATACTTCCTCTTTTTCGAACATAACCAAAAGTTGGGTCTCCTTGTGGCCTAGTGGCTAATGCCTTAGATTCTTACGCGGGAGACGGAGGTTCGAGTCCCTCCGGCGGCAGGAACTTTGCTCACCTCAGGGCTCGTTGAGAGGGTTCCTTGCCGCACCATGGATGTCGGTGCGCCATAAAAAAAATAATAATAACCAAAAGTTATATATCTTAGATTGTTCAAATACTAAATACCTCTTTTATTAACGAAGACTTAACCGAAATCCTTTTTTTTTTTTTTTTCAATAAAATATCTAGTTTTAAAATAACAGTCGAAGATATCAACTGGTTAACCACCTGATGACCGAAATAATATTACAAATTAGGCCAAGCATGTTCGATTTTTTTTTTACCATTTAGGTCAGTAGATATTGCTTCGAATGGCAAAAATACAAAGCAATTTGTTCGAGAAAAAAATATTTATTAAAGCTCAGGAAGCTTGAGGTAGCACGGACTTCAATAAGGCGAAAAAAAAATTCCCAGAGAAAACAAGCTAAAATAAACAAATAAAAAACATAATAAATAGGCAGGATGAATGATAGAATCGAGTCCTATTTATACGTGGCCAATCTCGTGCCGGGAAGAGGAAATCCTCTACTGATAGCAATGGAACTAAAAACGAATTGATAAGAATAACAACATAAAAATGAAAATGCCGTAGCTAATTTCGGAGGAATGTGGAGAATTTATCCATGAGATCCTTTTCAGATAAATTTGTTCAAAAACTTCCAGATAATAGAAATGACCATAGCAACATAAAATAGGTGCTCGCTGGGCGTACTGGTTGCAACCGCGCTAAGATGACGCAGTTCATGCGAGCAGACTTTTTTTGTTGTTCTCTTCAATTGCAAAGTCGCCCAAATATCTCCAAGAAAAGCTGAATTTATTTTTTTAGTTAACGAGCACGCAATAAGAACCATTTTCCCTACTCTTCCATCTCTGTCATTAATGGAATAACGTCAAAATTTAACAAAATGCATATTGGAACTTAGTTTGTTTACCGCCAACCAGGAAACTCGCTAAATAAGGTCCATTTCTTATTACTAGATACTAGATTAAATACATTAGGCTTTTCAATTGGTGCTAATGACCTCAGCAGTCGATGCATCAAAACAAAAAACAAAAAAAAAAAAAAATTAGGCATATCAACAATTAAACCCTTGTAAGAAAACTCGGACTTAACGCCAAGGATCCTGTAACTGGACTTTTCTAACGTCCTCACCATTAACTTGAAGCAGAGTGATTACTATGATCCGTTGACGTCCACAAACCGTAACCTACGAGTATGACAGACCTATGGATCCGCAAGGCTCGGTGCCATATCAACATCGCGTGTGACGTCTATCAGCAAGAACTTCCGGCTGGCCATGACGCTTCCTAGGTAGTGATGTCGTGCCCAGAGTGCGGGTTGATACTCAACGTCGTACCGGCTTCCGGGGAGAAATGCGTGAGTCTAAAGAAACATATGGAACCCAAGTTCAATTTTCGGAACCTGCTTGGAAGAAGATCAGATTAGCACACGATCGTCTAATCAGTTTTATTGTTTATAATCTCTGGTGTTTTTTCATCTACATTCACCATGGGATAAATTACACTTTGCTTGTTGCCAATTTAGTTCAAGCACTTTATCTTAGAGCATGGTAACTTGAATCATATCATAGCCTCATTAGTTAATTGTTCTGAATTTAAAGATTTGGAAATTCACGGACTGTTAGTGGTTTCACAAATAAATGAAATCCCACTTAAGGAAATCTCTGCATTTTAATGCTTGCAATACCAAGAAAAGTGTTTATGCTTTGGATTAACATGAATCCGAGAAAGGAAAAGCTAAGACAGAAATTATATGGACATTGGAATTACTATTGGCATATTGTTGCATCATAGCGCCCAATAGGTAAGGGGTTTTCCGGCATACATCTTCAATAGTTTCAAAGACATAAAAACAGTTTTACATTTCACATAAGGGTAATCAATTTTTACCCGTATTACATACGATAAAAAAAGTCCAACTCGCAGGAACTGCGTCATCTTAGCGGGGTTCCGTTCTTATCTCTTCTCATGAGTTACCCACAACGTATACCGCGTTTCGTTACAATACAGCAGAAATTACGACCGGTATGAGTATATTAGGAATTTGGGTCCGGAGTAAACCCCCCCCCCCCTTCTAATGAACCGATTTAGTTTATTTTTACAACACATATTTACCTGTAGATTACCACTACGAATACCGAGTTTCGTCGAAATATACCAAAAATCACGGCTGGTAGTGGATGAATTCCGAACATGCAGCAACTATTTCAACTGGATCCCTTGATTCTAAGTACCCAAACCAAAAACGTTATTCAAAAATTATTTTGACACGTTTCTTGAAAACGGTTACAGATATCGCCTTAAAAGAGGTTTCTTTCGTTTTCCTAAGGGAAGGAGCATATAAAACGAGTATTTGTAAGTATATGATGTAAGTGTAAAGATTTTTTTTCGCACGAGTTTCGCCCCAAAAACCATGTTCCGGTTGACGGATTAATGTTTTTTTCCCAGATATATAAATATATACACATACATATATTCACATTTGAGCCACCGTTATTTTCGAGATTATAGGTTTTGAAAAGTAAAAGTTTCTTGTCGGCATTTCCGGATTGTGTCATGGGGGGAACCTCATAAGCGGTAACCTCCCTATGGAGGGAAGGAGAAACCGCGCTAAAAGGTCTCCTTATATATATATATATATATATATATATATATATATATATATATATATATATATATATATATTCTTTTTTATCCTAGTAGGCATGGGGTCATTAAAGCAGTCTTCCCTTTTTTTATACTACTTTATTTATTAGTGAAGAAAAGACGCACGAAACATGTCGGGCCCAATAAATAAAGTAGTATAAAAAAAGGGAAGACTGCTTTAATGACCTCATGCCTACTAGGATAAAAAAGAATTTGGATATTTAGGGTCATCTATAAGAATAAATAATATATATATATATATATATATATATATATATATATATATATATATATATATATATATATATATATATATATATGTGTGTGTGTGTGTGTAGATCCTAATTTGAAAACTAAGATGTTCTAGGTAGTTGGTAACAGCTTATTCAGTCTTCAATTATTTTATATTATATATATATATATATATATATATATATATATATATATATATATATATTATATATATATATATATATATATATATATATATATATATATATATATATATTATATATATATATATATATATATATATTATATATATATATATATACATACATACACACACATCATTTAAGACTAATTATCTCTTCTATCCAATATTTTTTCTTGCCAAATAAGTTCATGCTTGTTTTAATAAAATTCTCTTATAAAGTATTTTTACATCTGTAAATAATCATTTTCTCCCAAACCAAATTTTTAAGATGCATACTTAACCATTCTAAATCTTTATCGTGTTCACCATACAAAGACTATTTTTATGTTGGTAAAATATTTTTTAACTACACAAATGTTTATCTAATATCGACTGCTAGTCACGCCATAGTTTTAAAAACAAGAAGCTACGATATCTTTGCGCGTTAATATAACTCGCTTTTTCCTCGTGTTATTCGGGAAGCTTGGAGTAGAAACTTTTGGAGACAGTTAATATTTTTTTTCCAAAAATTAGAATAAATAAAGAAACAAGAAAAAGTTCATTGGCAATCATTACAATACCCTATGATCACACTTTAGTCTGTTCTAGACGTAGGAGACGACATATTTCATCTTTATAATTTTTAAAAGGTTTTTCCTTCTTATAAAACTTTTTTTCCTTCTCATTATTAGGAGTACAATACTGTTATTACCTAATATATTATTAATTATTTCAAATTAAAAGAAAAATACACGTGAACAAGTCTGATTCTGTTGTTGGATTCTCTATATTTGACCTTAAACTAACTTCAATTAAATATATATATATATATATATATATATATATATATATATATATAGGTATATATAATATAAATAGTTTATTCATTAGAAGATACAGTAATCCCAAATTACGACTATCTAAAAAATTAGTCTCGGGGCCATTGGGAATCTCCTTCGCCCTTGTATAAATTCATAAATCTGTAGATCATTATTTGACCATGAATGTTGGATTCGTAACAATGTTGGGCTTCAGTAGAACAAGGTTGTTACCTTTGCGGCCAACCTCAAGCGGATGATAGCATCATTTTATATATATTCTTACAAACATACACACACACAGACACATTCTCAAATTTGGAGCAAAGTTATTTTAGTAATCTATGAGTTCTGAAACGTGAAATTTTCTAGTCGGCACTTCCGGATTACCTCACTGGGTGGACGTCATAAGGGACCTTTCTTCCTAAGAAGAGGGGGAAGAAGCAAGCTAAAAGCCGGAGTGGAGAATACATAGAAGCATTAACAAAACGGGATCAAGTTTTAACGCCAAACCCACCACCTTACCACCTTTTATATACCACCTTTTTGACAAGAACAGTCTTGTGGTCTAGATTAGATCTCAAAGACTACGATGGCTTGATCGCCTAAATCGTATAACATCTGATAGACGGAAGGGGTACAACTGCAAACCGGACAGCAAGCGAGGGCTGAAAGACCGCACCTTTGTGATGTGATCGATGACGTGGTCACCTGACCATAGATGGGTCACTTGCTATCTCCAAGTGGAAGCGGCGTGCGTTTGACCGTTCTGACTGGATGCGGCTAACAGTGTCCATTGGTCGTAGCGCCATTGTTCAAGATAACTTATAGGTTATATGAAATGTTGAGCTAAGCGGGTTCTCTCTGTATACAGAGGGCGGAAAAACAAATGATAAGACATTGTTACAAAAGCAAATGAAATAATTAAATTCCATAAAACTCCTGAACCAAAAGTAATTCAGGACCTCAGTGGTCAAGAGTTCTAGATAACAAACTTAATATTTGTACGAAAATGAAGTTGAACATATGTGATAATAGAAAAAACAGATTTTTACCCTCCCGATCATACTAGACGAATCCTCAGGTCCATAGCTGTTTATGATTAATATGCAAAAGAATTGGAGAATCCCCAAATAGACCCCTTAATTTCCTTCTGGACTTAATATTACAAAAGAGGCAATACTCAAGAGAAAACAAGCTAGGTGGCAGCAACTGTCAAGAAAAGCACTAGGATCTCTTTAATGCCCACAAGATTGCGGTGTTCACAATCCATTCCTGCATCTGACTCATTTTATTCAAACATGTCATTTAGACCCTTGACTTCTTGGGCCCTCAATTAATAACAAGTGTAATAAGATGGCGACGCTATTCTTTAATTTCGCAGATAGTAAAATGCAGATAGTTATAAGAAATGAAGGAATGCTTGGGATAGACAAAGAGAAAACGTTAGAATTTCAGAAAAATCTATGTTTGATACGTTTCGGCATGTTCATGGGCAGCCTTATTCAGCTAAAAAATAAATATACACGACTACAAATGAGAATAATCACAACAGTAAGCAACATGACACCAATTAACAAATACCATTAGTAAAATATTTTAATGGAGGCCTGTGTTAATTTTTTTTCTGCTTACTCTCAGCTCAATTTCTTTGTAAAAAAAAAACACTTGTTTACCAAATATGAACTTGAAAAATTGTTTTTTAACCTTTTGTCATGATGTAAAATTTGGATTACTGTTGTTTGTAATTTAGTTTTTTGCAAAAGAAGGCTGTGAAAGAGCAATCCAAAACGTTCGAAATATATATTTTCCTTCTGAAGGTTTCTCTTAGCCGAAATTTGACCATCCTTTGACTTCGTACACATATTCTGCTTCACTCGCAGAAACAGCCTTGACACAACCTTTATTATGTCTCATATATTGTACATTCAATGTTGACAGACCATCTCTCGTGGGGAAAGACGTCTACATGGAATTATCTGCTAGAATGAATGTCACTTCTGTTGATCGACTGGACAAAACGAATTGGGCCTATGATCACAAGAAAAAGCAGCTCCTTGCGTAAAGTATTAATTAATAATTAAAGTTTAAATTGTGAAAGAAACTATTGCAAAATAAACAAATATTTAAAGACAATATGAATCTAGATAACTTAAGTAGCAATATTACTTTAGTTTTAGTTACTTTAACCTATTCCAGACGACGATGTTTTTCGAACACGGTCCCCAGGAGCGAATTTTTTTTTCTTTATATTGTTCATTTTTATTTTAGAAAAAAATTGTTTACTATGGAAATCACCTAATTCGTAAGTGAATTCATATAAATAAGATCATTGCAAACCGGCTGTGCAGCTCGCTCTTCAGAAAATGTTTATTGCGAGGAGCGGATTGAGCACCATTAAATTTTGTTTTCCTGTACTTGACAGATTTCATAAGTTCAAGAAAAATCATATTTCGACGACTAGTTTACTCAGAATAACTGATAATTGCATATTATTGTTATTACAGGGTGTGCAGGCCGTCTTATAACTCTTTCAAAAATGCTCCAAGAGCCCTTAAAAACGGTTAGTGACCTCGCTTTGAATGTTGTTTATTTCGCCTAATTTAAAGGGAATAAATGTTTATGGCACTTCATCCCTTAAGATTATTAACGCTAGTCCCTTGAAGAGCGCACACTGATAGTAGTGATTACCAATGATTGTTCGGCTAACACAATTCTGCCACGGTAGCAAGAATAATTATGAATTTTGATAACGCTGCAGTGATTAAAAACCTTATCAATTAGTTTTGTTGCTTCCAAAAAGTCGGGTTATTTGTTGTTTTTCTGAACGCCAAAAGCTTTATCAATAGATTATACGAGCAGATGTTGCTATTTTAATTATTCATAATTCCTGCAAGTTGTCAATAGATTTTTATTTATTTATTTGATTTATTCAGAGCCTCCTACGCGAGGGCTTTGCTCTGTTTAACAAGTAGGACGCAAACAAATTTAACGTTCATTAAAAATTAATAGACTAAAAGTCTAAAATCTTTAAATAAAATCTAAAAGTACAACGAAAAAACGGAAGTAAAACATCTACTCCATAAAATTTAAAAAATGGAACAAAAAGAAAAAAAACTATAACGCGCGACGGTTCATGCATGTCATCTAGTACGTTCAATTTACGTCGTTTTCTGCAGTCCGTTAATAAATTGTCATTAAGTGAGAGTGGATCAGAACTGTATTTCCAATTCAAAGTCTCGTAAAGACTACTTTTTACCTCTGTGAGCTTAGCACCCCACTTTCGAAAAAAATATGACAATAGACTCAAAAAATTGCAAGTCGTTTGTAGTTATTTGTAGTGAAAAAAATTTCGTTTGTAGTTGCCCCGTTTTTGAGAACCGGCGGGGTCAAAAATGACCCCGCATCCGACTTCAACCGATTGGAACCAAACAATTTTTATTCGACGTAAAATCGTTAGTAGCTGTTTGTAGTGAAAGAATTTTCGTTTGTAGTTGCCCAGAAAAGAAGTTACAGCCGTTTTTTGAATTTTCAAAATCGCAACTTTTTCAGTTTTAGGGGTGCGTGTTTTTTAATGGTCCCAATGTATTCGAAATCGTTTGTAGTTGATAGTAGTGAAAGAATTTTCGTTTGTAGTTGCCTAGAAAAAAAGTTACAGCCGCTTTTTGAACTTTCAAAATAGCAAATAAATTTTCCAGTTTTAGGGGTGCGTTTTTTTTGTTTGTTTTTTTTTTTTTTTTTTTTTGTTGCTCCCAATGTATTCGAAATCGTTTGTAGTTAATAGTAGTGAAGTAATTTTCGTTTGTAGTTGCCCTCTGTTAGCTGCCTCTGTCCTGTCAGTCTTTTGGTTTCTTTCCACAGATTAGCTTCCCCAGGAGTAAGACTTTCTGCGAACTTCCTATACTTTTCGAATCTGGTTCGATCTAGCTCCCACTTAATTTGCCTAGACATTCGATTAACTACTGGAACCAAAAAAAAAAAACTGAAAAAGGTCCGATTTTGAAAATTCAAATTCTTTCAGTACTATCAACTACAAACGATTTTGAATGAATCAGAACCATATAAAAACACGCACCCCTTAAACTTAAAAAGTTGCGATTTTGAAAATTGAAAAAGCGGCTGTAACTTTTTTTCTAGGCAACTACAAACGAAAATTCTTTTACTACTATCAACTACAAACGAAAATTCTTTTACTACTATCAACTACAAACGATTTCGAATACATTGGGACCATTAAAAAACACGCACCCCTAAAACTGAAAAAGTTGCGATTTTGAAAATTCAAAAAACGGCTGTAACTTCTTTTCTGGGCAACTACAAACGAAAATTCTTTCATTACAAACAACTTTGGCGCTAATGACCTAGATGTAGATGCGTCGTGAAAAAAAAAAAAAAAATTACAAACAACTACAAACGATTTTACGTCGAATAAAAATGGTTTGGTTCCAATCGCTTGAAGTCGGGTGCGGGGTCTTTTTTGACCCCGCCGGTTCTCAAAAACGGGGCAACTACAAACGAAATTTTTGTCATAAATATATGCCTAACTGTTAATTGCCAATTGCACGAGCTGCACATTGGAGGTGGATTCTTTGACTTAAGGAAGGAGTGTTCTTTTTTAGGAGAAGTTCTCCTATTCTTAGTCGGGTTAATACCAGTTCTTTTCTTCTCGTCATTTGGATTGATGTTTTCCAAGGCTTTACGCTTATTTTTATCTGATGAAGTTTGTTATCCCTGACTCCTTCCCATTCGGCTTACCATGTTATCCATACAGAATCGAATATATGCGTTATGGAATACATTCTATTCCTTACGTCAAAATATTTCGCGGATTCCCCCCCAAAATTACTTCGCTAGTAGCCTAAATGGCCTAATGTGTTATAATTCTCGTAAAAGCCTATGTAAAGGGTAATTATAAGCTACATTATGACCTTAATCCAATTGATCTTTGGTCATCGCGGGGTAGACAATTTAATGGCGACATAAGTTGTTAGCACAAACTAAACATATTCAATCCTATTTACAAATGTTTTCGGTCAACTTTAAGCTATTACAGACAAAAATTTATATTCAAATCGCACATCTTTAGAGTTTTATTACGTTTTTTTTTTTATTATTATTATTGTTTTGTTCTATTATTTCCATATTGTCTTATAGGAAGAAAGTAGTAATTTTTGAAACCTTGCTACACAAAAGTATAATTTTAAAAACAATGAAAATCATTCATTTCATACTGTTATTGTTTATAAACCCCTGATAAAAAGTTTTTATTTATTTTTTTATGATAAGAAAATGTTGCAGACTTACCATTTTTGAGAGCTCCGTTTTGAAGGGTGTAGGTCATGCCGGAGAGGATGTGCAGGGCGTCATTCTCCCCTAGAACCATAAGAAGAAGTGAGTAGAAACATAGCGGAGTTGGAAGTAGAAGAGGCGGCAGGGGACGGACGAGTACTGATAAACAGACAGGAGGGGCGGTCGGGGGTGGGGAGACTCTTGGAGGGGATTGGAGCTGGTGGTCGAGGTTAGGATGCTATTGGTTAGGATTGGTGGTGCATCTTGCTTCCCGGGAGTCTGCTTGCGTTGTATCTAGATGCATCATGAGGCATTGTGTTGTCATGTGTCATTGTACTCCCAATGCATCATGAGGCATCGTGTGGCATAAGCCATGACCTCGACATGAGGCAGTCTCCTTATGCTGCGTCTAAACGCATCGTGAGGCTAGTGGTGTCATTACTTATTATACTCACAGTGCAGCCAGATGTATGACTTTGGCCTCATAGGCATTGATTCAATAAGAGGGACGCTCTATCTAGATGCATCGTGTGGCATTGCGGTGCCATGGGTCATTAAACTTTTAATGCAGCCTGATGCATCATGAGGCATCGTGTGACATAAGCATTGACCTCAACATGAGGCATTAATGAAACATGTGGCAGTCTGACTAGGCTCTATCTAGATGCATCGTGAGGCAATATGGTGCCAATAGTTGTCATACTCACAATGCAGCCCGATGCATCATGAGGCATCGTGTGGCATAAGACTTGACCTCAACATAGGCATTAATGAAACATGAGGCAGTCCGCTTACGCTGCATCTAAATGCATCTTGATGCAATGTGTTGCCATTAAATATTATACTTACAATGCATCATGGGGCATCGTGTGTCTGTTTGTGTGTGCTTCTCGCGTTTCTATGCATCGGGGATCAGTGTAAAGCACGAGGGCCGATGCAACATGAGGAATTACTCTCTTATTTCACACTGATATATCAGGAAGCATTGAGCATGTACTGAACCACGGCGCAATATATGTCACTGTGCTCCTCCTCCGATTCGATGCGTCATGAAGCATTGTTTTGCCACTAAACAACGATGCAACCTATTGTAATCTTCACCCAATATATATGATATATTTATCTTCTAATGTCGTATATAGGGGGGAGGGCTCAGGGGGATGAAGCCTCCCCCCCCGAAATTTTTATCTATATACACGCATGATGACGTCGGTTGAGATATTTATGGTTCCAGACTGTCCCTATACCACCCCAGCCTTTAATATGTACATGCACAGGGGGACTATCACGGGGACGAGGCGGCCAGGGCATAGTTCTATCCATATTTGTGTGCCGCATGATGCCACAAGAGTATCTGCTCCTCTGTTGTCTCGTTCTGTTATGGTACTGATGTTTTAGCGCGGTTCCTCCCTCCCCCATAGGGAGGAACCCCGCTTATAGGGTTGATACAATGAAACAATCCGGAAGTGCCGACTAGAAAATTTCGCGTTTCAGAACCCCTAGAGACCGAAAATAACGGTGGTTCAAATTTGTATATATATATATGTATATATATATATATATACATATATATATATATATATATATATATATATATATATATATATATATATTTGTCTGTTCGCTCTCTAGATAGAAGACGAATGGTCCGATTTTGATGAAATTTGGTACAAAAATCCTTCGTCCAATTTGAAAAGTCAAGTTCGTTAACCAGCAAAATCCGCCTACTGGAAGATGGCGTTGGGGGCGAAATTCGCGCAAAAAAAATCGTAACGCTTACGTTTTTGAGTTCATAAGCTTCTAAGTACTCGTTTTATATGATTCCTGGGCTAGGAAAACGAACGAAACCATTTTCAAGGCCATAGCTTTAACCGTTTTCGAGAAAATTGGAAAAATATTTTTTGAATACCGTTTTTGGTTTGGGTACTTAGAATCATGGGATTCAGTTGAAACATTTTCTGCATGTTCTACTTTCATCAAAACTAATATGTTGAAATTTTGGTTACGTTTGGAGTTAAGGAAGGGTTAGAATAAAATATTTTATTAACAGACATAAAAAGTTTTAGTAACTTTGTTTACTTTCCTTAATATCTCGAAAAAGGTTGAGAATCTTGGTAAACGGAAGAATACCATTAGAAAGCTTATTAAATGCTCTAAAAAAAAGGTTCTAATGAAAGTTTTGATTAGGCGATGTCAATCGGAGCAATAAGAGCTTAAAACTTTAAAGTAATTGATTTCGCTTATTCGAACTGTTCTTTTTGTCTGTTTTTTATTCCTTGTTATTTTTTAATTGCTTATTGTTGGATAATGTATTTGAAAATAAAACAGGTTAAGAAAAATAAGAAAAACAATTTAATGTTAGAGATATGGATTTCCAAGATTCCAAGACCTTGTCACTAGCGGGTCTGTTTCTAGTGTAGCGGACCCTTCCAGGCAAGATTGTAAATCATGACCTTTCAAGACTTTACTACTCACAGGAATGGCGTTAGTGACCTTAAGGGTTGACACGCCATTATAATAATTAATTTAAAAAAAAAAGACTGGTGGAACCAAAATAATAACTGCTTCTATTTTAATCTTTCCAAATTAGACTAGGGATATGGACGGAACCGCGCTAAGATGATGCAGTCCTGCGAGACGGACTTTTTAGCATGAATACGCTTTAGTGATGACTAAACTGATAAAAAGCGTTACAAAAAAGTGTCTGCTGGCATTCGCACATGCGCCTATTTATTACATAGGTTTTTCGGTTGGACCTAAAGCATATTTATGATCCTGAATTTGAGCAGCAGGCTCAACATTTTTCTATTGTTCTTGAGACTTCCATGAATAAAAAAAGAAAATCTTACTCTCAAGAACTTAGCGCAAATGAAATTTAAGACTAAAAGAAAGATTTTCGGCAACATTGTGTACAGAAATTTCACTCAAGCCGATCTTACTCACTCGGCATCATAGACTTATGCTTGGATAGCTCTTACAAACAACCAATCAGTTCTTCTCATATAACCTACGTATATTGTTTTACTGGCAGATTTTACTGCTACAATCAATTAACGAAACAATAAGCAATAAAAAACTGACAAAAATATAGCACTTATTTCTCCATCTGAAATGGCTACATAGAAAATTACTAAATGTAGAGAATTTAGTAAGCTTAAAAATGGTTACTTTCTTTTTATTACGATTTCCCAACAGTTATCGAAATAACAATCGTTGTTGAATACACAGGCCGTAAATTTGTTAGAAAAACTATGTGTATGTGTACACGTTTTCAAAACGGTTACAGATGCCCCCTTGAAAATGGTTTCATTGGTTTCCCTACGTTAGAAAACCTATAAAAAGTGTACCTACAAGCCTGTTAAAGCAAATAAGTAAGCGCTACGATATTTTTCTGGCAAATTTCTCATTGGAGACCCGCTAATAATACTGTAATAGAAGTGTGATTTTTAGCGGACATTAAGTCTATGCTACGTATTACAATAGCTTGCACAATTTGAAATTGGCATTAAACGGCTAATGAATTATTCTTAATAAAGATCTCGATGAGAGCTAGAACTTTGGCCCTTAGAAATTTTATGATATTCCTAGCGGTTTCCATGATATTTCTATTGTGGATTTTGTACATGCCCCTATGTGTGTGCGGTTATGTGTGTGTTTAGTAATTCCAAAGTAATTTACTGCCGAAGTTGTTCAAATTCCATAAATTTTGAACGTTGCAACTAAATTAAACTATTTTAGAACTATTGATCTTGAGGCTAATTGAAGCGTTCTCTACTGGAATGTTCTATTTATAGCTTAGAGACTAATTAATTTTGCGGAATTCACTCCGGCAGATGTGGCATTAATGGCGAAATATGAACGATATCATTCTCTTGGTAGAGTGTTAATATTGGATACAATTTACTTGCTGAAAGCGTGTTCTTCCCTTCCTATAAGGAGGAACCCCGCTTATGGACGTCAAGCCTGATGACGCTATCCCGAAGTACAGACAAGAAATATCGACGTTTCATTCATTATAGTTACGAAATTTGTCTATTCGCTCTCAACTATCTAATGAAACGGCCCGGGATTGACGAAATTGTCATAAAAGTACCCATCCAATGTGAGAATTTGGCAAAAATCATTAAGAATTTTGTGTTCATAGGCTTCAGGCTACACATCATAAATTTGGTTTGATATTTGGAGATGAATAAAACCATACTATTCAGCAATATCATTAAACGTTTTCGAGAAAAGATAAAGCATCCAAAATATTCGAGTAAAGATAAACTATAGACTGAACATTTTTAGAATGTTTCATATTCACTCAATCATAGATTTAATTGCTTCCGATGGACCGATTTAGTTCATTTTTTCAACACTCCTTTCTCATTAGATAGCCAAGACGTATACCGCGTTTCTTTACAATAAAAAAGAAATTACGACCGGCAAATTAGTAATTTGGGCCCGGAGTAAACCCCCCTCTCCTAATGAATCAGTTCAGCTTATTTCGACGACACATTTTTCTCTTTAGATGACCACAACGAATACCGAGTTTCGTTGAAATATTAAAAAAAAAAAAAAAAAAAAAAAAAAAAAAAAAATACAGATTGTATGGCAAATAACTACTTTGGCTCCGGAGTAAACCCAACCGCAAGATAGACTGATTTTGCTGGTTAACGAACTCCTTCAATCGTTGGCTAGGTGAATACTACATACCAAGTTTCGTGGCGAAAAAATAAAAAATCTGGCGTGTATTATATTAACGGACCCATAAATATATATATATATATATATATATACATATATATATATATATATATATATATATATTAATGGGGGTTATTTTCGGTGTCTTGTCGGTAGGATCGATAAAGATTTGAAGACATTTTCGAAAATTCCGCTACATTCCTTCGGAGGAAATATATATATATATATATATATATATATATATATATATATATATATATATATATATATATATATATATATATATATTGTTTAATGTAAATGTATATTAAAAAAAATTAAAAATAAATATTAATATTTGTTTTGCAGTATAGTATTAGTATTAATATAGTTATACAGTACATTAGTATTAGTTTTAGTAATAGTAATATTAGTGTGAGAATCAGATTAGTAGCAAAAAAAAAAAAATCCAATATCAAAATAAGAAATGCATTTTCTCGAATGCTATATTGGATACACAACACTATCCTAAACACAAATTTGCAAACCCATTCAACCAGTATACACTAAACACGACTCTCTAACATTTCACTTGAGGGCGGTGAGGACCTAGACGTTTTCTGCCCTTTAACACCCAACGCTTTATAAACATGAGTGAGATGAACCGGTATGTTTTAATATCTTCATAATTCCTTGGTTACTCATAGCTTTATGTTCCAGACTAGTGAACGTACTGAATGGATGTACCTCTTTGATAACCCTAACCTCGATGTAGTCTGTTCCTCTATATTTTATACTGCAATCATCAAGGGATTTTAAATAATAATTAAATCCACTTTAGATGTTATTTGATGATTTAAGAAACTTTAAATATATCTCGCCGTGCTAAAAGTGTATATAGAAACCTATTAGCTCAAAAAAACCGTAACCTACTATACTTTGATTCGCATTAATTTAGCGGAAAATACCGTGCTACTATGGAGGATTTTGCTGGATAACGAACTTGGTCATTTGAATCAAATTAAGTATTTCTGTACTAAAAAAAAAATAATAAATCAGTCCCATAGCCGAGTACGAGGGCCCAGACGGCCTCGCCTGATGTAGAATATTGTCTACAACAGAGGTATTTTCTTCTTGGGAGATAGTTCGGTCAGTACTATACTCCGGCCGCCTGATTTTCCCCTCTGAAAGTACCCATTAACAAATTGATTAAAGGATGGGCGGGACTAAGGGGCAGGCTAGGAACCTGAATCCAACCCACGATCGAAGACACTAGAAGATAAAATCTTTAGTGTGCTCGGGTTTTGAACTCAGGTCCTCCAACATACTATCGAGTGCTCCACCACTGAGTTTGATTGAAATCGGATAATTTTTGATGACAAGAGAACTCTAAAAAATAAATATATGTGTATATATAGTATCGAACAAACCGTTCTGTCGACATTTCTTGTCGGCGTTTCCGGTTCGACGCCTTAAGGGTGTTTTCCTCCACATGGGAAGAAAAAACCCGCCCCAACTGTAAGGGGAAAGTCAATTGAAAAGAAGTAGTCTCTTACCAGACGTAGAGAGTATTCCCTTCGGAAATGCTAATTGGAGTAAACGGATGACGAAACGGCTCACTCTTGAATAAATCATAATTTTCCTTAGTTATATAATGAGGAGGGCCATGAAAAATATTTAATTAGCTTCTTGTTAAAGGCAATTAAAATGTGTTTTTTAAAACTAAATCTACATGAAATGGAAATAGAACAAAAATTACTTCGTAGGGAATAACTGTTATGGACAACTCGAGCAAATGGTTTATACCTGCCATCATAGAAATAGGGTAAATGAAATTTAATTCGCTGGTGCAATAAATGTAACTTAGTTTTCTGAGAAAATAAAAACGTACAATGCACTTAGCCCACTCACAAGGGGTAACTTTTTGGAGGCCCGGTGGCCGTGAGCGTTAAAGGGTTCGATTCCCACTATGGGTTGGTGGCTTTTCTTTAGAAAAAAGAAAAGGCATCAGCTCTATCCTGTCTAGAAAAGGGAGGTAGTCTATAGATAACCCGTCCTAAAATTCTTAGCTAATAATAATGGACGTTAAAATTTAAATAAATAAGGTGTACATTTCAGATAAATTTTAGAAAACCTGTCAAGTGCAAGGTGACAAATCGAAAGCCACCACACTGGCTGCTCTCAAGTTTCGGAAGTTTGGTTTCTTTAATGTGAAGTTGAGATTTTAATAGTTTATATTTTAAGTTTCTGTATCCCACATTCAAATGTAACGAAATATCAAAATCCGATTATTAGGTAGGGCCTCTTCACTTATCCTTCTAAATCACACTAAAGGCTGTACTTTAAATGAAAACTCGCTAAGATGATGCTCATTCCGCCTGGACTAGAAGATCTTGCAACTTATTGCATCTTTGACCAGAAGATTTGCAACTTCAAGGCAGACGATTCTTGTCGCAATGAAGTTTCTTGATTATTACTAAAGAGTAATTTTACGAGTAATGACGTCCGTCTCGCCATTATTACTAATCAAGGTCGGAAGATAGGGATTCTAATTTCCAGCAAACCACTGACTCACGATTTCATCTTTAGTGTTCTCGGTGAATTTATCTCTAATTTCAAGATTTATAAGAATTCGTCAATTTTGGTAGGAGTTATATTTTGATTATGATATTTGCTTAATCAGCATAATAATCAAAATAATGGATAAACCATTACAAAATGTTTTTTTTATGCATTACATCAATCGTTAAGTTCCTAATGAATATGGTAATAAGGAGATAAAAGGCTTTCAAATGATCACCAACTATTTACCTAGATTTCGCAACTTACGGGGGGCGAGGTTAGCTCAGTGGTAGAGCACTGGACTAATAAGTTGGAGGACCTGAGTTCAAATCCCGAGCAAGCACTAAAGATTTTTTCTTCTAGTGTCTTCGCTCATGGGTTGAATTCGGCCTCCCTGACCACCCCTAGGCCAACCCAGCCTTTAATTAATTTAATAATGGGTACCTTGGGTGCTAATGACTGTAGCAGTCGAAGCAGCTAAGGGGAAAATCAGGCGGCCGGAGCATAGTACTGACCACACTATCTCCCTTGTGTGCCGTATGGTCATGAACCAGATACCTCTATAGTATCTGCCCCTCTGGGCCCTCGTGGCCTGTTACGGGACTGATTTTTTTTTTTTTTTTTTTTTTTTTTTTTTTTTCGCAACGTACGAAGCACAGTGTAAAAAGCCAAAGCCCGATTTCGGTAAAAAAAAACTTGTAGGTACTTGAATCTTTCTCATTTCGGTATCATTTATGAAGTATATTTTGTGCTGAGTAGACTGAGACCACTACCAATTTGGTGGAAAAATTATTTTGGCATTCTTAAACCGGATTTATATTATGAAAACAGGAAGTATTCAATTTAAAAAAGTCACTTTTTACTCAATAGGTGGAGAGATGTTCAAGAGGTTTTTGAGCTCCCAACGTTTCCCAACGTTGGGAGCAACAAATGATTCCCAACGTTTCTCGGAAATGCCGAAATCTAACCTGTTGAAAGAGGTTTCATTCGATCTCTCACGTCACTATACCTATAACAAATGTACGTGGAAGCCTGTTAGAGTAAAACATTGGACGGTACCATTTTTTAGCCTGTATTTTGGCAAAACATCAGTGTTCCGGCTATCATTTACTGCTGTTTAACGAAAATTACCTTTTCTTGGGCAGATAGTTAGTGGACAAATTCTTCTAAGTCTTCTGCAAATACTACTCCTGCCAACCTAATACAAATTTTCCTGTCCAATTACGTAAATAAGCAACATTGGGGGGGGGGGGGGTACTTCTATACGTTACCGCTTTAGAAAACCATTACCCAAGTCATAATTGTCAACTTACCAATATAAACATATAAGATTGTCAACTTATAAATATCCTGACGCTAGAATTTGAAACATCTAACCACTTACTTTCTCAGTAATAACTTTTATTATGTTTTATTTATTAAAATATCTAATAACATACTAATTGCGATCTATATCATGCGTTTCATGCTATTGCTTTTGGTCATAAGCAATAATTGACTGAACTAGAAAGAAATATTTCTACTGAAAAAATAAAACAAATGTCTTCAAATGTACATTGATTTTATCTACTAGGGTCTGAAAATATCATCAGAAAAATAATAATGCTTGCAAACGAACAATTGCTACGCCAGATAATAAATCATTATTAGGTCCATTTAATTAAAATTTTAAAGGCGATCCTAATTATTTCTAGAGGCCGACTTTCTTGAACTATTGTGACAAAACACACTACTGTATATCAATAATTTATTTATTTAACTCTTAACCTCCACTTTTATATGACAACAATTTTTTAAACAAAAACCATCACCGCTAGTGGGAATCAATCCCTCGATCTTAGACACGGAGTGCACACGCCTTACTACTCACGGCCATCGCCCCCCCCCCAAATAAAGAACTAGGAACTCAAAATATAGATATCCATTATCTAACCTTACGGAATGGAGTCATGAGAAGTCACCAATTACCAAAAACTTTTCTTTTGTTGTCACGATATATTTGTTATGTCATATTCAAATTCAGCATTTCTGAAGAATTCACTTAGTTAACTCTTCTGCAGAATGAACATTCTTCTTCTGGATCTCCGCACTACCGAAGTATACGCTAGGACTTTAATGAATTCCCCGCAGACTCTTCTTGGCTGGAATATTCAATTCTGGACGAAACATGAACCTGTTGCTCTCCGTGATCAGGTCGATTGAAGTTATTCGTTCTTCAAGGGCAATCGCTTGACTAACCTACTTCTTCAGACAAACAACGATCAACAACACTTGATAGAAGTTCAATTGCCATCTTGAAATCTTGGCCAAAACAAAATTCACCTAAAACATTGGATGCTATGGCGTTCGAGAAATCAAAATGTTGAAAGAAACAAAAGTCAGTCTAACAAAAACGACCCTTTGGTTTAAACAATCATGGGCGTATATAGAAAATAATTTCGGAGGGGGCTGGGAAAATTTTGGGGGGAGCTGAGACCATTTCCGGTGTATGGAATACTAACAATTTAGATCTTGGAAGAGTTTTAGCCAACTTAAACGCTATTACACCCAAAATAGAATATGTTTTATGAGCTACATGATCTTATTTAATTTATTTTTAAGGGTTTTATAAAATGTTTACCGATCAAATCAAAATTGGGGGGGGGGCTGCAGCGTTATATACGCCCATGCATCAAAGACAGCAAATACACATTTCTGTCTTTCTATCCAACGGAAGTTTGACAGCTAAGCCGTTAATGGTATACATTTTAAATGTTGCGTGCCTACTTGGAATCATGTCCCTCCCACGCTACTTCAGTTAACAATATTCAGCTACAAATGCAGGGTGGAAGTGTAATCAACCTATATCATCAGACAAACAGTATTCAGGAGGTAACCTAGGCTCAAATGACCTAGATGGTCAATCATTAGTCTGAGACCGACCTTCAAAACACATAAATTGCCCGCCTAATATCAATCCAAAAATCAAACTAATCAATCTTCTAAGACTAATCATAAAGTGATATCAATCAGCCGTCTAAAATGTACTAAAAAATCGCACCAATCAAGCGACTAATATCTACCTCAAGTATACCAATCAAGCTTGTAAGACCTATCCAAAGAATACATCTAATAACCTTCTAGGACCTAACCCATGGTAACTGCAATATTCCGTCTAAAAACCATCGTCAAAGACCCGAACTGATAATTAGTTCGGAAAAATAGTTGTATCAACTTTTCCGATAAACGGTTTCAGAAATCTTGTTAAAAATGGATTCATTTGATTTCTTACGTTAGAAAACCTTTTAAAAGAGAATCTGCAAGTCTATTACTACAAACATATGCAATTCACCCCGAAGTGGTCCTTCGTTAAATAAAAGAAATAATACAAAGACGTAAACGTTACGGTTTTTTTTTTTGCTTTTTTTTTCACGCGAATTTTTCTCTAAAACAATGTTCCCGTGGACCTATTCCCATTCATTCTTTGGGACAGTTAATTTATATTAAGTTTTTCAAGCCTTGTGTGCTGACAAGTTTCTTGGATTTTGAAAGGTCAAGAAAGTTTTTTTCGATAAATGCATAGCCTAGTGATGTAATTGTTTGTTGCATTATTTCGTGGACTTCTATGTGTCCTTGCAGCCTTCGTTATAACTTCCGAAACTATCTTTAGATCCCTTGAAACTTTCATAACTTCATAAAAGGCAAATGAACTCCAGACTACAGAGGTCAGCCTGGGTTATAAATTGAACAAGATACAAAGTTTGTGAGGGATTCTAAAACTTAATAATTGCATGTGTCTCGTAAGAGTATTGCATGTAGGGGATAGAAGATTGTTATTATTATTATTATTTAAATTTTAACGTCCATTATTATTAACTACGAATAAAGATTGTTCTGCATCAATGTGTCCTGGAGGAGCAGCACAGTGTTTAATTTTCTTGGAGGACAAAAATATGGAATGTTTTTAAAATGGGTTTTTAACATTTTTTTTTTTTGTTTGTTTTACAGAGGTTAAATTAAGACAATTTTTGAGTTTCATTATCAACTACCTGTGCCCGCGGATACTCACATAGGGCAGTATTTTTTGGATGTATCTTTTAGTTTATTTTGGATTATAAACACCGTCGTTTGGGCATTTAAAACAAAATCTACTTTACAGTAATGCTGCTCTATACACGACATTAGACGTATAGCCATCGGGGATCAAAGCATACAGGCACCTAGAATTCCTAACACGTGACAGTAACGGAGCAACATAAAGCTGACCCCTTAGGATATGGTTAACCCCTGGTGTATATAGATTGTCTGACAGACAGCACCTAGAGTAGCAGTGAGCATCTAATCTAGTTAAACATTATATGAAAGCAATAATATTTTTAAAAAATATTTTAATTAAACTTATAAATTTATTTAAATTTGAACATCCATTGTAATAACTAAGAATCTTAGGACGTGTTATCTATAGGTCGCCACCACTCCTAGTGGGAATCGAACTAAATTTCCCAAAATGCCTGAACTATCGATATCAGTCTGACTCAGAGGAGCAATTAGGTGTATTGGAAGTCCTCCTGTGTCGGGGATTACAAGAGACTCAGCAGCTGTGGGACAGGTTTTCCTCTGGGGAACTGCGTCATCTTCGCGCGTTTCCGTTTATATCCGTAGTGCCATTAGTAAAGGAATAGAATTTGTTATTGGTAAGTTTTGATCTTTTGTAAGAATATAAAATAAATCTCGAAGAAAAGGTAGATTTAAGTCTTCACAATAGTAAACTGACAGCGGAAATGACCCACCGCCCTCTCAACGTTCGTAGGAAAACACTCTGAACACCGGTATTTTTCTCATTTTCTTATCTTGTTTTACTAAAGTTCTCATTTTACTGATATGTGAAATTAAAAACAAAAAACACGAAAATGACTTCAAACCCGTTTTTGTAGAACATTTAGTAAGCAGTAACTGAATGGATCGTTTCTGAATACTCAAACTAAAAATTCATTGGGAAAAGTAGTTGTATCAACGTTTCTGGTAAACGGTTGCAGATATCGCATTAAAAATGGTTTCATTCGTTTTCCTACTTTAGAGAACCTATAAAACGAATGCCTGCAAGCATATTAGTAACGCTATTAGTTACGATTTATTACGCGCGAATTTCGCTCCAAAAACCATGTACCAAATTACATAAAAATTGGTCCATTTTTCAGCCTGTTAGAGAGCGAACAATATATATATATATATATATATATATATATATATATATATATATATATATATATATATATATACATTTTTTTGAAAAAGGCCAGAAATTGGTTTCACTTTTATTTCTAACATTATTTAGTTATCTTGAAGCATTTCAAAATCTTTGGTTTGTTTTCAAAAGACGTTTTTTTTATTTTGATGTTAATACATCATGTTGGTCTTTTAAATACGTCACGCACTTTTTTTACTCTAAAATCACATTCACCAGCCATGGTCACCAGACTAGAAAACGCCGGATTTCCAGAGAAATCTATGTATTGAACTTTTTGGTATGCCCTTTGGCACCCTTCTTCAGCAACAAATATCTAGGGGGTGGGAAAAGACCAGGATAAGTTTTAGATGACCATGGATGAGTGCTACACGTGTTCTTAAGTAAAAGAATATTGTGTTTATAATATAAATATAGAAGCCAGGATATAAATTTTATATCCTGGCTTCTATATTTGGCATGCCGTAAGTAGGTGTTTTACAGCAAAGTCTATTTTTCATACGTCAAAATTTGGTTTGTTATGTCCTGTCGTGTAATATCCGTATGCTATTCTATTTTGGCCTATTTATAATCGATCTAATACTATTTCTTCTCGTCTGTTGTCTCAGATGATCTCCACTCTCCAGGATTTTTTATGGTTTGTGATTTGTCGGTTAGTCGAATCGTGCTGTCTTGCTAATAATTTATGATATTTACTTCAATTGTATTGGACAAGTCTTGGTATGTGTTTGCTCTGACGTGCTCATGTTTTGCAGCAAGTTTCGCTATTCTTCAAGAATATATAATATTATAGACACACAAACAAACATATCTATATATGATAGTAAGGAGGAGAGACTTACCTCCGCACTGGACGGGAGTGTGTAGGGAGCGAAAGCAGGGGTAGATCTGAGCTAGGGTGAGTGTATTGACTGTGATAAGGCGCAGGCGTGTTGTGGGGTGTTCTCACCCTTAGGGGATGGTTAGGTCCTTCATCTGCCCTATGTGATAAAGACAATTCGCCTTTTCATTTTACAGATTAAATTCTTCGGTATTAACGGGGGGGGGGGGGGGGGGGGTTCGAGGGTCGTTCCATTACTTCACAATTTATCATCCAAGTCCGACTCTCAAGGAGGGTCTTATCTCTGAGCGTTTCTATAAAGTCCTCATCCCTGGCTATGAAACCCTGGATGTATGAGCTGCCTTCTTTTAGTATCTCGTGTAAGTCAGAGGAGATATACTCGTTATTAAGATGTCTACAGTATGCGTTTAAGGTAACGGTGACGACACTCGATGACCACATTAAGACTGTCAATGAATGCTGAACGATTCCTTAAAGAATTTCATCAAGCCAAGTCGCTCATAGTCTAAGCACAAACAAACTCTACCTATTCAAATAAAATAACATACATCAAAGACAACAAATACACATTTCTGTCTTTCTATCCAAGGGACGTTTGACAGCTAAGCCTAAGCTATTGGTAGTCACCTGAAATGTTCCGTTCATTCCTCCAATCATATCCCACTCCACTCTACAGCGCCACTGTCCATTTTAATGTTTTACGACTTACAACAAATGAAATCAGAAGTTCAAATATTATACCCGTGGGAGGCAAACATTTTTTTTTTAAATTTTACATGAGGGCTTTAGAGAGTCGAAGTTTCGCAAAAATCTGAATAACAACATTGTTAGTGGAGTTTGTTAGCGAACGTTATTAATTTTCGACACTCCTAAAAACTATTCAAAATTCCAAAACTTTCTTTCATATATATATATATATATATATATATATATATATATATATATATATATATATATATATATTCGGGGCCTATATCCTTGCCACAATTGATACATCTTTTTAACTGTTAGAGATATTGCAAAATCGCTAAGGACCAAAGTTATAGCTCCCATCGAGGCCTTTCCTTTGTTAATTTGTAAAAATGTATTTTTTTCTATCAAGCGTGCGTTCAAAAGTCAGTTGTTGTCCCTTTACGCCACATTTTTTGAAAACTACTCAAAAAATAAAGAAGCCCCTTAATTTTCGTTTAGCTTAGTATTGAGCGATAAAATAGCAGTTGAAGTCATACCTACTTTCAATGTCACAAGTGCAGATTTTATGTTTAACACCCCGAAACATGACTTCTTTAAAACTAATATAATTGTAGCTTTATCCACAGATTCAATTACAAATATTTTTCATACCAAGCGATCAAAGAACTCTAGCAAATATTATCAGCAATAGTTTTCAGAGATTTCATCAATAAATCAAGAGAGAATTTTCAATATGAACATTCATTGAGTAGTTCGTTGTTTTACGCTCACTTACGTACTTATAGAATAATACTGCTTGAACACAAAACTCAAAATAAAGTCTCTCCGTTTGATAACTTAGATTCGACTAGCTGGACATCACCATACAAAATTATTTTATAACCACTATAAACATACTTTCATCGCATCTGAGCCATGCCCGTTATGTAAAGCTGATACCAATACAGTATTACATCTGTTACTCAACTGCCCAATCCTCCAGTATCTTAGATTAAAATACATCCCGAAGGTTTGCAGAGGAGCTGTGCAAGACCAACTAATAAGTCTTCTTACTGCAGAAAAGAAAGAACTAAATAATTTATTAACATTTATAGACAAAAATTTGCAGCTCAGGAGATTATTATCAATATAGGTTTACCTTTAATTTTGTAATCATAAGAATTTTTTTTCTTTTTTGTCCTGAAATTATACATGTATGTATCACTTTTATATAGTTTTTTCTTTTGGTTATTTTTTCCTTACAGACTTTTTTTGATTTAAGTTCCTGTTTCTTTCTTTGTCACTACATTTAGAAAATATTTAATTTAGTTGAGGAGCTAGTCTAAAGAATTATTTAGAATACTTTATTTGTATATATTGTTATTTCACCTTGTATATTGTAAGGAATTATGAATCGTATATACTTTTTTTATTATTATAAGGGTCAACCCTTGCTATAAATACTTTAGTATTAAAAGCAATAAACATCATACTTATAGAATAATAGTTCTATAAGTACTGCTAATAAAATATTAAAAGATAGAGACCGGTTTATTTTGGTAGGAAAGGATTACTAATAATAAAATAAGAATTGGATCAATCTACCTTTTTAAGTAAGAAAGTCAGATGCACTTCTAGTAGCTGAAGCAGTTCTGTCTGATATTTACTTCAGTAAAATATTTTTAATTCAATGTGTGGCTAAAGTTACAATTATTTTACCAAAATTACTGTGTTTGAGGATGGTAGATATCAAATCTGCACTTGTGACATTGGAAGTAGGTCGAGCTTTGGCAACCATTTTATTGCACAATACTAAGCGAAACAAAGGAGCAAAAATACAAGTAGTTTCCAAAAATGTATAAAATGTGGCGTGAGGAGGAAATGCCGACTTTTGAGCTCGCTTAATAAGCAAAACTACATTTCTGGGATTAACAAAGGAAGCATCTGAAATGCCTCGTTGAGAGCTACAACTTTGTTCCTTTGCGATGTACATATTTACGTGACACTCTATATATGAAAGCCGGAAGGTTAACAGAAACAAAATTACCCACGACAATTACTTTATTACTCTTCTTGATTCACGCCTCTAATTTTGATTTTGATGGCTCTAAAATAGCAAAAATACACAACGTATACAGCCTAATAATATGTATGGTTCAAGCGAATCTCCTGGTTTCAGATTCTTCTCTTCTACTTTCATCAAATGGATGAAAGATGAAGACGATTAGTTAACAGAACGAAATCTCTAGCATAAGACTGCTTCCATGGCTGTACCATAGGATGTGCTTTAAAATGACCTAAAAATAATATGATTTACATACCTATTGGAGATGTTGCGATTCATAGCATAGTAAGCTGTTCGCTATATCATCGGAGTAGACCGGACTAGCCAGCGTAGCAGGCATGAAAAGGCAGACATTGCTACAGGATTTCCCTATTAGCGTAAGTGGACGGCTAGTTGGCACGGGGCGCGATATCTACCTCGTCGTCACGTTCCGTGTATACGGTATCGATGTAAGTCTTTCGATCTTACTAATCATGCCGATTCGTAAAGGGTGTGCAGAGTTGCGGGTAACCCTTACAGACGGGTTTCGACTAGTTAAAATATTACCTAGTCATATAATGATGGCAGATATATGGAATAAGAAGATGTGTAAGTCATAGATAGAGAATTGAAGTAGATAGCCAGAAGGAGAGGGTGTGGATAATGATCCCTAAAACGTAGAAGAAGAGCATGTAGGCGAGGGGTAGAGCATTCGACTAATATGCTACAGGACCTGAAGTCAACACTTGTGCGCACACTAAAGATTTTATTTTCTAGCGTCTTCCAGCGAGAGTTTGCTTGTTGCGTTATATTTTGCCGAACTTCAGGCTAGAGTCCTTGTTACTGTTTTCAATGGACGCTAGTCTGAAGAAGCCGGACGGCATTCCGGTGAAATACCAGGTGTTTTCAAACGAATATCGGAGTTTTAATGCTTTTTGATACTCATTACATAAAGCAAAAGAGAAAATCAAACACTTTTACCGAAAACCTTATAAGTGTCCGGAGCGCCCCAATGTCAAGAAACATCATACTTTGATTACTTGTCAACCGATAAACAACCAGCTTATAAGTGTCCAAGGTTACACATGACAGAAGTCAAGTCTCATGCCGAGTCCTTCCCAAACGTTGATCAGCGCTTTTGGTGTAAATATTGCAACAGCTACTTCAATCATGTTTCTTAATTCGGTGCGGTCACCTGGTAGCGGAGGCACACACAATCCCTCATGAACCCCGTGAGGTGAAGACCGTGGAGGGCAATCGCCATTTTGGCTACTCTTTCTAATGCTTAGCGGGAGATTATGTGCACTGGGGTCTCCTAATGGTTCTGTGGCTTACGCCTTGGATCTCATGCTGGTGATGGTGGGTTCGAGACCCGCCTGCGGCAGGTTGGGTATTTCCATTTCAGAGCCCTTTGAAAAGGGGCCTAGATGTCAGTATGCCGTTAAAAAGAAAGAAAAACAAAAAGAGCACTCGTTTTAACAAACAGAACTATTTGAGGAGCTCTATTATTTGACTTGTCATTTATGCTGTAATTTTAATACAATAAATATCAAAACGATTAAAAACTATTTTTTTCAATTTCATTATCATTAAATTGTAAATTTATTTTGTTGTCTTAATAGAATTCCTTGTGTGTTTTTGCTTTTGTTCTTTCAATAACATATACTGTAAAATTGATTCGTATTCAAATAGTGATTTTATTTTAATAATCATTAAACGGTTGATATTTTGCCAAATATTTATTCACTTATAAAGAGAAATGGAAGGGGAAAGTAATAAAATGAAATGCCATGTACATTTCTGAACTGTATTGCTTACATTTCAAACTGAACAATCTACAAATTTGAAAATATCCAATTTCTTATATCATTCTTCATTTAGCTTGTACACATAACAGTCTTATTATTCGAAGATATTTTCTTCAAATAGATAAATCTAATTCTATAAGAAACAGTAAGAATAAATAATAGTACTTAGTACAAAAGTATTTGGTTTTTCTTATTATTAATAAATATTGAACTTAAAAATAATTAATTACACATAGTAAACTTTTCATTCTCCTTATGCTGGTCAGATCAAACTTTTGGACACTCTGAAATAGGTAAAAATTAATGTCATTAGTCTCTTATAATTTCAAAGATAAAATATACGTAGTTAAATAAAAGTAGTAAATATTAACAAGTATTTCTATGGAAACCAATTTTTATTATAATATTAATTCAATATTTAAATTTACATACATATATATATATATATATATATATATATATATATATATATGCGGGGTTAAAATTTATATAAAGGATGGCAAGCAATAAATAGTAAAATAAATAGGTTTGTAGGCAATAGAAAACAATGTCAAAGTGGATATGACTAAAAAGTTAAGCTGGATGTAATTAGTAAGAAACATTGAACATGGGTAGGAAAACAGATTAGAGACAATTAACAACGCAATCTGAGGAAGCACTGGCTGGATGCAATCCGGAGAGATAGCATTCTAGAAAATCACAACCCGTTTCCCCCCCCCCCCCCAAAGAATAGCTACCACCCCTACTGGGAAACGAACCCACGACCCTTGGCACGGAGTGTTAAGTGCTCACGCCTTAACACTCACGGCCCCCGGCCCTCCTCATGATAATTAAGATCATGCAGGAAGGAATCCGGAGAAAGGTATGACGGTTAACTAGGGACGGGTAGAAATACATTTCGGAACAATAACAAACTAAGGACATGAAGAAAGGCGCAGAAATACCGCAACACAAGTCTTTTAGGAATAATTTGATTTTTGTAAAAATTGGTATTAATTAAATTTTTACTGTATTAATTATAGGTCTAAATCACACAGGAACTTCCAGGCGTTGTGGAACAACAGGTTGCGGAAAAGCTAGGCCGGAATCAAGATGGTAGCAAGGCGGATAGACTGCTGCGAAGAATTCTAGAGAGAGGTAGGACGTATAATGAAGAATTTGTTGTAGGAAGCTGTAAGATGGGAGGGAATAAAAAGAGGAAGTCGGGGAGCGGGTGTTTCAAAACGAACAGAAGATTTTTAGGGAGTTGAATGATATCGGAAAAGAACTGAACCAAGAAAATACTGGGGACGACAAGAAGAGACAATTTAACCCGAAAAAGAGTGAATTTGTTGTTTCTATTATTTTCTCTTTATATTCTCTTATTTACCTTTGACTTCCGTTTGTTCATCCAGATTTTCTTCCCAACAGCTTCTACTCCTTAATGTCTATGGAATAAAGATTGCGTACTTACTGCAGACTGAACAGCTCTTTTCATCGGATCCATCGCCGCACCCATCCCTACCGGAGCACAGGATAGCGGTGGACCTACATCTCCCGTTGCCACAACGGAAAGGGCAGTAATGGCTGTGTCCAGTTCCTGTGCAGGCTCCTTCCGGTTCGTCACTTCCATCCGGACAGGAGAGGATGGCATTGCAGAACTCGTGACCTCCCACGCAGGTACCGTCCCGGCATCGGAACGTACCACGCGGACAACCTTAAAAAAGAAGCAATTATTGCAGTAGTTTCTATTGTGAAACTTGTTGGTTTATCTAAAAAAAAAAAAGAGGTTGATATTAGAAGAATTGTACATAATAATCATATTAGGGGTCTCCCGTGGTCTAGTGGCTAGCGCCTTCGACTCATAAGCGGGAGATGGTGTGTTCGATCCCCACCGGCGGCAGGAATTTTCTCATCCCACGGCTCGTTGGGAAAATTCCTCGCTGCACCCTGGATGTCGGCGCTAATGGCCCAGATTTGTCGAAGCGCCGTAAAAAAAATAAAAAAAAATAATCATGTTAATAAAAATTAGCTTCGTAATATAACACGAGGGCCCAGAGGGGCAAAAGCGGCGAGTTGTCTCATTCTTCATAGCACTAAGAAGATAGTCTAGTCAATACTTTGCACTGATTTTCCTCCTTGAAGGTACCCATTAAAGGCTGGGGTTAGGCCTCCGACTCTCTTACGACGACACTTAAACGTAAAATCTTTTCTATGCATTTGAGTTTCGCCCCAATAACCTACTTATATAGTACAATAATAACACTATTATATACTGGGTCTCCCTGTGGTCTAGTAGCTAACGCATTAGATTCACATGAGGGATATGTTGGGTTAGAGTCCCACCGGCGCACAGTGGGCAAAAATCCACTTTTAGGGCGACAAAATCATTTTTTTGTGTTTTTCAATATTTTTGAGGTCACTGAGATAGGGAAAAATATTTAAAAAAATCGTTGACCCATAGTTTTTAGTATATCCAACAAACAAATGTTGTAGACACACAAATATTTGGACATAATAGATAAAAATTGGGATTTTTTTTTTAAATCTTTGGAACATTTAAGTAGTAACTTTTTGCATCTATTATTTACATATATTCATAAAAAATAATACATAGGCTATAATTCGAAAATAAATAACAAAGATAGACTAGCAACTTAAAGAAAAAAGTAATTGTACTGACTTTTTTTTTTTTTTATAATAACAAATATATACAATTATATTATGCACTAAAAACGAATTATCCATCAATCATCGTCTGATTAAATACTACTACACCCTTCAGCATTTTCTTCTGACGAGTCAGTATCAGAATGTAGTTTACCAGTACCATGTAGTGGTAAACTACACTTCAATAGGCTAATTACATATACATCGGTATCATGAAATTTAAATAATCAGTTATAGTTTCTGTTCAAAAAATAGAAAAATAATTACAAGAACCAAACTGCTATAAACACTGGGGAAAATGTTCCCTTTCTTGGAGTCCGATTAATAATCCCTTCCGTCGCCCGTTGATGATCCAAGAAAGTAAATATTTACATTTTACCTTAATCCTACTAATACTAGACAGTATTTAGTAAGTGATTTGTAAAATATTTTTTTTGAATTTTGTCCACCTAAAAGGTGATTTTCGCCCACTGTGCGGCGCGGATTCTTCAGCTTCTGTCTGACTGCCTAAACTAAATTTAAATTTGCATTAAAAGGGTGAAGAAGGGGGAGCTGAAAGTCTCAAGACAGTAAAGTAGAAGCTTAAGGCTTATCGAAAAAAAATATTTGGAACTGGAACTTTGTGGAACTTTTTGTAAAACCTTACTCAAACTTGAGTAATAAACAAAATACGAACAATCTAGTAATAATTTCATTAATATTTTTTTTTCTTTGATATGCCTTTCTGTTATTAGATATATATTATGTATTTATAAAGAACATACCACTAGGTAATAGATTCATTGTGAAAAGAATTTATAAAATTTGCACAACATTTTTAAAACACACCTTACAAAGACCGTAGTTTGAACAACACTAAACAGAGGAAGTAGAAGTGACTAGCAATGGTTGCCTTCCTTATTGTCTTAAACAGGTTTGGGTTAAACTAGATAAAACAAAATTGTTCTGTTTTCAATGAATAGAAGACTTGAGCATGTTTTGACACGTAAATTGACTTTCTACGAGGACATCACATTTTCGACTTTTGTCGCCGTAAAAGAGTCGTTTTACCCACTGTGCGGCGGCAGGAATTTTCTTATTTCACGGCTCTTTGAGAAAATTCATCGCTGCACATAGGATGTCGGCACTAATGGCCCAGAAGTAGCTGCACGGTAAAAAAAATATAAAATAAAATAAAAATTATATATAACACAAATATAATCCAACTGGCAGGAACTACGTCGTCTTACTGCCTTTCCGTAACATCCTTATCCCTGATGAAATCTGAAAAGCTAAGATTGGAAGTTTTTACTGGAAAGATATACATTTTTGAACGTCAATGTTATTTAGGCACCTGTGGCCTTTAGCTATTCTTGTCTTAATCTCCGTGATTAAGATCATACTTCTACAGGATCATTACTGTAGTAAGTTAGTCGTTTCCAACGAATCTCCGTGATTTCTAAACTGTCTGACATCATCATAGACCACAAGAATCTAATTCATCACAGCACTGCAATTGAGTGTGGTGGTCTTAACAGTCACTATTGGGTGGTCTTAACAGCCACCATATTCAGTATCTTTTGAACATTAATATTAGGACCGAACTCTTTGGCGCCTCTTAAAAATTATTCCATGGTTTCCTGCAGTGCTGGTAATGTTTTTGCCAACAGGTTGAAATCAACGGAAAAAGCAGGTGCTGGGTCAGGCGGTTAAATATTGTTTATAAATGCCTTTTTTGTTCTATATTACGTTAGTGGGTATGAGTAGGACAACGAGAATAGATATAGATTGATTTATTAGTAGTTTCGATACAGACTGACATCAGGGAGTTAAGACTCATCCAAGTTCTGTATCATCCGTCCGAAAACTAGTTTTCTTGTGCAAGCAGAGGTCTCCTTGCATGTTGAATGATGCAAACAAGGCGTTGCATTTCTAATCAGCTGTATAAATAAACACTATAGACTTAAAGACTCCTGCATTAAACAAATCGATCCGGCTAAGCCTTGATTAATTACAACATTTGACCTCACACGAGAAACCGCTCAATATTTTTAACATTCATATACGTACAACAACTATAACATTGTTGGATCTTGAAAACATTCATACACCATCAATTTACTCTGCCAAAAGATAAAAAAAAAAAAAGTCCAAACCAAAAATGCGTCATGTTAGAACTTTTCACTGTAATGCATATTTTTGGCTTAAATTTAAACACTTAAAATACCGCATGTTTCAAAATGAATATCGAGGTTTTTATTAAAAATACTTGCGCCTTAAGATGTGGTCCATTGTAGAATGATTTGTTTTGAAGCCACATAGAAAACTGGATGGGAAATTATTTCATACAATAAACCTGACGAGTCGTTTATTTAACATTCACTCGAATATTTTGCTTATACAGCTGGTCTGTAGCTCCCTGGTTCGGTCTTGTCATTATGGGGTTTCAGCACTGGAATCACTACTGACTCCTTTCAATTTATTTATTTAATTATAAGGCCTTCGCAACTATGGCTATGAGCCCTAATACAGATTATAAAATATATATACTTCATTTATGCTATGTTTACGATTATACAATTTACATTTACACTTAAATTATATATATATATATATATATATATATATAAACATGTATATGCAACAAGATTCATCTGAATAAAAATAATAAATACAAACCCACAATAAATAATAAAATATCAGCCACAATAATTTTCATATACAATGCATTATAATACAAGTATAAAACACTTAATTAATAAAATAAGGTGCACACTAAATAGGCTACCTTAAAAGAAAACATTGGCATCAGACAATTAACTACACAGGACTTATGTGATTATGTGAACGCAATCTTTTCGCCTTTATCCATAAGAAAACGCTTCTTTGTGGTACGTTTTCTGTTGGACATTCGCCATCTTCGCTACTGGTGATTTTTAATGGATAGCTGAAGAAAGGCATGAATATGTGGACTGTTGGCAACAAACAAAACTGTTTGAGCAGCATTTTCACTGGGTCTTTAATCTTTCTATCCAACAACTATCTCAACTTAAACGGACTCCACATTACTTAAAAAAAAATTAAAATAGAGATTAATTTAATGAAAAATAAAACAGGTTTTCCTTACCCCTGTTGGCAATATCCCTGCAGTTGACTTCATCCTCTCCAGCAGGGCAGTCTGGAACCCCGTTGCACCTCAGTCCCGCCGAAATGCATAAATGAGGTCTACTCCTGGCGCAACGGAATGCAGCTCTTGGACACAAGCCTGATCTGCATTCTTCGTCAGATCCATCACTGCAGTCCGATCGTCCGTCACACACCAGGTACCAACTGATGCACTCGCCGCTTCCTCGGCACTAGAAAAAGTTATTTAATTATTAAAATTAAATACATCTATATACACGGTGTCCCCAAAATAAACGGCAAAACTTCGGGAATCGATGCAGGATGAAAAAATAAATAAAAAAAGTGCTTTGGCATTTTTCTCGTTTTTGCTTTGCTTAGGAGAAAAACGCAAAGAAACTAAAACACAATAGTGAAAAGGCATTCTTTCATAATGCCTATATAAAAATCATTAAAAGTATATGTTTTATCTTTCTCCCCCTCTAACCAACCACCTCTCCCCCTATATTTTGACTAAACTTGGAACATTGGTAGGTCTTGATCCAGGAAGTCTCGTTGGCTAGGTCAAAAACGTCTACCAGCTGTTTGTCTGTATGTTTATTCCTTTTACAAATCCACACCGTTTGACCGATTTTGGCCGAACTTGACACACAGGTAGGTCATGATACGATGAGTGTCATAGGCTAGGTTAAAGTCATTTAGGACTTACAGTTTTGAGGTCAATGGGTTTGAAACTTTGAACCCGAACAGTTACAGATTTGCGTTATTAGATGCTAATATTATTTATTTGGTTTCTAATTTCTTTTTGGCTTTCTAGATGCAGAAAGGAGGTGTAGCTTGGCACGCCGGGTAACAGCTAGTTTACAGATAATAACAAGGAGCTGCGAAAATTAAAGTCAACGACTTTCGACTGGTCAAAACTCCCGAAATTCAGAAGTTATTGCACACCCGTGTTCTCCTTCTTCACATCGGTAAGCCAATTTTCATCCTGTACTTATGCATTTTATATACATATTCTAGGGTTACCCGCAAATTTTAGCTTTAAATGTGTATGAATCTACCTTTAATTAAGGCTCTACCTATAAACCACATTTACCATAATCATTCATACTCGTCTATGTAAAATATTTTTCCTTTAATTTTACCTGTACATATTGGCTCTGAAACCTCGGCAAAAATTAATCCTATTTTCTAATAAAAAATGAGGTTTTATTAAGATATGAAGACCGAACCCATATTTATTTATATAGATTTTAGCGTTCATTAATACCTACACAGATTTTTGCAGATATTGCTGAAACATTTTATTTTTTCTGAAGAATTTATGGAATCAATAACACTCAAAAGCCCAATAATTCCTGGCCGCAAGATGTCCAACACGCCCCGATTAGTAAGTCCTGACCTTTACTACCTGACGTTTGATTAGAATGTAGATTGTTTATCGATCAAACAACCATTCAAGGCACCTTCTGCTCAAGTAAAAGCACCCATTATTGGTTGTCAATACGAAGGATTTTAGTAAAAGATCAGCTGATATATTAGTCATTGTCAGGAGTATGAAGATAATTTAAGCAAACAGAAAATGTGTACACTCTGACCGATTTGTTGGTAAAACGTCCGATCGTAGACACTGCGTCATCTTAGCGCGGTTCCATGTATATCCCTAGTTCCATTAGTAAAAGAATACACGCAGTTATTGTGAGGTTTTGATCTTTTGTGAAAAAAATAAAATTAAATCTCAAAGAGAAGTAATATAAGATTTTAAGCGTCACAACTGAAAAATGATTGTATCCCAAGCGGAAATTACTCGATCCTCTTTCTCAACGTTCGCTCATAGAAACACCATAACAACGTTTCTCATTTTCTTAACTTGTTTTGCAAAAATACTGATTTTACTGTTAAATGCAATAAAAAAAAACAAAGAAAAGCCACCACCCGTAGTGGAAATCTAACCCACGACCCTTGGCACGGAGTACCAGACAAATATATATATACTAATTTGAACTCTAGTTGCTACTTGTGGTCAACCTCATAAGCAGGTTTTCTGCCTATATAGAGAGGGAGGATCCACGCTAAAACATTATTCGATAACACATCGGTAGAGGATGTACACTCTAAGTAACGTAATTTATTAACTTATTATTATATATCGCCTGTCTTTGCACTTGAATCACATTAACCTATTCCGATGGAATTTAGCTATTGATGATGCACTTATGAAATAATTTTTGAAACATTTCTTCAAACTCCATCGATCCTACCTAAACATATGTATAAATTAATTCAATTTTCGACAATTGAACCATCATCTAAATAGTGTTGTATGGATGGATCTATATCGGTAAGGAAATTGCTCAGGGTCGCCAAATGTTTGTACAAACAGATCGATATTGACCCTTGTCCACTTCAGCTCAGGAAGCATATAACATTAAACAGTAAGAAATCGAAGCTTTTTCACAGGTCATACAAGACTCGAGAATAGTGAAAACTTGTTCACATAACTAAACTAATGCCTAGTTTACACGAACTCTCAGCGCTTATAACTACGTGTAAACACTTTACTTTTTAGTGGCAATTGACAAATAGTTGTAAGCGTGGCTAATACAAGAGGAAGGAATCGATTCTTTAATACTTAGCGACAAGTAAGCTCCCCCACCACCATTCTACTTGTAACTTGTCACATCGTGTGAAAAGCGACTTTTCTACAGGTCACCACCCTTTTCTAGGAAGGATAGGGTTGATGCTTTTTCTTCTTTCGAAAAGAAAGCCATTTCCACTAGTGGGAAACGAACCCATGATCTTAGGCACGGAGTGTACACGCCTTAGCACTCACGTCCACGGAGCCTCTCAAAATAATTAATTTAAGTAACGGACGAGAAGAAGTCGTTCTGTGCAGACTAAGGATCGGCCATTCCCGACTCACTCACTTTACCTTATGACTAGACAGGACAGACCAACTTGTCTGTACTGTAATACACCACTTACCGTTAAACTCAGCCTGACAGACTGTAGACAAAGACAAAATGATAACATCCCACAAAACATGAACGAACTACTTACAGATGACAGTCACTACATCGGACAAATATTTGAATACCTCAGACATTTAAACATTTATGACCTCATCTAATTTCTCATGGACGAACTATATACGTATACAAATATAAATACAACTGATTGAGAACTAAAGCCAACCTCTACAATGAAGGGACTACGTCCTCTTCCTCTATTATTATTATTATTATTTTCTTATGTGAATTATTGCTTTATTTTAATACATTTGCGAAATAAGGCCACTTTGTTGTTGAGTCGCCATAGTTGCAAAAAAATAAATAAATAAAATAATTAATTTAAACAACTTTTATTTTTTTCAAATTTAAAGTAGAAATTATTAAAAAAATATAAAAGGACAATGACAGTTAAATTCATTCTGTAATTTTGGAAGCCCGGTGTTAAAGCTGCGCACTCCGTGCCGAAAGTCACGTATTCCATTTCCACTAGGAGTGGTGGCTTTCCTTTAGAAAAAAAAACGTCATCTTCCCTATCCTGGTCAGAAAAGGGTGGTAACCGGTAGATAACAAGCCGCAAAATCAGTGTTCTGAATAACTGTTAAAATAAAATAAATATTTTGTATTTACAAGGATTAATTTAAACACACGTTCTTCAGCGATATGGTGTAAACTAATCATCTATCTGAGGAATTCGCTTAGTTTTGCTGCTCCTACGTGACGGAATAGTTCAAATGAATAAAAAAAAACTAATATCCGATAAATTTAAATCAGCCTTTTAAGAAAAATAATACCAAAAATAAACGTCTCAAGTTTCCCGAGCTATTTGTGGGAGTAAATAGTTTGCTTTGAAGAGTTATTTGAGATTCCGTGAGTGGCCAGGAATTGCGGGAGTAGAAATAGGCTGATAAATTTAAGAGTTGGTATTGATTTTCAAGGAGATCGAGGTCACTGGTGAACGAACCTTGTCCTTCAAGGATCTCAGCTCCACCTTCCTAGGGCAATGGCGTTTCCGCACTTAGAGTGTTTTTTTTAACCTAATTATAATGAAATAGAAGAAAACAAAAAATAATGTAAAAGGAGAGAAAGAAAAGGACATATCGTCCCTACCATGTCAAACTAAATGTAAATATGAAAAATCTCGTTTTTCAGATTTGATACTTTACTCTTGAAATGCGGACGATAAGGCTTGTGGCAAATTGTCGAAACTCTAGCCTCTTTAGAATTTCCTGATATGCCTTAAATACAGTATCGAATATGACCATTTTCCCATATATTACTTAGTAAATGTATCGAATATGTACGTCGCTAGTTTGCTCCTAATCGACATACTTATGAGACCAAAAACTGACTTGCCAAACTAACACAAAATGGTATATTCGTTACTTTGATCACTAATACTATAGAATTAGTACAATGCATAATGTCGAATGCGTCACATTCGTTAGTTTGAATGTGTAAATATTTGTACAATTAATCTATCGGAATCAGCAAACTATCCAAAATACGATATTCGACAATTTCAAACGGCGATAGAAGAGAAATCACATATTAGCACCAAAATGCAAACTCACGAATATGATTTTAACAGTTTGTTCATAATTTCACCTTAAAATGATTAACAATATACATAGAAAAAAATATGTGAAATTGTCCTTTTTTAAAGGCGCTGATGTTGGAATCACTATTAAGTTTTATCTAGGCTCTCTTGAAGAGTACCGATTTCCATATTCGATAGTTTGACATGGTAGGGATGATATTTGCTCAATCCAAATACCCCAACTATCCACTTCACTTACTCAGAATAATGCAAAATTGAAGGCAGTCAGAATTACTTAGCGATGGGTAGCTAGCGTCTGAGAATCACCTTGCGGAAATAACTAACGACTGAGAATCACTTTGCGGGGAATAACCAGCTAATGAGAATCCCGTTTGGGAGGGTAACCAGTGATTGAGAATCTCGCCACGGCGGAAATCTAGTGACCAAGAATCACGTCCCGGAGCATAACTAGCGACTCAGAACCACTTTAGGGGTAACCTGCGACTCCGAATCGCGTTATGGGATGGTAACCTGTGATTGTGAATCTCGCTGCGGCGGAAATCTAGTGGCTAAGAATCACGTCCCGGAGCATAACCAGCGACTGAGAACCACTTTAGGGGTAACCAGCGACTCCGAATCGCTTTTTGGGATGGTAACCAGTGGTTGAGAATCTCGCTGCGGCGGAAATCTAGTGACTAAGAATCATGTCCCGGAGCAGAACCAGCGACTCAGAACCACTTTAGGGGTAACCAGCGACTTCGAATCGCGTTGTGGGAGGGTAACCAGTGTTTGAGAATCTCGCTGCGGCGGAAAACCAGCGACTCAGAACTCAGCGATTGAAAATCGCGTTCCGGGGAGCAGTGATTGAGAATCTCGTTGTAAGGTGTAACCAGCGACTGAGAAACTCGCTGCGGTGGAAAATCAGCGACTAAGAATCACGTTCCGGAGGATAACCAGCAACTGAGGACCCCTTTGTAGGGGTTGCCAGCGACTGAGAATCTCGATGCGGATTTAACTAGCAGCTGAGAATCACTTCGAGTCGTTTAGCACCTGTTATTTCTAATCAACTCTCTTCTGTTATTTCTAGCATCTCTTATTGCATGGTAAGGTAGGGAAATGTTTGCAGCGAGGAGGAAGGATCCTATAAAAACAGGGGGAAATGTGGTTCAATAGAAGCAGGATCCTTCCTAATGAAGCCTTGTATTTACTTTATTTCGTTATGATATACAGTGGAATGTCTCATTCCTCCTACGTAAGGAAAGTTCTTATCTTGTTGATAACCAGGGTCATGTGTCCTGATAACAAACTGTCAGATTCCCCCTATCATGTTCGCATGGGGGGCGTTACGAAGAGGTGATACTCTATTCGTGATAACAGAGGGAACGTTGTGATGGTCTAATTGATAGAATCAAAGACAGGCTCTCACTATGGTGAACCGCCTCGGACCAATGGTGTTGTTCGTTGGTGTAGTTGGGACAGTGTCCGTTAGAAGCGCATATAGTGTTTCCCGTAGCTCATTAAACGTTTTTGTAAATTGCAGAATAGAAGCAAAGGCGGCTTTAGACAAACATTACTGGGGGGGGGGGGCTACTTTAGTATGGGCGTGCCTGGGGTGTAGAATCAAATTTTTATAACCAGGCACTGGGAAACCCTTAAGGAAGTATTTGATAAACAATTAATATTTCTAACTTAATGGAAAGATATTGTGAATTTTCATTCTGGGGGGCTAAGCCCACCCCTTTAGCCGCCACTGAATAGAATAGAGATTGAATATTTCTCTCTGAAGTTCGAAATTGAACTTTTCTGCCTATGTAAATGGGCTATGTTAATCATGTTTTTTTTTTTTCATTTCTGTCCAAGTCTATTTTCAGTGGGTATCAATTCTTCTCTTCTATTTTATGTGTGATATGGAAGGCCATTCATCGATGCTCTGTTTTATGAGTCACTGTTTATTATCAGTTGTCAAGTTTTTACAGTCATTTTGCCTTTTCTGGAGGATTTGATATTTAGCTTGCCTTGTGAGGTCTTTGTGAATAAAGACAAAAATACTTTATTATAAAGAATTATAACACAACCCGCTACTAGTGATATCTTACAGAACACTTGAATCATCCAATACCAATGGAACATTTAACACATTCGACCTCTTGCAGTAAAACAGTTTGAGAAACAAGATATTACTAATTTCCAAACAGAATCAATATGTACAGACTCATACTGCAAGGCTCATTAAATACATAAAATTCAGCACTCTCCAAATACAAAGAGTACCTAATTCAATCATAATATCTATTTATTTATTTAAATTTTAACGTCCATTTATTATTAACTACAAATTTTAGGACGGGTTATCTATAGGTTACCACCCTTTTCTAGCCAGGATAGGGGTGATGCCTTTTCTTTTTTTCAAAAGAAAAGCCACCACCCCTAGTGGGAATCGAACCCACGACCTTTGGCACGGAGTGTTAAGTGCACACGCCTTAACCCTCACGGCCATCGGGTCTCCTCATAATATCTAAAACATACTTATTGGATCTAAAATGAAATTACATCCTAAAATACAGCAATGGATAAAATACAAAAAATGGCAATTTTTTTTTTTTTTTATTAACTTTTGTGCATCAGCAGCAGAGGTCATTAGCAAAGCAAAGTGGCAATTATAATTAGTTTTATTTACAAGCAAACACTGTCTTCACTTTACAACATACAGAAAGCTATTTAAAGACACTAACACTCATACAACATACAACTTTCATAAATAGACATACATACAACAATCTTTTGGCTGTCAGGAATTGAAGACTTGGGACTTGTACGATTGCCAACCTACCAGCAAATTAGCTACAAAGTACTTAAAAATTAAAATGATATATAAATTATATATAGTGATATTTTTGACTAACTTTATTTCAATTTTTTTAAGATAATTAAATCCTTTTAGATGCCCAGAGAATCTAATTTCCATTATCTAATTGTTTTAAACATTGGTGACGTGATGGACATGAGAGCTCAGGTGCAAACATTCCGAACCTAGTGTTATAAGAGTAGCTTCGATTCCCTCTAGGGGTAGTAGCTTTTCATTCATAAAAGGGAGAGGTGGCGTCCCTCCGCCTGCTAAAAAAGGGTGGCAACCTGTAGACTACCCATTAAAAAAATTGTTTGTAATTGAAAAAGGCTGTGTTAAAATTAAAATAAATACCTTTTAAAATACCACATAACACGATCTATGGCCCAAACATATGTAAACTGTTACCAGAGTGCTATTATTTCCTCTTTTATTTTAATATCAGTATAAGCGATAAAGAAAATTTGGATAATTAATGTCTACACGATAAACAAGTGTTTTAATTAATAGCAAATACTAGGATATAAACCGCGTGCATGTTTGTAATCAATTACACTAGCAGCAAAAAAACATTAACTATTGATGTAACAGTAATTACTTCTCAATACAGAAATTCAAGGTCAAACCCTTTACAGTCAACACGGCTGCAAATGTTTTTTGAAAAAGATAAGCTTAACTAGAATGAGAGTAAAATAAACTAAGTTTAATTACTAAATATGTACAATACAAAGGTATTGATCTTCGGGGTTCAGTCTTGCGATTAAATAAAAACTACATTTAAAGTTAAAATGAGTTTATTTATGCCAACGTTTTGGCTTGATATGCAAGCCTTCTTCAGGACTATTTAGAAGAGGGGGAACTGGCCCATTTTGTGGAGGCTACATTTCGTGAGAAAGGCTTGTATATCAGGCCAAAATGTAGGCATAAATAAACTAATTTTAATTACAAAATGTAGTTTTTATTAAATCAAAAGACCGAATATCTTCTCAATGTATAATATGAAATAATTTGTAACATTCATTTTCATTTAATCATAGCTCAGTTATAATAAATCTTATTCTATCTTTCTAGTTTATATAAATTAAAAGTATTTAATTATTAATTATTTATTCAATAGAGTTATGAAAATATGATTTATTAATTCACAAAAAGGGTGTTTCACCAAGCTGACTGATATCGGTTATTATAAAATAAATAAATGTTACCGTATATCTACATTTTTATATCTATCTATCTATCTTTCTATGTGTATATATATATATATATATATATATATATATATATATATAATATTTTAATTGTTATGTGTTCTGTAGCTGATTTGCTTGTACGTTGGTAGACGTATGAGTCCCAGGTTTTCAATACCTGGCAGCAAAAATATTTTTTTTTTTTTTTTTAGCACTTTCCTCCGAAGGAAAGTAGCTATTGAGGTTGGACTCATGACGGAATTTTTGAAAAATTTCTTTAAATCTTTATCGATCCTACCTAGTAGACACCGAAAATGACCCCCGTTAAAATTTATATATATCTATATATATATATATATATATATGCATATAGAAAAGGTTAAGTGCGGTTATCCAATAGCGATCTCAAAAATTAGATATCTCGCATTTTAGGGAAATTAATTAAATATTTTTCAAGTTTAATAGCTTTAAAATATTTAAAAACAGTAATTTTGAAACAAAACCAGGAGAAAATAAAAAAAAAAGCAGTGAAAATACTGTGTATAGATGTAACATCTCTAAAATATGAAAAGGCCACCTGACATCTCACCAACTAAAAAAAGGGTCCGGCAACGGCAAGATTATGGTACAGGTACAGGCTTATTTTTCAATAAAGAGGTGGAGGAAAAAATTAAATTTATAACTATAACCAGAGAGGATGGTGATAGCTTAGCTAAGATCTCGCCGTTCCTTTTATACAAAGTAATCAATGGGCTCGCAGGCAGACCTAAATCTGTTAAAAAATTGAGGAATGGAAGTCTCCTAATCGAAGCTTCAAATGCTCAAAATGCAGAAAAACTTCTAAATATAAAAAATATAGGAGATAGCATTCGAGTTGAGTCTAAGCCCCATGAAAAATTAAATCAGTCAATAGGAATAATCTATAATAGGGACTTAGACGAAATATCGGAGGATGAAATTAAGGAGGAATTAAAGGCTCAAAATGTAGTCGAAGTAAAAAGAATAATATCAAAAAGGAATGGGACTGAGATAAAAACAAATCTTTATAAATTAACTTTCAATCAACCCAAGCTCCCACGGGACATAAACATTGGGTTTGACAAAGTAGAAGTAAGGTTGTATATACCTAATCCTATAAGGTGCGTACAATGTTTTCAATTTGGCCATTTCATACAAAACTGCAAAAGCGAATCCCTCTGCTATTTTTGTGCCGGGAAGAAACACAATGGGATATGTAACACTCCTACACCTACCTGTGTAAATTGTAAATTATCTCATCCAAGCACAAGTAGAGATTGTCCAAAATTTCTTGAAGAAAGGAAAATAAAAGAGATTCAATTTACAGAAAAAGTTCCCTATCACATTGCAAAAAAGATTTACAAAGAAAAAGAAGCTCCAAAATTTAGCCGATCTTTTGCGAACATAGTAGGAAATGCTGAAAATTTATTAAAAAACTCAAATAAAAAAGAAATAGCGTGTCAAACAGACGCTATCTTCACTGCATCATTAGAATTGGCTGATAGCGCTATCACTGCTGCCGATAAGAAATCTGATAAGCCTGCGCAGACTCAGGCTACCCCTCCACAACCCCTTACCCCTCTCCTACCCCGCACCCCTATCCCAAGGAGAACCCCTCCACCATCCCCTCCTAAACCTCCCTTCCCCTCCTCATCACCCCTCTGTGACAAGGACTCCCTCCTTGCTCCTAGAGATAAGATTAGAACTCCGTCTCCTGCTACTCTGGATGTCCCAGCGTCTGAGGAGACATCGTTCAAAACTGAAAATGACTGGAAGCAAGATTCACGTTTTCGTCGAAATAGAAAAAAATCTATTGACAAAACAGAATTCAGCCCCGCACACGTTGAATATATGGCAACTGAGGACGAAACAAGCAGCGATGATCCAGAAATCGCCTTTTAATATCCCATTTACTTATTTATTTTATATATATATTTTATTTATTTTATTTATTTTTTTTTTTTTTATTTTTTTTTTTTTTCTATTTCTCTTTTATATGGAGCTCCCGCTAAAAGTAACAACTTCATACAAAGAAACAAATATACCTAGCAAAGCTCATAACACAAAGGATTACCACATCTTAAAACACATTAGCGCTACCGGGTTGATTTTTCAACCAAAATATTTATTACAACTATGACAACTATATCTTGGAACTGTAATGGATTAAGGACCCAATATGAGGAACTGAAACTGCTATTGAATGACCATAATCCAGTAATATTGTGTCTTCAGGAAACTCACCTCCGCAGCAACATGAAATTCAACCTCAGGAAATTTATCTGTTATAGGAAAGACAAGGAAGATGGCCTACAAGCTTCAGGAGGAGTGATGACATGTGTCAGTAGTGACTATCACTCGGAGATATTAGCAGTTCCTACTCAACTTCAAGCCCTCGCTGTTAGGGTACACCTCCCCACTATGCCTATCACCATCCTCAACATATATCTGCCACCTACTGAGCCCATACAAGAGGCACATATTCTAACACTTATCAATAACCTGCCACAGCCATTCATAGTTACAGGAGATTTAAATGGTTCTCACCATTCTTGGTCCCCAGCGCCATCCAATACCAGAGGAAATATTATTAGGAGGATTATAGATTCCTCCGACTGTGTGCTGATGAATAATGGTAAAATCACTTACATAAGCCCAGCATATGGAACGCCGTCAGCACTTGACCTCACCTTCTGCTCAGCCAACCTCATATTCCATTATTTCTGGGACACATGCCCTGAACAATATGGCAGTGACCATTTTCCAATCAAACTATCAATGAACTTAGAGCTACCTAGCTTTAACAGGTATCCTAAATGGATAGTAGATAGGGCAGACTGGACCACGTACAAAATGCTTTCATTGATAAATTCGGCCGACCTTCCACAGGGATTGGAATCCAAAATAGAGCACATCAGGAGTATATTATATAATGCAGGTTCTCAAACTATACCTAGGACTTCTGGTCAGCCCAAGAAAAACTTTGCATGTTGGTATGACCAAGAATGCAGCGTTCTCAAGAACTTAAGGAACCGAGCGCTCAGAAAATTTCAAAATGACTGTTCCCATGAAAATTTAATAAAATATAAGGAAGCAAAATCAAAATTAAGGCGGCTAGTCAAGAAAAAAAGGCGCGAATCGTGGCGGATGTACCTTGAAACTATCAACGTTAACACCCCGATCAGAACAATCTGGAAAAAGATCAATAGTATAACAGGCACCAAAACAGTAGAAAATCCTATTCTCAATATAAACGGAATAATAACATCAGACCCTCAACAAATTTCAGAAGCGTTTGTAGAGCACTTTGCTGCAATATCAAACAGACCAGAAACCAATAATGATGAACTGTATTGTCAACAAATAAACTTCGATGAAGGAGCACAAGAAGGAGGTGTAGACTACAATCGCCCCATCACCTATCAAGAAATTATGAACGCCATTTATGAACTAAAAGAATCCGCTCCTGGTCCAGATGACATTCACAACCTCATGCTCAAAAACGCCGCACCAGAAACTATAGAAGCTCTGAAGACAACATTTAATGAAATATGGACTGGATCTGAATTCCCTGAATCGTGGGGAGAATCCATTATCATTCCTATAATGAAATCAGGAAAAGATAAGCTATCTATCCACAGCTATAGGCCTATCTCACTGACTAGCTGCATATGCAAACTCATGGAAAAAGTAGTAAGTAGAAGACTTTCGTGGGTCATAGAAAAATCCAAACTGCTCACTCCAGCACAGTGCGGCTTTCGTAAAGGTCGATCCACGCTGGATCATCTAGTCAGCCTTGAAGCTGAGATTTTGAATGCCTTCATGGAGGGGAAAGAATCCATAGGAATGTTTTTTGATGTCGAAAAAGCGTACGATACGATTAAAAGAAGCAATATCTTAAAGCAACTCCACATCTGGGGATTCAGAGGCCACCTCCCAAACTTTATTAAAAAATTTCTTGCTCGCCGACACATCATAGTGAGAGTTGGGGGATCACATTCGAGCAGAAAATCAACACAAGCAGGAATTCCCCAGGGAAGTGTTTTGAGCTGCATCCTCTTTGCCGTTGCCATCAATTCTGTATCACAAGTGATACCCAGACCAATGAGAGCATTTATATTTGTGGATGACATAAATATATTACTGAAATTCCATAACATAGAATGGGCAGGTCAATTTATACAAAGAGTATTGAATAAACTTCAAGCCTGGGCAGAGGATAACTCCATAAAATTTTCAACTGAGAAGAGTAAGTGTATACTGTTTTCAAGAAAGAGGAATTCAAGCCACAACCCAATACTGCTTTTAAATAATTCACAATTATCGTTTCATGAGGATGCCAGGTTTTTGGGACTAACCATTGATAAGAAGTTGACATGGAGAACACACATCAAACAGTTGAAGGAGGACTGCCTGAAGCGGATGAATTTAATGAAAGTGCTAACCAGGGCAACATGGGGTGCAGATAGGAAGTCCATGATAATGTTGTATAAAAGCGTGATCCAGTCCAAACTAGACTATGGCAGTATCGTATATTCGTCTGCAAAATCATCCCTTCTCCTCAATATAGATACAGTTCTCCACACAGGGCTCCGCCTCGCAACAGGGGCCTTCAGAACCAGTCCAGTTATTAGTTTATGTGCAGAGTCAGGAGTGCCGCCACTCATCTTTCGACGACAGGAACTCGCCAGTACCTATCTCGGGAGATTGAACAACCAACCTTCAAACCCAGCCTACAAGTTTGTTATGAACCCCCTACATACAAGGCTTTATGCAGAGAAACCACGTCACCCAGCTCCTCTAGGGATCAGGCAAACAAATTTTATAAATAATATCCGACATTTAAAGAACGAAGGCCATGAATATGCAACAGAACCATGGAGCCCATCAAAAATAAAAATTGACCTTACCCTCAGGAAGTACAATAAAGACATACCTGTTACCAAACAAAATGAATTTAAAAAAATCTGTCTCAAACACCCAAATAGCATCCTGATCTACACAGATGGCTCAAAGAAAGGAGATATGACTGGATGCGCAATAGTACACCACGACCAGATAATTAAACAGAAGCTCCACCCCTCAGCCTCAATCTATACAGCAGAATTACAAGCAATAGCCACTGCAATCTATAAAGCAATAGAATCTACAGAAACCAACTTCATAATTTGCACAGACTCCCTCTCTTCCATCAATAGCATATACCGTACAACCAAAGAAGGGATAGTACTAAATAAAATAAAGCACTACCTCAGAATCATAGGGGAACAAAATAAATCCATCACATTTTTATGGACGCCATCTCATGTAGGCATTGAGAACAATGAAAAGGCAGACAAAGCAGCAAAAGAGGCGGCACAAATGCACACCCAACCACTACCACTATTTGAAAGTGATGACCTTAAGTCCTGGTTGAAGCAGAAAGTAAAGAAAGAGTGGGAAAATGGCTGGGTCTCACAACCTCTCACAAACAAACTGAGATGCATAAAAAATACAACAAAAGTATGGGAGAGCTCATGCCGGGTAAATAGGAGGGAGGAAGTTGTCCTTACAAGAATGAGAATAGGTCACACGTTGCTCACCCATGGACATCTCATCACCAAGGACCCTGCACCAACCTGCTGTGGGGGAGTTCTCACTGTCCACCACATTATAGAAGAATGCCCAAAGTACAGAACAAATTTTAATAAACATAACCTGCCAAGGACTCTTTCATGCACACTTGGTGACTCAAGGGACATGAATAACAAATTAATAAAAGTCCTAAAAGAAGTGGGGCTCTTTCAACAAATATAATTAAATTAATAATATAACTCAGTGGTGAACTGGCACGGGAGGAAAATAAAATAAAAGCAAAAACAATAGCAAAAATAGTTGTAAATGAAATGTAAATATACAAATGTAGGGATACGTTGTGTAAATATGTAAATAAACATTACTGGGGCGTAAAGACTCAAGGAGGAGTTGATCGTCCTCAGGGAGCGATACTACTACTACTATATATGCATATATATATATGTGTCTGTTAACACGATAGCGGCCAGAGTTTTTGTTTTTTCGTCACGAAACTTGGTATATAGCATTCAATTAGCAAACGATTGAACGAGTTCGTTAACCACTAAAGTCGGTCCACCGGAAGGGGGGGTTTACCCCGAACCCAAAACACTTATTTGACTATGTCAGCCATAATATTTGTTATATTTCAACGAAACTTGGTATTCGTAATGGTAATATAGAGAGAAAAGTGAAATATAAAAATGAACTATATCGGTTCATTACAAGGGGGGGTTTACTCCGGACCCACAATACCAATTCGCCACTACCAGCCGTGATTTTTGGTATATTTCGACGAAACTCGGTATTCGTAGTGCTAATCCACAGGTAAATGTGTGTTGTAAAAATAAACTAAATCGGTTCATTAGAAGGGGGGGTTTACTCCGGACCCAAATTCCTAATATACTCATACCGGTCGTAATTTCTGCTGTATTGTAACGAAACGCGGTATACGTCGTGGGTAACTCATTAGAAAGAAGTGTTGTAAAAATGAGCTGAATCGGTCAATCGGAAAGCGGGGGTTTAATTTGTAATATATTTGAATAGAAAAGCCGGCAGACGTAGGTTCACAAAGCCGCCGCAAGGAGCGCTTTCTACCACTAGAGGTATCCTGTTCCTGCGTTAGATCAAAATACGATAATATGAGGATTTTTGTATTTATTACGTAGTGTAGTAGGTACCATGTGTAAACATAACTCTGGAAGCAGATTAATAATTGATCAGTTACTCATTACAAAATTAGAACTATTCACGTTTTTATTTTATTTATGTAGGATATTTTAAGCAAATTCTGGAAAGCAGTCTACACTACCCAAATTCTGAGGAAAGTGCTTAGTTATGCAGCTCCTGCGTGACGGACTTTTTTTTTTTTTTTACGGTGCACAGACATCTGGGCCATTAGTACCGACATCCATGGTAAAGCGAGGAATTTTCTCAACAAGCCGTGAGATGAGAAACTTCCTGCTGGCAGTGGTACTCCAACCCACCATCTTTAAGGCTTTAGCCACTAGACCACGGGGAGACCCCCCAAAAGATTGTTGTATGTATGTCTACGTATGTAAGTTGAATGTTGTGGATGTATGAGTGTTGGTATATTTATATAGCTTTCTGTATGTTCGATAGTGAAGGGAGTGTTTTCATGTAAATAAAACTAATTATAATTGCCATTTTGCATATTTGACCCGTTGCTGTAGTTTAGAATGTAAGTTGTTTTACGATCGAAGAAGTATGTTTTGGTTAGTTTGACTCTTTTATTTAGTGAATGATGTATTTTGTGTATTTAATGAGCCATAGAGTAGTCTGTATTTATTGGTTCTGTTTGAAAATTAGTAATATCTTCTTTCTTCAAGTGTCTTACAGCAAGAGTTTGAATGTGTTTAATGTTCCATCGGTATTCTATGATATGAGTGTTCTGTAAGATTTCACTAGTAAAATTCGTTGTGTTATAATTCGTTGTAATAAAGCATTTTGTCGATTCATTATTCACAGGGACCTTAGGAGACAAGCTAAAAATCAAATCCTCTAGTAACAGCAAAATGATTGAGCAAACTTGAAGACTGACAATAAACTGCGACTCATAAAACAGAGCATCAATGAATGGCCTTCCAGTCACACATGAAATAGAAGAGGAGAATTGATACACGTTAGATTTAGAATTGAACACACATGAACAACACACAATTACTTAATCACCATAGCCCATTCAGATAGATGGAAAAGTTCAATGGCGCATGCGCGAACCTAATGGGGGGGGGGCGAGGTTAGCTCAGTAGTAGAGCACTGGACTTATATGCTGGAGGACTCGAGTTCAAATCTCGAGCAAGCACTAAAGATTGTTATCTTCTAGTGTCTTCGTTCATGGGTTGAATTCGGCCTCCCTGATTGTCGAAGCAGCAAAAGGGAAAAATCAGACGGGTAGAGCATAGTCCTGACCACACTATCTTCCTAGTGTGCTGTATGGTCATGAATCAGATACCTCTATAGTATCTGCCCCTCAGGGCCCTCGTGGCCTGTTACGGGACTGATTTCCTGATGTGCGAACCTCAGAGAGAAATATTCAATATCATGTCTCTTTAAAAATTTCCAAAGGTATTTAATGAACTACACTTTACGTGAAACACTACAAGCAGGGAAGGCTTTGATACCTCAAATATCTCAGGAAACACTAAAATATCTCAACCTTTAGATATCACTTTTCATTACAATCTTTAGTTTTGGCTGAAACTTTAGAAGAATGTTATAATATAATGTAAGACAAAATTGTATTATGTTCTACAAGAATTGGCCATTCACGACTGACATACTTACATCTTATGATGAGACAGGAGTGATCGAAATGAGTACATTGAGACTTACCTCTGACTATAATGCACATACGGACAGAATGTTTGCAGACACTACCACTCATTATGATAGGAGCAAATTTATTGTACAAATATTCAATTAACTTAACAAGACAAATATACTTGACAGATTATAGCAAATAAACCTTGACAGGAGGAAAAAAACAGCAAAATAAATGAAGAAGAGGAAAAAAATTTGTTAAAATCCAGAGATAAATTGTTCTCTATATCATTAAAATATTAAAATTATTCTCACACCATTCTAAAATCATATTTACAAACTCACAAGATCATCCTACCATAAATACATATAACCTAGCTGCAACAGCTTAATAAATAATATCGATGCTCAAAGCAATAAGTTGGTAAGTTGGAAAATGGGCAAAATGAGTTAAGTGCACAGTGATAATCTCCTAAGACTCATGGATAGAGTAAAGATCTCATTAACTCACAGCCTTCGTTGTTTTTGGCTTATATAAATGTTCGTTTGTTGGTATCAGGTAAAATATTGTCTGTTCTCTGTTAAAGAGCTACCCTGAAATGCTGCGATTTTGAACTTTCCTAGTTATTCCGTATGACCATCAAAATATGTAAATTGTTTTACCTGAAATGTGCCTTTCTGGCAGCCACTACTGGCTGCACCGCATGTTGAATTGGATACCGCACAATCACAGACCCCTCCAATGCATCTAGAATTAGGATCTGCACGAGCACACTGTCTATCTGATGTGCACGGCAGCCCGAGGGATACTGGACCTCCTTCTTCTTCCCCTCTTCGCCATACAACACCTGTGGCAAAAATATTTTTTTTTAAATAAAGAGTAAAGAAACGGCCAATCTTCACAGCTTGAAAAACTTATTTCATGCTAGCAGAGAGCTATTGAGACATGGTCTCATCCTCAGAGCACATGCGCACACCATAACAAATTAAAAATTAATCTATACTAATTATTATATTATAAGATGGTGACCCTATTTTTCAATATATTTATGTGGCAGAAGGTCAAATTTCAAAACAATACACTTCTTTCACTACTCCTTTATTCTTCTCTATATGTTTCTCATCTTTATGACGCCTCTTCATATAGGAGTGCTTAAAATAATTTATTGCTGCCAAGTACCTTGGCGACGTCTAGACTGATAAGATCAACAATGTCTACTACGTATCAACTGTTAAAAATCGATCGTTTTAGGGTAAATGTCGAATTTTCAAAATAAGTCTTTGTCATTTTATAAAATAATTCATTTGGGGACCCGGTGGCCATGAGTGTTAAGGCATAAGTCCTATCCTGGCTAGAAAAGGGTGCTAACCTATAGATAACCCGTCCCAAAATTCTTAGTTAATAATAATAGACATTGCAGGATAATTGAGCGGATGTCTATATCATTTTTCTTTATTATATTAAGGAAGAATTTCCTTACAATCCTCATGCCACTTAAGTATACAGATTTCTGAGTACTATTCTAAAGCTGTCTGCCAAAACAATTATTATGCAAGAATTTCCTTAAATCCATTTTTATCATCCCATTATTTGAAACAACTATAGGCATAACTTTAATATCTTGCATTTCAAAGGATAATTCCTTATATTTTTTTTTTTTTTATTTTCCTTATGACTGTACTACAGTTATTGCTGACATTATTGACGGCTATGTGTATGATGCATGCTTTCTTATCATTTTTCTCAACTAAGGTAATATCTGATCTGTTATGACTCCAACTTGTCTGTTAAAGTGAGTATGCTTATCTTATTTTAAAATTTTGTCATCAAATTAGTTAAAGAATACCTCATTAAATGACCTTTACATAGAAGGAAATAAATTCTAGGCTAGATATGAGGTAGACAAAGCTTTATGTCAGTTTTCAGCGCGTTTTCTCCGGTGGTTCAAATTTATTCACACACACACACACACACACCCACACACACCCACACATACACACACACACACACATACATATATATATATATATATATATATATATATATATATATATATATATGTATATATACACATACATTTGAATTGCTGTTCCGTGGCCCTAGGAAAATATTCTTCACAAGCAGTCAAATGAAATCGGATTTTGCTGAAGCAAAACTAACACTGGAGTAAAATTGGATTTTTTTAACACAAGAATTTTTTAAATTATGTTTTGTATTTAATATATAAGTCCTGAAAGATCAACATGTCACATCAATAATATGCATTGGCGCATATAAGGGCTCCACCCCAAAAGTTTGATTTAATTGGTAAAAATATGTCATGATGACCCGAAATTCAACCCAATCCCCCAATTATTTTATATAAGTCCAAGATAATATGTACGTAACAGTTAAACATATACTTGTCCAATCCCTCCTTAGGTTGAAGTTGTACCTACCATGGGACATACTAACCTACTTACTGACAGCAGTCATCATATTGAAACAATAACTAAACATTTGAAAAATGTAGAAAAGTACTAAAAAATATAAAACATCCATTATTTCTCTTATTTCAGCATTGAATGATTTCATAGTTAATTTTTTTAATATTTCATTTTATTTTATTTATTTGGTTGGATTTGCCTTTTTTACTTTTAATATATTTTGTATTTTGCAACACTAACATACAATAAATATTCTTACAAATAATAAATATCCCTATGAACAGCCCTTAACCAGAGAAGAGTCATTTGATGCCATTCATCGCATAAGTGGAGTATCAAAAAAATGTCATAATTCATCATAAAATAAAATAATAATAATATGAATTAAAATCTAGTGGGATGAATGGCTGTACTCTTCATCACAATGAATCAGACATTCTCAGCGTTGTCAACCAAAACAAGACTGCTGATATAAATTATTTATTAGTACCGGATGATAAACATTATTGGAAAGCATATACCGAGAAAATGAGTAAATATTAAGATGGCCATTGAGTTGAAGGATCTCTAAAAATTTAATTTCTCGAGAATAACTGCAATTGTCATGTCAACCAACAGATTGATTCCCAGTACAACAGTGAATGCCACCAAATTACAAATGGTATCGAACATGCTTGTTATATTATTTCACCTAGCAGCACTGTTTTATACTGTTAAAATCGTAAGAACATTTTTAAATGCCCACAATGAATATGAGAGAAAAATCCAATAATGTTTCCTAGTTGGAATTATACATAAATGTGACCCCACCCCTTTAATAATATTATATCGGTTTAATTAATATCTGTGTATACTCCAATATTAGTACAATTGATTATTTTAGTTACCTATCTGAGGTTTAGGTTTTGCCCTGAGAGGTGTTAGATTCTGATGGGGATGCGGCAAGCATCTGTCGCCCTTGGATCTGCCTCTACATGAACATCTACCAAACAGCTTCGGTATTAGGAACTCACATTGAGACTCTGGGTCCCACATTTTACAGTGGCTGTTGCTGTAGCACACCTCACCAACACGTGCAGCTGAAACAAAAAAAAAAAAAATTAGATAAGTATTGCTATAATATTTTGATTGTAAATTTTTTAGCTGTTTGGTTTTTATTGACATATTACAGATGATAAGTCACTATTTAATTTCGATTTTTAAAAGTGACAACAAATTCCAATTATTTGGTACTTACTTATTAGTTCCACCAAATCTAGGTCAGAGGTCTGGGTCATCAGCGCAGCATGGGCGTATATAGAAAATAATTTCGGAGGGGGCTGGGAAAATTTCGGGGGGGGGGGGGGCTGAGACCATTTCCGGTTTATGGAATACTAACAATTTAGGTCTTGGAAGAGTTTTAGCCAACTAAAACGCTATTACTCCCAAAATAGAATATTTTTTATGAACTAAATGATCTTATTTAATTTATTTTTAAGGGTTTTCTGACATTTTTACCGATAAAATCAAAATTTCGGGAGGAGCTGCAGCCACCCTTATATACGCCCATGCATCGCAGGCACAGAAGTCAATTGAATTTTTGCCAATATGGCCACGGAAAGACCTTTTATGTCTTTTGTTTCAACAAGTTTGGTTGACTATAGTCTCGATATAACCTTGAGCTAGCGGAAACGCGTAACACTTAAGTTAATGGCATACTTGGTACACGTTTCCGCTCCCTTCGCTCGCTCAAGGTTATATCGAAATTCTAGTTAGTCCAACTCGTTCATAATATAGATCACTGGTTTTTCGGTGGAATATGGGCCGATATACAATTTAAAATGGCTTCAAAACTGTCTCTTTTTTTCCTTACTATTATGTTGTTGCCATAATAACGGTCATATTACCCAAAATTCCAATGACTTATGCGCCTGCGCACATAACCCAGATCTCTGACCTAGATGTGGAGGAGCTAATACGTAAGTACCAATTATTTTTTTATTTTCTAGGCAGAAGATTAATTAATATTACTATATTCACTAATTATTAATTTTATTAAAAACTGCTGAACCAGTTTCACGTTCGATTATGATCTTCAAATGCGCTGACACTAATTGCATCCTAATTCTACACTCTCGCAGTAGGAAGGCGATGAGGAAAATCTTCTGCTCCATATGACATATGGAGTTTGGGTGTAAAGAAATGCCCTAAATAATAAAAAAAAAAAAAATCATTTAATTTCGTTAAAAGTTGCAAATACTTGATCTGATTTCTAGACGTTTTCGTTTTAATATTAGTCGAATATAGAAAGCTAAAAAAATCGGAAATTGAAGCCTTCTAAATGGTATTGGACATTCTGATGGTATTTATTGAATACAATAAATACTATTGTTACTACTTATACATAAGTAGTAACAATAGTATCCAAACGATACTCTGCTCAATTGTAACACAATACCTGTACACTGCATAATTATGAAAATCATTCACATATTTAAAATAGTACGGTTATAAACAAATATGACGTCATGGGCGTACATAGAAAATAATTTCGGGTGGCTGGGAGAATTTCGGGGGGGGGGGGGCTGAGAGCATTTGGGGATATGGATTACTAACAATCTAGAACTTGGAATAGTTAGCCGTTTTAATTAGCCGATTAAAACGCTATTACACCCATAAAAATTTATTTTTCCAAACTAAATGATCTTATTTAATTTATTTTTAAGGTTTTTATGACACATTTTTACCGATTTCGGAGGGGGGGGGGGTTAAGGGGTCCGTGAAGATTTTTGGACAAGGTAAATCATCTCGGAGGCCCTGCCATTGGGGTGCGTAGAAAATAATTTCGGGAGGGGCTGGGAGAATTACGGCGGGGGGGGGGCTGAGAGCATTTGAAGGTATCGAATTCTAACAATCTAGAACTTGGAATAGTTAGCCAATTAAAACGCTATTAAACCCAAAACAAATTATTTTTTTTTGTAACTAAGTGATCTTATTTAATTTATTTTTATGGTTTTATGGCACATTTTTACTAATTTCGGGGGGGGGGGGGCTGCAGCCTCCTCAGCTCTTCCCCTTATATACGCCTATAGGCCCTGCTACAGCTGCATTACTTCTAAAATTGCTAAAAAATAGTCCAATCGCTTTTAACGTTTAGTAAATCATTGTGAATGTAAACATTATTTAATCCCTTATAACACCTTTAGAAATAGGAGTTTTATCGTAGATACTTACTTAAGGAGTTATTTCCCGCGGGAAATGAGATAAATAAATGGCGGGAAAGAGGTGTAATAAAGGCGGTAATGCTAATTCTGAGCGACGATTCCTAAGCGTCGCGTGTCGACGGTAGTTTATTCAAGAGCCAATAGTACTGACCCCGAAGAGGACAAGTAGCTGATAAGCTGCCTAGATATATCACAGCGATTTAGTACTACACTCTACAAACAATTTCATTTGACGAGCCTCCCACAAACAGAGATGTTTATCACTTAGTGCCTTATCTTTATCATTATCTGTTATCATTCCCAATACTCATCTCTGTTTATTTGATTAGGACACCGCTAGTAGATGTAAGTAATCAAGTATGATTACATCAGGCTGTACCGGATGAAATGTCAGTTTTGTTTACTTTGCGGTTTAATCCTTTCCCTTTTTTATTTCATTATTTACAAACATCATTGTTATTCATATAGAATTAAAGCTCTTTTATTCCTATTATTTAATTAGTAACTTGTGTACTGTGTTGTGAGAACGATCCTCTGAGAAAAAAATAAAACTTAAATTATGACTTCAAAGGAAATCCGTATTATTTTTCGTTATGAATTTAAGCTCGGTCATAGCGCTGCTGAGGCGTGTATGAAGATTAACACGGCGTTCGGGGAGGGAATGGTGAATGAACGAACTGTTTACCGGTGGTTTTCCAGGTTTCGAAGTGGAAATTTTGACCTTGACTACGAGGAGCGAGGAAGGCCAGAAACCAAGCTTGACAATGACCACCTGAAAGAAAGTGTTGAAGCTTGCCCCTCAAAAATCACTAGGGAATATGCCAAAGAATTCGGAGTAGGAGCCATGACAGTTTCAAGACATTTGAAGGAAATCGGCAAGTCCAAAACTGGCACTTCATACGGTACAGCCTGATATCTCGTCATACTATCTATAACCTCTTTGATTATTGCTGTTAGTGATAAGGTCTTTGCATTTTCAATCTGTGGTAACTACTTCAGTAATGATGTAGTATATTATTTTATTGAAATCATAAAATATGTAGCAGGAGCTGCATAACTAAGCACATTTCTCAGCGACGCCTCGAAAGTTTAATTTTCAAAATTGTAATACATTTTTAACCATTTAACGATCGCGCCCGAGTTAATACGCCATTTATACATTTCTATGAAGGAGCTAACCTTTTGAACGCTACATGCAATACACGGTCGTTGTGCGGGTCACGCCAAATTCATTTGGCCATTGATGCACACTTCACGCGGAGCTGATTTCGTATTTATCCTCAGTTCCTCACTTCCTATTATCAAGAATCCTTTATTAGAGATACTTTGTCTTACATTTATGAAGTACTTTAGGCGTTGAACCCAAGTTAAAAGATTGTCAAATTTGAGTCCTGAGGAGTTTGGTATGTTAGTTATCAAGATGTGTAATTGATGTGAAGTTGCTAGAATATTTTGGATTGTTTTCTTGTAAATAATATTGAACTAGTGTTATCTGTTGAAAATTGTAGACCTGTTTTACCGTTAAAATATTCGAGTAAGTTTATAACGTATTGCATTTTAAGGCTGTGGTTTTGAAATTAATCTAGAAAGATGTATCCATAACCATTACGAACAGTGCAGTGCTCAAAACACGCCCTTGTGATATTCCCCAGTTTTGCTTATAGCTACATATATATAGATAGATATAAAACTGCCCCTTACTATAAATCTTCAATTTTAGAGAAATCCCTCCACAAATGTGAGAGTCTTTCCTCGCCCCCCCCCCCCACACTCAAAGAGTCCCGAAACAATTACTCTTTTTCTAAATGTGTGGAAAAGCTTGTTCTATGGCAAACGGGACAACCAGTACGGTTTTTTTCTTAGGTAAAGAGTCCCCTAAAGACAGCCCTCCCCTAAAGAATTAGTGTATGATCCATTGTAAAATATTTTAGTCCAAAATCACTCTTCAATCTTGTTAGATTGACTGAGAAGTTTCACTCAAATTTTCTGTTCATTATACTGAGGAATCGCAAAAGGCACACATTGCGTGCCTGATTCTCACGTCTAAGTTTATACATATTATTATATGGAAGTTTTGAGTCAAGTGTGAATAAAATATGTTTTTATAAGTCTGTGTATGTTTTTATCAATTCAAGGAACATTTTATAACTTCTTAAAAATGGGGTTCACAGTGTCCCAGATAGGTGTTTATGGATAATGTGTTGTAGGTCCGAATCATGAGTGTGGGTTAAGAATCTAATCAGGAGAGGGTGATTTCTTTGCTTGCAAAATTCATAGATTTTTAAATATGTTTGTTAATAATAATATAATAATTTCATCTGAAGTCCCTGGGCGCTAAGGTGTGAGCCCAACGTTGTAGGTTCGATTCCCACTATTGGTAGTGGCTTTTCTTGGGGGAAAAAAAGACATTAGCCCTATCCTGACTAGAAAAGAGCGGTAACCTGTCCTAGAGGATTCAGAGGCTTGTATTTTTTTTTTTTTTTCAAAACATACTGCATTTTTTTTATTTTGATAATTAAAAACAGTCTTGACTTACGTGACAAACATGTATGCCTCCTGAATTGTAGGTACCCTTTGTTGCACCTGCAGACTCCTGCTGTGCAAGAACTATTGGCTACTTTCTGCCAACATTGCTCCGAAGTGACACAAGCCATCCCTAGGAGTGTTGCTGCAACAATACACAAGACAAAAGTTAATAAAATAAGCCATTTGTTTGCATTATATAATAAAAACATATTATATAGTAGAAACAAATGATGTAATACTCCAATAAATCTAACCATAAAGTATATAGTTATATTTTCTATAATTTGTGACTTATGTTACGGTATGTTTTGCTAACATACAATATAATACCATATGAAGGTACTCCGTCCATCTTTAGCCAGTGCTACCACTCTGGACAAGCAGTTGTCCATTAATCCCATTAAGAAAAAATGTTTCATTAGTGGTCTGTAGGAGGTGCCACTAAGTTACTTTGTTCCGCCTTTGCCAATTGGGGGTAGTATTTTGCCTTTTGCTTTGACAGACTTTGCCCAACAAATGCATCCACAACTAAGGTGATTCTCTCAATGCCTTTGTCCTCAAATTGTACACTTATAATTAATCAAACATTGAAAACAAGAAAGAAACAAATTAAAAAAAAAAAAAAAAAAGGAATGGATTCCAAAATTAAGTACTTAATATAAACAAAAATAATATTAACAACAAAAGTAAGTCAATTATTGCAAACAAAAGTGATTATTAAAAGTGGGAAAAATGTTCAGAATTATGTGGGAAAATGAAAAAAATTATATTTACTGTAAAAACAAAATAATATAAAATATGTTTATAAACTTCATAGATGAAACGCTCTAATGTTGGAATTTAAATAATAAAATAAATAATAATATGATTAAAAAAATGTCTTAATTGTTAGATTAAAAAAAAAGATTTTTTTTTTATTTTGTCTAGAATTCAAATGACATGATTCTCTTCTCCCTTCTCTCTTTTATTTTCTCATTCCTCTTCACTTGTGACAATCGGATAAGCATATTTTTCATTTTGTTCAATCTGAAACGCAGGTTTAGATCGTTCAATAGCTCTTATGTTTGAAAATTTGATATATCAGTATTCATATATCTTTATAGGTAAATTTTGATCTTTCAAATTAGACGAAAGCTTTTTATACCATAAAATGATCTAGTCGGCTCTATGGAGGGACCGCGCTAATACCACATACAAACGCTTGAAGCTGTGGTTTGGTCGAAATAACATAACATTTCAAACAAAGTATCAAAACATCATTATCGACGAAGTAGCTATAACATACCGCTCTGATCAACGAATTTGCCTCAAAAAAAGTCTGGCATGGGGTGGTTATCTAAACACATTCAGCATGTTGGGTGGTTTTACTGATAGCTCCTATGTTTGGAAATTTTGATGCATCAGTATACATATATCTATATAGGTAAATTAGAAATCTTTATATATTTTAGAAAGATATCTTAGTACCTTCAGTAATTAGGTATGGAGTTTCAATTCTGCCATTCAACTGTTTATATACACTGTTTTAATGGGCTTCAAAATTTACTATAGCAATGAGAATTTTTAAATATTTACGTCTCATTGAAAGTTCATTGAATTCAGTAAACCTACCTATTGCTTTGCTGCATCCTATTTGGATGCTTCACTCAGGCCTGCTTTATCCCCAAAGAAAGGTTATACACTAATAATAGGAAAAACAATTTATTTTTCCCTACATGAAGAGATTAATGATGTTTACGTGGCTAAGAGAGCGTGAGGAATATAAGAGCATACATGTCGTTGACCAGGGAGTCAGTGGGGGTTCATAAGAAGATGCATAGCAAATTTACCATTCACCTCCCTCTCATCTTTAGAAATCATCTGCTTGAAATAAATCAAAATTTCAGTCAATATGGAACTGCTTAATATATTTCCTTTCAATCTTTCTAGAAATATTGAATTATTTCCTAATCCATTGATTTATTTGATTATGCAGAATAAGTATGTCTATTTCTTCTGAAATTATTTATTCGATAGAAAAACATGAAATCATTTTCATTCGCTTTGGATCATATTCTGACAATTTTATTTTTAATTGCTTATACTAGAATTGGTTTTTTTTCTGTATTTTTTTTGCCTACTTTTTTTTTTTTTTCTTTTTTTTTTTCTTTTTTTTACGGCGCATCGAAAAATAGTGGCCATTAGCGCCGACGTCCAGGGTGCAACCAGGAATGTTCTCAGCGAGCCCTGAGATGAGAAAATTCCTGTCGCCGGTGGGGATCGAACCCACCATCTCCCGCATTTTTTTTTGCCTACTATTATAAATATAACAAATCAACTGTTTGCAAACAAATCATCTACACTGGAAAAGAACAAAACGTATCCTCTCTTAATCCTGCTAATCATTCAGGATGAAATTGTCTCCATAATGGACCAACAAATTGTTTCCACTATGGACCATAAAATTGTCTTTACTGCCAACCAACACTATGGACCAAAAACTGCTTACCAAAAAACCCACCACTAGGTATTTCTGGTTAAAAGTTTAGTTTAAACTTCATGAAATTAGTTGCTGAACCATGCTCCAGTTGCCTTTTGTTCGATTCCCCTTTGCTGAAGGTAATTGAGTCCATCGGGAATATATCTCTACTTTAACTTCGAAAGGGATTGGATACCTCCATTCGTAGACACGGGAGGTAGTTTGAAAACGATGATTCCCTCTTTCTGAGTTGTGCTTTTTTATGGGGTACAACATCTATCCAACACAATCATAATCATAAATGATTTCTAAGTGCCAGTAAAATAATGTGTCATTACTGAAACCTAGAAACTACAACCCGATGTTAGCACCAGGCTCACACACATGATTAATACGCCAAACAATGGAGATATTCTGCAAGCTGTGATCAAGGCCTCCTCTACTCCTTCTTCGAGGCCAGACATCAAGTTCTTATGGTGGAATTTTTATCGCACATATCGTCATTAAACTAGGCCGTGTATGTGGGTATTTACGTATTGCAGTCCAAATATTTTGTTATTTCATATTTTGATAGACAAACATTAAAAATGTTTATTTACCTGGTGCCTTAGATCTTGCTTCTCTTTGAGATTTTATTTTACAATTTTTTATTACTGGTTGTTTTTAAATTGATTTTATCAGTCATATGAATTTATCAGTAAAACAAGAACACAAGATAGGTAAAATGAGAAACACACGTTGTCATAGATCTTCCCGAACGGAGGTCGAAGAGACCGATTTCCGCTATTAGAAGTTAGAACCATCTGAAATCTAACTTTTTTTTTCAATATTTCATTGAAATAGATGTTTTAATTGTTCACAGCAAATTGCCTATATTTATTCTAGGATTTCCAAATGACACTAAGCGTAAGAACGTAATAGAAACGCGCTAAGATGACGCAGTTCCTGCAATTTGGGATTTATTTTTTTATTTTTTGTATTTCTTTCAACTAATTGATCCAGTTAATATAACAAGTATAAGGTAACTAAAATGTCTAAATATGTATTCTAAAAGTTGCTTTATTATTTATAAAAGTTATTCGCAATTTTACCTTTCTATTTCTTTATTCTATTAGTAATTTTTTTTTTCTTAGAGGCTAATAGAATTTGTTATAAACACAGGAATGAGCAAATCGCCCAATCAAACTTTACTTATAATAATCATAATAAATGAGTTAAATACACTTAAATAATTAGTAAATATATTTTACTTACACTGTAAGCATTGAGTATTATTGTAGGTAGCATAATATGGTAAACATGCGCAGACTCCATGATTGCACCTGCTGTTCTGCGTCGTGCAGTCTTGGTCCATTTCGCAGGCACTACCCAACCAGCCACCGAATTCCCCGGAAACCTAAAAAAATATTAAAAAGAAAAACTGAATTATTATTTAATATAGTACGTGTATTAGTTTAAGTTAAGCAACGTCGGGCGTGGCCAGAACCTGAATGGGTGACCGACCACGTGCTGTTGGCATTATAAAAGGGAGGCAACCCCTAGATAGCCCGGCGCTAATGGCCAAGTTGTAGATACGCCGTACAAAAAAAAAATAGTTTAAGAAATATAATAACGTTATCGATTTAGAGAATTCCTAAATATAGACAAGTACTCCCCTTGTCAACGGCCATAGCCACATTGGATGCACCGGTTCCCATAGATCACCGAAGTTAAGCAACGTAGGGCGTGGTCAGTCCCTGAATGGGTGACCGACCACGTGCTGTTGGCACTCTAAAAGGGTGATAACCTGTAGATAGCCCGGCGCTAATAGCCAAATAGTTGATGCGCCGTTAAAAACGAAATAAAAAAAGAAAAAAGTACTCCCCTTGCACGGTAGAGCGCAAGGTCGAGACTCTGCCTACGCACACAGTCTGTATATTTCACGAGGTATTTGACCCGATTTTTACCCTCTCATAACTCTAACCAGTTAAAGATAAACATATGCATTTTACACAGATTTTATCCTAATAGATGTGAGTAATATTGAAAAGTGCATTTTACACAGATTTTATCCTAATAGATGTGAGTAATATTGAAAAGTGCATTTTACACAGATTTTATCCTAATAGATGTGAGTAATATTGAAAAGTGCATTTTACACAGATTTTATCCTAATAGATGTGAGTAATATTGAAAAGTGCATTTTACACAGATTATATCCTAATAGATGTGAGTAATATTGAAAAGTGCATTTTACACAGATTTTATCCTAATAGATGTGAGTAATATTGAAAAGTGTCATAATTCTAAATTGAAGCATTTCTGAGATATAGACGACGGAAAATTGGAATTTATACGACTCACTGACTCGCTCGTCAAATATATTAGGAGCTTCAGGAAAAGCTAGAGACTTGAAATTTTTCAGGATGATAGCTTTTAGGGTGTCATTAAAGCAAAAAATCGAAAAATCCCAGGCGGGGATCTAAAACTATGATATCAGAACTTTCATAGGCAAACTGTTTTTGGGAGGGGCCTGGAACTTGGCATGTTCTTTTCAACTTTAGTTTTTTGTGGGGATAAGTATTAATCTATTACAAGTTATTATGGCGCTATAATAAAACAGATAATAAATTAAAAATTATATCCAAATCATTGACAATTGTCTGATGAAACAGAATGTGATTATTACGACATATATCGTTAAAAAAACAACTTCTGGAGATAATCTTATCAATACCAAAAATAATACACTCATTTATATATATATATATATGCGCCTAGGATCTCCATTTTCCTAAGCAGTCATAAAAAAAGAAAAGTAGGACGAAGGATTCTCAAGATAAAACTGGACTAAATAATAGTTGATAAAAAATGCTACGAGTCCTTGAGAGTGTTTTCCCTGAAGGAGATGCGACCCGTGAAAACTCCGTCCTCAAGACCTAGTTCCCTTTCACACAACTCCAGATGTGTCGGGAAGAGTCATTCACACATCAATCCAGGATAGAGAAAGTTTACTAGGCTTATGTTCATCCGTAATTCGCTCAAGAAGAGCTGAAGGACCACTAATGATTCCTACAGTTCATATATATATGTGTGTAAATATATATATTTATACACATATATATATATATATATATATATATATATATATATATATATATATCAAACCATCAAAACCGACAAACTACTATCAGAACACGGTGGCAGGCCAACCATTGATGAACTTACTGGAATTATGGTTGGTAATCTAGCTTATAACAAAGACATCAAAATAACACGTCAAGACAGCACCGTTAGCATAATTTCAGACCTACATCGTTCGTATGGCGCTCTTTAGTATCCTCTAATATTGTGGCAAAAGCAGGATGAATATCACATCAACATCAAACACTGTGATCCAATCACTGATTTCTTGGCTAGTCAACTGCCTATTTAATTTCTTATTTTGGCGATTTGAATTTCTTATTCCTAACTTTTATAAACATTTAATTGCTCCCTTTTTTGAGTAATGTAAAGAAAAAAAAAGTTAGTTCAATAAATACGCGCACAATTGATGATTAGACTAAAGCAAGATAATTATATTCTTCGATGTCATCATGTTATGTTATATTCTTCGATGTATAGTTGTGGATACGTTTGCAAAGATCGAAAGTGAACGTTTACGATTTATTAGATACAACCAGAATAATTAAATATAGGAGGAGTACATCTATTTACGAGATAATATTATCCGAAACATTATTGAAAATGTAAACTCCAATGACAACGAATTTAATCGCCTATTAAGCCACAGCAACCCGTAGCAGGGTCAGCTAGTATATATATATATATATATATATATATATATATATATATATATTATTCTATTGCGTCTCTTGAAGGTAGCAAGTAGCGGAGAGACACAGATCCCTCTTTCACACGCGTACAACCTGTAACATGCGCGCCTTAGCTCGGGATGTCCTCGCACGCCCCGTCCGACCTGATTTTTTTACTGACTGGCGCTTTTTATTTTTCCAAAGGGCTCAAAGGAGATGGGTGCCTTTTCCCGGGCGACTTGGAACACTTACAGTGCCACGGGTTTTCTGTTCAGAGGGAATTCCTGAACGCTATTCTATAGCGAAGAGAGAAATGTAGTCCCTTAGGGCCAACTAACAAATTTCATAAAAACGCATAAAACGGTCCTGGATTACATCATTACCGACGAAGTACATCGACAACATACCAGTATGATCGAGGAATTTACTTTAAAAAAAGTTTAGCATGCAGTGGATATATAAACACTTGCTGCAAGTTGGGTGGTTTACTCTGAATTCCCCACCAAAAAAAAAAAATTATAAAAAAAAAATGCTTAAGATAATCTATAGAATACAAAATAATCATAAATCGTTTTGTCCCTATATTTTTAATTAGGGGGCTCGGTGTTCGTGAGTGTTAAGCCTAGTTTAGAGGAGCTCGTTACTAAGCTGGCATTGTGACCAGTATGGCCATGTCTTGAAACAAGATTTTAAACATTCTCAATCGTTGTATTATTGGCAATTATAGAACCCGAAAAATTAAAGAAAGACAATCGGTGGTGGGCCTGAAAGTTTGCTGAGTTACCCCCCGACATACAACGAACAGACAACAGGTTCTTGTTGGTCACTTGTTGGGCTGTTTATACGAGATGGCAAGTGACAACTGCGCAGAAGAATCTAGATGGGGGAGCTTACTTGTCGCTAAGCAAAAGAAGCGTTTCTTATTCATTTGCACTTTTCACGTTTACTAATATTGAGTAGCACTGTATACCATGTTTACATGGAGGTAAAAATGCCTGGGTGACACGCACTAATGACAAGTAAGGTCGTGTATACTTGACATTAAGGCGTGAGCGTTGCTTATCAGCCAAGTCGGTCCACTTGGAGGAGGGTCAGCTCTGCGTACAAATTATAATGTATGAAAGGTAGCCATTCGAAAACCTACTAAATGTTCTACAAAAAGGTTATGAAGTAATGTCTTATGGGGCGATGACAATCGGAGAAATAAGAGCTTAAAAGTTCGAAATTGTTAGTATAGGTGCTTTGTGTCTGCTTTCCTGCTTTTTCTTGCTTGTTTTTATTTTATTTAAATTTTAACGTCCATTTATTATTAACTACGAATCTTTAGGACGGGTTATCTGTAGGTTACCACCCTCTTGCTTGTTGTTCGTTAATTGATTTTATTAGTATTATTAGGCGCTAATAGCCAAGATTTGTTGATGCGCAGTAAAAATAAAATAAAAAATTATTAATATTAATTGCCAGTATCACAAGATACCTAAAATGAGGAAAAAGTTTTGAATGTTTGTCATAGATCTTTCCGAGCGGAAGTCGAAAAGGCCCAGTGAGTAGTTTCCGCTACTGTAAGTTAGTGGTGCCTAAAAACAAACTTTTCTTCAGGATTTCATTGGAGTAGGCATATTTAGTCCAGTCTTCTCAGATGACTCTCGTCATAAGAATGTTATGGAAACGCTCTTAGATGACGCAGTTCCTGCGAATCGGACTTTTTTAATTTTGTATTAGCTCTTTTATTATTCTTTTTACATTGTTTAGTTAGATTATCCGAAGTTACATTGTCTGAATTTACAACTTATAGATTTCTTAATTGTATTTTAGTTCTCTGTTTTATTGTCCTTTTATTTTGGACAAAAAAGATTAATGTTACCTAATTTGTGTTTGCAATTAAACTTTTAGGTTATAGGGGGCATACATCGTGCTCGTCTGATGGACAGAAGTTTCTAAAAATAAATTAAATCGGCCCCATAGGGTGTTTATTTATGAATTATGCTCGTAGTTAGTTTTCTTAATTGTACTTTTAGATGGTTTAGTTCTTCTAGGGCTGAGGGGGCTTTAGCCGAAATTTTGATTTAATCGGTAAAAATGTGCCATAAAAACCTCGAAAATAAATTAAATAAGATCATTTAGTTGAGATTTTTTTTTTCTCGGGTGTAATAGAGTTTTAATCTGCAGTAAACTGTAAACCCTCATCTAGTGGGGGGCCTGCGATAGCGGTAGGCGTGCTCTCGCCTGGTCCGGGTCCTGTCGGTGGTGGTGGCGGCGCTATCTGTCACCCCAATCAAGGCATAAATCGCCCGTGTGGCTGACATGCCTTATAACAAGAAAAAAAAAGAGTTTTAATTGGCTAACTATTCCAAGTTCCTGCTTGTTAGTATTCCATGCCCCCAAATCCCCCAGTGCTCCCAGCTCCGAAATTATACGCTCGACTATAGACGCCCCTGCTATATAGTAGGGATGGGCGATAGTCGATAGTTACTATCGATAGTCATGAACTATCGATAGATTGTTTGCTGTTTTTCTAGATTTGAAGTTCTCAGCATCCGGAGGGCTGAATGAAATTCCTTGATTTGTTGGTAGCCAGTGTATCCTGCCGGTTGTTTCCTTATGAAACTAGAACCATTCCTGCTTTGGCGACTCTGTTGGACCCTCGGTGGAAGAAGAAGGCATTTCTAAACAATTGCAATTCTCAAAATGCACACATGTGGCTACAAAATGCTTTAGGTTCCTTTAAAAACGCTGCTAGTAGTTTGCAGAGACAAACTACCAGTACAGACGCTTCTAATTCCACTTTATTAGCTGCTTCTAAATCTACACCCGAAATTCAAAAACTACCTACGAATGAAAAGAGAAGCAGCTTTCTGATACATGTTGAACGCAAAAAAATATGAAGATACAAAGCGATTATAACTATTCAAAATTACTTGCAGCAACATCTACTGCCGAACAAAGCTTGTCCGCTGCAATTCTGAAAAGAAAAATAATTGTCGGGGTCTCCCGTGGTCTAGTGGCTAGGGCGCTAGATTCATAAGCGGGAGATGGTGGGTTCGATCCCCGCCGGCGCCAGAAATTTTCTCATCTCAGCACCCTGGACGTCGGCGCTAATGGCCAAGATTTATGTCGATGAGCCAAAAAAAAAAAAAAAAAAAAAAAATTGTCTGTTGAATACAACCAACTACATAACTAACTATGTAGCCAGGAAATAACTATGTGTTTAGGTTCATCTGTACCCTCAGAACGTGCATTTTCTTCCACAGGAAAAATCATTTTTAAGCAGCGGAACAGACTGAGCCAAAGAAAAATGTAAATGTTGGGTTTCCTTTCTGGTAATACGTGGCTCAAGAGCAGAACTAAAATAGTTTAAAATAATTGAATTTTTTGGATTTCTTGATATTTTTTTCTTTGGAAATTTTTCGTTTTAAACCTTTGTGTAATATTATAAATATACCTAATCCTGCAAGTAATAGATAATTCAATAACATTAAATTCTTCATTGGACAGGTATGCAAGGAATAGGGGAAGCCACTATAGAATAACTAACGATAGTATCGATATATTTTAACCAATAGTATCGGCCTATCGATAGTGCTGAACTAGTGTATCGACTATCGCCCATCCCTACTATATAGAGCAAATCTTTGCGGGGTCTTGAAACCAAACAATAAATAAATTCAATCCATAAGAAATATCCATGCGGGAAAAAATATTCTTTTCAACTCTTCTTACTAAATTTGCATAAATAATTCTTTACTGCAGGATATTCTAAGAATATCCTGTATTATCCCTGGATGAAGATAAGCAAGTATAAAAATAAAATTAAGCAAACTCAAACAAAAAAAAAATTACAAGCTTACAATAAATGTTAAAAAAGAAAAGAACTATTATTAAAAAGTAAACACCCACTAGCACGCCTAAATTGAGTGAAAATATTGTCACGGTAGTTGTGAGGGAGTGTTTTCTTATGACCAGCCTTCATCGGCATAGTCTCTCATAATCGATTTCACGCCACTACCATCGATGACCTTAGCTTGCCTTAACACACGTCTAGGACCATCTACTAGAATAATCTTTGCAAAGGCTTATTAAATATTCACACACTTCAAGAAAATTAATACATGAAGTAGAAGGGAAGAAATATAATAGAAATGTTATTCTTCCGGAAATATGGATTTTACAAATTCCTATTAGTTGTCGATTCGTAGAGTACCAGAATCAATCTTATAAACAAATTTTAATTAATAGAAACCGTCTCTATGAGTTTTATTCAAATACATGCTGCCTTTACGTACATATAAACCACATTGACAAGAAACGGCAAAGGTTGATTCACGCTAGACCGTGCCGGGACACGGTGAAACAATTAAACCAACATTTTTAATGGACTCGTTCACGCTACACCGTGTGGAGCCCGTGCCAAGTCCGTGTTTAACCGGCCGTGGCCCGGTGAGAAGGTGGAGAGGGTAGGACATTCTTTCCCGGCCCGGCTCCTTCTCATTATCCCCGTTTTTCATCTCTTTTGCAATATTACTTATACGTGTAAACAGTGATGCTCGACATTGTCACATAGTTCCCAAAGGTCCAAAGTGTATTTATTTTTGTTTTGTTTTTTATTTAACGGGCTACCAACAATTGGGTTATTAACGCCTATCTAAAGGTTGCCAAGGTCACCCATTCGGTACTGGCCACGCCCGACGTTGATAAACCTCAGTGATCAACGGAAACTGGTGCATTCAACGTGGTAATGGCCGTTGGTTCCAGAGTTTATAACTGATTATAATTAACTGATAACAAATTGCCTTCTAATAATTCCTAACAATCAATCTAAAAACTGTTCAAAGGTTTAGGCCCTTGAACCAATCCAGGCATCTCATCGCACATGACTGAATGGCATTTGTGCTCTGCTGTAATCTGTTCCTAGCCCATCTGATGAGGCGGATGATGTGTTCCATTGAGCCAATGTACTCCCTGTAGACCAAATCTTTAATGTGTCCCTATGCGAAGAAACCCAAGGGCGTGAGGTCTGGAGATCGAGCCGGCCGAGGTACCGGCCCACCACGTCCTATCCAACGCCATGGATAGTTAGTGGCCAACCAATTTCGGACGGCCCTCCTGTAGTGGAGAATGGGCAACCGTCAAGTTGGAACCAGCTTCCCAATGTCTGTACCAAAAATACACTTCCTCCAAGAACAACGACAGTACATTATCGCGGAATGCGTGGAAAGGCTACGTAAAGTCGAGGGGTCTAGGGACCTATTATTCCACCCAAAATCAGAGGCATACTCACTCCTATATCTTGAACGGGGGAGGCTAGGGGATTAAAGGGATTGGAGGATATAACATATAACAATTTTTATATAGGCCTTATGAAAGAGTGTCTTTTCATAATTTCTTTTAGTCGTTTGTGTTTTTCTTGGAAACAAAGCCAAAATGAGATATATGCCAAAGGAATTTTTTTCTCCTGAATCGATTGCCGATGTTTGGGCTTCCTTTTTTTTTGGGGGGGGGGGAACACCCCATATATATATTTATGCTCACGGATTATAGTTCATATTCAGTTAATCTCTTAATTAATCTCATAAAAAGTAGCTTATGGCTGTCCATAATGTAATTATTTTGAACTACTCTGATATTTTCTGCTTTACGACTGTTGACGAAGCTTCATCGGTTAGCCGCTAGAATCCCCAGAACGAGGACTATGCCAGGCTGTATCGTGCGAACTCCTTCTCGTCGGACCGTGCATAAAGGATCCTCCAGACTACGTGCAGATAGTTGTACATACTAATATCCTACATGAAGGGAACTAGAGGTGGGAAGACACATCTCCCCTAGTATTCTCGGGGAACAATGGTACCGTTTCAACTGGACCGCTTCCACAGTCGGACCTGCCTCCACATTCTCTCTTCCTCTATTTCGCTTTCCTAGCCAAGTCTTCTCTGCAGCTGGACTGCATGTATGGCGAGGCGTTTCCAAGTAAATACCACGTTATCCATATCAATAACGTAAGAAAAGTATTGCTGCATTTTTTTAATGATTAATCATTGCCTGTTCAGATGGACGGAGAAGTTCAATTCCCGACTGTTCCACCATTTGCAAACTCCCATTTTAAGGAACAACACGATCGTGTAACATTCTAAAAACTGTCTCTTTTAAGACTAGGGAAGGCTTTGAGAGGTCGGGCAGAGGAAATAGTGTCTAATATTTATCAATACTTAGCCAAAGCTAAGACTAAAAACGTTTTAAACCTACTAGTGATAAGAATAGCAAAAGTAAAGAGTTGAAAGAAAGATAAGTAAAAGATGGACAAGCGTGAAGTTCTGGAGGAAATTGATTGTTTTTTTCAGTATAATGTCCGTTAAATTGTTCGCTCAAAGCTGCAATTTCTTTTTTCAAGTAGTCAGAGCATGGGGCATTTACTTTCGGTTGTTTAGTTTACGGCTTCTTAGATAGACCTCTTTGTATCGGGATGGTAGAACATGCTAAACTCATCAAATAATCTTACTCGTGTTTAAATTCATTGATTAAATATGACCCGATCACCTTCCAGAACAAAATTTAGCGTAACGGCTCTGTAGGATGATTATTTGCTCCAGAATGATGTAAAGACATTATTTCCACTTGAGGGAAGACGTCAAACTATCTCTGGAGTGCAATTTCTGCAATACAGAGATCTGCAGTGCTGCATTCTAGCTGAGTAGCAAAGAAGCTTTCATTTGGTAGAGTTTCACTAGGGACCATTGTGTTTGAAAATGGCGAAGATGGAAAGGGAATGTTGTCAGAGGAAAAGCTGTGAGTGGACAAGGACGCCCCCGTTATGACGACCCACATCTCCACAGCTGTACCGTTCCCTAATCTAGTCCTGGACGTGTCCAGACACTGTCATTTTCTATACTTTCCACACCATCAGATACCAATAGCTTTATTAATAAGCTATCAATGATAAGGGAAGAGCAATCGGTCTTCTGGGGAAGCAATCCCGCGAGCCTAACCTGATCAATGGTACCACGCAGTCTACGCTTGTCGTCCATTTTTATTGTAGCTTCATTAATCTCATGAACTTTCTTTTTTCATTTTTATTTCTTCCTGAAAAATCCCAAATCCGTTACCTCGGACTTAAACTCGAGAAACGACTAACTTGGAAGCCACACATTACTCAGAAGAGACAAGAACTCAACTGACGGTTCAGACTTTTGCTTCGCTTGACCGACGATCAGATCTTACACTTACTTGACCGACGTTCAGACCTTACACTTAATAACAAAAGACTCATTTACATGATAATACTCAGACCGATATGAACTTATGGCATAGAACTATGGGGATCCACAAAGCCCTCCAACTCCTACAAAATACAATCGTTACAGACTAAAATCCTCCTTAAAATAACGGACGCTCCATTCTTTGTCTCCAATTTGACTGTTCATAAGGAGCTCCGTATTCCATTTATCCAACCCATATCGAAGAAAATCTATCAAAAATGTCATTCAAAATTAACACTAGATTTACCAGACCTGTTACTGGTATAAATGTCATTCAAAATTAACACTAGATTTACCAGACCTGTTACTGGTATAAATGTCATTCAAAATTAACACTAGATTTACCAGACCTGTTACTGGTATAAATGTCATTCAAAATTAACACTAGATTTACCAGACCTGTTACTGGTATAAATGTCATTCAAAATTAACACTAGATTTACCAGACCTGGTACTGGTATAAATGTCATTCAAAATTAACACTAGATTTACCAGACCTGTTACTGGTATAAATGTCAATAACAAAAAATATATTTGTTACTAATATATGTAAAGTAACATTAAGTTCATTAAATGTATTCTCTACTTATAGCTACAAAAGTCATAACATAATTTAGGAAAGCAAAAGTTATAAGTAGTAGGAATTATGAATTGAAATTGCACGACCAGTCAAAATGACTGGTCTGGTAAATATAGTGTTAAACGGCCATCCTAATTCTTTAATAAACTCCATATCCTCACACCTAATCCCAAATAACCCCGTTCGCCGACTGAAATGTAACTGGCCTAGAGACCAGATCCAGGGTATTGCAACTGTGCAGCTTCCCTCACATATTCACATTGAACAATTTATTTAAAAATGTAATTTTACATTGTTGTAAATTTTGAATAAAGGTGTATATATATATATATATATATATATATATATATATATATATATATATATAAGAGCATATATGAGGAGCTTAGTATCAAAGTTGGACAACTCCACTTTTGCTTTTTTTTACAGGAGAGGCAAAAAACCATATCTAATATATTGATGTCAGTATCATGGTGATTTTTTTTATATGTTATTCTTATAGGCCTCAGAAACATTATTTCAAAGGCACTACAAAATTATATAAGTATTAAGGCCGTAATTACACTTTAAATAGTGGAGTTGTCCATGTTTGAAACCAAGTCATGGAGTTGTCTGTTTTTGAAACCAAAGGGAGCCATTTGAAAATTGAACCTATCCTTTTTTGAAACCAAACAAATATGAATTTGGTATGCTCGAGGGTGTTTTAATATAATGTAATTATGTCTAATGTATTAAATCAAAATTATATAGTTAAAAATTACATGAAAAATGTTATTTAAATTCAGTTTGACAAAACTGAAATGAAACTAAATTATCCTTATTTTATTAAGTTTAGAAAAAAAGTGGTACTTAGCTATCCTCTTCGCACAGTTTTACCTATAACTACATGTATTGAAGTGTCTGTGCTATAATTTTCATCGCCGTAATATTTTAAATTAAATACTTGCTGTTTTTCACGGTTGTTGTTATATAAAGCCCGTTTATTAATAAAATAATTATTCTATAGAATTGGTAGTGGTCTCATTCGACTCGTCACAAAAGAAATTCTTCAAAAATCATACCTAAATCAGAAAGATTCAAGTACCTAGAGGTTTTGTCCCAATCCGGCATTCGGAACCACAGTGTGCCGGATAACAGCTAGTTATTAATAAGAATTATCGCCAAATGCACTTATTACAAGTAACTAAAAACATTCAGCCATGATGGATTTGCAATGCATGTTGGGAGCAGATTGCATGAATGCAAGCTTCTCATTGGCTACTGATGGAGTTGTCATTTTTTGAAACCAAACTATGTTGGAATTGTCCATTTTTTGATTCTGAACGGTTGAAATAAACCCTATTTTACCTATTTTCTGCCCGTTTTTAATGAAAAACAGTTGTAAAATCGAATGCAGCATAAAAATCCACTTAAGAATCGACAAAAATCTCAAAACTGAAAAATGGAGTTGTCCAACTTTGATACTAAGCTCCTCATATTTAGACTCCATGGGTGCTAACTCAATAGCTACATTCCTTCAGTAGGTATGTATTAATAAAAGCGGGCATGTTGTTGAAAAATACACACTTTCCTTGAACATGGTTCTAAATGAAAGTACGTTATGAATCTCGTGTTCTGTGAGATTTCCCTTGCCTCCCAACAGCCCCTTGTAAACCCCCATTCTCTCCTATCCCCTTTCTTCTGCTTCTTCTTTACATTCCAATTCCGTTTGTTCCTAACTGTTTTACAGCTTCTGTTTTACAACTTTCAGGGAAAAGTTAGAAGTACTATTCCCATTGAAGTAAGATGTCCAATTCCTTGGATCTCTGAGAAATTGCCTTATCTCAGAGAGTTTCTAGCTCCCAATAGAATATTTGGGTACCGCGAGTGGTGCAAAAAAAACAAACAACAAAAAAAACGTCCAGTTCAGGTAAATTCCACAAGCCTAATGGATCGATTTTGGTTATTTTTCAAGTTCAAATATCTCATAAGCTGTGAACGGATGTCACATAAATTAAGGCCTCTAAGAGGACATAAATAACCTGTTTGAGTGTAAATCCCAATTTAATTTGACAAATTTTGCTCAATCACTCAATACACTACCGTAACTAGTTTGTCGTTCTATGTAGCGAGTTATGTTTCAGAAAAACGTTAATTTCAGCAGCTAATATTCCAGACATAAATATTTTGAGTAAATCACCTATCCTGCTTTGGCTGGAATACGAACTTGTGTTAAGTGGTAAAAACCTTTTCGAAAGCCGCACACAATATCCGAATCGCAGGAACAGGGTCATCTTAGCAGATTTCCCGCCAAAACCAATTTTCGGTCATCTATTTTTGCCGTCAGATAAAATTTGCTTTTACAGATTTTCGCTATCAATTGAATTTTGGAACCCAATTAATTAACCTAATTTATCAGCTGAATCTTGAGGTTTAATCCGATCTAATAAATGTTCTTCAAGATGAACATTTTCTCAGTGAATGTGACATCCGTCATGGATCCATAACTAAAGAAACGGAAGATGTAGATAATGGCCGGTTGAAACAAAAGGATCCGGAGCGGGTTAATGTCCTACTTCTAATTATTGTTAAAATAACCTTTGTACAGACATTGACAACAATGTAGTAGAGAGATCATTAATCGACTAGCCTATATATACATTTGTCATGGTTCTCTTTTTAGTCTCAAGAACAATCAAAGATGGCTCGGAATGGCCGGCTCGCTTCCTACATACTCAATGTAAACTTGTGAACGTTCTTTTGACAGAACTTTTGTCATATTAATGTAATTATCAGCGGTTTTATGAAATAGCAGAAATCTACTAATGAAGGAAAAGTCAATGAAAAGGCAGATTTTAGAGCAAAGGAAACTGACAGTATCCTAAGCGGAAATTACTAACTCCGCCTTCAATTTAAAGCCAAACAAATTAAAAAATATTTGTATGAAAACCATAGGATCATATTAGATAATGTATCACTTGAGGTGAGCTATAATAACCCCAATTGTTTTATCATTATGTAAAACTGTAGAGTAGAATGGTGTAAATAGAACTTCTTGATAAATCCGACCCCCAGGGAATAAATAGAACGTACTATTTATAATATTTTTATATTATCTAATTTATAATATGTGGAGGCCTGGTGGCTGAGAGTGCTAAGGCGTGTGCACTACGTGCCTGGGGTCTTGGATTCGATTCCCACTAGAGGTGGTGGCTTTTCTTTAAAAACAAGAAAGGCATCAGTCCTATCCTGGCCAGAAAAAAACGGTAACCTATAAATAACCCGTGCCAAAATTCTGTGTCAGTAATAAATAGACGTTAAAATTTAAATAATTTATAATATATATTTTTATATTATAAGTGTGGGTCCGATTTACACAGGGGTGCTATTCGGGGTGCAATTTGTCTCGTTTATATTTTGCATTATATATTCGAAGAGTTGAAGTGGCATAGCTATAGGTTTGGAAAACAAAATATTTTTTAATGTAATTTTTGTTTTCAATGTAGTACTAAAGAACCAAGAAAGTTGGCTGAGAGCTGCAATGAGTTTCTATGAATTTATTTTAAAAATTACTCCCTGACCAGCTGTTGTTCGTGAGGATGCTCGCATTACAAGACTACAGCTGGGAGGTATCATACGTGAGTATGAATAAACCGCACGGCTTCCGATATAAACCCCAATCCTCCACGTGACCCCAAAGCAAGCATAACCACGGCGTGCTGCTGACACGTGTCCAGGCCGCATTGTCCTCCCCCCACAATACATGTTATTGCTGCAGGCAGACATCGTATTCCCCTCCTGCTGCCTGCTCCCCCACATTATATACAGCAAAGTCCTAAATTTATAAGAGTAAGCTTGGTTCCTGCCTTTAATGTGTCAGAACCAGGCCTAAGAATGCGTCATCTATAAGCAGCCTGTTTGCAAAGCAATGCAACTTCGGAAGACTTTTGGGGTGCACAAACAAATGTCAGGAAGCCCTCGCGGATACTGCGTCATCGTAGCTTGTTTCCATATATTGTTTATATCTGTCGTGATTTGGAAACATTACTATAGGCGGTGAACTAGTAGCTAAAGCCTTGGATTCGCGCGCGAGAGAAGGGGTTCTCGCCGGTAGCAGGGATTTTTTTCATCGGCCCGTTGAGCAAATTCCCTGCTGCACCATAGATGTCGGACCTAATGACGCAGGTGTCCGTGCGGTGTAAAAAAAAATAAAAAAAGTAGTATAGGCACTTAAAAAGTTTGCTTTGAAAGAAATATATTAGGCTTTTGGAACAGGACCTTGACTTATCAAGATTTCGCAACCGTTTTCCATATATTTAATCAAATGAGCGAAAAATTGCTCTTTTGTGGTCAGAATGTATATATCTTACTTTAGATGAACGTGGAGCATGAGGAAAAAATGTCAACTCGATTTGTTTAATTTGCAATGTCGGAAACCAAGATTCTAGATTCTACTTTTCTCAAACACGTTTAAGGTAGGTATTTTTGAACAGTTCAAAGTGTTTTTATTTGATTTTCCTATAAAACATAACTGTAAAAGGTAAACCTGGAAACGCAAGTTTAAGCGCCAACCTCACCGAAAAACAGTGCTTCGGTCTGCAGATATCGTTGGCTAATAATTTTCCGTAAAAAAATGCATATAATATATATACAATGCCCTAGATATACAGATATCGTTAAACCCATGACGATGTTATTTCTAAGAGTGTCTCTCAGATATTCCACCATTGTGGATAAGGACATCATTAGACCTTAAAGGCCAGGCAAGGTAGTAATGACGAAAAAATATTCCCGTTACAGGCGAAAAGCAGACGCGCTCTGAAAAAGTGAATGAGCCCTTCTTAATGGCGGGTTCAGTGGTCAAGGTGTTTGCCGAGTTGGTCCTGAAAAGGTCTCCCGAGATAGCCTCAACAAAAGATCTCTAACCCGACTTGACACTCGACTAAAAGGAGATAAAAAAATAAATAAAAGGCACGGGATTCTCCTGACAACGCCTAACAAACTGGATGAATAGTTAAAAAAAATCTTTGGGCGAAAAAGAGATTCTAAGAGGATCATAAAAACTGAGAGGTGCAACGTGAGCAAGCATAGCTTTTTACCTACATGCCTCCTCAATTATATACATAGACCTCAATCTCCTTGAAGCTGAATATCTTCAACATCTTAGAATTGGTATTATACTCAGCATTGTGTTCATAATTTTATTTTATTTATTGTAAATTAAAAAAATGGTTTAAATAAAAATATGGTTAGACACCTCTTAATTCTAATTTGGTTATATCAATTGTTCATAAAATTAATATCGTTGGAAACTTCTACCTCTATGCCGCTGAATTCCAAGGAGGTTATCATATACTTGCCATTTTCTACCATAGAGGTTCCAAGATTAATGGCTCCAGGATTCGTGATGTAATTTTGTCTTATTTATTTTTAAAGAGGGACAAATATCATAACAAATTAATTAAAGGACTTTCCCATTCTTTCCATCCAGAGGGATATTATCTATCCTTGTCATACATTAAAAATACACAATCCATCCTTCATAACAATCGCTGTCTGGCTATAGATCCACCGATTTTTTTCTCCCAGTTGGCTAGACAGTGGCTAGGCTTTATACTTCTATATTATATCAATGTATCCTTAGGTGAAAAGATAGACTTTAAAATATGCTAAAAGTCCGACTCGCAGGAACTGCGTCATCTTAGGGCGGTTACGTACATCTCGAAGAAATGGAATAGATTAGCATCACAAATGACACGAAACTGACAGTAGCCAACTTACACAGAAGCGGATAATTCTTAATCTGTATAAGTCAATACAATTATGTACTGAAAACGTACTTACTCTTCGACTACTGCTGAGAAGGCTCTATTCTAAACAACCAAAAATTCGTTGTCATTTTAAGTATCTTGTTTTACTAGCAAATTCGTTTTACTCTTATAATCAACTGTAAATAAGTGCTTCATGGCGAATAAAATTCCGTTCTGTCGTGGTTAAATCTTCCTATAAAATAAGAAATATCGATAACTTCAGTTGTAGGCTATGAGGAAGGTTATATAGATAGGAGAATTCAAAACAATCTAAGCATACGTTATCGTGATTAGCCACAGCCAAACTTGATTACCACAGCCACTCCAAACTTATTACCACAGCCACTCCAAACTTATTACCAATACCTTTCACCGTTTCTTAGCTTATTTTACTAAAATACTAATTTTACTGATAAATTCAATTTAAAAAAAAACAAACAATAAAAAAGTGACATAAACAAAGAGAAAACCCCTTTCAAAACAACAAAACAAACACTTTTTAAGTTTTAAGCGCTTATATCTCTAATTGACGTTGCCATATCGAATATTGCTTCAGAACCTTTTTTGTAGAAAATTTAGTAAGCATTCAAATGGTCACTTTCCACTTACCACGATTTCCCAACCGTTATCGAGATATTTACGAAAAATGTATGAAGATCCGAAAACTTTTCATGTCTATTAATAAAATATTTTTTTTGCATACTTCCTTAACTCCAAATATAACCAAAATTTAAACATCTTAGTTGGGATTAATTTCCAAGATGTAGAAAATATTTCAATTGAATCCCGCGATTCCAAGTACCCACAAAAAAATAATGACTTACAAAAACATTGATTCCACTTTTCTCAAAAACGGTTACAGATATCGCCTTCAAAATGGTTTCATTCGTTTTCCTATGTTAAGAAACCTATAAAACAAGTACCCGCAAGCATATAAACTCAAAAACATAAGCGTGACTATTTTTTTTTTTGCGCGAATTTAGCCCCAAACACTATCTTCCCGTGGGCGGTTTCTGCTGGTTAACGAACTTGACCTTTCAAATTAGAAGACAGATTTTTGTACCAAATTTAATCAAAATCGGGCCATTTTTGAGCTTGCTAGAACGTTAACAGACAAGCATATATATAAATATATATATATATATATATACAAATTTGAACCACCTATATTTTCGTGATCTATGGGGTCTGAAACGAGAAAGTTTCGGGTCGGCACTTCCGGATTGCGTCGTGAGGTCAACCTCATAAGCGGGTTCTCCGTATGGAGAAAGGGAGTAACCGCGCTAAAAACAAAATATTGAATGGAATTGAAGTTATCAAAGTTTGAATCATTTAAAGTGCCAAACATGCTGTAGGCAGATATTGCTGGGGTCAGGATAGAAAAAATAGCTCAGCAACCAGCTGTTTTAATATTGTATACTATTTATTTAAATTCTAAATTACCAGCGTTTTCTAGGCACGCATTGCTCGTACCTTAACGCTCACGGTCACCGAGCCTTCGTGTGAAAGTGACTTTAATATAAAAGTAATGGTAAAGATTTGAATGTAGATATTATGTATTTACATGAAATTTTTATATAAGGCTAAGGACACGAAACAAGTTTAAAATTAAAAACAAATTAATAAACTTAGAAAAGTAATCTTCAACTTCACTACTTCACCAATATTTAACCTCTTAAAAGGATTCTCTGATGTAATCTACTAAAATAAGGAGTTCTGAGATTATCATTAAGGAAAATACTTTATACATCAGAATATAAAAAGCGTTACAAATTGTTTCGGTCAGATTTGAAAGTTTTTGCTTTCTCAAATTTTCCTCATTCACCGGCCATCGCCGAGTGCATCAGCAAGTATTCATGAATATTAGATGTTTGTAGAAATAGGTACGAATTATTTGTCTTCTCATTGAACATTTTTTTCTTTATGAGCAAGCCGTCATTTCCTGTCCACCCGAAATTTCTAGAACCAAAGCTATCCTGAAAATATATCATAGGGTCTGGTTCTGGGTCGAAGAGCTTTACATAGTGAATATTACTTGATACGCCTGAAGAACTTCACTTACTGAACTTTGCTCATTAGACATAATGAACTTAACTTGTTCAGGTTCACTCGTTACAACTGAAGAAAATTACACGCTGACAATTTCTCTTGTTAACCTTGAAGAACTTTCCTCGCTGCCTAACCTACAACTTATAATGTAATATATCTAAATTTTAGACAAACTGCATTAATCCCAGTTTTAGAGCAAGTTTTCTCCCTTCCTCCATAGGATTTCCTTCCGCTTGTGATATTGACCAGACGACTTAATCCGGAAGGCCCGAGTAGAAAATATAAATACACATAATCAGCTGATTATTGAGCCTCTCAATCATAATATGATTGAGAGGCTCAAAATATTATGATGAGCCTAGTCTCGTCGATACAATTTGTATCGTCGATACAAATGCTAAGTATCGAATGTGAAAAAAATCATTTTTCATTTTCAATCCATTCTGATGGCTGTTGGACTGATATATGGTAAACTCTCGAATCTAACAAGGGGAGTATACAGTAGTGCCACTAATCCAATTTACAAAACAAAGTTTATTTTTAACGCTTTCGCTGCCCCCAACAATTAATATTTTTCCAGAAAAAAAACTCAAAAGTGAATATATAAACTAGAAAAATAGTAAAGAAAATTATTCGTCAAATTTAGCGCGCCAAAACCCTTTTAAATTGAAAAAACGTACCAAAAAACAAAAGAAAATTGAAGTAAATCTGCCTGAACCAACGTGACACTTGAAATAGTTCAAGCCTAAGTGATTGCCAGTTGATATTTGTAAGCTTTTCTCGGTTTCCGAATTGAGGGAAGTGAAAGATAAGGGACAGTCAAAATCCGACCGACACACCATTCCTCTGAATATGCGTCGGACCTGGCAGTAAACGTTTTAACCTTCCAAGAAAAGAACCATTTAAAAATGTCATTGTGGATAAATCGTGTTAAAACGCGTGCCAAATATTTGATCGGAATATTTAATTTGAACTGACTTAATTTACAAAACTGACGCTTATTATGTTTTTGAACTTTGGTTTCCTAAAAAACATATCTTGCGCATTCTCAGAATGGCTGAGCAAATCAAATCTGAAATTGAGGAAAATCCACGATTGTTGTTTTAAAAAGATATTAAGGTCCTAAGGAAAGCCTAACAAATCCACAATAAGTACCATCAAATAGCAGCTTATGATAAGTTGTGTGACTAGAGAAATCCCTAGAGACGTGACATTACCATGTGCAAGTCGGATGTCCAGTTAGGAAAGTGTTAAATGACTTTGGAAGTGCCTCCAGATGATTCCTCTCTAGCAACAAATGACCACAAACCAGCCATCAAATGACTTCGTGAGACGCACCTTACTCGTCTTTGTCGGAATCTCTTGCCTTTCTCGAGCAGTCGTGGCAACCGTTAAATCCATTCAACCTCATTAGAACATTTAGATTCTATATTCTAACACATTGAACGCAGCTGTCGAAGGTTGTGTTCTGGTCAACCTCAATATTTTCTAGCTTCAGGAAAAGTGGAAGAATTTCATAAAAACCTTTTTAAGAAGCTGATAAACTTCCAACGACACTCTATACTCACCGGAAAATGCAAAATATTTCTGTTCGAGATTGAAAAAGATCGAAACTATAGAATTACCAAAATTAGATCTAAATGCTGGAAGAAAGCTTGTATTTCTCCTTAAATTGAGGATGACAACGTATAGCACTTTCCGAATGAATTCAGCTATTGAAGTTGCTGAATACATGTATATATATATATATATATATATATATATATATATGTATATATATATATGTTTATGTATATATATATATATATGTTTATATATATATATATATGTGTGTATATATATATATGTATTTATATATGTGTATATATATATATATATATATATGTACACTCCTCGTCAAAAAAAACGCAACACCCTAAAATTTATTGATTACACAAGTTTTTAATTCAAATAAAAAATATTAAGTTGATGTTTCTTATCAGACAAATACATAGGAGGAGAAAAACAACAATTTCATTTGAATTCCAGCACTTCTTCTTATCTTTAATCCTATTGTTTATAAACAGCACTAATTCCATAGTCATTCTTATCGACTTAGCGATGCAAAAAAAAAATTACTAGGGCTCAGTATCAGTGTTAATTTCATCAAGTACGCATTATTTTAGAATTCGTTATATTATATGGCACGGTTAGATAGAGATGACACAATTAGGGCAGTGACGATGCACCAAGAAGGCCGTAGCACACGTTACATTGCTAATCGACTTGGGGTCCATTTTTCAACTGTCGCGCGGGCCTTGAAACGATTCAGAGAGACAGGAGGATACACAAGAAGACCTGGATCGGGCCGACCACGGGTCACATCAGCGGAAGACGACCGTTTTATCCGGCTCCAGACTCTCAGAAATCGGCTAATAACAGCAAACGACTTAAGAAACTTGGTCGCTGGTGTCCGAAACTTACATGTTTCGGTATCAACAGTTACGAGACGAGTGAGGAATACTGGACTGAGGGCACGAAGGTTGGACCACTTCTCTCCAGAGAACACCGAAGAGCCCGCCTTAGGTTTGCCCAGGAGCACCGAGATTGGACTGTCGATGACTGGAGACGAGTCCTGTTCACCGATGAGACCAGAGTGGCGCTAAACTCTCCTGACGGACGCAGAAGAGTGTGGAGGAGGCCAGGTGAGCGATACAGCCATTGTTGTATAGTCGGAAGGGAGCCTTATGGTGGAGGCTCCGTGATGTTCTGGGGTGGCATCTCATGGGAAGCTCGCACGGAGTTAGTTTCGATTCGCGGGGGCCCTTTGACTGCACAAAGATACGTGGCAGACATTTTGGAGGACCATGTCATGCCATATATGACATTTATTGGTGAAAATGCATTTCTTATGCATGACAATGCAAGGCCACATGTTGCCCGTATTGTTAGGGACTACCTAAACGAAGTCAATATCGACACATTGCCGTGGCCAGCGCGGAGTCCTGACCTAAATTGCATAGAACATTTATGGGACAGACTAAAAAGAAGTGTTGGAGCCAGGGAACCAGCACCATTCAACCTCAGGGAGCTTGAGGCTGCCGTTTTGGAAGAGAGGGAAAGATTTCGTAGAAGGTAGAAAAATAATGTCTCTCCACTGTTTTTCAAAGTATTTATTAGCAAAAGCTTTTCGAGAACATGGTTCTCATCGTCAGTGCATTTGATGGATCCATCAAATGCACTGACGATGAGAACCATGTTCTCGAAAAGCTTTTGCTAATAAATACTTTGAAAAACAGTGGAGAGACATTATTTTTCTACCTTCTACGAAATCGAGAACTCCACAAATAACGCTGCATACATCACAGATGGGAAAGATTACCTCAGGAGGCCGTCCAGGACTTGATCAGGAGCATACCCACACGTATGGAGGCTGTCGTTCGAGCAAGAGGTGGCAACACTGGTTATTAGTGTAAGAATAGTCAATTTAATTTTAAAAAAATTAAAATTTTGTTTCTTCATTTTTAGGATACATTTTTATTTTTTGTTTGTAATTAAAGGAATTAAATTTTTTTTTCTGAAATACACTTTTTATTACTCCTATGTACTTGTATTATAAGACACAATAAGGTATGAATCTCTGCTTCAGTAAAAACCCAGTGAAATTAATAAATTTTAGGGTGTTGCGTTTTTTTTGACGAGGAGTTTATATATATATGTATATATATATATATATATATATATATATATATATATATATATATATATATATATATATGTATATATATATATATATGTTCATCTGTTTACTTTATTTTTTTGCCACGAAAGTTGGTTTAGCATGTCCATAACAAACTACTGAACGAGTGCTATAACCAGAAAAACCGGTCCACCTGGACTCAAATTATTAATTTGCTAATGAAGGAAGTAATGTTTGGTTCCTTGTGAAAAAAAAACTCTTTATACGTCGCGGGTATCTAAAGAGAAAGATTTGTTCCCATTACACTCCCGATGAAAATTAATTAAAACACAATTGAGTATTCTGTTCATTACAAATATAAAAGGGCAAAACTATATCAACATATGTTAATTTTGTATTTAAAAAAGAACATTGTTTTAAACAAATGACTCTCTAATGCAACGTACACTACCCATCATCTTAGGAATGTCCTTAATTTTGCAGCTCCTGTGAAATTGCTTTTGGAATGTGTTAAAAAAGTCTTGGAGCAATTGCTGACGAGCAAAATATCTCGAAAACACTTGCGAGAACGTGCTAAGGATGGTGGCCACGTGCTTACATTTTTCATGGGCGTATATAGAAAATAATTTCGGGGGGGGGGCTGGGAATAGTTCGGGTGGGGGGACCATTTCCGGTGTATGGAATACTAACAATTTAGAAGTTGGAATAGTTTTAACCAACTAAAACGCTATTACACCCAAAATAAAATATTTTTTATGAACTAAGTGATATTTAATTCATTTTTGAGGGTTTATGATAAAGTTATACCGATCATCTCAAAATTTCGGGGGGGGGGGGGGGGGGGTGCAGCCCCCTTAGCCTTCCCCCCCTCCACCCGTTATATACGCCCATGACATTTTTCACGAAAAACAGCACCTGTTTTTATTCTAAACTTTCCAAGTGACACTATGGATAAAAAAAAAGGAAAGGTTCTTTAGATGACACAGTTCCTGCGAGTTGGACTATTCCAGTTTTTATTTTTTTAAACCAATTGATTTAGTTAATATAACAAGTATAAGGCAACTAAATACCATAAATATTTATTCTAAGAGCTGCTTTGCGCAGCGCTAGTTATTCGCGCACACTAGGTATAGGAACGGAAACGCGCTTAGATGACGCAGTTCCTGCGATACGGGCTTTTCACTGTAATTATTGTCGACGGTTTTCTGAGTATGAATGTGGCAATGAATGAGTTGCTACTCACTCGATAAGAATGCGTTTTATCACTGAAGAATCGAATTTATATTCTTATCATGAACAATAGCTCGATGTATAAGGAAGCGCTGCTAACGGTAAGTCAAGCGTTGGACTACATTCTTAAGTCTACGTTTTGTTTTAAACATATATAGTTACAAACAATAAGGTGAAATACCTACACACTTAAAATTTGTAATAAGGATTCTTTGTTTCTTCATGTAAATATTTTGACATGAAAATGTCATATGGCTGGGGGTCCCCAAATTGTTGGAAGTGAAGTCATCAGTCAAGTGACCAGAAATTGATTTTGGCGGCAAATTAAATTGGTAATTTAGTGGGAATTGATTTTCAAACATTCTACATATGAACCCGCCAGATTGAAGAGGCGAATATAAGCAACTACAAATCATACTTTTGACATTATTACCCTCTGGTGAGAATTCCTGATGTTAAATATACTGCGCACAAATTGAAGTAGACCACTCACCAAAAGCTAGATAACACTCTTTTTTAACCATACTTCTTGTTAGGTTTGTTTCTATGTGTTTATAATACCATATTTATACATGGTGGCTCAATTCCTATCCCCAGGAACGCGTTTCCTTACGATGCATATACCTTGTTTCATTTTGAAAGCTGGTAACAAAAACTCTTTATGATTTGTTTTCCAACTTCTTGCTTTATTAGCAGGAAACTTACATAGATCAACTCATTTTACTGATAACAATTTTTAAATACCTACTCGACTAAAACCTCCTAGAAAAGCGACAATTTTGGAGCGAAACTAGACGACAGATAAGTGACATTAGGCGACTTTAGAAGTAAATTATGCACTCCATATACTTCTGTACTTCCGCTGGCAATTAAGGATTTCTCTTTCACAAACAGTAAAATAACTTTGACTGTTTTTAACATTAGTAAAAATATACATTAAAATTGAGAAGTATCAAAATGTACGCAGAAATACATATGTCGCGGATATATATGATTGATCATGTATTTGTATCTAAAATCTCAATTTTTTAGATTTGCTCAAATTTTCGTATTTGCTTCTTTGAGATTTTTATGATGGTGTCGTATGTCAACAGTTCGTTCTTGTCGTTTGGTAGGTTTAAACTTTATCGTTACATAGATTAATTTATTATGTGCTCAATGTTAAGAGATGCGACATTACAACAAATAATGAGTAAAGATATTTTTTGTTGATGGACAGGAGAGGAGTATAAGGTTAAGGAACCTGAAGGAGAGAGAGTGAATGAAGAGGGTCCTAGAACGGTGCCCTGCGGAACACAATCACCTATTCAATTTAGCAGCAAGCATTAGCAACACATTCCCCGACACAGCCTCATTTAGTCAACACTCTTCCACATCACAATGCACATCCTCTCCTACACTTCTTCAATTTCCGTATCCCCCTCCCCCTATCAGATGACACGAGCTACTGTCAGGTGGTCCAGCATTTCGTTCAGAATCAATCAACACTGGAATTCCCTGGTGTTCTGCAAAACTATTTCCGTTATAAACGACATGGGTTAGGAGCAGTGACGGGCACAATCATAATCATAATTGCGATTACGATTATAAACACAGGCTTTTAAGACGTGATTACAATTATGATTACAATAATTACACTTGTAATCACACATTTGATTATAATTGCATACGTAACCACAACATTGTAATTACGACTGTCATCACAGCTGTTTCTGTGATTATGCATGTAATTACACTACTATTTTTGTGATAACTGTAATCCTAACTTTTTTTTCAATTACCACTGTAATCCCAACTTCTTTCCTTCTATGAATTAATATACTATTACTGGATTCTTTCTGGTAATACCAACGGATGACAAAGTCTTAACACTTCATATCTATGACTCTCATTATCTTGATGCGAATAGCTTTCCGATTCTCCTGCTCAGATGTGAGTACTGTTAGAGACTTTTCAATCACAATGACATAAAAATATGTTATTACGTTCTTAATTACAAAAGGTTATGATTACGGCTGGAATCACAGAAAAACAATTGTGATTAAAATTTTAATCACTGGAAAAATGGTTGTAATTACTGGTATAATCACAGAAACAGCTGTGATTACAGTCATAATTACAGAAAAATGTGTGATTGCGTTCGCAATCTCAGAAAAATGTGTATTTACGTTCGTCATCATAGAAAAATGTGTGGTTACGTTCGTAATCTCAGAAAGGTTAAGATTACAGTTGTAATCTTTAAAAAAAAATGCGATTACAGGTGTAATCACTGAAAAAATAGTTGTAATTATAGGCATAATCACGATATTACGATTACAATCGTAATCATATCTCCAGAGTCTGTGATTATAATCGTAATCACATCTCGAAAGACTATAATTATTATCGTAAACGTAAATCTGGTCATTTTATGCTAGACTCTGCTTGTGAAAATTTCTAATACTGAAAATTGAACGATGGAATTATTGATTCATTTAATATTCGTACGGTTATTCTTCCCTCCCTATAGGGAAGAACGAAGCAATCTTGAACTGCTGAGAAATGGGGATGTATTTTACTGTACAAGTTCTACCGTCTACTAAAATGACTCGATTTTGTTTGAGTTTAAACGAAAGGACAACATTGTTAAACAGCGAATATTCCCATCAAAACTCTCTTTATTTTATTTTTTTTTTTTTCGTAAAACAAATCTTATCGCGTACGATGTAGATTTAGACGCCTTCAGGGACACGTTTTACAGGTATTTTGACGTGAGAAATCGTTTTTCAGAAAAATTGAAGGTTGATCTTTTTTTCAGCCCTATACAATTCATGAAAACTAAGATCTACAAATTTTTGTTACGCTTGTGCTAGAGGAAGTATGTATAAGAAAAAAAAAATATTACCAGGAATTTGAAAGTTTTCTAATATTTTATTAAAGATCTCGAAATATTGAAGTTTATTGCGAAGTAGAACTTGTGACCATTCTAAAACTTAATAATTTTCCTACAAAATACCTCCTTATGCAATTCTTAAAGGACGATCTCATTCTGAGAAATCTGTCCTACTAGAGTAGAGGAGTAAAGTTTTTTAGGTATACTTCGACGAACTTTATATTGGATGTAAAGGATTTGCTCTATTAGCCTCTTAAATCTGAACGGAACGGACCCCTTTGCGTCGTCACAAGCGGGTTTTCTCCCTAGAAGGTGGGAGGAAGCTCGCAAAAAGAAAAAAATTAGCCAAAAATAATGGTCACTGTGGACTTATTAATTTCGGATAACGATGACTGATGCACTTCTTTCGGCCGACTCTTGAGATATGAAAGCCTCCTGACGAAGAGTTACTCGCTGGTCGACAATCAACCGAAGAAGATCTTAACTAGTTCTAACGGTGGGGTTTTTGTCGACTTCTTAATGAGGCTAAAGGAACCCCGTGCGAAACACTTCTTATACTGTAAGACATCTCCTTTATAACATTTCTCGTTCCGCTCTTACGGAGGCAAAAACATTCTTCAAATCTTACAAGGAATTTAATTCTGGACAATTCCAGGGGCGTTTTATGGGGCATAAACCCCCGTAATAAATCTTAGTAATTTGTTTTAGCGCGTGTCCTCCTACACGATAAGGAGGAAAACCTCCTTGAGTGGGGCGTCGACTCAATCCGGAAGTACCGAGAAGAAATGCCGACGTTCATAAAAATAATGTCTTTCGAATTTATATATAAATAGGTCTCAAGCAAACAACCTCTTTTCTGTTTCTTTTCTTTCTTTTTTTTTTCGCGTGCCAACGTTGCGGTCATTAACGCCAGTAGGACATATTAATCCAACGATGGAAAGGATGGTGGCGATCCAGCGGCAGGCAAGAAGAGGCAGGGGAAGAGAAGGACGCGGTGGTCCGGCCCGACGACCCTAAACTTTATATTCAACTCTTGCATATTGTTCTCTCATACACGCTCATAACGTCTCCAAAAATCTAACAAAACAAATCCCGACCCACAGAAACTACGTCGTTCTAGCCTGCTTCCCTATTTCCGCATTATTAAAGGACTAATATATGTAATTAAAGCACCTAGCTGTTATAAAGCTCCCTAAATAATTTTTATTTCCATTGTTTTCTTTTGCATAATTATCTTCATATCATTCTGTCAGACGAACTTTCGTAATAAATAATTTTAAAAAATACAGTTTTGGTCAAAAAATGGTATTTAATGAGCGGGCATATTCCCCCGTTGTTGATCGAATCCCAGGGAGAAAGGACACACATTTACATGCATAAAGTGTCCTCCCTATAAAGATAGAATGCCTTCCTTGCTTACTTAAGTTCTTGGCACGAGGCTGTAGCTAGACATCCGAATAGAACGTCATGTATCTAGTTTTAAAATAAACCAATAGACAATAGAATATTTTATTAAAATAATTTATCAAATAAGTTAAATCATCTCCCAATTAAACCACGATAAATATATGTGAGATACTGAAAGGACAATTCATTTAAAAAACAAAAACAAAAAAACGCCTTTTCTTGCAAAGGGTTAAATATTTTCCTGAAAAAAGTGTATTATTCCCACTAGTAATATTACCGTTTTACCATAATACTCCCCGATATATACCCGATCAACTTCAAATTTTAACTGCAACTTCCTAATGATATTTGCAAATAAAGTACGTAGGATGGTTTTATCCATTATAAGGATTTTATAGCCCGGTGATAGATGCAAAATCGGCGTAAAACAAATAAAAACAAAAATATATATCGTTAATAACAATGCCGAATAAAAATATCACTCCTCAGCAAAGAAACCTCAAATAGAATAATAATATATGAACACACGTGATTGTTTTATTTCGCATCATGAATGATTACTGCTGATTGTGCGCAGCCAGAACAGGAGGAGGCCTGATTGAAGAATGCCTGCATCATGATTAGATTGATTAGGAAGCTAATTGATTTAAATGAAGTGGACTGCATTTGCATATGAAGGATCAACCTTTCACCCCATGTTCGCCGAGATTCAGTTAGCTGTGCCCGATGTCTATCTAGTTTCATTGCAAGGAAGCAAAATTACAGCTGTTATTTCGAAGTTTCATATTTCGAATATGGAAAAACTAATAATTTGGTTACTGATTAAACTCACTCTCCTAATTAGCCGATTTCACTTATTTCCACGACACATCGTTCTCATTGATGAGAACTAAACGTATATCTAGTTTCGTTGCAAGGCACCTTGTGGATGCTTTCCAAAACCCTGAATAAATAACCACTTCATTTGTATAGATTTAATGCTTATTAAATGTAGAAGTTATCGTGTAAGTATTAAATCTGTAGTTTGTTAGGGGGCTAAAGAAAAATTTTTGTAAAGAACCTCTGATTCGTGGAGAAAAACAGAAGCGCATTATTGGACGTCCAGAAAGTAACTTCTGACAATATATTTAGTGAATTAACTCACTGTTTTTTTTAAAGTAACTTTTGTCTATTTTATGATGGAATAATTATTATCATGAACCGTTTTTGATCAATCCTTTCTTATTCAATAAAAAAACATGTCCACGATAATAAAACAGAAAATAGGACATACCTAATTGCTTTTCCCTTCAACTTGGAAGTTTTTTTTGTTGGAAATGAAGTCCAAAATTACCTCCTAGAGTTTGGCTACTTGGACCTGAATCACCCTGTATATATACAGTGAGTTATCACTTTTCTCATTTCTTTCTATGGCAGGGGGGTCGATAAAGCCATAACAGTATTACGCCTGACTCAAGCTAGAGAACTTGACGAGAGGTCTTCCTGATAATAAAAGCCTCTGAAGAGGTTTAACACAAAGCTGGAAACATATTGACCAAAATATCTCACATAATGTAGTCAATGTGAACGGATGGTGTACTTTATCGACCCCCTGCCATGGAAAGAAATAAGATAAAATGAAAAATATATATTTTATACTTGAATTTATATATATATTAATGCGTTTCGTTCTATAATAACGAATAATAATTATATATGTATATATATATATATATATACATATATACAGGGTGTATTGCAAGTTAATGACAATACTCCAGGGGGGGAAATTGAGAGATAATCTAAGATTTAAGTATACTGGTAGATTAAATTCTATAACTTTTGTCAGATTCGGCAGTCTGCAGGATTATTTTTGGAAGAGTAGTGATTTTTGAAAAGTTGTCCCTAACCAAAAGCTTTTATTAATTTCTAATTTTGGAATTAATATTACGGTTTGGATGAGATAATTGTGAACACTGAATGTATATTAGCCTTCAAGAAAATTTAATGGTAATTTCAAAAAGTCCGACTCGCAGGAACTGCATCATCTTAGCGCGGTTCAGTTCTTATCCCTAGTCTAATTTGGAAAGATTAAAATAGAAGCAGTTATTATTTTTGTTCCACTAGTCTTGAAAGGTCTTGATTTATGATCTTACCTGGAAGGGTCGGCTAACACTAGAAACGGCCCCGCTAGTTACAAGGTCTTGGAATCTTGGAAATCTATATTTCTAACAATAAATTGTTTTTGTTATTTTACTTAACCTGTTTCATTGTCAAATACATTATCCAACTATAAGCAATTAAAAAATAACAAGGAATAAAACAGACAAAAAGAACCGTTCGAATAAACGAAATCAATTACTTTAAAGTTTTAAGCACTTATTTCTCCGATTGACATCGCCTAATTAAAACTTTCGTCACAACATTTTTTGTTGAGCATTTAGTAAGCTTTCGAATAGTAACCTTCCGTTTACCAAGAGTTTTGAGATATTAATGAAAGTATACGAAGTTCCCAAAACTTTTCATTATTTCTAGCAACAGAAAATTGGTCTCATTTTACCTATCCTGTTTTACACACAAATACATTTTCCTAACATAAGAAATTACAAAAATAAAAATCAATAAAAAACTAAGGGAAAGAGACAAAAATTACAAAAAGAACGACAAAAACCCGTTCATAAGAACTAAACAGACGTATTTGAAGTTTTAAGCACTTATTTCGTCGATTGACATCACCTAATCAAAAATTGTTTCAGAATCGTTTTTGTAGAGAATTTAGAAAGCTTTCAAATAGTTCCTATTCACTTATCAAAATTTCCCAACCGTGTTCGAGATATTAATGAAAGTATGTATACTAAGTTCAAACATTTCATGTCTGTATATATATATATATATATATATATATATATATATATATATATATTTATATAAATTTGAACCACCGACATTTTCGGTCTCTAGGGGTTCTGAAACGCAAAGTTTCTAGTCGGCACTTCCGGATTGTTTCATGAGATCAACCTTATAAGCGGAGTTCCTCCCTATGAAGGGAGGGAGGAACCGCGCTAAATGTTTCTAATTTTCTTGATTTCTTCTACAGTAATACTAATTCTATAAATAAATGCAATTTAAAAAAAACAACAACCAATTAAAATGTGAGCTAAACAAGTAGGAAAACAGGGTCGAAAGAACAAAACAAATACATTTGAAGTTTTAAGCTCTTATTTCTCCGATTGACAATGCCTAATCAAAAATTTCTTTAGAATCTTTTTTGTAGAGAATTTAGTAAGCTTTCGAATGGTAAACTTCCGCTTCCCAAGATTCCCAACCGTTTTAGAGATATTAAGAAAAATTTACAAAGATACCAAAACTTTTCATGTCTGTTAATAAAATATTTTATTCTAACCCTTCCTTAACTCCAAACGTAACCAAAATTTCAACTTATTAGTTTTGATGAAAGTTGAACTTGCAGAAAATGTTTCAACTGAATCCCATGATTCTAAGTACCCAAACCAAAAAAGTCCGACTCGCAGGAACTGCGTCATCTTAGCGCGGTTACGTACATCTCGAGCAAATGGAATATATTAGCATTACAAATCACAGGAATCTGACACTAGCCAACTTACACAGAAATGGATAATTCTTAATCTGAATAAGTCAATACAATTTTGTACTAAAAACGTACTTACTCTTTGACTACTGCTTAGAAGGGTCTATTCCAAACAACTAAAAATTCGTTGTCATTTTAAGTATCTTGTTTTACTAGCAAATTCCTTTTACGGTTATAATCAACTGTAAATATGTGCTTCATAACGAATAAAATTCCATTCTGTCGTGGGTTAAATCTTTCTATAAAATAAGAAATAAGGATAACTTCAGTCAGAGGCTATGAGGAAGGTTATATAGAGAGGAGAATTCAAAACAAACTACGTCATCATGATTAGCCAGTGCCATCTTGAGTACCACAGCCACTCCAAACTTTTTTTTTTTTTTTTTCGTTTTTAACGGCGCATCAACTATTTGGCTATTAGCGCCGAGCTATCTACAGGTTGCCACCCTTTTATAATGCCAACAGCGCGTGGGCGGTCACCCATTCAGGTCCCAAACTTATTATTACCCATACCACCGTTTTTTAGCTTATTTTACTACTATACTAATTTTACTGATAAATGCAATTTAAAACAAGAAACAACCAATTAAAAAGTGAGACAAAAAAAGAGAAAACCCCTTTCAAAACAACAAAACAAACACTTTTTAAGTTTTAAGCGCTTATATCTCTGATTGACGTTGCCCCATCAAATATTGCTTCAGAACCTTTTTTGTAGAAAATTTAGTAAGGATTCGAATGGTCACCTTCCACTTACCACGAATTCCCAACCGTTATCGAGATATTTACGAAAAATGTATGAAGATCCGAAAACTTTTCATGTCTATTAATAAAATATTTTTTTTGCATACTTCCTTAACTCCAAATATAAACAACATTTAATCATATGAGTTGAGATTAATTTCCAAGATGTAGAAAATATTTCAATTGAATCCCGCGATTCTAAGTACCCTCAAAAAAAAAAAAAGACTTACAAAAACATTGATTCCACGTTTCTCAGAAACGGTTAGAGATATCGCCTTGAAAATGGTTTCATTCGTTTTCCTATGTTAAGAAACATATAAAACAAGTACCTGCAAGCATATGAACTCAAAAAGTCCGACTCGCAGGAACTGCGTCATCTTAGCGCGGTTCCATTCATATCCCAAGTGTCATTTTGTAGACTTAGAATAGAAACAGTTATTACTTTGTTTAGATCATTCCTAATGTAAACAAATACGAAAAAATATTAGTGTTGATAAAATTCGAATATGCAGAAAATGTTTCAACTGAATCCCATAATTCTAAGTACCAAAATCAAAGACAAAAAGAACAGTTCGAATAAGCGAAATCAGTTACTTTAAAGTTTTAAGCACTTATTTCTCCGATTGACATACCCTAATCAAAAATAGTTTTAGAATCATTTTTGTAGAGAATTTAGTAAGCTTTCAAATAGTTTCTATCCACTTACCACGATTTCCCAACCGTGTAAGAGATATTAATGAAAGTATACGAAGTTCCCAAAACTTTTCATGTCTGTTCATAAAATATTTTATTCTAACCCTTCCTTAACTCCAAGCGTAACATAACTTTCAACATATTAGTTTTAATGAAAGTAGAACATGCAGATAATGTTTCAACTGAATCCCGTGATTCTAAGTACCCAAACCAAAAACGGTATTCAAAAACTATTTTTCCAATTTTCTCGAAAACGGTTAAAGCTATCGCCTTGAAAATGGTTTCATTCGTTTTCCTAGCCCAAGAAGCCTATAAAAAGAGTACTTACAAGCTTATGAACTCAAAAACGTAAGCGTTACGATTTTTTCTGCGCGCATTTCGCCCCAAACGCCATCTTCCAGTGGGCGGATTTTGCTGGTTAACGAACTTGACCTTTCAAATTGAACGACAGATTTTTGTACCAAATTTCATCAAAATCGGACCATTCGTCTTCTATTTAGAGAACGAACAGAAATGAGCGAACAGACAAATATATATATATATATATATATATATATATATATATATATAAATAAAAAGTCCGACTCGCAGGAACTGCAGCATCTTAGCGCGGTTCCGTTCATGTCCCTAGTGCCATTTGATAAGCTTAGAAAAGAAATAAACTTATTTTTTTTTATATATCTCGTGAAAATTGTCAAAATCCTCTCGAACATCTCGAATAAAAGTGATATTAAGGCGTCAGGGACACCGACAGTAGCTAACTTTTACACAGAAGCGGAAATTACAGAATCTGGCTCTCATTCTAAAGCAAAGCTCTATAAATCAATTCAAAATATGCCTAATAAAGCCTTTCTAGAGGATACAGAAGCATGGGCGTATATGAGGGGGGGGGGCTGAGGGGGCTGCAGCCCCTCCCGAAATTTTGAATTGATGATAAAAACTTCTCGTAAAACCCTTAAAAATAAATTAAATAAGATCACTTAGTTCATAAAACATATTTTATTTTACGTGCAATAGCGTTTTAGTTGCCTAAAACTATTCCAAGCTCTAAATATTTAGTATTCCATACCCTGGAAATGGTCTCAGCCCCCCCCCCCCCGAAATTGTTTTTATATACGCCCGTGTACAGAAGGATCAAGAAGAAGTACACAAGATTGAGTAGAATACCCTGCCTAATATAGCCTATATAGAATAATATGCCGAATAAAACGTATCTAGTAAATACACAAGGACAAATAAAAGTCTTGACGAATAACAAGTCAAAAAAAAACTTTATTTAACAAAATAAAACAAAGTTTAGTTCCCCAACTACAATAGAATAATATACCTAATTAAGTCTACGGAGTAGACACAAATGGACCAAAAACAAGTCTTGTGGAATATTGATTTTTTTCTAATTAAATACTTTTTATCAATATTTAGTATATAACCTTTGTTGAAAATTATTGATTGCTAATTGATGAATCGGTTTACAACTAAGTAGTCTTTATGAATATTTAGTATATAACCTTATGTTTGGATCTGAGTTTTTGGGGTGCTCTCCGCCTAGGCTTTGTATTTGTGTCGGCAGATACCAGGGGTATATTTACAGCTCTTGAGGATTAACTCTTAGCAGGTAAATTTCCTGCGGCCCCATTGTGTTCTACGGGCATTGAACCGCCATATAAGCTCATAGTATCTAACCGTTGTGAAGTTTATTTTTTGGATTTAGGACTTAATATACATATGTAGACTAAATCATAGCAAGAAGTAATCCTCCGTCGTCGGTTCTTAACTATGTAGACTCGCTAATGTTATCCAATCTTAGATACATTGTATTTAAAATCCACAGCAAAAACACGACATTTCATAAGGAATCCCCTGCTGAATAAAACTTATATAGAATAATATGCAAAATAAAGCCTATCTAGTGGATAAAAATAGAGGAAAAAAGCCGTTCGTGGTGGTAGAAAATCTTAAAAGTATTTCGCTCAGAAATCTCCGAAATATTGTCACTAATTTTACGTATCCTGTTTTATAGCCAAATAGATTTATATTCTATAATCAATAAGAAAAACCTACTAACAATAAAAAACTATGGGTAACAGATGAAAATAGGGAATACCAAGAATAATTCTAAAGAACGAAACCAACACCAGTACTGTAATCTAGATATTCATACGGCATCATCGAATTCTAACAAACAAAATATTGATTCTAATTATACGTATCCTGTTTTATTGACAAATACATTTGACTACTATAAGCAATTAAAAACACTAGGGAATATGCCAAAGAACTCGGAGTAGGAGCCTCGACAGTTTCAAGACATTTGAAGGAAATCGACAAATCCAAAGCTGACATTACTTCGCTTATTCAAAACTTTCTTTAGAACCTTTCTTGTAGACCATTTAGTAAGCTTTCGAATGGTAACCTTTCGCTTCCCAAGATTTTCAACCGTTTTCGAGATATTAAGAAATTATACGAAGTTCCCAAAACTTTTCATTATTTCTGACAACAGAAAATTGGTCTCATTTTACCTATCCTGTTTTACACACACATACATTTTCCTTACAAATACAACATAAGAAATTAAAGAAATAAAAAGCAATAAAAACCCAAGGGAAAGAGACAAAAATTACAAAAAGAACGACAAAAACCCGTTCATAAGAACAAAACAGACGTATTTGAAGTTTTAAGCATTTATTTCTCCGATTGACATAACCTAATCAAAAATAGTTTTAGAATAATTTTTGTAGAGAATTTAGTAAGCTTTCAAATAGTTTCAATCCACTTACCACGATTTCCCAACCGTGTTCGAGATATTAATGAAAGTATACGAAGTTTCCAAAACTTTTCATGTCTGTTCATAAAATATTTTATTCTAACCCTTCCTTAACTCCAAACGTAACATAACTTTCAACATATTAGTTTTAATGAAAGTAGAACATGCACATAATGTTTCAACTGAATCCCGTTATTCTAAGTACCCAAACCAAAAACGGTATTCAAAAATTATTTTTCCAATTTTCTCGACAACGGTTAAAGCTATTGCCTTGAAAATGGTTTCATTCGTTTTTCTAGCCCAAGAAGCCTATAAAACGAGTACTTACAAGCTTATGAACTCAAAAACGTAAGCGTTACGATTTTTTCTGCGCGAATTTCGCCCCAAACGCCATCTTCCAGTGGGCGGATTTTGCTGGTTAACGAACTTGACCTTTCAAATTGGACGACAGATTTTTGTACCAAATTTCATCAAAATCGGACCATTCGTCTTCTATTTAGAGAACGAACAGACAAATATATATATATATATATATATATATATATATATATATATATATATATATATATAAATAAATATATACATATATATATATATACAAATTTGAACCACCGTTATTTTCGGTTTCTAGAGGTTCTGAAACGCAAAATTTTCTAGTCGGCACTTCCGGATTGTTTCATTGTATCAACCTTATAAGCGGGGTTCCTCCCTATGGGGGAGGGAGGAACCGCGCTAAAAGAACGACAAAAACCCGTTCATAAGAACAAAACAGACGTATTTGAAGTTTTAAGCATTTATTTCTCCGATTGACATAACCTAATCAAAAATAGTTTTAGAATCATTTTTGTAGAGAATTTAGTAAGCTTTCATATAGTTTCAATCCACTTACCACGATTTCCCAACCGTGTTCGAGATATTAATGAAAGTATACGAAGTTTCCAAAACTTTTCATATCTGTTCATAAAATATTTTATTCTAACCCTTCCTTAACTCCAAACGTAACATAACTTTCAACATATTAGTTTTAATGAAAGTAGAACATGCAGATAATGTTTCAACTGAATCCCGTTATTCTAAGTACCCAAACCAAAAACGGTATTCAAAAACTATTTTTCCAATTTTCTCGACAACGGTTAAAGCTATCGCCTTGAAAATGGTTTCATTCGTTTTTCTAGCCCAAGAAGCCTATAAAACGAGTACTTACAAGCTTATGAACTCAAAAACGTAAGCGTTACGATTTTTTCTGCGCGAATTTCGCCCCAAACGCCATCTTCCAGTGGGCGGATTTTGCTGGTTAACGAACTTGACCTTTCAAATTGGACGACAGATTTTTGTACCAAATTTCATCAAAATCGGACCATTCGTCTTCTATTTAGAGAGCGAACAGACAAATATATATATATATATATATATATATATAAATAAATATATACATATATATATATATATACAAATTTGAACCACCGTTATTTTCGGTTTCTAGGGGTTCTGAAACGCAAAATTTTCTAGTCGGCACTTCCGGATTGTTTCATTGTATCAACCTTATAAGCGGGGTTCCTCCCTATGGGGGAGGGAGGAACCGCGCTAAAATATATACATATATATATATATATATATATACAAATTTGAACCACCGTTATTTTCGGTCTCTAGGTGTTCTGAAACGCGAAATTTTCTAGTCGGCACTTCCGGATTGTTTCATTGTATCAACCTTATAAGCGGGGTTCCTCCCTATGGGGGAGGGAGGAACCGCGCTAAAACGTAAGCGTTACGATTTTTTTGCACGAATTTCGCCCCAAAAACTATCTTCCAGTGGGCGGATTCTGCTGGTTAACGAACTTGACCTTTCAAATTTGAAGACAGATTTTTGTACCAAATTTCATCAAAATCGGACCATTTTTGAGCCGTCAGGAGCGCGAACAGACAAGCATATATATAAATACATACATATATATATATATATATATATATATATATATATATATATATATACAAATTTGAACCACCTATATTTTCGTGATCTATGGGGTCTGAAACGAGAAAGTTTCTAGTCGGCACGTCCGGATCGCGTCATGAGGTCAACCTCATAAGCGGGTTCTCCCTATGGAGATAGGGAGTAACCGCGCTAAAACGGTATTCAACAACTATTTTTCCAATTTTCTCGAAAACGGTTAAAGCTATCGCCTTGATGGTTTCATTCGTTTTCCTTTGCCAAGAAGCCTATAAAACGAGTACTTACAAGCATATGAACTCAAAAACGTAAGCGTTACGATTTTTTTTTTTGCGCGAATTTCGCCCCAAACTCCATCTTCCAGTGGGCGGATTTTGCTGGTTAACGAACTTGTCCTTTCAAATTGGGCGTCGGATTTTTGTACCAAATTTCATCAAAATCGGACCATTAGGGAAGCTGGAAATGAGCGAACAGACAAATATATATATATATATATATATATATATATATATATATATATACATACAAATTTGAACCACCGTTATTTTCGGTCTGTAGGGGTTCTGAAACGCAAAATTTTTTAGTCGGCACTTCCGGATTGTTTCATGAGATCAACCTTATAAGCGGGGTTCCTCCCTATGAAGAGAGGGAGGAATCGCACTAAAAAAACACGTTTTTTTCTAAAGAACCTTTAGAAGGCCATATTACTGGAACGGAGTGAGATAGAAATGTGTGGTTGGTGGTGATGAACTAAATTTTTTGTCTAGTTTCACCCCCTGAAGTGTTGTCATTAACTTTCATACTCCCTGTATACACAAAACATTTTTTAGAAGAACGTTTTGTCTCATTTTTGTTCAGTTTTTTATTTGTTGTTTTTCTTTTAATTGTATTTAACAGTAAAATGAATATATTAGTGAAACTGAATATATAAGTAAATGATAATCGTATTTGTGTATTTCTAGTGCGAAAGTTGAGAAGGCTGTGTGAGTAAATCCTTCTTAGAATACTGTCTGTTTCTTGTGCATTTTGCCGACTAAAATCAGCATTACCCACTAATCTTCACAGACGATATTCCTTATTTTCATTACAACTTCTATAATTACTTTCTGGTTTAGCTTTGTGAGTTGCGTTCCAATACAATACAAATTTCGCCCGTTAGAGATAGTTGTAGTAGTAGTCGGTGTGGATTTTTTAGTGCACAACATCTGAAATTATTAGCGCGTTTACTAATTAATTATTTCAACACTTATTGTATTTATTAATTTTATGATGAGCTTCGTAACGTTAGCGATGAGCTCATGTAATTGTATTGTATTTAATGAGATACATAGACAGAGATATATAGACATAAATGTTTGGACGTTTCGAATATATGTGAATATTTTTATCAGTCGTCCTTTATTTGTTATTACCAATTTATACGTGTAATGCATTTTATTTTAAACACAAAATTTGTTGTTTTTATTATTTATTTATTTTTATTATTTTTTTTATTTATTTATTTTTTTTTTTTTAGTGCGTTTCCTCCATCTCTCAATAAGGAGGAAACTAGCTTATTAAGTTGACTTCATCATGCACTGCGGAATGACATCAGAAGTTGTACCCTAGTAAACACACACCCACTACTACTGCTATCCCTAACGATCGACATTTTTGTTCTGTTCAACTCAGAAATCGATAGAAACTTCATATTAGTGATATTTTATGCGTATTTTAATAAGTAAGATCGTTTCCAGAACTCCGCCGACTTTTTTAGCAGCAAACACTTAACTTGCTTGGGTTATAAATAGATGCTACTGCGTCGAAATCTGAATTTCCGCAAAATTTGAAATAATTTGTGTTTTTTTCGTAACTTTTTTTTTAAACCACCACTGTGTCGATATGAAACGGTTTTGTGGTCAATCAACGCAAAATTTCATAATCTAAAAGTTTGATCGTAAATTTTCGATTAGATGTTTTGTTTTAGAGCAATTATATAAACCTCGTAAAAAGTCCAACATTAACAAGTTTTCCCAACATTATAGCTAGCTCAACTCAGAAATTAGACAAACATCATATTATTGACATATGTTTTCTATAAGAATAAATAACCCCGTTTTCCAACTTCCGACAATTGTTTTTAGAAAAGCTGTTTTTGTAGTTAATTTGCTTGGACTATTAGTAGGCAGTTAGTAATTAAAGATTTCATTTGTGGTTTGAAGAGGAATAGATCTTGATTCTGAGTTTAACGGATGACATTATCGGACACTAAACTTAATTAATGAGATGATTGTTTTACTTACGCGTGCTACGACAACTAGAAGCGATAGAAGCGGTGCTGGATACATGATGCCGACTGAAAGGATAGGACTAGACTGGAGGCTCCAGACAGTAGGGGTGTTCCAGCTGGAGAACCCCACTGCCTGTCTTCAAGGGAGGGTGGGAGGCTGGTCTTTCTACGGGGCTGGAGGTGGCGGTATTATTATATCTACATAGATTTAACACTTCACCAAGCTGAATTGTAGCGGAGGTCACATGGGTATGCTACTGGACATTTGGTCTGCCTTCTGGTCCAAAGGCATCCTTCAACCCTCATGGACTGCCATGAGTTCACAGGGGTTGTCTACTGATTACAAAGGTTACCTGTTGATTGTCTACGGGTTGCGTGGGCCCCTGGGAGGTTTTGAAAGCCTATATTGTGTTATTAGCTTACTTGAAGTGTGCACCATCATTTTCTTTGACGTACAACACAAGATAAGATCGTGGAGGTGGCGGTATTATATTCTACATAGATTTAACACTTCACCAAGCTGAATTGTAGCGGAGGTCACATGGGTATGCTACTGGACATTTGGTCTGCCTTCTGGTCCAAAGGCAACCTTCAACCATCATGGACTGCCATGAGTTCACAGGGGTTGTCTACTGATTACAAAGGTTGCCTGTTGATTTTCTACGGATTGCGTGGGCCCCTGGGAGGTTTTGAAAGCCTATATTGTGTTATTAGCTTACTTGAAGTGTGCACCATAAATTTCTTTGACGTACAACACAAGAAAAGGAGGCGTTCAACATGATCATATAGAAATATAATTTTGCCTCGCCTTTTACCTCTTTCCGAAGGACGTTCTTCAAATCGTCATCAATCCTGCCTACTATGTACCCAAAATGACTTACTAGGCACCCAAGACTTAAATATATGTTTATGTGTGTGTGTTTGTTACACGATAGTGGCCACAGTTTTTATTTTTTCGCTCAGAAACTTCGTGTATAGCATTCCCATAACAAACGAATGAACGAGCAAAATCGGGTGGGGAGGTAATTTTTGTTATATTGCTCCGAACATCGTGATTAGCTGAACTAAAAAATGTTTTCTAAAAATTAATTAAATCGGTCAATCGGATGGTGGGGTCTATCTATATTTGCTGTTTCCGGCCGTAATTTTTGTTATATTGCAACGAAACTCATTATACATCCGGGTGTACAACGAGAAATTCGTGATTAACTAAAGATAAAGATGTGCTTTAAAAATAAAAGAAATGGGTTCATTGTAATTTGGTGTTTACCCTGGAACAAAATTAAATTAAAATAAATGATTCAATCAGCTGTTCCTTACAAATAGAAACGACCAAAAAGTATTCATTTTTCAGGAATGCAGCGTATACTATCACATTCCTGAGGACGGGCTTAGTAATGCACTCTGCTTGAAGGACTTTCTTTGTCATTGGCAGTAAAATAATGACAGCCAAAAAGTAAGTGCAAAGGTGAGTATATGAACGCCATTTTTTTTATATAACACATTTTAAGTTAATTTCTAACACCTGAAATCAATAATAAATATTTCTCCGGATTTTTTTATCCAGGGGCTCATACACGTTTAGAAACTAGTTCTGTAAACGATAAATTACTAAAAAGTATTTCTCTGATTACTTAACAGGGCCATTTTCTATATCTCTTTATGCTTAGGGACCCAAAATACACATCAGTTCTACATAACCTTCGTTATATTCACTAATTTCCAGAATGGTCTGGTTAAACAGAGAAATCTGTAAGTTTTTTGCCCAAATCAGCTCGAGATTCGCCAGACTGCTATTTATTCTAATTTCCGCATAGCGTTCGTTCCAGTAGTCCAGCAGTAGAGTGCCGAAATAAGTAGGTACTTAAAGCGAGCTAGATAGAGAGCCAAGAGCTATTAGCTCCTGAGATTAGCAAGTTTGGTAGGAAATCGGCCGGGGAAGAAGCTTGACCTTAGCAAAGATTCCCTAACCATGGCCAATTGGTAACCGGAGTGTAACATCCCAGAACACTGGATTATCTCTCTATTGTATGTTTGTTATCTCTTTATTCCTCCATAATTCCTCACAACTTCATGGGCGGTTTGGTAGACTAACGCTGGATACTGGTTAGGAATAATAAGCCACTTGTGTAGACCTTAAAGGTCATTATTCCTGTCATGGGCGTAAGGGGGGCTGAGGGAGCTGCAGCTCCCCCCCCCCCCGAAATTTTGATTTGATCGGTAAAAATATGTCGTAAAACCCTTAAAAATAAATTAAATAAGATCACTTAGTTCAGAAAAAATACTTTATTTTGGGTCTAATAGCGTTTTAGTTGGCTAAAACTATTCCAAGTTCTAGATTGTTAGTATTCCATACCCTCCAAATGCTCCCCCCCCCCCGAATTATTTTTCTTTATACGCCCATGGTCGAATATCGTGAAGTGATAAAAAATCAATGTAATTATAATGATATTATTAAGAGTGATATCGGCGGATATTTTCTCTCCTCGTGATATCACAGGCCAGGTCTCATTTGCCTCCAATCCTTCCTGCTCGTCGCAGGCTGTGGTTGGATGGCGTAAGGTAACTCCAGGTCCTCCTAGAATCCTTCCTAACAAGGAAGGTATTCGGCCGACAACTGGGGACACCAGAGGCGTGGTCAACCTACTAGTATCAAATTGCATAATTCAATTGAATTATAGACTGTAATATTTCTGTAAATAATATATATTCATTCAATTTAATTATATATATGGCTAAATGGAGATTAGTTTTAGTCCGAGTCCTATTTATACCTGTACGGGGGGGGGGGGGGTAGTGAACTTGCTAGTTTTTACCAAATATATCCATTAGCACTTTAAACAGTGAAAGAGAATTTATAAATGTATAAGTTTACTCCTTCGTATTTGTTATAAACAGCTAAGTGTTCTGATTTCCTGTAAACTTCCACGAAAACTTCCAACCCAATACAACTTGCAATTAAGTTTAGTAAGTGATAAAAATATGGTATTTTTCCGCCATTATCCCTCTCAATCTTGAATACAACTGCATACTAAGACAGGTGGAGAATTAGGAGCTGTAGATAACGGAAGTAGTTTTGAAAGGGCTTTTCCTGCAGTCATCCTGAGAAGAGGTCCTCGGCCTAGATACTACAATAGGCCCTCACTACCATAAGGAAGTCTCGTGTAACTGTTCAGCCTCTCTAATCAAAGAAGTACGTGTTCAAGGTCGTACGCATCGGCACGTACTCACTCCATTTCCAGAAACAACGCCTTTTCGTATATATTCCCTCATCCTGAGAGTCGCTCTCTCGAAGTATAAACAAACTCCCAAAGGGATGAGTCGTCTCGAACAGGAATGAAATCTGAAAAACATGTATTTTCGGGGGAAAAAAGAACCATCTGAGTCAGAAGTATTACATTCCCTTGGGTATTCCAAAGGAATGTAGCTATTGAGGTTACATGGAGGCCCGTGAGTGATATGGCGAGTGCACTGCGTGCCTAAGGTCGTGGGTTCGATTCCCACTAGGTACGATGGCTTTCCTTTAAAAAAAGAAAAGGAATAAGGTCCTATACTGGCTAACAAAGCCAGGGCTAAGAAACCTGTAGAAAACCCGTCTCAACAATCGTCGTGATGTATAAGTGGATGTATAAGTGGACGTTAAAATATAAATTAAAAAAAAAATAGAGCCTTACGCTCAAATTCAGGAACATAAATATGCTTTAGTTCCACCCGACAAACCTATGTAATGTACTGTATAACATACAGTCGTATTTTTCGTACATGGCTACCGCGCATGCGCGACCGCCAGCGGACTTTTAACATAAATATTAAACATACATTGCTAAAGCATATTTATGCTAATATTGAGGTTACCCTTATGAAAGAATTTTTAATTGACTACCCGGAAGTGGGAATCCAACCCATAACCTTAAGTTTGGAGTGCTCACACCTTAGCACTCACAGCCCCCTGGCCCTCATTAAAATTGATGTTAATATTTTTATTATGTGCTCATGGCGTCAGCAGCTTATGCACAATAATTGATGTAAAAAAATAAAATATTTTTATTACTGGAGAATCAGCTATATAGTCCAGTACTTCTTTTTCATGCAATGTGAGATATCGTAGGAATCCCATTCTGGTTCTTCAGACTCGCATCTATAGCATATGATTCCTGAAAATACCATGCGGTAAGTGAAAACATCTGTCACTAGGAGCTGCATTACTAAGCACATTCCTCATAAAGGTGGTAGAGCACACTGGGTTTCAATAAAAGTTGGGTCAAAACTTAGCCATGGGTTTTTCATTAGCCATGGCTGAGTCTATTTTGGATAAAATTTTGCTGGACTTAATGAAATTGTTTTAACAGTGGATTTGGAGTCTTTAGTGTATGAAACAGTAAGATTCTATGCAATGTACTGACAAAACTTTTATTTTATTTTTATTACTATTGATCGCTTAGACGACCTGTACACAATTCATGGTGTCAATACTCATTAGACTCAGTGCTTAAATAAGAGCTCTTATATAGGTTGATAAGACTGAATTAATCTCTGTCCACTGCACATCTCCTCCAGCAGTAGGAAAGAGTAGTACACAAGTCTCCCTCCACGTCACCAAGCCAGCAGAGACAAGGTCTGGCTCTCCTTCTTTTGCCTTCAGATTTTCCATACATAAGTTTCCTTGGGAGCTCTCATTTGGGGGCCATTCGTTCCATATGTTCCAACTTCAATCGTATAAAGCAAAAATTTTCAGTTCGCTAAATGAATCCTATGATCTACTTCCTTATACGCCCTCGTTCACCAATTTTGGTAAGGCCAATAATGTTCCTAAAAATCTTCCACTCTAATACTAGCGACACAGTTTTACTCTTTGTCAAAGCCCATTGTTTGTTTCGATGCATTAAGATTGGCCTGATGATGGTTTTGTAAAGAAGGATATTTGTCTTCCTTCAAAGGGCTTGAAACTTTAATAGTGTCTGTACTCCACAGAAGCATCTCCTTTCTGCAGAGACTCTGCTTTTTATTAAACTGTGGTTATGACATTTTTGTCTGATGTCATAATATTCTCCATGTACTTAAATTCCTGGCATATCTTAAACTTCTGCATATCTCCAAACCTGCTTAGACATATCTTCATTACTTGTGCATTCCCTTGGTCCATTTTTGCTGTTTTCAGCTGTTCATTCTTGCTGACAACAGAACACCATCGGCATATGCTATATCAGTGCCTTTACTAGTAAAAAGCATGCCTCCAGGATTGGTTCTGATGCTGCGGATAGCCACTTCTAGCATCAGATTGAAAATCATTGTTGAGAGTGGGTCCCCGCTTTGAACATGGAACCCAGGTGACAACCTTGTTTCAATCTTCACCCTCCACTTAGTCCCCTCAGGGTGAAAGCACTAGTCAAATAAACTTTGAAATTCCAAAGTTTCTTAGGGCAATGTACATTTTTCCTCTGTCAAGCCTGCTAGAAATCTATTAACAGATGGTGTAATGTAATGTTGTGCACATAAGATTTCTCCAGCATCTGCCTCACAGAAGAAAATATGGTGTCGATGGTGGCAGTGGATCTCCCTAGTCTGAAACCACTCTGGCACTTGCCAATCACTCTTCCTACCCATTTAGTTAGCTTCCTGCTGATTGCGATTGAAAAAATCTTGTAAAAAGGATCTTTCAAAGAGTTTCTTCTGTAATTTCCACAGTTCATCCGGAAAATTAACTGAAGGATCAGAAAAATAGTTTCACTGCAACTTATTCTTTCTCGTCTTTAGAACAAATTTTTATGTTATAAGAATACGAGATTGTTCATGCTAATGGGCCAGTCGTTGGTGCGCCATAAGAAAAAAAAAAAAAAAAAAAAAAAAAAAAAAAAAAATGCTGCAGATGCATGTGTTGAAAACTGAGGAGGAAAGTATAATAAATAAAATACAATGTAACATTAAAATATCTTTATTTATCAAAACTGAACTATAAATTTAAATACATGTATATACATAAATAAAATAAAATATATATTTGGATAAGGCACAAAACAAGATCACAATTACTTTAAAACTTTCTGTTGATAATTACATATTGTATTTCATTTTTGTAAAAATTGACTACATCTCTGAACGCTTAACATGAATAAAAAAGTTGAGCACCAACAATGATACTAAAATCTATGAAATGTTTACAAGGCATTTGTAAGTATAAAACTAGATGGAATACTTTAAAAATTATGTCGAACAAATTTCTAGAAGCAATGAAACAATTATTAAATTCTTAACTGAGAATTCATTTAAATAACAGTTACATCACATACGATAAGCACATTTTCTATGAGACAGGCTAATTTTCAAAAGAGAGGGAATGGTTTTAGGACTTAATGTAAGTGTCAAACATCTGTAAAAATGTACATAAACTAATATGTACACTTACATTCAGTATTTCTGTGCATTTGAATAAACAGGCCAACAACTTTCATTCCAAACACCCACCAATGTACCACCAAAATCATAACAGAAATAAATTAACATTTTGAAATAAAATAAGAAAATAAAAATTCAAATTGGAAAACATATGGAAGAACTAAGTCAATGATGACTGTGTCTCTTGAATTGAGTTTGTTTTCCATCTGCACAGCACAGGAGGCCTACGAGAGGCTGGAGAATTATCAAATTCACTAAAGAAAACTAGCCTTAACTCCAGACATCAGCAGAGTATCTCTTCTGGCTTTCCATCTTCTTGAAATAAACCTGAGCCTCTTTTTCTGTCATATTTCCTTTCTCCATTATCACTTTCATAATAATTGCTTGGACATCTTTAGCCATAGAGCGTGCGTCACTGAAAATATAAAACATATTTAAAATTAATATGTTTAAAAAAAAATAATAAGAATTACTGTATATCTTATGCCACACATCACATTTTATAAGTTATCAACCTAACGATTAACTGAAATATGAATGAACTTGAATGCTTATGCTGCTCCTAATTTTTTACTACCGTCAGAAAATGGAAATAAATTATCATGAGCTGTATTTTTGTTTTTGTGAAAAGGCAGATTGGATAGGCATATATAACAACATAACAAAGCACATGGGCATGTATAAGGGGGGCTGCAGCCCCCCCCCCCCCCGAAATTTTGAGTTGATCGGCAAAAATGTGTCATAAACCCTTAAATAAATGAAATAAGATCACTATGTTCATAAAAAATATTTTATTTTGGGTGTAATAGCGTTTTAGTTGTTTAAAACTATTCCAAGTTCTAAATTGTTAGTATTCCATACACCCCCCCCCCCCCCCCGAAATTTTCCCAGCCCCTTCCGAAATTATTTTCAATATACGCCCATGACAAAGCATAATAAAAGACAATTTAAAAATACTTGGTATAAAAAGGTTGAGGGTTCAAAGAACCACATTAATTCTGAAATTGATAAAGAGTGAAAGCACACTTTACAACAATAAAAAAACTTCTGAAAAACCTGTGTAATATTAGCAAATTCCTCAGCAATACCACTACTACAATAAATACAAATAGTTTTATAATTCTTTATTTATTAATAATAACCAGCTGATTCAATTATTTAAAAGAATAATCTTTCCGATAAACACCAAAGATCTTATTTTGCTTGTATCTAGATTCAAAAGTTTTATAGGTTAATTTGTAAGCAAAATAAAACTCGCAAAGGCATTTTAGTGTGAAATGGGAGGAATGGTTTTTAAGTCCCCCCCCCCCATGGACCAATTGTCTTTATTTTTTCAATACATCTTTCTTATTAGTTCGGGATGATATATACAGACTTATGTTGCCAGATATCAAAACTTACAACTGCTAGGAGTAATTTCAAAGGTAGATATTGTTGGGGTTTGATCGTGTGCTTAATAATACTACTTCCTTGATCTAAAAAAATCATTTATACTAACCACACAACCCAAACCCTGACCATATCTGCCTTTGCAATCTCTACAGTCAACAATCTCCTCTCAGTGAATTAATAAATTCAATCCAAAGTAAACCCCCACTTACTTATAAAGAACCAATTTTGATTACTTTAATAATAAACCTCTATTATTAGTTCTGGGTGTTGTAAAACATATGTTCTTGCAAGATTACGCAAATTACGACATTTAGAAGTGCATTAATAATTGAGGGGCGTGCAGCAATAAAGAGGCAGCTCCATTTTCTGGATTTTCCGGTCAGAATATTATCATGGATTTAAAAACCATCCCTATCCTCTGGTACAATAAGGAAGCCGCTCTGGTCACTTCAGTAATGGAATTACAGCAACTTAAGCCCTGTGTGAGGTCCACTATTGACTTTCCATCTGCGTACAGCCAACCCCTACTCTTAAAAACTGATAAATGCAATACCCTAATGAGCCTCCCACACAAATATGTCGGACTAAATGAGATGCTGTTCTACAATGCATTAAAATTTGTACCTTCTTCAGCTGTACTGACGATGATGATTTGACAGAAATAGAGCCAGAATTTTGCATTAATTGATTAATTTTTTTGTATTTTACATTCTTTGTTTGTATTGTCATATGATGTTCCTAAATTAAAAATCTGAATAAAAGCAAATTTTGTACATTTTAGGTGATAAATCCGTAGAGTTTGGGTTATTCATAGAATATGGCACAATAAGGAGGCACCTCCAAACCAATAAACCTGACACTAGCAGGATAGGGTCTGTATGGACTTACATTTATAAGTAGGTGGGTATGTCATGATAACAAAAAGAAAATGGAAAAATATCAAGAAACTAAATTTAAAAACGTTTTCTTTAATTGAAGTGAAAAATGGACGTAACTCCTTATTGCTGCACCCCGTCAATTTTGGTCCAAAGTAAAACTCCACTTATAATAAAAAAATTTTGTATATTTTCATAATACGCCTCTATCATTAGTTTTGGATGTTTCATAGCAAATATCATTTCAATAAAACAAAAAAATATGACAACGAACAACTAATTAATTACTGATGGATCAATTTTGCTGGTTAATAAACAGATCCAATCAAGCTGAGTTATGAGCTGAGCTTCATTGGTTATATTATAGTTTTAACTAGGGTCATTTTTGGAACCTTTTAGGTAGGATTGATGAGATTTGAAAAAAAAAATTGTCGAAAATTTTTTCATGAACGCAATCTCAATAACTAAATTCTTTCAGAATGCACTAACGTTTCAATATTAATTTTAATTAAGAATCAACATTTTTTATGGAAAAAAAATACAATGCAGACAAGTCAAAGAATCTAACCGGATTTGGAGTACAAAAAATGTTTGTATACACCAGCTGACTAGCAAGATTCTTCATCAGATATATTTGTATAATATTCTATAAAATATCATATAAAAACATGATGGATAATTAAGTATGAATTTCATTCAGTAATAAAACAGTTACGTAAGTGTGAATTTCATTCAGTAAAGAAAATCATCATAATAATTAAGACTTTACGACTCACTTACCCACAAATATAAACATGGCCATTATTTTCTCCGACTACTTTCCAAAGTTCATCAGCATTTTTGGCCAGCAAATGACTGACATAAATTTTTTCTGGCTGATCACGAGAAAATGCAACGTACATCTGGAACAAAACAAAGTACTTGAACAAAAAGTCCAACTTACGGGAAGTACGTCATCTTAGTGCATTGCCATGTTATATGGTACGTTTTGGAAAGCTTAGATAGAGACTCTTTATTATTTTGCCTTCAGTGAAAAAAAAACAACAATTATTAAACTTCAAGTACCATTTTGTTAGATTGAGGATCCAATTTATGGGTAAACCTTATTTGTAGCAAAAGTATTTGATTTACAAAGGATCACCATCCACTTACCATGATTTCTCAATTACTTTCCAGATATCTAAGAAAATATATTTAAAACCCATTTCTTTTTTTTTGTTTTTTTCATTTTTTTGTATAACAAAATTTCTTTGCCCAAAAAACTATGAACTTAATCTGGAGTATCAAAAACCCAATTTCAAGTTTTGAATACTTTTCTCAAAAGATAAAGAAAAGATAAGAGAGATTGCCTTGGAAGTGGTTTCCTTGATTCATCACGGAAATTCTCGTTATAGGCTCAAGGTCTAAAAACGCATAGAACAAGAATTCTTATATTTTAGCAAAGAGTCAATTAATTATTAATTTCTTCTTCTTTTCTAATATAGTTTTTTTTTTAAATATTAATTTTTACAATACTTGTATTTATAAGAAAACAAATTTTGTTTTCAACAAAAAAAATTGTTATATTTTATATTCATGTAAAAAAGCTTTTATACTTCACTTAGAAATATCATTGGGAAGCAACTGTTCAAATTTTGAGCCAATCAGGTAAAATTGAAGTCACTAGTTAGTCACTCATCTTGAAAACCATATTCAATACTATGCAATTGTGCGGCCACTTATTTTTTGAAAAACTAAGATGAATATTCCTTCTTTAAGACTTATATAAACTTTTATGAAATATAGAATTGAAAAATATTAATTCTTTTTTTTTTTTTTCTTTAATAAATTGGAAAAAATGAACCTTGATTTTCTTTACTTAAGGCATTAATACACCTTAAAACAATTAAATACAGTAATGCAATTTTTGTTTTGCTCAGTATCCCTTGGCGGTCTCTATCTTCATTTCTTGAACTGTCCATACGGTCCTATGCTGAGCAGGCAGGTCCACCTAAGGCTAAGCCAGGGAGGTCTGCCTAGTATTCTACGGAATCGCACATTTTGTTTGAGTTGTCATAAAAATACGAAAAATTTGTATTTTGATTCAAAATCCCATTTTTATTCAAAAGAAAAAGTAATTTATGCAAATATTTGGATAAATATGACGAACGTTCGCTATACCTTTCGAAGGAATGATATTTCTCAAAACATTTCCCAATGTAAAGAGATGGATTCCTTTTCATGAAATTCTCGCAAAATCTTTAAAATATTTTCGCCCTCCATTTCAAGATTCACTAGTTAATATCCGTACAATAAAAAGGTAGTGGAATATTTATTTATTTTTTTTATTTTTTCGCAACTATGGCGACTCAACAGCAAAGTGGGTTTTACATATGTATGAAAATACACCAAAAATTCACATTAGAAAAAAAAATATAAAAAAAATAATAATAAATAAATAAAATAATAATAATAATGTTAATAATAGAGGAAGAGAGCATAGTCCCTTCCTTGTAGAGGTTGGCTTTAGTTCTCAATCAGTTGTACTTATATTTGTATACTTATATGGTTCGTTCATACTTATATGGTAGTGGAATAGGGAAGCTGAGGAAAAAATTACAGCCTGAGGACAAATCGTTGTAATGACTAGCACAAACAACACTTATAGAATTAGTTAGTCACTTATAGAATTTGTTATTCACACGGTGCCTAGATTTTTTCGAGACAATTCCTTCCTCTTTGGAATTGAAATGAATAGCTCATCGTCTAGAATTGCACGCCGTATTAAAAATATGCCTAGAAGCTCCAGGCAAAGGACTAGAGAAGGAGGAATTCAATGCTGAGAAGGGACGAGCAGAGGACCTCTAGTGTTGAATATGCTTGCCGGCCCCTGCTCGGGATAGGACTAGTAGGACAGGCTGCGGATAAATCGACAAGACTATGTTCACAAATTGTTTATGGTCCCTATTTGGGATAGAGCCGCTAAGGGTTAACTCCATCCTGGAGTTTTGTCACTAGAAGCATTATTTTTTTTATTCGTTGCATAGAGTCACAAATTAAGATACATTCTAAAGAAAAATTTTAAGAACCAATTAATCATGCCAGCCACTTAAAACACTGAAAAAGCTAATTTTGTTACCTTTAATGTTCCGTTCTCCACAAATTTGTTCAATTCTTCTTCATAAATGAAGTCTTCAGACTTCTTCCTACAACCGAAGTACAAAATAGTTTCACCCACTGGCTTTCCTGAAATTAAAATAATTTGTTACAGTTTTATTCAAGGCTAATGTGTTCCTCAATAATAATAATTACTGGCTATTATGCATTCTAGATTAAACTGGTGTAACAGAATATAACCATACTCATAATGCTGATAATGAAGTTATTGGGAAAAATATATTCATACAATAATTGAAAAAATAATTAACTATCTTAAATCTTCTAAGATCAAAATCTTATTAAAAATAACATTTATTTACTATACTTATTTTAAAACGTTTCAGCTTTAGCCATTAACGTTTTGGCAGTAGTCATTCTACAAAAAAATTACTAACAGGATTGTATTATCATTTAAATTAATTTATTTTTTTCCTATGTATTTTTTAAAACTCATTTTGTTGAAAAAGGAATTGTTGGGGACAAAAGCAATTAGGGGGAGACAAAAAAAAAGAAGGTTTGAGCTTTAAGTTAATGAAGGAATTAATTAAAAAATTATTTTCTTTCAATTTTGATACCTTCTTGTCGTGCTAAATCTCTTTCTTGAATAAACCCTCGGAAAGGAGCTAATCCTGTGCCGGGTCCAATCATGATTATTGGAGTTTGTGCTTTTGTAGGTAACCTGCAAAGTTAAAATTATATAACAAAAATTATGAGATTAATAAGACAAAAGAGTAATAAGAAATATTTTTTATTATTCAATAATGACAACAAAAAATTTACTTTTCACCAGACAAGATTTGTTCTGAGTTGAAATTACCAAACCTCTCAATAAATAGTTTTTTAACTTCTATAGTTTAATTATTCAATAGTTCTTGTCCTTAATTTTTTTTCCTAATATCCATTCTTTACATTTTTTTGTAGTAATAACTGTTCAAAGTATTGTGAAATATAATTTTAGCAACTGCACTTTCAGTATTATTATTATTATTTCAGTAATTTATTCAAGGGGTGGTGTTGAAAGTTGAAAAATTATTTGAGCCAAATTTACTTATCTCCAAATTTATTTGTCAGAAGGTTAAACCACAAATAACTATTCCCGGTTAAGTCTTAATAAATGTATTTGTAATGTTACAAACTCAATAAAAATCTAAATTTATAAAACCATACATGTACACTTGTAAATATTTACAATTATGCAATGCCTCCCATTCATAGCGGACTCTTTATTTTTTTAATGTGGTATGCTCTAAGACACGATTTTGTAAGGTTCAATTAAGTAACAAATGAAGTAATTAATTATGTTGAGTTAGCAGACTAATTTTAAGTTAAATTTACGAATAATTGACAGAGATCTTCAGCAGCATTAGCTGATTCTTGTTGAGATGAAAAAAAATCCTGCTGCTGGAGGGACTCGATCCCCTGTCTCCCGCATGAGAATCTAAGACGTTAGCCACTAGACCACAGGGAGACCCACTGTCTTTGTTGTTATTATTAAGCAACTGGTCAAGAGTTAAATTGACCTTGAAATTTCAACTTATTTTTTTTCTTTAAGGATTACATGATAAATATCATAGGCTATGTCGCAAACATGCATGGCCATTTGTGACCATATCCACACAATTTTGAAGTCCATTTTCAGTAAATACAAATGCTTCTCTTTGGTTAAAGTAGCTCAGGTTCCAATTTTTCCTGCTCTTTGAGCTCTATCAAAACCTCATTCCTTAGGGAGTAATCGTTGTTGAAAAAAAGTAAATTTCTTGTGAATCATGAATGGTGCTCGTTATAAAACGATAGCTATTGGAACTAACAGGAATCTGTTAATACTGAGCTCTTGAAGGCTACTAAATAAGATAACACAGAACATGATTTTATAAGCTTATAGCACTTCATAATGAAACCATAACTTCAATATTTTTTTGGGCCGGACATAAAATCGAATAAAATTACTTAAACTTAATTTTTATTTTTCAATATATTCTTTTTATGAGTGACACATAATCAAGAATGTCACCACTACAAACGACGTAACACTAAACCCTAGGTACATATGTAGTCATGACAAGGAATGGAATCGTGTATGAACAATTCTAAACAATTTTGTTTTTTTTTAATGATACTAATTATTAAGTAACCAAAAGTCTCTAATTTATTTGGGAATGTTAAATGAGAATGTAACATTCTTATAAATCATCCTACTTCCCATCATATATACCGAGATGTCCTAGCATGTTCAAAATAGAACATTCTTATACCGAAAGTAAATTGCCTTGGAGTTAACACATTGCTGCCAGAGCATGTTCCAGGAACGTGTTGCTAGGCTATCCCCTGGACCGGACCCCGTTCTAAGAACGATCCCCTCTATATTTCTAAAATGTACTATTTTTCAGCCTCGGCATTCTTTCTACCTGTTATTCCGTTAGTACGCCCTGTGCAGCGAAGGAGTACGGTTCTACCCATTTTTGTAGCACTCGCCTACCATTTGTAATTCTTTAGATATTTACCGTTTACTGTATTAAGTTGTTTTTTTCTAGTTCAAAGATAATATTTAAATAAGGTTGTGTTTTAAATCAGTTTACGCTTTTTTAAATTACTATGGGACACAAAAAACAAAAGTTTTCCGCACCGGCACGTCCAAGTAAGTGATTATAATTTTTTAAAGGATTGAATTCTGTTTGCAATTCCGTGCTTTAGTTATTTTTTTACTTACTAGAATATATTTTTTTCATTCATTATATAAGAGAAGTTTGTCTGGGAAGAAATTTGATTTGAAACCATTTCGGAAATCCATTATCATAAATGTTGTGATCTTTGCGTATAGAATCTGTTCAAAACCCAGCAATTGAACAAATAACTCGCAAAAGCATCTCTAATCTCTATGCATCATTATCGAGATCATTTGGGTTTTGACACGAAGGTGACACGAAGCGACACAAACAGAAGGATTGTCGTCAATGCAAAAAAAAAAAAAAAAAAAAAAATTTGAAGCGGAAATCAGTAATTTTGTTTTGCCCAGACCATCCGAGCCTATGTTTAGTTCCATGTTTCAGGCAGTATTAGATTTCTTTTTTGTACATATTTTTCCTATTGTAAATAACACTTTTTTCAATTTATGATCATATAAAGCATTTTCATGTAGTATAAGTCATTTTTTATTAAATTATTTTACATCTCCTTTTTAAAATGTATTACCTTTAATAAATACTCAGATAAGGTAATATCACTTTAAAACTACCATTATATAAGAAGAAAAATAATACACGTAGTATAAATACAAATAGACCCAACTGTAGATATATATGCAATTCTACTTGCCAGTATTGCTCTGAGCCTTGGCTAATGCACCTAAGAATGATTAAATTTTATTTAAAAATATCTAGACCCCTCTTCATCAATTAATAATAAGACAAACATGAACAAAGCATTTCAGTAAAAACATGTAAATGACAAAATATCTCATGTAATGCGGGTTAGTATATGCAAGACATGGGCCTGAAGATGTTCAGAGAACGCCCCTTCTCCCGGAATATAGATAAACTGTCCGGCCGCTGGCTTATACCTGTCCAATACCAGTCCGGCACCAATGTGTTAATCAATACAGCCTCACATAAAAATGGAAACATTGCGAACTTAACTTAAGAAGGACATTTATGCTTTAAACAATTAATACCCAAAAATTGCTAACAAAAAAATATGTGTGTCAGATGTATAACTAATGTATGATGATGAAATTTAAAATATATCGATCTCTTGTTAGGTGCCTAAATATTAATAAAATACAGGATTGAAAAGTGTTGAGTAGGAGTTATACTCACTTAAATTGAGATTTTCTTATAAATATTGGCACAACAGGAGGAGGAACATCTTCAGCCTCTACTGGTATTTTCTCTGCTAACCACGAGGTTGCAACACCATGGACATGGCGATTAGTAGGTGTGTCATACTCAACTCGTACAGCAGTTATGTGCACTCGGTTAGGGAATAACTGGAAACACAGATAAACATCTTTATCTCATTGGTTTTTGGTTAGGACTTTCAGTTAATAGCATTCACAAATAAATTTGCTGTAAAAGTTTCAATAAATAGATTCTGGTTGAATTGGTTTATATAATTTTAACAGTTACGTGACGAACATGATTGGGAACGCAATACAAATTTGTAGAAAAACTCATATTTTTTTTTTAGCCTCCGTACTTCTTTACTTTAATGTATAATACTATTGAAATTTCAAATCTTTATGGTGTACAACATGCCAATAGAAAACATTTCATACAACCATTTTGGATATAAGGAAGGGAGAAGATAAGCAACATTAAAATCTATATTTTATAAAATAAGTTTCTTTAACTAATAATTAATAAGATTAAGGAGGTCCGATGGCCGTGATTGCTAAGGTGTGAGCATTCCGTGCCTAAGGTCAGAGGTTCGATTCCCACAAGGGGTGATGGCTTTTCTTTCGAAAAATGAAAGCCCTATTCTGCTGGCTAGAAAAGGATGGAAACCTGCAGATACCCCGTCCTAAAATTCATTGACAATAATAAATGAACATTAAAATTTAAATAATTGTACTTAATCACTATTCACTGATTTAGTGAGGGTTCGGTCATAATAGTACAACATACTATAAAACTACTTCTTTTTTTTTTTTTTTATTAAAAAATTAATTTATATTCGTGCCAATTTTTTGGCTTAATTTTCAAGCCTTCGTCAAGGCAATAAATTAACATGGCTAGAATAAGTACAAAAAAAAAGTGTAAAATAAATAGTAATAACTTGTAAATATAAGTATCAGCAAGTGAATATGAACCAATTATTAACTATTAATGTTATTAATTAATTATTAATGCTGTGGCTGGTAGATTACCATTTATTTATTTTTCTAGCAAGCAGAGGGCGGTTACCTGTGGAAAAACTGTCTCAAAGACCTCTGTTATGTATAAGTGGGCATTAGAAGTTAAATGAACAATAAATCATTTATATTTAAAAGTTTTTATTACATATTATACACTTCTTTTTGTACATATTCTTGTCGCTTTTGTTTTGGAGATGCGACGAAGGATTTAAAATCAAGCCGAAACATTGGCACAATTACAGACTCATTTTTTATTTAAACATGCAGTTTAAGTAACCAAATCGTCACTTTCATCATCATCATGATAATTGAACCAGTGAATGATAATAGAGTATTGAAGGAAATCTTTAAAATTACCTTGGCTGAAGATGAAATGGAATAATATCTGCACTGTAACCTGGGAAGTAGTTCACAAAGATGGTCAATCTTTGGTTTCACTGAACGAAGATCATCAAGAATATGAACTATGCTACGGCAGTCTTCATTTATCCATTTGCTATATAATTGCTTTCCTTCAGCTGATGTGCTAGCCATTAATTTAAGTTGCTCAGCTTCCTTAAAAAAAAAATAATAATAACATATTAACAGCAATAGTAAATTACAAAATTAATAAATTATTTCTTTCTTTTCGGTCTTAAACAGTCCTTGAATTAAAACCAGACAAATGTCTTGATGTGTGGTTTTCTTCAGGGAATTATTTTATAAATACATTGGTTTACAGCCTCAAGTTGAGGAGGGGATCATTTTACCAGTAGGACCAAGACTGGTTGTACACTGGTATTTTATATAAAACTTTAGTATAAAATATCTAGACAAATTAATGAAAAATGTGTTACTTAATCTATGATTGTTTTTTAAAGTAATATTAAAATAAAAAATGTTAGCCATCAATTAGGAGGTGTTTATCCTTAATGTACCTTTATTATTAATTACCTTTGGGTCAGAAGCATATTCAGCTAATTCTTTCAATACGTGGGTGCGAGGTTTGCCGGATATATCAAGATAAAATGTCAAAGCTGTTCTATATGAAGTCGGGCAGGGGAATGGATGGCGCTTTGTCGAGTCCTCTGAAAATAAAATACAGCAAATAAGCCATAAAATCCATGCAACAAAGAAAGATAGACGTGTGTATTCCATAAATAATATTTCAGTTGGAACTTGGGCATTTCAAATAAATATTCTTAAATTCAAAATATAACATGATTGTTTATTATTTACAATATGAAGTCTATCTTAATTTTAATCTCTTTCACTATCCTAGTCTGTATTTACAAAAGATTGTTGGAAACTGGTTTATTTATTATTTATATCTGATAAACTAATTCTCTAAATTACTTAATTCATTATACAAAAAGGGGTAATAAATAAACAAAGATATGACATACATATAAGTAAATTTAAAAAAAAAATGTAACAAAAATATAAATATTAAAAATAAGTAACAAATAATTTGTTTTGGCAAGTTAAACATTCATGATAGTAATAATAGATCTCTCAACAAACTCCCTATTGTAATAATCCTTTTTTTCCTCAACTTCTTAAAGTACTGAATAAATTAATTTCCAAAAGAGTGAACAAAAAAAAAGTCCCTTAACAGGCCACAAGGGCCCATAGGGACAGCTACTGTAGAGGTATTTGTTTCTTGAACAAACAGACCACCATGGAGATAGAGTGGGCAGTACTTAGGTAGTTTGATTTCCCCCTTTAAAGGCAGGGTGAGCCTAGGGATCCTGATTGGGACCCGCAAACAATGTGTAGAGTGCTCAATCACTAAACCAAATTCGCCACTTTTGAAAAGAATGGTTTAACATTTTCTAAGAAAAATTGGAAATGTGTCAAAAAAAATCAGTCCCGTATCAGGCCACAAGGGCCCAGAGGGGCAGATACTGTAGAGGTATGTAGGGTGAATGTAGTGGTGTAGGGAGGGATTGTGGTAAGTACAATGCTTCATCCACCTGATTTTCCCCTTTGCAGGTATCCATTAATTAATGATTTAAAGGCTGGGTGGGCCTAACCCATATGGTATTTTGCAGGACGATGTTTTCTATAAATTGCTTATTATTCTTATTGCCCTCTTTTGAATAATTAAAATATATTTTATTTTCGTTGCTTTTTCCCACCATATAAAATAAAGACAAAATATGTCCATAATTATTTCTTCCAACAATGTATACAATATTAAAATAAATGGAGGTATTTTTTTTAACTCACCATCAGTGTTTGTAAGAGTAAAAACAGTATCCAGATCAACTTCTAACAGTTCCCCAATCCTATTTACCAATTCAGGTCTGTTCCTTGGATATACAGCAACATGATCACCTAAGGAAGAATTCAAATAAATATAAATTCATTTTTTATAGAAGTAATTTTATCAAAAAAAAAATAAAACACAAATAAATAATTTACCTGTGTCATATCTGATTTTTGATCCCTCTAAATCAAACTCAATATGCATACATGACCTCCCTCCAGCCTTATGGAGCTCCCTGTTGACCCTCACTGGAGCAAGGTATGGATTTTTCAAATCGTATGGCCTAACAAAACAAAATTGTTTTGTAATAACATTCTTTTTATAACTGACAGTTTATTATTAAATGACTACCTATAGCTACAAATTCAATCATTGATTCACACCTAATATGTAGAGATTTTAAATATGATATTTTAAAATGAGATACAACTTACGGCTTTTGGTTTATGTATGAGAATATCCTTGCAATTTCTCCAGTATAAATACGATCAGGTAGATTTTCCTTGTCATGTTCAGTCACTCGATATTGTCGAACATTAACATCTTCACCAGAAGCTTCGATTCCATAATGCTCACATACAGTCGGCCACAATCCATCTTTCCAGGTGATGAAGTCATCTTCAATACTGCAAATGTAAAAGTTGGGATATTATTTACAAATCTATTAAATTCATTTGGATATTAATTAGTAAATTACTTGACATACAACATGTAAGGGAGAGGCTGATGAATACTCACATCTGTTTGCTATTTCAAAAGAGGTTGGGAAATGGAACACAAATTTTGAATAGATATCCATGTAATTTTATTGGTGCAGCAAGCCCTTCCAAACAAATACACCATAAGCATTGTACTCTTCGTCTATTCAAATCTCACTCTCAAGATATTCTGATTTCTCAAAGTATTATTGAGGTATTGCTAACAATACCTGACACAGAGAGACTGGTGGTAGCCCTTCAATGGATACCAGGCAATGAAAAGAGGGAGAAACTTGCAAAAGAAGATGCAACATTGGAGCAATAAGAAAAGAGTCTTTTACTCCACAGAGGTTGGGTCAAAATAAAAAAAGTCAAATCTTTGCATGATATAAAGCTTATATCTAGAGCGATTTGGAAAATGGTCAGACCAAAGAATATATTTTTTCAGGTTCAGTGGAACAAAACCAACACTTACAAAACTTCAAAAACCATTTCCCCAAAGTAAGTAGGTCCAATAGAAATTTATGCCTAAGCTGTTTTGTAGGACATCTTTTAGTCTTTCAAATGAGTACTTTACACTCACCACAATTTCAAAACCATCCTCAAGATATTTAAGAAAATACATGATGAGTCCAAAAGCTTGTCAGTTGATAAAACATTTTTTTTTTTAATACTTACTCAACTCCAAACATGACCAAAATTTCTTTATATTTGTTTGTTTGAATGCCATTAGCGTGAAAAAATGTTCAACCCCGTTGTTTTGGCGTATCCAAAACAAAAATTGTAGATTTTTTTAGAATTCTCTAAAAATTGTTTTATTCAATCAAAATAACTGTAAAATTTACCTGGAAGCCTATTAACGCAAAAGTAATACAATACATTTTTTAGCATGAATTGTACTAAAAAAAACTTAGTGAACTTGACATTCTATTTTAGACAAAGGAATTTTGAGCCAAATTTCATCCAAATCAGAATATTTTTGCATACAGAAGAGGTATTTCCAACGTGGTGATCTCAGTAACAATTATGGATGCAACACATTTGAACATATGTTTGAGCTTAACGAACATAAGAAACAGAACATATTCTAAATCGGAATGGTATTTGGCTGCTATATCAATAATGGCAGAAGCCAAAGCAGAAAGGTATAATTAAAACAAAAATAATTACTTGGCATCATCATCACCAAGACCCAACTGATATACCCTTGTAGCACCAAGTTCTTCTAGCCTTCTATCTACGTATATTCCAACTTCGTTGTAGTGTTCATAAGTTTTGTTACCAAGTCCAAAAACCTAAAAAAGAAGAAAACATATAATTGTAAATAGAAACTAGGCCATAAAGTGGATTTTCTCAGACATTAAAAGGATGATTATGTACTCACGCAGTAATTCAGACCAGTCAAATCAGCTTCTCCATTTTGTAACCATTCGTGAAACTCCATTGCATTATCTGTTGGGTCACCTTCACCATACGTTGCTAAGCAAAATACTGCCAGATGATTTGGAATATTTTTAAGCTGGACAAGTTCTTCCTACAAAAAAGAAAGAAAAAACTCGTATAATAAACACTTTTAAAATGGGAGGTTAAACCAGAGACAAAAGCCGTGTAAACCAGAACCAAATGGAGCGAAAAAAGAAAAATTAAATTCTCGCAAAGAATGAAAAACAATTAAGAAGATGAAAAAAAAATTAATTGAGCCAGCTGTTCACTACAAATGTTTATTTATTTAAATTATAACGTCCACTTATACATGACTACGAATTTTGGAATGGGTTTTCTATAGGTTAACACCCCTTTCTAGCTAGGATAGGGCTCGTGGCTTCTCGGAGAATCGAACCCATGACCTTAGGCATAGGTTGAACACGCTTTAGCACACCCAGCCTCCAGCATTACAAATATAAAAGAGTAAGACTGTTCTATGTATCAATACAAATTATTTTAATATATGTGGCAGAAGGTCGAAATTAAAAATGCTCACTTTTTTCACTACTCCTTTATAATGTAATTATTTTAAGCACATTCTTTAGGAATGTGACATAAACTAACAAAATTGCTTAGAAATGTGCTCAGTAGTGAAACTCCCTTATTGTGGACGTTTTGAGTATAAGATATATCATTATGTTTTTTTAAATTTTGTTGGAGATTTTAAGGGGTGTCAATCTTTCAGGTAATTTACAAAAGAAGTGTTTTGTTTTTTTTTGTTTGTTTTTTTTTTGGAAAGAAAAACAAAAACTATTTTTCATGATGATTAGATAGTTAGCCGTCGAGGTGATAAGTAAAGATGGAATGGTTGGGATTCGGCTAAATAAACCTCAATATGATTTTTGTTTTAAAAAAATCTATATTTCGGACGTTTCGGCTACTCATTGGTAGCCTTCGTCAGCTAAAATGACAAAAAAGAAATTAATACAGAAACAAACAAGAAAAATTTATAATTGTGATAGGTAACAGAACTATAGATACAATTTAACTTATAACAGAACATATCGTCTTAAATTCTTAGAATGAGTAGAATGAAAAAGAATATAGGTACAGTAATTGATTTTAATAGTAATTAGTAACATTAATTGATTTTACAAAGAAATAAGAAAACTATATACCAATGACAAATATAGTAGCTAATAGTAACATTAATTAATTTTACAAAGAAATAAGATACTACATACCAATGGAAATGCCGAGCGGCAGAGGAAGACCAAGGTTGGCAATTAAGTAACCATTGTGAAAGTGTCTAAGGAAAAAAGGAATCTGCAAGGGGTATATGTAACTGGAAACAACAAGAGGTGGGGGAAACGGGCGGAAAGGATCAAACAGATGTTTATGACATTTTATGACAGGAAAGGAGAAAAAGGTGTTAATGGAAGGATACCCAAGGGGCAAGGTAAAAATCTAGGTAGGTGGTCGGGAGAGTATTTGGAAAATATTAGCGTACATAGGAGAAATGCCTTGTTGGTCAGTTTTGTAATTTATATTGTTTTTGTTTAAGTTTATGTGTACACATTCCGAGATCTGTAGTCTTTTTTTGTTTCGTTGTGTAGAAAGAATTTTCGTGTCGTCGAAGTTAAAAGTGTGTTTTTGTGTAATGGCGTGTTTTGCAAGTGCAGATTTATCTATTTCTTTATTAGTGATGGTTCGTTTATGTTGTGTAAGACGTGAGTGAATGTCATTTATGGTTTCTCCTATGTATACACCATTACAGGAAGGGGTTTGGCAAGGGACTTGGTAAACACATCGGGTGGTATGTTCAAAAGGGATGGGATCTTTGAGTTTGGTGTAGAGGGTTTTGAGTTTGTTGGTAGTGGAACTACCAACCCCTTGGGTATCCTTCCATTAACACCTTTTTCTCCTTTCCTGTCATAAAATGTCATAAACATCTGTTTGATCCTTTCCGCCCGTTTCCCCCACCTCTTGTTGTTTCCAGTTACATATACCCCTTGCAGATTCCTTTTTTCCTTAGACACTTTCACAATGGTTACTTAATTGCCAACCTTGGTCTTCCTCTGCCACTCGGCATTTCCATTGGTATGTAGTATCTTATTTCTTTGTAAAATTAATTAATGTTACTATTAGCTACTATATTTGTCATTGGTATATAGTTTTCTTATTTCTTTGTAAAATCAATTAATGTTACTAATTACTATTAAAATCAATTACTGTACCTATATTCTTTTTCATTCTACTCATTCTAAGAATTTAAGACGATATGTTCTGTTATAAGTTAAATTGTATCTATAGTTCTGTTACCTATCACAATTATAAATTTTTCTTGTTTGTTTCTGTATTAATTTCTTTTTTGTCATTTTAGCTGACGAAGGCTACCAATGAGTAGCCGAAACGTCCGAAATATAGATTTTTTTAAAACAAAAATCATATTGAGGTTTATTTAGCCGAATCCCAACCATTCCATCTTTACTTAAAAACTATTTTTGAAAGGCGTGAGGATGGCCTCTACGATTGATCAAATCGACTATAATTTGCATGGAATTTCCACACTTGGATCCTTTTTACCCTAAATACATTTTACATTTTCAAAACTGAAATTCATAGGACAAACCAATGGACAGAGAAGGGATTTTTTTTGTAAAAAAATCGAAAATATATATTTTTTTGTTTTTACTTCAGTAATATTTGTTTTTTTTTATTTATTTATTCATTGTAGATGCTATTATTAGTAATATTTATTAAATATATTTTAAAAATCTACAGCTAAAATAAGGACATAGTATACTTGTGCAAGAGATCTAAAAGATCCTAAAATACCACGCTTAAAAGAAAAGAAACAATATAATCCATCAATTTTAAGAGGTGAGTTCTCTGGTGTCCCGACCTTGCAGGAATATCTTGATATAGAAGAAGAGATTATAAGAGAACCACAGCATGCAAGGGAAGGTAATTATGAAGATGCTGATTTAAAGTTAACATTGGAAATGTTAACCCAGGAAAGCGCTGAGCGTCTGGAATTGATGGAAAACTTCCTGAGAATGATGTCTCTTAAGAGAGATCGTCCTCCTCAAGAAGCTAGGAGCCCTCGAAAGGAGACTGGTAGTAGCACCACCCGACAAGTGGAGAGCAGTTCGAATGAAGATGAAGATACGGAAAGAATGGAAAACTCTGGGAGTAATGAAAATATTAACTATAAGCGGCAGAGGCGACCTCGAAAAACAAAAAGAACGAAGAAGAACGCGGCCAGGAAAAAGTAAATAGACAATATGAATGTAATTTTTCCCATGAAATTTTCGTTATAGTCGGCACTAGTTTAATTAACACAGCTGTTCTTTGATAAAAATGTTCCTGATTATTTTTTTTTTCCCCCTTTACCTTGTTTCTGCGTTCTAAAATTAGTTTTATTGTATTAGAGTTTTTCTTCTTTTGTTTTGTTTTCAATATCTGTGTTTATTATTATGTTTTGATGTCAAGTTTGTTTGTAAAACATTTCATGGAGCCAGTCGTCTTCGTTACGAAGCTCCTCAAATAAGTAAATAAATAAATAAATAAATTCATAACGAAAAATAATACGGATTTCCGTTGAAGTCATAATTTAAGTTTTATTTTTTTTCTCAGAGGATCGTTCTCACAACACAGTACGCAAGTTACTGATTAAATAATAGGAATAAAAGAGCTTTAATTCTATATGAATAACAATGATGTTTTAAATAATGAAATAAAAAAGGGAAAGGATTAAATTGCAAAGTAAACAAAACTGACATTTCTTTCGGTACAGCCTGATAGATGTAGACAGTAGAACTGATAATATCAACAATTAAAAACGAAGGAAAAAGAAGATTTTGTGAGCAATGAATTGTAAAATTTTGTGTATTGGCAGCCAACACATGGGATCATCTTAAACATGTTTACTTTATTCATTTTTATAATTAGGATAAATAAACACGGAAGAAGGAAGGAACATGAATTGTGGTATCATGAAAGTAACACAGAAAATTGTTCAAATTATATAGCTGACAATTCCGGCTGATGAAAGTGGTACATCAGTGACATCTGTTAGCTCCTGGATTAACTTACACTAGAAAAATGTAATAGAAGATATGTAGAACGTAATTCATTTGATGCCCTAATTTCATAAAAATGTAGCATAGCCTGTTAATCGGCTGAACACGTCAATAAAAAGTAAATTTAATTAGAACATTAAGTGCTAATGACCACCCAAAGTAGTCTATGCACCAAAAAAAAAAAAAAAAAAATAGAACATTACAATATAAGGAATTTAATTGAATGTATGTATTCACATTTTATAAAATAAAAACATATTTTATATGTTACTGTCATAAAATATAATATTCTAGTTGAAGTTTTTTAAATAAATGACAATGATGAAATACATAAAAAAATATCCACTCATATCAGTTTTAAAAACAAATTCAAGTTTAATTAATTTTTAAAACAATTTTCTTCTTTAAAATATTTCCATATTTTAAACATTGAAAACGTTGAAATTAATGCATTTATTTAATTATAAGATGATTAGGAGGAGGCCCAGTGGCCAGGAGTGCTAAGGCATGTGCACTCTTTGACTAAGGTCATGGGTTCGATTCCCACAAGAGGTGGTGGCTTTTCTTTCGAAAAAAGAATAGGCATCAGCCCTATCCTGGCTAGGAAAGGGTGGTAACCTATAGATAACTCGTCCTAAAATTCTTTTCCAATAATAAATGGACGTTAAAATTTAAATAAACAAAAGGATTAGGAAGAGTATGAATGAATGAATGAAGAAAATACTTTATTCATATGGTTGAATAAACAAATTTAACATAACGTAGACAAGTTAATAAATAAAACTGAAAAATAATTTACTTTAGCAAACAAAAAAGTTTTTTTCTAGTAGTTAAATAATAAATATAAACTAACCATATCATATTCCTCAGGGTCAGCAACCATTCCTTTTAATTTGTATCTAATTCCTTCTTTTGCTATTCTTCCAGCAAACTCCTCGCCAGTTCCTGTTTGACTTCCATAAAAAACTATTAAGCTTCTGCCACTTGACTTCAATTTTTTTATAAACGAGTTATCTGTTTGTTGAGGAGTCGAACTCATAACCATTGGTCTGAAAAAAAATCATGATTATAAGCAATAAGTAATGCCCTATTAGGACTTGGAAATCTTGAATAACAAAGAATAATTTTATTTTTTCCATAGAAATCACCTCTTAATATTTGTTTATATGTGAGTATGGTCAAGCAATTGCATTTTATTGTTCTGTTTAAGTCTTACTGCATGCAAGTAATAGAAAACATTGAATAACAATCAATAATATTGCTATAAGTTCTCTGGCTCCAAGTCCTTTCATAGACTTTCTACATGGTGGACAGAATCCTGCTTTTGCCTCTCTGGGATGATGGCATTAAGAAAAGGATACCAAGAAGTGGACATGGTTGGAGACAAAAAGAGGTTGGAGAAGCAGGGGATAGGTGATGCATGTGAGGTGAGTGCTGTTAGACACCCAGGTGCAGTGAGCTTCCCTTTAGTTGGAGCCATATCCAATAAGATTGGAAATCTGTAGGGAAAAGTGGGAATGAAAGCTGCTTTTAAAAGTAAGGGCTCCCTGAAAACCTTCCTGTCGAAAATGAAGGACAAGATACCACCTTTTGATAAATTGGGTGTGTACAAGGTGGAGTGCTCCTCTTGTGAGGCTTCCTACGTTGGCCAATGTGGGCGTAAGCTACACACTCGCATTAAGGAGCACTGGACAAGAAGTGATTCCGAAATAAAAATGCACCTGAAGGCAGAGCAGCACGATGACACCTCTCTGGAAATGCAGGTTGAAATTAAGATGGATACCCTCATTTCACAAAAGTGTTTAAACGGCAGAGGAGAAGGAGGCATACTTCAACACGTTCCTAACTCCAGCTTCCCCCACCTAGCTCTGTTAGAGGGCCAGTACAGTCGGAACAAGGCCCGAGTGAACCTCGTTCAGCTATAGGAGGTGGGTGTTGTTTTTTTGGAGGGTATTTATGAATTATTTTGTTTATTCTATTATAATGTTTTTAATGTTCACCTACTGGCAGTAATTGGATAAAATTAGATTTTTGAATTGTACATTATGTATTTTTTGTTGATTTTAATTGTTGACATAGTGTTTTTTTTAATTATCTAAGGTGATTTAAGCTATTTTATCGTAATTTTTCCATTGTCGATAGTTGTTAACAGGGCAGTGAAGATCAGGTTATGATCTCAAAAACGTTCTGTTTAATAAAAGGAATATAAAGTGGAGGTTTGACCTGTTTTCCATCCTAGTTACTATGATCACCCTTCGCCAACAACCACACAATTGTATGAACAATCAATACCGTAAAATTGGGTCACATTAGTACAGTCTGGTGAAATTGGTACAAACCTATAATGGTTATATATTTGTCTGAAAGCAAACATATAGGAATATATTTGTCCCATTCTTTAAACAAAGTCCGACCCTTTGGTGCCAGTTAAATGAAAATATCCTATATACCTAAGTATAGGTTTGTACCAATTTCACCAGACTGTACTAATGTGACCCCACTTTACGCTAATATATTTTATTTTAATTTTGGTTGTTGGTTCGGTTGTTAACCTCTTTAAAATTTACACCATGCAAGCAATAGGAAATCTTGAATAACAACCAATATACTTTAACTTTCCCTTAAATCACCTAATAAAAAGTGTATACGAGTCTCCGTTCAGGTCTGAGTCTATTTTTGTTCTGTTAAATCATATGCCTTTGTGTGTATACAGGGTGTAACGGATAAAAGTATCAACCTTTCAGGAGGAGATAGTAGACATCAAGTGCAACAAAAAATGTCATACATATTATGGTTCAATTTCCAACAGAAACACAGTAAATTCAAATTTTGTATTTTTTTTATGCCGATCGTAGGATTTTATGAATAAGTAGTGATTACTAAAAAACCGTTTATGGTAAATAAAATCCAATCAAACCATCGTAAAGTAGATAAAATTTCATTTGAGAAACCAAGGTTTGTAGTGTTACTATGTTCATTTTAAGGGTGTTCCAGGGCGGTTCCATAAACCAAATTCAGGTTATTCATCAAAATCTTTGTTTTGGGGGAATTTTTTACTATATCCCGTGAAGGTTTCAGACTCCTCCACTTTTACGAAAACTTATCCGTTTAATAACATTCAATTACCTAATAAGGAGGTTGAAGGCTGCTAGGTTATTAAGGGTAAAATGCCTTTTGATAATTGAAAAAAAGTGAAGAAAAATTATCTTTCTTTCAAAACAATTTTTTCTTTTGATTTACGGGGCCTTATAATCCTTATGTATGAATGTATTCTAATTCTTATAATGAATTAGGAACTACCCTCAACCACAATGTCTAGTAGGCTGGTATTTTTACTCAGATATTCCAGTTTTACTTGCAGATACTTTGCCAATTACAATAAGAGCCATTGTAATAATGACCATTTTTATTATAATTCTTTTATCATAAAATCATTATGCATGATTATTTTTTACTTTAATAATAAGTTAATTTTATTGTTTTACTATGAACTTTAAGAGAATAATCTCTACTCACTGAATGGCATAGGATTTGTCCTTGAGAGAGCTTTCATTCTTCCCTCTGATGAACCACCACCATATAGTGATGGCTATCAGCGAGAGAACAATAGCGATATCGGTCAGGCTCAAAATATCTTCAGCTCTTCCTCCTTTTGTAACATCTTCGGCAACTATTGAATCTGAAAACCAAACAAATATTAAGCCACATTTCTTATATCACTCTCTTAATATTATAAAAATAAATACAAATCACTCAAAAAATCACCGATTAGTTTGCTTCTTCTTAAAGCAAATAAAATGATAATAATTTAAATGATGATAATTAAATAAACTAAGCGTCTGCCCATCAAGGTACTCAGTGGGCAGACGCCTAAGTCTTTTAGTAAAATGTCTTTACTTACACAAACATACAATAAAACAGCTTATCTCTATAACAAAGACAGATAGAAATGCACGGTTGACACAATTTAACATTTTTGGTTTTGTTTTGCCCCCTTGAATATGTTCATCCACTTGCGATACACCCTTTAAAATATTAAGATTAACGAAAAGTCTTCCCTTGATGCAGTCAGTAATTTGGTTACTGCAGGCTGTGAAAAAATTATTTAAATAGACAAACAGAAGCTTTTTGCTGGATAGTTAGCTTCTTCCTTCTCCTAGAATCCAATACAATTTCCTCAGGACAATCATGAAGGCTGGGAGAGGATGGCTGTTACATGTTTCTTGGACATACATAATCGTGTTGACTCAAAATTTAGACATTTAAATCTAGGCGCACGGTAGTGCGCCAGGCCAAGTTCCGGCCTAAGCATACTGTGTGTATATTACAGGCGGTCTTAGAGCCGATTTTTACCCTCTCATAACTTTCAACCAGGTAAAGATAAAGTTATGAAATTTTACACAGGTATTATAATACTAGATGTGAGTAAAACTGGAAATTTTCATAATTCTACATCGAATAGTTTCTGAGATGTAAGCGATCGAAAATCGGGATTTATAGGACTCACTCACTCACTCACTCACTCACTGACTCATCAAAATTATTAGGCACTTCCCATGATGCTAGAGACTTGAAAGTTTGCATGAAGATAGATATGAAGACGTTATTAAAGGAAAAAATCGAAAAATCGCGAAAAGTTTTGTTGATTCCGCTTCCGGGGCGGGGGCGTGCCAGTTTTCTACTTCCTTCGGAAACCCATCATTCCGTCCAAAACCCATGATGTTGGGTATCAAATGAATTGTATCGGTATGAAGAACCTATATTTGATGATTTAAAAAACAATTAGACGCATATAGGCTCGGTAAAAATCTGTATGTTTGTTCCTCTTACAAATCCGTACCGTTTGACCGATTTTGACCAAACTTGGGACACAGATGGGTCTTGATACGGGGAGATTCATAGGCTAGGTTAAATTGTCTATCAGCTGTTAGTCTGCATGTTTGTTCCTTACGCAAATTCACACCATTTGACCGATTTTGACCAAACTTGGCACACAGGTAGGCCTTGGTCCGGGGAATGCACTAGGCTAGGTAAAAAGGTCTTTCAGCTGTCTGTCTGTATGTTTGTTCCTTATACAAATTCACACCGTTTGGCCTATTTTGACCAAACTTGGCACGCAGGTAGGTCTTGGTACGGGAGTGTCATATTACCTATGACGTTTTCTACTTTTTGTTCCATCGAAATGCCATCATTCCTTCTGAATCCCATCGTGTGGGGTATCAAATGAATCGTCTTGGTAAGGAGAAATTATATTAGATGTTTGAAAAAACATTTCGACGCATCTTAACAACAACAGTTGTGACTTCTTTCTTAAATGCAGTAAATAAAGTCGTAGGGGTTCACTGCATAATATACTTCAAAGCAGATACTAAGTTTTTCAAAGTCGAGCCATCTAAATTACAAAGTTTAGGATCACAAACCCAAAATGTATCGTCTTTGTTTTTATATTTTTCTTGAAGGCCTTCTGCACTTTCCCTATTGTGATCTTTATCCTCGGGATAAGGTTCCTGTGTTTTACAGTGTAATAGTTTAGTTAAGAGAGCAATCAATTTGTCCTCTAGAGTAATGTCATCTGGAAGAGCTTCTAACTTTTCTAGTCTAGTGATTAGATGTATGTAGGTTGATTATTGGTATCAAATGTCAAGCAGTAAGGAGAACCTTATGCAGAATCCAAAGACCCTGGTTTTATATGTAGTACAAAAGCCAGTAGGTATGCGGCAACTATATTCTATTTAATACTTAGAAAAAAGTAATGAGATCCCCAAAAAAACATAAATGTGAAATAGAGGCCAAGTTCCTGCCCCCACAAAGAAACACTCCCTTCCTCGAAAATATCCCCTCCTAAAACCCCCCCAAAACGCCTTACCATTCTACACTCCAAAAACGTAGTATGAGTTGGTGTATTAATTCAACCAAAAATATTTGCCGATACAAGAGATGATACAAGAAAGAAATGTCCAAGTTCATTACTTGGAAGACCTCATAGTTACTTACTAAGAACAGTAAAGACACTTCAACTGACCTTTAAAAACAACAATAAAAATACTTATATCCAGTTACTAAAATATCACTTTCCTCAACCAGGTATATTCTTAAACTTGGCAATGTTTTTTTGTGCCGAAATTATCTTTAGAGAAAAACTAAACATTGCCAAGTTTAAGAATATACCTGTTTGAAGAAAGTGATATTTTAGTAACTGGATATAAGTATTTTTATTGTTGTTTTTAAAGGTCAGTTGAAGTGTCTTTACTGTTCTTAGTAAGTAACTATGAGGTCTTCCAAGTAATGAACTTGGACATTTCTTTCTTGTATCATCTCTTGTATCGGCAAATATTTTTGGTTGAATTAATACACCAACTCATACTACGTTTTTGGAGTGTAGAATGGTAAGGCGTTTTGGGGGGGTTTTAGGAGGGGATATTTTCGAGGAAGGGAGTGTTTCTTTGTGGGGGCAGGAACTTGGCCTCTATTTCACATTTATGTTTTTTTGGGGATATCATTTTATTTGTGATCATTAAGTATTTTAACAGATAACTCAAAAGTCCGTCACACTGGAGCTGTACATTCCTCAAGAAGATGGGAAGTGTACCCAGCTTTCCTGATTAATTTGTTTAAATGCAAGATAAACATGAATAACTTTGACCTTTAACACTCGTAATGAACCGCTGACTCAATTATTAGACTATTAATTAATTTTCTTCTGGAGTGTTGTATACGCGAGGTACTACACTACTAAATAAATATACAAACATTTCACACTTTTTTTATTGATAGTAATGAATGATAAAATTTTACACATTTACAGATAGAGCAAAAATAACAATGCGCCTATCGTCGTGTCCCTAACAACCAAAGCCTACATTTCGGCAGCTTACACGGATTTGAATATAACAAAAAGTAAACCCCAAGAACAAATGAACCTTTTTTTTTAATAAAACACATATTCCACGTTAGTGGGGCATCCTGTCTTGCGAGTTTCGTTGCAAGGAAGAACAAATAACGGCCGCCATTGGCAAATTTATAATTTGGTTCAGGAGTAAACTCCCACTTCTTATGTACCGATTTAGTTTATTTTCACAACACATTTTTATCTTTAGATACTCATGGCATGTATAGAGTTACGTTGAAATACAACAAAAATTGCGGCCGTTATGGGCAAACTAGTAATTTGGCCCAGAGTGAACCCACCCGGATGTACCGCTTTTGTTGGTTAACGAACTCGTTCAATCGATTGCTATAGGAATAATACATACAAGTTTTGGGGCAAATATATCTGTACACCGGAGGAAAAGGACGTCATATCCAATTTTTTATTAAATTGACTTAACATGTTCTTAATGTGGGTTTTTCGATCCATATAATGGTATAGGGTACTATGTTCTGCTTTCATAAATAACGAAGATAAGACAGTGAAAAATAAAATCATGTCCTTTTTGATTAGAGATAAAAGACACTATGTGGAGGACTTGGTTTTGTTTGACAATGAACAATACTTCCAATTACCAATCAATAACAATAACAATGTGAAAAAGGTTCATTAAACTGTTTCAATAAATAACGAAGAAACAAATTTTAATAGTTTAAAGTTATGTAAAATTGGCTCTACTGAACAAATACAAATATGTGACATGGTGTCCTTTACTTCTGGGATACAGATACATACATTTTAATGAGGATCATTTTAAGTAAGCTGTGGGGAAGATCGCTGAAAATTTAAAGAAATGTTTCAAATATTTTTTTTATGAGTGCACCACAATAGCTACATTCCATCGCAGAGTGCTGAACGAAGTGGCACAAGTGCAGCAGCGATCATTGAAGGTGCTCAGCCACATACCTGTCAAAAGTACTTAATAGAGAAACACGTCACACTGTCCTCGAATTTCTTAACGTACGAGTATTTCACATAAGTAAATTCGTATTAAATAACTCTATCAGTTCTCTATCAGCGGAAAACAATAACTAAGAAACAACAAAACTGAGATCACTTCAACACTGCTAAAATAACACTTTAACTTACCGCGAAAAGAAGACATACCAGCAAAGAAACTCCAAGACGAGATACTGAAGACATTCACTGATTACAGAGCCAGACGGTTGAAGTACTCACGTCATTCCTAGTTTCGACCGAATTTGTGGCCTTTGTCGGTTTAGCACACACACAAACATATATACATAAATACATACAAATTTGGACTCACGGTCTTATCGTAACGTATGGGTTACGAAAGGTCTATATTTATTGATAGTAATTTGCGATTTCGTCCTACTAGTCGAGAAGACATAAACAGTTTTTTTTCCCTACCGTAGGAAGAAACACGCTAAAAAGGATTTATTTAAGTCAAGTAATAATTCATTGGCAATAAAGCTCGTTTATTTTGCTACAAGTCGATGACAACCTCGAAAGCTTGCGCTTTAAAGGTCACAAAAAAAAAAAAAAAAAAAAAAAAAAAAAAATCCTAGAAAATGTTATCTTAGCGGAAGTTAGTAAATTAGTTCTCTTGTAAATATTCAAGGAAGCTTCTCGATAAAATCCATTTCAGTAATTATCCACCCAAGGAACAATAGTATAGATGAGCAAGGATGTAAAATAGATTTAAAAATATTATTGACATTGAAAAAGCGGAGAGTTTTAAAGTGATTTTTAAGTGGTTTGTCCTTCTGTGTAGCTTATTGAGGGAGAAGGTTAACGTTTAGATCTCCAACTAGTGTTTGATATTGTCTCTAGGTCACTGTGATAACAGATCTCAAGAAGCCGCTAGGCAAATAGTGCGCCCTGAAGATGTTCTGCAAATTTAGTGATATTAAGTAAAGTCTGACTCGGAAGAGTAGCGTCATCTTATCCTGTTTTAATATAAAAGGCTCATCAATGGCGTAATTTGAAAACCTTCAATGGCAACGTTTTGAGGGGCAAGGATAGCTCAGTGGTGGAGCACTTGACAAATATTCTGGACGACCTGAGTTCAAAACTTAGGCGAACTCTACAGAGTACCGTCGTTCAAGGGTTGGATTCGGAATCCTAGTCCCACCCAGCCTTTAAATAATTTATTAATGGGTACCTGCAATGTAACTACGAAGTGATAGCCTTTGCTTAATCACATGGATATGAATTAAAGCTACACCGTAGTGTCTATTATGTAGTCACTTCGTTTTAATCACACTACCCAGGAAACCAAACATACACGACATGAAGAACTGCCATTTTCAAGGTTATTAATCAAATATAAGATAAGTTCTCTAAACATTCTTGTTGATCAAATTATTTTCATTGAAACACTTCCTGAACTCATAAACATAACCAAAATGTATATAATTTAGCATTGGCTTAGCTAAGATATGCGATAAATAATTTTCGAGTCAGCGCGACATTTTTGAGTGCCCGAAACAAAAAATCTGTAATATATCTATAATACTTTGAATTGTGTCATCGGGTTAACTATGCAGAGAGGGAGGAAACGCCGCTTCTGACTAGGAAAAGAAAGAAAGGATTCTAATAATCAAAACCATTTCCTGTATGATTCGTTTTACACCAATCAATACTAGTCGATCTACCTAGAATTAAAGGAGAACTATGTTTTCAAGAGATTAGATAATGTTTTTAGTTGATCAAGAGGAGACTGACCTAGTCAAATGTCCATAGGTCAAGTGGAATCACGAGCCGTAACTTCCATACATGGGTCAAGCGTGCGAACCTCTCACTTTACAGTTTCTTTATATACAGGTACAATCTTACATAAACAATTACAAATATTTGTAGCAATTGAAAACTTGTTTGTTGATAATTTTAGAAAGCTTAGAATGAAATAACGTGAAAAACTTTAGTCATAAAGGAGGAATTCTTGATTATTGTATCATGTGACTTAGAAGCACAATAGAATGATTGGATCATATCTTTTCGAGAGGATGAGTCAACAATTTCTTTATCACCATGCTCTAATCACAAGGTGAATAGATAAATTGTACACATATAAATAACAACTGGTAGACATAGTCTTTGAAATATGTACCTGTAGTGAGATGATTCAAAAGATATTTGTCCTGGGATTTGATCTTATCAGCTTTATTGATCATGTTACAATTATTCTAGGAAAGTATAAGTATTGTCGAAAACTAACAAAAAAAATTGTTTTCAGCAACATTGTATCCACATTTTTTGGTCATCAGGTGATAATCATGTTCAGGATAGTTTCTTTGGAACTTCAATATCGCTAAACAAGAACGCGAAATGGAAAAGGTTCAAAGTTTTGCCGAAAATATATTCGATTTCAGTCGAAATACTTCTTTTTTTATTATTTTTCTTACGGCACATCTGTATCTAGGCCATTAGCATAATAATGGAACTAGCTGTTTAATGAGTGATTTATTTCTAGAGTTTCTAAACAGCAAAGTTATACTTTTAGAGCAATGCTGATATTATTGGTTTCCTTTTGTCATGGTTCTTGTGATCGACACTTGTTTCATCCTTCAAACGCAAGTCCTCGTCGTGTAAGTCCTCAATTTTTTTAATTTATTTTTTTTTTTTTGCGGGGGAGACTTAGTGAAGCTCACCATTGCCTTTTATCTATTCAAGGGAGTGGGAAAAGGATGGGCAAGATCTGTAATTTATACAGATATAAAATAGCAAAGTAATATATATTCAAACGTCACTTATTTTTTGGGTTCATCGTTGAAGAGATATCCGGTCGAGAATAGAAAAAAGTGTGCTTTTCCCCAAAATGACAGACATTCAAGAGCAGACATTTCGAATACTAAAGACATCTCGAAAAACTTAATTAAATAGAACTTGTAGAAAATTTAATCAGCTTTCATTTGTTATATAATAGTCATGTCGCTAGGACACAGGGTTTCCGAGATATAAGTGAAAACACGAAAAATGGGACCTTCAAAACCCCCCCTTCCCCCCAGCACAAAGGCTACGGGTGAGGACTTTTGATATGTTGACCTCCTAACTAGCTGAAACAATGTTATGAAGTCAAAAATTGTGTTCCCAACATTTCCATCTATAACTCTAAGTTGCCTGGACTATTAGTGGCTAAATTTCAGATTTCACGATGAACACTGAAATTATTTTTACGTTTGAAGGAAAATAAATAAAATAGCAAAGTAATATATATTATTGAAGGGAATGCAATACTCTACAACTCTATAACCTTTATTTATATTTTGGGTTCATCGTTGAAGAGATATCCGGTCAAAACGGGGAAAAAATATGCGGCAAAAGTGTTTTTTCCCCAAAATGACAGCCTTTCATGAGCGGATATTTCGAAAACTAAAGATAGCTCGAAAAACTTTATACATTAGAACTTGTAGGAAATTTAATCAGCTTTCATTTGTTATAGAATAGTCATGTCGCTAGGACGCAGGGTTTCCGAGATATAAGTGAAAACCGGAAAAATGGGACCTTCTAAACTCCCCCCGACACAAAGGCTACGGGCGAGGACTTTTGATATCACATCCGATCCAGCCCAAAGTTACGAAGTCAAAAATTGTGTTCCAAAAATTTCCATCTATAACTGTTCGTTGCCTGGACTATAAGGAGGAGGCCGATGTCCCAAACAGGTCTACCCTTGCAATGTTACGTAACTTTGCATAGCAGTGAATTCTGTTTCGAGGTATTTCAGAAACTTGAACGACGTAAGCTCGATATACACTCCACTCAGATGTGTTTTGCACGCGAAATTAGTTCAGAAACAAAGGCATGCAACATTTGAGTCCAAGTATGGACTAAACATATGGGATTTTATAGGTAAAAATTATACATTACAATTATAATAAACAAAAGTCCGTCTCGCAGGAAGTGCGTCTTCGTGGCGTATTTCAATATAATGCTACCATTCAGTGGGATTTGGAATGCTTAGAATAAAAACTAATAATAATTCGCCTTAAACGGCACGAAACGAACACTTGCAAAATGAATAACATCGGTTTCTCCAAGCGAAGTGGCTTTATTGACATTTACGCCGGACCCTTTGTCGTAGAAGATTTATTTACTTATTTAAATTTTAACGTCCATTATTATTAACTAAGAATTTTGGGACGGGTTATCTATAGGTTACCACCCTTTTCTAGCCAGGATAGGGCTGATGCCTTTTCTGCTGGTTTACAAACATGAGCTTTCATTTAGACAAAATATTTCTACGTGCGTTCAAGGCCTTGACTATATGTTGGAGCCGCGTCGAATGAGAAGCTTGAGAGAACTGTTGTCGTCCTGACCCTCATAGGCGCTGATGGAGTTCCAGCTCTCCTTGAAACAACCTGTAGGCCAAGAGGAGCCCCAAATGCCGCCTTCATGCCACCAAAGCCTTCAGTTGTTACTGTGCTATCCTGCACTGTAAATGGCACATTGAGATCTCAAGAAGATGGGGTAAAGAGCTCATGATGTCCTCCCGTTTTTATGGGAATATTTTGTCTAGGACTACTGTGTATACATTGCATGTAAGAACCATGATGATATGGAGAAATTTATCAAAACTTCTTTCATGAATAATAGCTCAAGAGCTGCACTCCCTCGGAACGTGCTAATACTAAACTAATATTTGCTGAATGAGAATCAAGACTCACACCTTAAAACATTATCCAAGGCCAGCATTAAAAACATATTCCATTCAAGACTACGACAACAAAATGAATAACTTACTTAATGACACTAATACTTACACATCTATCCCCAAAGACATCACACTCAAACTGGAAAGGGAATTTAACGATCACTCAAAAAGACTCTTACAATTGAAAGAAATAGACAAAAAGACCTACCGCCAATTAATTTCGCACAACTCTCTCCCTCCCCGAGCTTATGGTCTCCCTAAAATTCATAAACCCGAAAATCCCCTCCGACCCATCATTACGAATATTAATTCTCCCTCTTCCAAATTAAGTAAATTTTTGCTCCCCGCGTTACAAGCATTAAGTCACAATAACCCGTACGATATAAACAATTCTTTCGATCTCATTTCAAAATTATCAAATTTCACCGTACCCCCCGGACATATTCTTATCTCATTTGATACCACCTCTCTTTTTACCAACGTCCCTCTACCTAAAACGTTAGAAATAATCCAAAATAATTGGTCCTCTATAGAACCGCACAGCACCCTATCGTTTCAATATTTTGTTGACAGCCTCAAATTATGCGTCAACAGTGGTTTTTTCAAATACAACGGACAATTTTACCAACAAATCGAAGGGTTAGCTATGGGAAATTGCCTTGCTCCTGACTTATCCTCCATCTTTCTTACCGACTTACTTAACACTTTCGTCCCACTGTTCCCCCAGGACATATCTTTCATTTGCAAATATGTAGATGACCTCCTGTTAATTATAAACCCTGATAGACTAACAGACATACTAAACTTCTTCAACTCTTATCATCCCAGACTACAATTTACGGTAGAGACAGAACAGAACCAACAACTCCCCTACTTGAACGTTCTACTAATCAGACAGACCGACGGCACTATCATCACAAACTGGTACACAAAACCTACTTATTCTGGACGTTTACTCAACTTCCACTCCTCCCATCCTTACCACATGAAAATCAATGTAGCTCGAAACCTTCTTCGCCGCGCCCTTTCTTTATCCCATGAGTCCTTCCACAATGAAAACTTGAAAAGAGCTACCGAAATATTAACACTAAACCAATTCCCCCCAACCTCATAAACCGGCTTATAAAGCAAATAAAATCCCAATCCTTCAATGCCACCTCCCCCAATACCTCTCTTGACTCCTCCCCCCAGATATTTCGTTCCCTGACATACACATCAGGACTGACTGAAAAACTCACAAAGACTTTAAAAAAAGCCATCCCGTCACTAAACTTTGGGTTAAAAACCACTAACAAACTTTCTACATTTTACACCAAACTCAAAGATCCCATTCCCTATGACTGCACCACCCACTGCGTTTACCAAATACCCTGCCAAACCCCCTCCTGTAATGCAGTATACATTGGTGAAACCAAAAATTATATTCACTCCCGCATAACACAACACAAACGGACAATAAAAAACAAAGAAATCCACAAATCCGCCCTCGCAAAACACGCCATAACAAAAAAACACACTTTCAACTTTGACGACACTAGAATACTTTCCACAGAACGAAACACCAAAAAACGACAGATTTCCGAATGCGTCCACATTAACTTAAACCCCAATAACATTAATTACAAAACCGACAAACAAAACATCTCCCCTGCTTACTCCGCCGTCTTCCATAAATTGTCCTGACCTCCTTTTTATCTTTGTTCCCAGGCTCCAGGCAATTATTCTACTTGTGTGTCCCAAAACTCTTAACACCTTTACAACCCGCTTTTACAACCTAGCAATTGCACTTCTTTCATCTTCACCGACATACCGCTTCCTCACCCCTCCCCCAGTCAAAAACTATAAAACCCCCTGTGTAGTTGCTGTCCCTCATACATTCAACCATGGTTACCTAAGTTGTTCTCGAGGTCTTCCTCCCTCCCCCCTAGGCATTCTCTAGTGGTACGTATCTATAGATTAATTATTATAAATTGTATTCACTTATAGAATAGATTGTTTTTTCTCACTATATGAAAAATGTTCCTTTTTGTACTGATTAGTTTGTTGTACTGTTTACTTACTACTTTCTACATGCTGTTTACTTTCCAACTACCGTATTTTCATACAACAGGTTCTTTGTGAATGTTAGTGGTAGGAACCACTATTATTCCCCCAGTTTGACCATGGTTGTTTGGTGTACGGTGGACTTTCTGGCGATCTCGAGGCAAAACTCAAACGCCACATGAACTGTTTCATTCGTTTTATCCTCGGGATCCCCAGAGACTCCCACATATCACATTTCTACCAGGAGCTGAATTGGCTATTCCCTCTTTATCGTCGTCAGTACTTCCTCGGTTCAGTCCTTTACCAAGTAATTCAATCCCGTAGACCTTCATATATTTTTCAACTTCTTAAATTTAAATCCTCGGTTCACTCCCGTAACACCCGATCTCGTCCTTCCGATCTTTATATTCCTTCCCACCGAACAGCAATATTCGAAAAATCATTTGTCACCCGTGCCACCTCGCTATGGAATTCCTTGCCTTCGTTTGTCCGCCATTCTACCAACCTAGAAACCTTTAAATCCCGACTCTTCCACCACCTTCTATCCCTCCAAGTTTTACCCAACACCTAGTCTATATTGAAGCTGTACACTATATATTGATACTGATAGCATTTATAAGTTTTAAGTTTATACGTAAAATTCAAAATTATTCCTATGGGACTTCTGTCCCGGAATAAGAATAAAACTTTTCATTCATTCATTTCATTCATTCATTCACTCTCAGGTAATAATGAATGAAAAATTACAGAATTTTTATAAGGTTTATAATATATAAACCTTATAAAATTATTTTTAAAAAATCGGGTCACAAGAAGTTAGGGTTTACTCCAGAAAAAAATAAAAATAAGGATGTCAGGTGGCCGTGAGTGCTAAGGCGTACGCACTCAGTGCACAAGGCCTTGGGTTCGATCCCCACAAGGGGTTCTAAGAATAATCTGACAATAAGAGGTGGATAGAACAATAAAAGGGGCTGTATATATAACTGTTCCGTTCTCTTAGGCTTATTGTCATTCAAAGAGTCTTGGGTTCGTTGTATATGGATACAGCTATCAGCTGGTCTCTTCTTAGTTCGAATTACAAATCTACCTACTAAAATTCAATGTTCCCCTTCAACGCTCCAACCGACTCGGCCACAAACAACAACTTTTAAAACCCAAATATCCACTCAAATTTCATGCATCGTACAATAGTTCTGGAGGGATTGAGGTTGAAATCATGAAATGGAATCGTCCATCTAACCTACCGTACCTCTTAATACATCAACTCTTTTTTTTTTTTTTTTTTTTTTTACCTCATCATAATACATGTAAATCTAAAGGTATTTTTTTACAGAGAACTACTTGACGCATCGAAAATCCGTTTGCACAGTTCTTCCTTGTTTTTTAGTACTTTTAGCGCGGTTCCTCCCTCCCTTCATAGGGAGGAACCCCGCTTATAAGGTTGATCTCATGAAACAATCCGGAAGTGCCGACTAGAAAATTTCGCGTTTCAGAACCCCTAGAGACCGAAAATAACGGTGGTTCAAATTTGTGTGTATGTGTATGTATGTGTGTATATATATATATATATATATATATATATATATATATATATATATATATATATATATATATATATATTCTTCTTATGTGCCCAGGGTGGGCCATGGCTTCCCTGACAATGAGAATCCACGTTGCTCTATCAATTGTGTATATATATATATATATATATATATATATATATATATATATATATATATATATATATATATTTATTTATTTATTTATTTATTTATTTATATATATATATATACATATATATATATATACATATATATATATATATATATATATATATATATATATATATATATAGATATATATTTGCCTGTTCGCTCTGTAGCTCCCAGACGAATGGTCCGATTTTGATGAAATTTGGTACAAAAATCTTTCGTCTGATTTGAAAGGAAACCAGCAAAATACGCCTACTGGAAGATGGCGTTTGGGGCGAAATTCGCGCAAAAAAAAATCGTAACGCTTACGTTTTTGAGTTCATAAGCTTGTAAGTACTCGTTTTATATGCTTCTTGGGCTAGGAAAACGAATGAAACCATTTTCAAGGCGATAGCTTTAACCGTTTTCGAGAAAAGTGGAAAAATAGTTTTTGAATACTGTTTTTGGTTTGGGTACTTACAATCATGGGATTCAGTTGAAACATTTTTTGCATGTTTGAACTTCATCAAAACTAACATGTTAAACTTTTGGTTACGTTTGGAGTTAAGGAAGGGTTAGAATAAAATATTTTATGAATAGACATGAAAAGTTTTGGGAACTTCGTATACTTTCGTTAACATCTCGAACACGGTTGGGAAATTTTGATAAGTGTATAGAAACTATTTGAAAGCTTTCTAAATTCTCTACAAAAAAGATTCTGAAACAATTTTTGATTAGGTGATGTCAATCGAAGAAATAAGTGCCTAAAACTTCATACGTGTGTTTAGTCCTTATGAACGGGTCTTTGTCGTTCTTTTTGTAATTTTTGTCTCTTTCCCTTAGTTTTTTATTGATTTTTATTTTTGTAATTTCTTATGCTGTTTTTGTAAAGAAAATGTATTTGTGTGTAAAACAGGATAGGTAAAATGAGACCAATTTTCTGTTGCTAGAAATAATAAAACGTTTTGGTAACTTCATATATTTTCCTTAATATCTCGAAAACGGTTGAAAATCTTGGGAAGCGAAAGGTTACCATTCGAAAGCTTACTAAATGGTCTACAAAAAAGGTTCTGAAGAAAGTTTTGAATAAGCGAAGTCAATCGGAGAAATAAGTGCTAACATTTTAAGTAATTGATCGTTTATTCGAACGGTTCTTTTTGTCTGTTTTTATTCCTTGTTATTTTTTAATTGCTGAAAGTTGGATAGTGTATTTGAAAATAAAACAGATTAATTAAAATAAGAAATACAATTCATTGTTAGAAATACAATAAGGCTGCACCGTATAAAATGCCAGTTTTGGATTTGCCGATTTCCTTCAAATGTCTTGTAACTGTCGAGGCTCCTAATCCAAGTTCTTTGGCATATTCCCTAGTGTTTGCAATTGCTTGTAGTAGTCAAATGTATTTGCCAATAAAACAGGATACGTATAATTAGAAACAATATTTTATTTTTGCGGAATCTTGGGATTCTCAGATGCCGTATGAATATCTATTAGGCCCCCTTCGTATATTTGCCTTAATATCTCGAAAAGGGTTAGGAAATTGTGGCAAGTGAAATGTAACAGTTCGAAAGCTTACTAAATTCTCTACAAAAAATGTTTTGAAGAAATGATTGATGGGGTCGTCACATTAGGAGAAATAAGTGCTTAAAACTTAGTTAGTTAGTTTCATTTATTTATCTATTTGTGCGTTTCCCGCAGTTTTTTTTTTCACTGCTCGTTATTTTTGTACTTGCTTATAGCAGTCAAATGTATTTGTCAGTAAACAGGATACGTGTAATTAGAAGCAATATTTTGTTTGTACGAATTCGAAGATGCCGTATGAATATCTAGATTACAGTATTAGTGTGGATTTCGTTCTTTAGAATTGTTCTTGGTATTCCCTATTTTCATCTGTTACCCATAGTTTTTTATTGCAAGTAGTTTTTTTCTTATTGATTTTAGAATATAAATCTATTTGGCTATAAAACAGGATACGTAAAATTAGTAACAATATTTCGGAGATTTCTGAGCGAAATGCCTTGTAAGATTTTCTACCACCACGAACGGCGTTTTTCCTCTATTTTTAGCACTAGATAGGCTTTATTTGGCATATTATTCTATTTATGTTTTATTAAGCAGGGGATTCTGATGAAATGTCGTCTTTTTGCTGTGGATTTTAATTACGATGTATCTAAGATTGGCTAACATTGGCGTGTCTACATAGTTAAGAACCGACGACGGAGGTAGACTTCTAGCTATGATTTAGTCTACATATGTATATTAAGTCCTAAATCCAAAAAAATAAACTTCACAACGGTTAGATACTATGAGCGAATAGAGAGTCGGTTCAGTGCCCATAGAAACACAAGGTCCCCAGGATATTTACCTGCTAGGAGTTAATACTCAAGAGTTGTAAATATACCCCAGGTATCTGCCGACACAAATACAAAGCCTTGGGTACGGAGAGCAACTTAATGATTTCATTCACCAAAATTTCTTAACTATACTAGATTCTGAAATAACACAGTTCCAAACATAGATTATTTACTAAATATTCATAAAGACTACTTAGTTGTAACCAGTGTTGGGCAAAACTAACGTTAGTAAACTAAACTAACGTTAGTTTTCCCTAACTAAAACTAAACTAATGTTATATTTTTAGTTTTAGTTTTAGATTTGAATAATTATTAATTATATGGACTCCGTTTTTAGTAATGCAATTAGATTAGTTTAGTAAAAGAGACCTAAATTTGTGATTTTAGTTTAGTTTTAGTTTTTAGTTAACTAATTTAGTTTATCAAAGAACATATGTTTTCAAATTACGAGAAAAAGCCACAATTTCTTATTCTTAAGCAAGTTCTATTAGTTTTAATAATTTACTTAATTATCGAAATAACATATGATTTATATTCATTCATGTTATTTTAGTAAAACTAAACTAAACTAAACTAAACTAAATTTTTAGTTTAGTTTTTAGTCAATTCCCAAAGATTTAGTTTTAGTTTTAGTTTAGTTAAAATCCATTAATTAGTAAAATTTTAGTTTTAGTTTTTTTTTAGGTTGCAATTTTTAGTTTAGTTTTAGTTTATTCCAAAAAGTGAATTTAGTTTTAATTTTAGTTTTAGTTTTTAGTTTTGCCCAACATTGGTTGTAACCCGAGTCATCAATTAGCAATCAATAGTTTTCAACACAGGTTATATACTAAATATTGATAAAAAGTATTTAAGTAGAAAAAAAAACAAGCTTCCTCAAGACTTGTTTTTGGTCCATTTGTATCTACTCCATAGACTTAATTAGGTATATTATTCTATATATTGCCTTGTTATTCGTCAAGACTTGTTATTTGTCCTTCTGTATCAACTAGATAGGCATATTATTCTATATAGGCTATATTAGGCAGGACTGTGTATAAGTTAGCTACTGTTCTCTACGACGCCTTAATATCACTTTTATTCGAGATGTTTGAGAGGATTTTGACAATTTTCACGAGATATATATAAAAAAAAAAGTTTATTTCTTTTCTAAGCTTTTCAAATGACACTAGGAATATGAACGGAACCGCGCTAAGATGATGCAGTTCCTGCGAGTCGGACTTTTAAAGAATCTAATGCAACATACAGGTAAAGAGGGAAATCTATCCTTCAACGGTCTATTTGAGCCCTTAGAAGCGTTATGTTCTTACTTTCGAGAGAACCATTTTTTAGATCTGGAGAACTACAACTTTGCTCTTTTGAAAAATTTGATATCAACCGTTTAGGAGTTATTTCTCTTATGGACCGCTTATCTGGGACAACATATATATATATATATATATATATATTAATTCTTGTGAAAGATGACCCGATATATATTTTCCACTTTTTCTTGTTTGTTTTTCTGGCAGGGGGTCGATAAAGCAGTACACTCTTTGTTCACATTAACTGCTTTATTTGTTATGTTTCGCCCGACATGTTTCGTGCCTTTTCGCACCTCTTCAGGGGCTTTCCTTATTAAGTTGGACTAATTAATGGAGTGAAATTTACACTCTAAAAGAAAATAACTCATATAAATCACTCATTTTTCTTCTGTTTCACAAATATATATGTATATATGAGTGTATGTTGCGTATGCACTTACCTACCTCGTGTCTACTTAAGATGCTATAATAAAGGCATGTAGAAGCTCAGCAGTAGGAGTCCCCTAGATTTAAAAATGAAATGGGTAGAATGTGAAGATAGAACCAGAAGCAGCTGACATAACATCTGAGTCCTTGACCTAGGTCGACTTTCCTACTTTCTAGAACCAACAGGTTGCTCCTGCCGTGTCGACATTACACTACATCCTCTAGTAGGCGTAATCCACATTTCGAAATGAAAGGAATATTCATTTCAATAGAATGTTCCATGTATTTAATTATGTGTTACGTAGCTCTTTTTAGCGCGGTTCCTCCCTCCCCCATAGGGAGGACCCCGCTTATAGGGTTGATACAATGAAACAATCCGGAAGTGCCGACTAAAAAATTTCGCGTTTCAGAACCCCTAGAGACCGAAAATAACGGTGGTTCAAATTTGTATATATATATATATATATATATATATATATATATATATATATATATATATTTATTTATTTATATATATATATATATATTTATATATATATATATACATATATATATATATATGTATATATTTATATATATATATATATGTATATATTAATTTATATATATATGTATATATATATATATATATATATATATATATATATTTGTCTGTTCGCTCATTTCTGGCTTCCCTAATGGTCCGATTGTGATGAAATTTGGTAAAAAAATCCGTCTTCCAATATGAAAGGTCCAGTTCGTTAACCAGCAGAATCCGCCCACTGGAAGATGGCGTTTGGGGCGAAATTCGCGCGAAAAAAATCGTAACGCTTACGTTTTTGAGTTCATAAGCTTGTAAGTACTCGTTTTATAGGATTCTTGGGCTAGGAAAACGAATGAAACCATTTTCAAGGCGATAGCTTTAACCGTTTTCGAGAAAATTGGAAAAATAGTTTTTGAATACCGTTTTTGGTTTGGGTACTTACAATCATGGGATTCAGTTGAAACATTTTCTGCATGTTCTACTTTCATTAAAACTAATATGTTGAAATTTTTGTTACGTTTGGAGTTAAGGAAGGGTTAGAATAAAATATTTTATTCACAGACATAAAAAATGTTGGTAACTTTGTATACTTTCCTTAATATTTCGAACAAGGTTGAGAATCTTGCGAAACGTAAGATTACCATTAGTAAGCTTACTAAATGCTCTACAAAAATGGTTCTAATGAAAGTTTCGATTAGGCGATGTCAATCGGAGAAATAAGTGCTTAAACCTTTAAAGTAATTGATTTCGCTTGTTCGAACTGTTCTTTTTGTCTTTGATTTTGGTACTTTTGGGGGATTCAGTTGAAACATTTTCTGCATGTTCGAATTTCATCAACACTAATATGTTGAAATTTTGGTTATGTTTGGAGTAAAGAAAGGGTTAGAATAAAATATTTTATTAACAGACAAGAAAAGTTTTGGTAACTTTGTATACTTTCGTTAGTTTTTTTTTTTTTTTTTTTTTTTTTTTTTTTACGGCGCATCAACAAATCGTAGCTATTAGCGCCGACATCCAGGGTGCAACCAGGAATTTTCTCAGCGAGCCCTGAGATGAGAAAATTTCTGGCGCCGGTGGGGATCGAACCCACCATCTCCCGCTTATGAATCCAGCGCGCTAGCCACTAGACCACGGGAGACCCCACTTTCGTTAGTATCTCGAAAACCGTTGACAATCTTGGGAAGCAGAAGGTTACCATTCGAAAGCTTACTAAATGCTCTACAAAAAAGGTTCTAAAGAAAGTTTTAATTAGGCGATGTCAATCGGAGAAATAAGTGCTTAAAATTTTAAAGTAATTGATTTCGATTATTCGAGCGGTTCTTTTTGACTGTTTTATTCCTTGTTATTTTTAAATTGCTTATAGTCGGATAATGTATTTGACAATAAAACAGATTAAGTAAAATAAGAAGATCAATTTATTGTTAAAAATGTAGCGTTCAAAGAGAGAGATCCCAAGGCTTTCCAAATGCCTCAGAGCGGAGGCCTTTCTGCCCGACTTATGGGATAGCTGACCCATACAGGTAAGATTGTAAATCAAGACCTTTCAAGACTGGTTTGTTTGAGATTTCATTTGGATAGGTGTTTCGCTATTGATCTAAACAAAGTAATAACTGTTTCTATTCTATGCCTTCATAAACACTAGAGATAAGAACGGAACCGCGGTAAGATGACGCAGTTCCTGCGAATCGGACTTTTGTGTAATATTCTTAGTTTTCATTAGGGTCGGCAGCCTGAATAAGAAGACTTGATGTTTTCGTTGAACTTGAGGAAGAGATTATAGTGTCGTTAACCACCAGTTGATGTAATTTGAACCTAAGGATAAAGAGAGTAAAAGCACCTAGGCATTTGGGGTGTAGGGAAAAGTTTAAATATTTTAGTGTTAAATGATGAATTATAGACGCCTAGTAGACCAGGGTAAATCTAGAAGACATGTTTCGTTGTTATAGGCTTTTTTACATGAAATGTTCTCAACCAAAACAAAATTTCTGGGGGGCTGCAACCCCCCCTCCCCCCTTTATACGCCCATGATACCAGTTAGTTGAATCTGAGGTAGTGTTTTAATGATCTTGAGCAACACAAGATGTCACAGGAACCCGGCATGGCGGGTGGTCAGAATAGAACGTCTTATGTAGTTCAGATTGACGGTAAATCTATTGCACATGCTTTTCACTCTCCGTTCTGATCAGCCATTTTTAAATCCGTTTAATAAAGACCACTTAACGTGAACCACTATAAAAACTGGATTATGTCTCGTTAACGACCAGTGAACGCTTTGAGAGGTCGGGCAAGGAATATAGTGTTTAATGTTAATCAATACTATAAAAACTGAATGAGATTCTTTTTAATGTTTCCCATGGATTCTGGCTTGCTAAAAACATTCATTTCATCACGTTTTTTTAGGAAAACCTTTTTCTTGAATACCCATCGCTTGTGTTGTTATATGGCGTTCAAATTCGAAAGTTGATGGGACGTCTTCAAACTACTGCTAGGTGCTCAACAAAGATACAACAATGCTGGAGAACAAAATCGTGTGCAAAGAATTATAGAAGAAAAGATCCCACAAGCAAACAGAATGAATTTATTAAGTCTTTTTTTTTATTTGTAAATAAAGACATTTTCTTATAGTTTATACATTAAAAGTACAACTGCCAGGAACTGCGTCATCTTAGCGATATAATTCACCTGGTGTTATTTGTAAAGCTTGGAATAATTCACCTGGTGTTATTTGTAAAGCTTGGAATAATTCACCTGGTGTTATTTGTAAAGCTTGGAATAAGTGTATAATATTTTGTAATAATGTTAAGCCCCTTGAAAACTTAAACCGAATGGGATTTATTTGGGAAATCGCGATATGTAGACAATAACCATTCGAAGCCTACTGAAGTTTCTACAAAAACGGTTCTAAAGACATTTTCGGCGGGACGATCTCAGGTGGAGAAATATGTGTTTAAAACCTCGACATGGGCGGTTCTTGACCTACTTACTGACAGCAGCCACCATATTGACAATATTATTACACACTTAAAAAATATAAACATATACGACAAAATATGAAAACATCCGCAACTTCATTTATTTCAAAATCAAATGAATTTCAGTTAGTTTATTCAATATCTAAATTCAATTTATTTCTCGCGTTTTCTTTTTAATATTTTTTATCACTAATTTTATTTATTCTGTTTAATTATTTGTTTTTTCAATATTTTACTTTGGTTTGTATATTATTGTCACGGTATATCACTATGGGCAACAAATAACAGCAATCGATGCCATTCAGTGATGATGTGGAGCATCGCAAAAATAAAATAATAATAATAATAAAATTCATCCTAACTTTTGGCTAAGCATTGATTGGCTGACCCCTACAAGCCTCGCCTGGTCCAAAACGAAACATAATAAATTATTTATAGTTTTTCACGTGATGTGTAGTTCAATAAACGGATATACAAATGGCCGAACGGAAGGGTGAGTGAAAGGGAATATTGATGATGAAAGGGAATAGTGATCCCTGTGAGGTTCACGCACGCGTAACTGAACTTTTCCGTCTATCCGAACTGGAGCTAGTAGTAGATATTGGGACTGAGTTTTAGAATCCTTGAACACCCCTAGCAGGTAGAAGAAACTTTTATCGGAGTAGAAGGGTGCCGGTAATTGGTTGAAGGTGAGTTGTGTTTTAGGTGTCACTGGAAACACCTGGCAGTTGGGATAAGACAAGGTTTAGGTTAGGTTTAAGGGCAGAAAACTGCTTGGTCATCTCCGCCCTTAGAGTATAATTCAATTAAGTTTAATGTTAGGAAGTGTTTTCAGTGTTGTGTGTTTGAGACAGGGTTGTGTATCTAAAATTGCAGTTTTTAATCTTGCTTGGAAAATATTATGATTGCATAGATATAAGAACCAGATTCAGATTTCCATAAAGAGGAAGGAAAACACACTTAAAAATGTATATATTCGTTATATTATCTATGTATTTATTTTTTATGTTTTAATTATTTTTTTTATTTATTATTATTTTTTTTTTTTTTACTTTTACATGTTAGTAATTTCATACTTTTTTCTTTTCTTATCTTTATTTTTTTTTTCCTTCTTCTTTTGTTTATTCTTTTTCTTTTTATATATATGTATATTTATTTATTTATTTTTATATCTCATATTTATTTGTATTTTTTATTATTATTATTTTTTAATTTACACTAGCGATTGCGCTATAATTGATTAGGATCATCAACTTTACTTCATACTAACACTAACAATACTTTCTTATATTGTACAATACTAATACCAATCCAAAATGACTAAACTATTAAAAAAAAAAAAAGGACTTATGTACTTGGTTGAAGGTGAGATAATAGCCGCTAGATACAAAATGCAAAAATGTTATTAGCCTGTTTTCTTTCTCCTTAATTATCATAACTGTCGACATTTCGTCAATACAAATGCAAAGTACCGAAGGTATCGAATATGAAAAAACGCATTTTTCATATTCAATTTTTCGGCTTGCTGTTACACTGATGTACGTTGTAGCATCGAAAATTGAAGAAAAATAATTATCAATTACAGAAAATCAAATTAACGAATGTGCCTTAAGTCTAATTAAAATATATCATAGGATAAAATATATACAAAGTCATCTATATGATACCAACCAATTTGCACATTCGATACTTTGCATTTGTAACGACGATTTCATAACCTATAAGCAACCAAAAACTTAGTGTTTGCGTGTACATGTGTATATAGGTCTATATATACAGGGTGGCCCAACGTAGTGCTTTAACTTCAGAGTACTAATAGGAAATTCTATTCTGAAAAGTTTCATCTCAACATGGGCCCGGAAATGGTTTCTGGGGGCACTGGAGCTGAAACCACGTTTTTCAGACTCCAAATCCCGGTAACTTCTCATGTGGTGTTAGAGGAAAAATCTATTAATAAATGATGTAACTCACTAAATTCTGCACATTTTGCTACCAAGGTATCTAATTTTCCATCACGGGATCTCGAGATTCATTTGGTCAATCTTTAATAATTAGAGTTTTTCCAGTATTGATCGCTGACCAGCGTATATAACTGAATCGCCACAGGATAAACACAAAATGTGTTTTCCGTTGTAAAAGTGTTGCTTCCGTACCACTGAAGAGGAGGTATTAAAGGATATCCTTTTTAAGCTTACCAAATCATACCATGGATAAACATTATGTCAGATTTATTTTTTAAATTCCGGCCAATAATAATCAACGAAAACCCAATTTCCCCCAGTTCAAAAAATTACTTTTTTTTTTCAAAAACTGTTTTGTAAAAATATTCACGTTTTGTATTAGTTGTGTATCAGTTATTTTAGAGCTAACAGCGAGATTGTTTGTATTTTATTTTTTAGAACCTTTATTCCAGCACGCCTTGTTGGTTTAGAGAAGAAAAGTAGAAATGAGCGATTAATTCTAAAAATTATTATCATTATATTCAGACATTATTGATATTTCTCAATAGTTTGGCATTACTATTCTCGAGATACCAGACATACCGCAACACACTTTCGTGTCAAAGAGTCGTGTCGCATCTAAAGCAATTGAGAAATCTTCGAAGAGAACGAGACAGAAACTAGTCTGTGATATGGGTAGGTTACACAACGGAAAGTTGCACAAGGCGATGAGTCGCGAATTTAGACGACACATAAAGATATAAGATTAATAGAAAAGATCATATCTAGGAAACAAGCAAACAAATATATATATATATATATATATATATATATATATATATATATATATATATATATATATACGTATATATTAATGAACATGAACCTTAGCTTAACAGGCGCATCAAAGTTAGCACTGAAAACTACAGGCAAGTAACCTTTGCTCTGTGAGCGCTCTCCCGTTTTCATCCATAACCTTCAAAACACTGAATCCAAAGAGGTCCGCTACTTAGGCATCCGCCTCTAAAGAAATTCAGGGCGTAATAACCTTGCCTGTTTAATGCCCTCCAAAACAGGAATCTAATCTAATCTAAAGAAAATTAACTTGGAAAACACATATCCAACAAAAAATACAAGAACATTGAAATCTGACCATTTATAACAAACTAACCATATACAAGACCATCATACGACCAATCTGGGCGTTCGGTATTGAATTGTGGAGAACAGCGAAACCAAAAACATCAATTTAATACAATTCCAATAAAAAGTCCTCCGTGAAATCCTTGGTTCTCCTTTTAGCACTTTCCTCCGAAGGAAAGTAGCTATTGAGGTTGCACTCATGACGGAATTTTTGAACAAATTTTGTGTATTTATTACGTAGTTACCCCAAATACACAAAACTCTGGAAAAAAATTAATTACAAAAGTAATAATTGAAACAAGTGCTCATAATAAATTCAAAAGAGCAGAACTATTTATGTTTTTATTTTATTTATCTATCTAGGTTATTTTAAGCAAATTATTTATGAATGCACTCGACACTACCCAATTCTGAGGAAAGTGCTTAGTTATGCAGCTCCTGCGTGACGGACTTTTAATATTTCCAATTCTAATATCCATCGAGGCCTGCGAATCCCATCCCCGACTTCTAACTTTCCATTCCAAACCCATTGCTCGTGCGAGCGTAGGATAAAGTAAAGTATACGAGTAGGTATCGATACTTTACTGGTATCAGAACATCCCAGGTTGTACTCAGTACCTGAAGATGCGCTATGTGACGTGAAACTTGTACCCGATAAAGAAGGATACTGAAGATAGACTTTTAAATATTTATCCTTCAGCCGTAATGAAACTAATCCCTCAATTGCCAACATTTTTACCATTTTATTACCAAAAAAGTTATTAGTAACGCCAATAAATAAAAACAGATATTAATCAATGTTTGAATGTCTGATGGCGGTCTAAAAATTTCCATGTTTGACAGGCAATTTATCCAACACCTAATTGATCATAACATTCAAGGCTGCATGTTAATTCAAGGTTAACATACAAATAAAATGATTAGACTTGAATTTGTTTAAGATTGTTTTTAATTATTTTTCTTATACGATTTGACATCCATTAGAGCCACAAATATCCTTAGAATTTTCTTTAAAAACATTTTACGAGCTAATGAACAATTAAAATTTGCTTAAAAAGACATAAAAGCAGAATTCTATTTAAAACATTAAATAATGACAGCTAATAAATGTCTATAAAAACATATAGAGAGAGAGGGAGGGAGGGAGAAAAATAGAAGTGAAAGTAAAGATTCTATTGCATCAAAAGAGGAAAAGAAGCCGAAATTCTGGGTCACGAGTTTCAAATATTTCTTTGGCACAATTGTGGGGATATGGTGGATCACAAAATTATATATTATATTATAAGTTAGAGTACATTGTCATTATTATTCTTTATTAAGAAAATAACTTTCCTACCACGTTGCAAGAAGCATGAGCATTTTTGAACTATACTTGTAATTTTTATATACCTACCTCAAAAATGGTCGAGAAATAGTGAGGTAAGTAACGAAAAGGTAACCATTTGGAAACTTAAAAAAAATCCTACATTAATGGTACACAGTAAATGTCCCTCTGAGACCAGAGAAAACGGATCTTGAATTCACGAATGTGTTCGTTCCATTAATAGTGTTTATTCTATTCCTGTTGATTTTTAAAGTATTTTAACACTAAAATGGGTTTGTCCACTTAAGCAGTCATCACAAATGAGAAAATGATTTTCTGTGTCTATAAAATCGAGGTTTTATATATTTGCCGGTAGCCTGGAAGCAGAGAAGTAGGCAAAGTTGTTTTCGACGTATGTGGTGGCTGACTATCTTGTTTTCTAGGAGAATCAATCGAGTAAATATCTTCAGTTGCTTGACATCAAAACCAGTTTGTTTATTTACAATGCCAGCAAAAAATAGGAACACGTTTTAAGCAATAATATTAAGAGTTTCTATAAAAAAAAAAACAAAAAAAAAACGTCTCAATGATAAACGTTATGTGCAAACAAACCAATGTTAAGCAGTTCGTCTATGTTAAGCCCTTCATTGATCTTAGAAATTTAGGGAGGAAGGAAATCTTCTATGGTATGACCAGAAAGGAATTGAGGTATTATGGCAACACTCTCTGGTCATTATATCTACTATATATTTGTCAAATACCACTCACTCACTCAATGACTCACTCACTGACCTATCATCGCCCAGCCCAAGCCGCTCGACAGAAAATTTTGAAATTTTGCATGGACACTCCCTATATAACGTAGGCGCTCACTAAGAAAGGATTTTTTGATATTCGAATTTTTAAGTATTTTTAGAGGGGTTTAAAGTTTGAGTTGGTTAGAGCATGCAAGCCTAGGCAGCAAGCGTTGCTAGGACGATAACAGAACACCTGTTACCGTACATTATCTATTTCATAGTATTATTTTTAATTGAGGTTAATTTCCACTATGATGGCAGTCCTTGAATTACTAGAAATAAACTGTCACTCATAGAGTTTTAATTGCGTTTCTTGTCTCCCTGTTCCCGTCAGATAGGCTTGCCATATTTTTGGAGAGTTAAACCGAGACACATTAATATGGGATGGGCATACCAGGGGGGGTTGGGAATAAAAACAGTACAAATTATAAGCAAAATGGTCAGTTTTAAGCACAGCAATTAACGGGAAGGGGGGATCCTGAACTGTTAGTCTACCCAAACCTTAAAAATAAGAACGTAACTTTTTTTGCTACTTGATTTTCTTAAAAAAATCTCTCAGCTAAATTGTAGTGTCTGGCAGCTGGAAGCGCTGTGCAGGTAGTTCCAGCGTTTTACAGTTAGATTACTTCTCATATCTTTGACACTGTGAGCAGTAGTAAAAATGTTGATTGTAGAAAAGTAACCGATTTATAAAAGATTCTTATAAACATGAATTCATTACTTTTTACATCTTAGCCTTTTCCGGGACATTGATAAAACCGGGCGGGACACTGAAACAATTGCAATTGCGGGGGGACAGTCCCGGTCAAACTGTGATGTATGGTAAGCCTATCCTTAGAGTTTTCTAGGTGAGGCAATAATATCCGGAACCCTTGCACAGCCTCCTCGCCTATAACCTTGGTAATGCTCGCAAATATAATGGGTGTTTCCAAATAACTTTTTGGAAACATAAACTTTTAAATTTTAACGCCCATTGAATAACATATAGTATGACGGGAACCGTGCTATAATAAACTGCACAAAATTGTATAGTAACGTAATTTTAATGAAACATTATTTAACGCAGTAAAATAACTACTTATCTGCCGTGACGAAGCACGGGTATTCAGCTAGTTATCAATAAGCGTATGCATACTATGAAGATCAAGTCATATTAAATTCGAATGTGTAGCAATTGAAAAATAGGATTTCTACATCTTGGAATCCTCAATTAAGACGAGATCAGGAGGTCAGAAAATATATGAAGTTCATCAGGATGAGTAAGGATTTCCATTTTAAGACTCGCGAAATGGGACAAAAGGTCAACCCCTGTTGTGAAGGGTATAGGTCAATATACAATCTAATAATAATAATAATGTGAGCAGTGAATTAAATTTGGCGATTTTTATGTTACTCGATGTTTTAAGATATTCTAGATATGACTGTGTCGATATGGCGATAACCGAACTTTTACCAGACATTCTATCGGCTTCCTCAGGGTTTTTTTTTTTTTTTTAGAATGGCAAAACAAAGCCCTGAAGAAGCTTATAGAATGTCTGCCGAAACGTCGGTTATCACCACATCGACACGGCCATATCCAGAAGACTTTGAAATATTTCATTGTTGTCTATTCATCAGTTACATCTGATCTGGTGAAGATCGTTTGTACTTAAAAGATGTAATACAAACCTTTCAAAGTTTTTCAGCTGATTCCCGGGAATTTCCATACAGTAATACCAAAGGTATCTAAAGGTCAAGTGGTTGATCCATGACTTACCTGAAACAAAAAATATGATGTTAATATAGTTTAAAAATAGAAACAACAAACTGTATCTATAGCGTAAATGATATAACTTGTCACTTGGCTGTATATATGTGTGTGTGTGTGTGTGTGTGTGTGTGTGTATATATATATATATATATACAATAATTATCTATTTAAACTAAATTATTTATTACAAATATTATTTTCCTTAGGTCTGGTGAAATGAAGGGTGAATTATCGGTGTTGATCCCATTTTCGAAAGCAACTGCTTCAAAAATAGTGTTAATCTTTACTGATATTCGCCATTTTTTAATTACTGATTTTTTGAAAATTATATGACAGAGTCGATGTGACCAAAAATGACTTTACGCCAGAGACATTCAGTTGGCTATCTCGTCTTTATTTCTTAGGGCAAGGTCTGTGAATCTATTTTTTGCAAGTAACCCTGAGGTTTATTCATTATCACTAACAAACAAATAAATAAGCAAGATAAACGAGGGAAAGTTAATAAAGATGTTATGAACTCTTTCATGGCAGACGTGAGTCTCAAGTTTCTTCAACCAGACAAGCGATGTCATCATCCTCCTACCAGATGTCATAAAGATAATTTTTTAGTTAAAGTAATTTTTTATTGGATGGTGATATTAGCATTTTGTAAAAGGATTTGAAAAGATAAATAAATATGACACGAGTGCAAATACAGTCAAAGTAAGTTAAACAAATTTAGGATTAATTAATTTAATTTATTTAAATTTTAACGTCCATTTATTATTAACTACGAAATTTAGGACGGGTTATCTATAGGCTACCACCCTTTTCTAGCCAGGATAGAGGTGAGGATTAATTAATTGTTATCGTATGTTTTTTTTATATTGTATTTCAGTTATATTTATTTGCCAATTTCTTTCTGTTTATAATGATGTAGATGTTTTCCGTAATTAGAAGGGAAAAAAGGAGGGGGATGTATTTATTTCTTATGACTATATTTTTCCCTTAAATTAATTTTAAATATATGATATATAAAATACCGATCAACTGACTACTTTCCGCCATATTTCATTCATTCACTCAATAACGAATCCGGAGGAGGCCAAAAGGGCAAACAAACATGTAGAGAATAAATAAATATTGTTTCAAAGCTTTATTGACCTTTCACCTATTTCAATAGTGGCTAAATTTGAGTAAAGGATCATTTAATTATAACTAAAGACTCTTTACTCAAATGTATTTAATCGTATTGCTTATTAATTAATAATTATATTTACAAATACATAATGCTATTTACTAAAACTCAGTTAGAGACATTTCTAATTTCTAGTAGTAATTCAATTTAGGTCTAATGCGCATCGATGAATTCGATTTTAGAGGAAAGGAACTCGCTTTAGAAAAATCAACGTTGACGGACTCTACTACCAGGAACTATTTCATCTCGGAAGATAAGTTATTCTTGTTTATGATAACAATTTCTCCTGTCCTTTCCTAAAGTTTTTGTAAGTATATTTCATTTCAATTCTGATTAGTACATATTGATCAGAAGATGGAAAAGAGAAAGAGGATTGGCGGCGGAATGTTGTACAACAGCATCTCCCTTCACTATCTTCTCCAACACGACCCGGCAAACTGCACCGAAACTACATAGGTAATTATGTATGTATGTACCAGTAATTTCTAATTTCCTAAAAAATTAGAATTAAGAGTCTGACACACTCCCACATTATGTCAAGACAGGACATACATGTACATACTGCAATACGCACTTACACTGCGACACGCATAAAGCACATACTGACAGAATGTAGACACATTATATATTACCGTGGTCTAGTGGCTAGCGCGCTAGATTCATAAGCGGGAGATGGTGGGTTCGATCCCCACCGGCGCCAGAAATTTTCTCATCTCAGGGCTCGCTGAGAAAATTCCTGGCTGCACCCTGGATGGCGGCGCTAATGGCCACGATTTGTCGATGCGCCGTAAAAAAAAAAAAAATAAATAAAAAAATAAATAAAAAAAATATATATATATATTACCCTACAATTTGCCCGACTTACATTCCGATGGTAAACAGTACATTGGTGACCTTATTAAAATACCTAATACAATACCAATTTATACAGCAATATTTTAAATAAGGAAATATAACAACATCCATTTCGTTAAATTGATTTTTCGTTAATTGATCCAACAAAAGGATACTCTCTTTTCGTTCGGTTAATGAAACAGATCATAGAGAACATTCGACACTAACACAAAATAAATGGTAGACAGGAACGTAACCAAATAGAATTTTATTAAGGAAAAATAAATAGTTTTAGCACTAAATGGTGAAAAACGAAAATAAAAAAATAATTTCCACAAACAACTCGTAAACAATATACATAATTTATACAAATAATCAGTTACTTCAACTGGCAATTCCCTTCTAAAATGATAAGCAAATATTATTTATTTGTCTATTCAGAAAAACGTTATCGGCCCCCATGAAAAAAACTTTCCTTTTAGCACTTTCCTCCGAAGGGTGAGGTTGCACTCATGACGGAATTTTTGAAAAATTTCTTCAAATCTTTATCGATCCTACCTAGTAGACACCGAAAATGACCCCCGTTAAAATTTCTCTCTCTCTCTCTCTCTCTCTCTCTCTCTCTCTATATATATATATATATATATATATATATATATATATGCATACATATATATGTGTGTCTGTTAACACGATAGCGGCCAGAGTTTTTGTTTTTTCTTCACGAAACGTGGCATATAGCGTACAATTAGCAAACGATCGATTGAACGAGTTCGTTAACCACCAAAATCGGTCCACCGGGAGGGGGGGGGGGGTTTAGCCCGGACCCAAAACACTAATTTGACCATGCCAGCCGTAGGTTTTTGTTATATTTCAACGAAACTCGGTATTCGTTATGTTGATCTAAAGAGAGAAATACATTGTAAAAATAAACTAAATCGGTTCATTAGGAGGAGGGGTTTACTCCGGACCCACATTACCAATTTGCCACTACCAGGCGTAACTTTTGTTACATTTCAACGAAACTCGGTATTCGTGGTGGTAATCAACAGAGAAAAATGGGTTGTAAAAATAAACTAAATCGGTTCATTAGGAGAGGGGGGGGGGGGGTTTACTCCGGACCTAAACTACTAATATACTCATACCGGTCGTAATTTCTGCTGTATTGTAACGAAACGTGGTATACGTCGTGGGTATCTCATGAGAAAGAAGTGTTGTAAAAATAAAGTAAATCGGTCTATTGGAAAGGAGGGTTTACTTTAAACTTTTTTTCATAACAATTAGCCCGCAGTCTACACTACAAAAATTCTGAGGAAAGTGCTTAGTTATGCAGCTCCTGCGTGACGGACTTTTTAAGTTATCTTTTTAATGTACTTTAAATAGCTCACTTTCACTTTTAGATTTTAATAATAATGCACAAGATTATAACTCATACATGAAACTTTCTCTTGATGTACAGCTTACTTTCGTAGGTGATAGATCATGCAGTGAAGGTAGACCTTTTGAGGTAAATACTTATTTGTTATACCCTAAAGTACCGTAAGGTCTATGGTGAAGGATGGCAAGAGAGCTCTTCCGCTTGCAATGATCAGGTTCATTTCTTCTAGAGCATTGAAAATGTATTTTTCACGAGTCATGATGAGCAGTCAAGAAACAGCAGTGGTGACACTTACAGACCACGTGACCCGGCGAATGTAAACAACAAGATTTCCTAACATTTAAACGTACGAATTATAAGTAGAGCCTTGAAAGGATTGTTTGTGAATAGGCTGTTGTTCCTATCTGGAATCCTCGAACGAGTCTTTATTAACTTTGATATAAAAAAATAGCCGCCCAGCCAAATCAATAACAAGATGTATATATTACACACAAATTATAGATATGAAGTATATTCTTATTTATTATTATTTTCTTTAAGTCAGGAGAATAGAGAGGTGAAATGTCGGCGTAATCCTATTTTTGGCAAAAAAAACCTTTCGTTTAGGAAGACGTGGAATTGGTTTGATTGCAGCCTTCTCATGTTTAAATCCTGGGATGACTTCTTTTGAATTCAACTCTAAGACACACCATCCGGATGTATTCACTAATTGATCAGCGGATAAATTATGTTTGATAAGTCCTTGGAGTGGAGGGGTGCGAAGATCGGGTCGATCGACATTCCTTAATGAATCAAAACAATTTGCTCAGTTATTTTATTCGTTTGTTATATATATATATATATATATATATATATATATACATTTTATCGGGGGTCTGGTAGGGAGGACTGAAACAGATTTGAAGAAATATTTCATAAATTTCTTTCACAAGTGCAACCTACATTCCATCGAATAGCCCTAAAATATTTACAGTTTCTACAGCACGCTTTTCAAAAGACACTAAGCAAAAAATGAAAAGGCGCTAAGACGTAGAGTATTGCTTCATTTTCAACTATAATTTATTTTAATGAAATTCGCGGCACATTAAATAAATAAAAGTCCACTCTTGTTGTACAATATACGTGCCCAAAAGAAATACAATATTTTATTCCATTTTGAGCAAAGGTTTTGACCTATGATAAATAAAGAAAAATTTTCGGAATACTTGCCAGTACGTCATTTCCGCAACTAGCCTAATTCTGACCTATTCATGACAATGTCCTTCCTACTCACCAATGACTCCATTACATACAATGACCTGACGACTCCCATACCTTGTCTACGTGGAATAATAAAGGTAACATGATGACTGGGCGATTTGTACGTCACTCCAACCGTAACGACACGAAAATATCAATTACAAATCCTAATTCAAGGCAGAATAATCTGCAAGATTACAATATTAAACCACCTAATCTCTCACTACACGGCAAAATCATTATCCTGTAAATACATCGTAATAGATCTTATCTTCTTTTCTGAAGAGAATTATTCATTAAAGGTAAGATATAAGAAATTAAAAACCATTTCCTTGCTCACAATATCGACGGGCTGACCCGACCCGAACGTTGCGACGAGAATTGTCGACTTTTCATAGTTCACGACAAACACGTTCAAATGTTTGTGTGTCTTTTAATACATTTTTACAAAACTAGTCCAATAGGTACTGTTGACATTTGGGACAATATACTATATCTAAAAACAAAAGGTCAAGTTGGTTAACCAGCAGAATCCGCATCCGGAATACAGCTTTTTCTGTCAAACGTAAAAATAACATCGCTATTGTAAATGAGTGAGGAAAGAGAGCGAGATAATGTCAATTACTGAGTATGTATGTGCAATAAATGTATGACTTATTGTAAGAAATTAATAACTAGTTTTTATTTACATCCCAAATGACATTTTCCTGATCAAAATTATTTACGCATTTGCCTTCCCATATGTCTCTCTCGGTAAATGTACTATACCGTGCTGTTTATTCTGACACCGCACTGTGATTTCATTAAATTAAACATTATGTGGGAATGAGCTAAACATTTTCATTATTTCCGCATTGTGCGATAGCTGTTCTACTAACAGCTGAAGAAGATCGTATTCCTACAAAGCTTCAAGGATGTTTATTATTGGAATAAATATATTCCCACTACGAATAGGATAATGTGGGATAAAAAGTCCAATCACAATACCTAAGAGGTTCTCTGGGCAGGAAATTACAACAGGAAAATGAAAAGATTCATAGAATTTATTACTAAAGTTATATACTCCTTCAACCACAAAAAAAAAAAATAAATCAGATGGATTACCTGTACCTATATATCTTATTATTTCTCAAGGTTTTTTTTTTTTTTTCGGTACGCCATAACTTCCTTAATACTTCATCAATCTTCATAAATGAGGAATCATTTTAAAGCTTTTCTTTACTGCTACACCGAAAAAATAAACATATTACTCACAGTTTAGTTATTTTTTGAAAAATTACAATTTGAAGAAAAACTTTTTTTTTTTAATCCCTCCCTCGACCTGTCAATCCTCTATCGTATATCCTATATTGAAATGAAACCCATTTCGATTTCATGCATCTATTATCTAATTCTACATTTAACTTCGAATTAAAATATTGATTTAAGGTATTAGATCTGCTCATTTATTTATAATATGAATTAAATTAATCAAAATTTGAATTTATACTTTCTTCCCCAGACCGCTCACTTACTTTGTATCTGCTTTCTACGGCTAACAAACTCTGCGATCAAGTCAGATTATTCACTTTAAAGAAATTATACACATGAACTTCCTTACTTTAACCAACACCTACATGAATGACGCACTAACTAAACCACTAGCGTATATAGAAAGAAAATTCGGGAGGCTGGGAGTACCTAGGTATTTGATGTGTAGGGAAAATTTTAAATATTTTAGTGTAAAATGGTGAGTTTAAGGTCCTCTAGACGCCTAGTAGACCAGGGTAAATCTAGAAGACATTTTTCTTTGTTGTAGGATTTTTGTTTACATGAAATGTTCTCACCAAAACAAAATTTCGGGGGGCTCCAGTCCCCTCAGCCCCCCTTATATACGTCCTTGAACAAAACGTTACTAACTATACGGTGTGTACATCAACTAGATTTCAGCAGAATAGTGTGCGAATGCTTCACACGGGTCGACTAGTAAAGGATTAATTTTATTTACCTTATTTAAGCTCTCAGATAAATTCCCGTTTATGTCTATATTTGTTAGACCTTATAGGTTATTAGCGTCAAATTATCTACTAGTTAGCTCCATAGATAATGCCAGCGGTAGGTGTTTTCCCCAGGCGATAGCAAAACCATGTACAACCAGGGCTGACATTTCACATCAACGTTAAATATTTAAAACATGTTGTTAATACTTGTTCAACTAGAAGTACTTCACGCAACTCGCAAAAATGAATTCAATTTGGCACTCTGACTGTCTCTACAGAATACAAATTCTCCGTAGTGGAATGTTTAATAATAAACACTACACCCCTGATTCAGGCAAGCTAAGAAAGATAAGAGCTTCATATTGAGTCGTGGGCACTTACAGGTCCTTCAGGTGTGGTATTGGTGACAGGCAATGAATTCTATAGCCACTTACAAGATTTCGCTTAAATTCGATAGAATGATAGAGCGGGCTAACGGTAGAAGCTACAAGGCTCAAGGCACCGGCACAAGGCTCAAGAAAACGTTGACGAGAAAGGATAGCATATTATATTTATATATATTGAGCATATTGACGAATCAAGCTGTAGAAGAAGGTCAGTCTGCAATTTCAGAGCAGTTAATTTCCAAATTCTTCACTATGAGTAATACAAGACAGGAATGTGTTGAAAAATGAGGATATGGACAGCTCAAAATGAAGTAGAAATAAAGTCCTTGTCACACCTGAGATACATCCATCCGATCCGACTTTGCCCTAAGAATGGCATTGATGTTGGATAGGAAGGAGTGTGTACCAGTAGTTAATGCTTCCGGTTCCTCTCCGATTTTCAGCTCCAGCGCAATAGGTACACTATCCACTCGCCAGTCTCAACTGAAACATTATCACGGAATGTTGTGTGTAACCTGGTAACCAGGCTAACAAATGTTCAAAAATCATGGTGGCACTGATGAAGAAGATGAAGGTAATCGTACAACTGAGCAAATCCGGGTAAAGGGACACTGGATGCCGGGTTACGCAGGTATATTCGGTTATGAAGAGGCGGACCAAGTGGCCAAAGAAATATAACCAGAAGAATTAATGGTGACTGGGCGATGGCATTTGGCAAAGAATCCAAAGGAAAAATCATTCAAAACGATTTTTAAGCATGATGCATTTAAAAAAAAAAAAGTTTCGTTACACTAAAATAAAAATAGGAACCTTCAAAGTCGAATTTTTTAGCTAATCAGCTAAGATTGCAGGAGTATTGACACACATCTGTCTTCCTGCTTTAAAGAACCTTCGTCGTGCAACTCCCACAGTTGTGGAACTAATTGTAGACTTATGGAACAGCACTGGTTAGAATTATTCAAGTTATCTCGGCCGAGTGAACTCTTTCCTGCCTGGATGCGCTTCCTACGTGTTTACGCGAAGTCTGTTAAGACGATAGCGGCTACAATTATTGTTTCTTGGCCGCATTTAATGCAATAATTCGAATTCTGAATATCCAAATGAAAGCGACAGTATTGAATGTATTCTCTGATTACTGTGAAGCCGTGAGGGCCAAATCTAAAAAGGCCGTCACGCAGGAGCTGCATAACTAAGCACTTTCCTCAGAATTTTTGTAGTGTAGACTACATTACTGAATAATTTGCTATACCTAAATAACCTATATAAATAAAATAAAAACGTGAATAGTTCTGCTCATTTACATTTCTTATGAGAACTGTTCAATTATTAATTTTGTAAATAATTTGCTTCCAGAGTTATGTTAATACATGATACTGTACTACTTAATAAATACACAAAAACTTCATTTTCCGTCTTTTGATCTGGCGCAGGAACAGGATACAGTCCCCCTAGTGGAAGATAGCGCTCCTCGCGGCGGCTTTGGGAACCTGCGTCAGGCGGGCTAATTGTAATGAAACAGAGTTTAAAGTAAACCCTCCTTTCCAATAGACCGATTTACTTTATTTTTACAACACTTCTTTCTCATGAGTTACCCACGACGTATACCGCGTTTCGTTACAATAAGCAGAAATTACGACCGGTATGAGTATATTAGTACTTTAGGTCCGGAGTAAACCCCCCCCCCCTCCTAATGAACCGATTTAGTTTATTTTTTCAGCCCATTTTGCTCTGTAGATTACCACTACGAATACCGAGTTTCGTCGAAATATAACAAAAATTACGGCTGGTAGTAGCGAATTGGTATTGTGGGTCCGGAGTAACCCCCCCCCCTCCTAATGAACCGATTTAGTTTATATTTACAACGTATTTCCCTCTTTAGATCAACATAACGAATACCGAGTTTCGTTGAAATATAACAAAATCTACGGTTGGCATGGTGAAATTACTGTTTTGGGTCCGGGGTAAACCCCCCCCCTCCTGGTGGACCGATTTTGGTGGTTAACGAACTCGTTCAATCGTTTGCTAATTGTACGCTATATACCACGTTTCGTGAAGAAAAAACAAAAACTCTGGCCGCTATCGTGTTAACAGACACACACACACACACACACACACATATATGTATATATATATGCATATATATATATGCATATATATATATATATATATATATATACACATATATGTATATATATATGCATATATATATATATATATGCATATATATATATATATATATGTGTATATATATATATATATATATATATATATATATATAGATATATATAAATTTTAACGGGGGTCATTTTCGGTGTCTACTAGGTAGGATCGATAAAGATTAGCTACTTTCCTTCGGAGGAAAGTGCTAAAAGAGAAATTTTACTTTTATTAGCCATTATCAGTAATGTATAGGTTTACAAAACCAACTTGATCAACAGCTGAAGGCTAACCCATTTATCGCTAATCGATCCCACTCTATTCTAGAAGCATCTTATCATAAAGGTCGCACAAATTTCGACGAATACCTATATACCTATATCTATTAGACTGGACAATAGGGAAATTGTTGTTTTACGGAAAAAAATAATCTTATAATCACTCAGAACATGAACAGAAAACCTTTATCATTCAAGGTGAATACTCTTCTATCAAAACAAACAAATTGATAAAAATTATGATACGGCAGACGTATCTATACTATATCTGGTATCTATTCTACGTTCTAAAGCCTGCTCATTTAACAGGGAAAACATGCACTTGTAACCAAGTGACATTACCGAATTCCAAAACAATAATATTTTATACGAAAATCATTTTTATAAAATTACTTCAAATTTCTAATTTAGCCAACCTAAGCTAACTTCAAAAAGTCTGAATCGCAGGAATTTCTATGGTCGCTTGGAAAACTTGGAATTGAGTTAATATTTTGTATTTAGAAGGTAGAATTGATGAAGACTTAAAGAATTTTTTTTTTTTTTTTAATTTTTAATCTGAATACTGACATTTCTTCGGAAATTCCTAAAAAGGGAGGTTATCGGAAAGCTCCCAAAAATTCCCTCATTAACACAAGGACCCGACCCTCATGCATTCGTAAATAAAACAATTTTTTTTATTTGAATAGACCGTTATTATTATCAGCAGTAGTAGAAAACAGTAGGTTTGATAACAAATTTCAGTTTTAAAATAATGAATGTAATGTTACGTTTTAATTTCAGGTCATAAGGGCACTAAAGAAGAGCTCGATGTAACGATATTTAAAAGTTGTAAAGCTTAGCAATCCTGCAGTGAGGAAATACTAAACAAAAATTTTTAGATTTATATGTATATGTATGTATGTGTATGTATGTACATATATATATATATATATATATATATATATATATATATATATATATATATATATTCCTCCATAGCATTGAGGAAGAGAAAACGGTTCCTTGACCTAACTGAAGTTTCCAGGATGCCTTGAAAAAACGAGAGGAATTGAAGGATATTTCTGCAACGTCATACTGTTATAAACCTCCTCGAGTTGAATGGTAGAATAGCTTTCGGATGACACAATAGAAGGCTTTGGGGAATCCCACATGGTTTTAAGTTGTTTTTTAGTTAGTTTTATTATCTCCAGAGGAAGGCAGATGAAATGGCACATCTAATATTTACTCCGCTTCCAAAATATATCCACAAGTAAATATGAAAGGTAAAACTGAAGTTTCACGTCCTCCAAACCGATTTCTTTAACACTTTTCACAACAATGTATTTTGATGCACTAAACACGAATACGTTAAAAAAAACTTCGCATTTAACTAGGAAAGAAGTTATTAAGCACTAAAGTTCACTGTTAGGATGGTTATAAAACTAGGCGTCAACAGCTTATTTGTAAAGACGCGCATGTGAAGATATGTAACATTGGGAAACAGAGAACTCTCATTTGAAATGTTCATAAACTATTTATTCAAAAATATTGTTAATTTTAAGGGCATCCTCAACCGTCGTCACCTGTCGCTTAAGGCCATACGTGCTATGCGTTTCCGCTCGCTACAGAAGATATCAAAACCCCACTCAATCCAACTCGCTAAAATTAATAGAATTCTATTAATTTTAGCAACTTGGATTGACTGGGGTTTTGATATCTTCTTGAGCGAGCGTAGCGAGCGGAAACGCATAGCATGTACGTCTTAAAGTCGTCATAGACATTCTTCTAATCCTCCTAGACATCCCTCATAGCTTTCTTCTTCTTCTTCTTCTTGAGACGGGATGTTCGGTGGATACAAATCCCCAAACGCACCGAAAAATGCCTTTAAACGCTCTTCATATTTATGAGCAGCGAATTGTTCATATTTACGAGCCATTTGCGGCACCGAAACTCGAGAGTTTTTTCATTTACTTTTAAATTCTACCCACATTTAGCACAATTGAAGTTTCACTTTTCGCAACAATGTATTTTGATGCACTAAGCACGAATACGTTAAAAAAAACTAATTAGAACGAACTAATAATTATAAAGGCATTAGCTAATTATTAAGGGATTTCTGATATATAATACCTTTCATGAACGAAACAAGAAATGTGAAGAGTGTTTCATTATTTTAAAAATGATTGGGAATTAATAACTGCCGATGAATTTAAATAATTGATGGTAAATTTCAATTAAACTTCTTTATTACGAACTTTTCCATACCCGCGCATGCCCATGTTGACAAATTTAGTTGTTTACATTAGCTCTCATAACCCGCATAACAGTGAACTTTAGTGCTTAATAACTTCTTTCCTAGTTAAATGTGAATTTTTTTTTTTAACGTATTCGTGTTTAGTGCATCACAATACATTGTTGTGAAAATTGTTAAAGAAATCGGTTTGGAGGACGTGAAACTTCAGTTTTACCCTTCGAATGTCAATTTATCAACTTCTTATTCTTTCTTCTAGTGCCTCTCAGCATGGAGGTGCCTCGACCCAAACATTCCCTGTGGCCTACCTTCCAAGCATTGGTGCGTCCCACGATCTTCAATCATTCTATATAGCTGCTTCTTCCCTAGGATCTGGGTAAAAGGATTCACACGCAACCCCTATCTTGTTCTTTCATTTCCGACTTGATCCCTTTTGAGTTCGGCCAGCTAATGTTCAATCATACTTCATCTCAGCTGCGGTGACTCTTTATGAATGTCTGTCCTGAAGGAGCTCTGGCTTCCAAGGCTAGGAAGATGGTAAATTGCTTTAAAAATGTGCAGTAATATATTTTTCCACGTCGCGTTCCCAAAACTTTTCTATTCTTAAGTCTAAAGAATTTATATAAAAATACCTTTCAAGTTAAATCCATCACTAGCGATCGATTCAGGATTGGGAGGGCCAAAACATATGGAAGTATTCTTCATTGAAAGGAATTTATTTATTTTATAGGGTAGCGGGTTTTAAACAGAATTGATACATGTTGTGGTGCGATTGTGTTCTTGCCGAACTAATATATTTTAATTTTCTAGACCGAGAAAGTTAATTAAACACTCCTTTTCTCTTTGCGTAGACTTATTATCACTCCTAATCACAACGCAGGTAACTACTCCCGACTGAACAGACATTAATACCCTTATAAATAATGTGGATCATCATATAATCACAAGGGAGTCCGTCGCCGGTCAGCTGACTGTTCATATCGGTGTCTGTCGATTCGGCAAATTAGCTATATATTATTGTGTTTTCTGGTGTCTTATGTAGTGTTTTTAGTTCGGGAAGTGCCAAATTACATCTTCCATTAAAAATTTCTTTCGTACTTGAGATTCTGAATTGAAAAGGAATTTAATCTCGATATCAACAGGTGTTAGCCATCATGGATGCCGACCAGTTGAACGAAATTCTTCAAAAGCTCGAAAAACTCTCAAAACTTGACGTTCTGGAAGAAAAATTAGATAAAAATCTGGGACGTGACGGAAGAGATTGAAGAATTGAAAGTTAGAGTCAAAAAGCTCGAAAATGCGAAGACTGCAGAACGTAAACATAACTTCATACTCGTTAATTTGAAATCTTTAAATAACTTCGAAAAAAAGAAAGAAATTGAAGAGATCTTAAAGTTCCTTATTAGTGAAGTGAGAACTTATGATATTTTAGATATCAGGACTATTCCAAATACGAAAATGACGTGTGTAACGCTCTCGTCATTGTTACTGAAATATGATATACTGAAAAGGAAGAAGAGCTTGTTGGAAAATAAAAATTACGAAGATATTGTTATAAAAGATGATTATACCAAAGAAATAAGGAAAATTAGAGCTTAACTTTTTTTATTTTTGATTGATAAGAAAAAGAAAGGCCATCAAGCCACTATTAGACACGATAAATTACTAGTGGATGGAAAGTTGTTTTCTTTGAATGAACTAAAAGAAGAAAGAGGAGGTAAAGCTGTAAAAAGGCAGAGAAGTGGTGAGGAAGAATCTCCTAGAAAGGAGTCTAGGAAGAGGGCGGAAAGTTTTGAGAAAATAAAAATGAGACCTAGTAGTCTCGACAGATATTTTGGGAAAATTCAGACATGTCGCGAAGATGGCATTTTTAACTCAAAAGAGAAAGGTGAAACTTCAAATACACAAGCAGCTGGTGATACAAAAATAGATTCCCAGTTGGGAGCTAGCCCGCTGAGAGCTAACAGCAAAAAAGTCCGTCACGTCCTACATAAATAAAATAAAAACATGAATAGTTCTCTTTTAAATTTGTAATGAGTAACTGATCAATTATTAATTTGCTTCCAGAGTTATGTTTACACATGGTATCTATTACACTACGTAATAAATATAAAAAACCTCATATTATCGTATTTTGATCTAACGCAGGAACAGGATACAGTCACTCTAGTGGTAGAAAGCGCTCCTTGCGGAGGCTTTGTGAGCCTACGTCTGGCGGGCTTTTCTATTGAAATATATTACAAATTAAACCCCCGCTTTCCGATTGACCGATTCAGCTCATTTTTACAACACTTCTTTCTCATGAGTTACCCACGACGTATACCGCGTTTCGTTACAATACAGCAGAAATTACGACCGGTATGAGTATAATAGGAATTTGGGTCCGGAGTAAACCCCCCCCCCTTCTAATGAACCGATTCAGTTTATTTTTACAACACATATTTACCTGTAGATTACCACTACGAATACCGAGTTTCGTCGAAATATACCAAAAATCACGGCTGGTAGTGGCGAAATGGTATTGTGGGTCCGGAGTAAACCCCCCCTCCTAATGAACCGATTTAGTTATTTTTACAACACATATTTACCTGTAGATTACCACTACGAATACCGAGTTTCGTCGAAATATACCAAAAATCACGGCTGGTAGTGGCGAATTGGTATTGTGGGTCCGGAGTAAACCCCCCCTTCTAATGAACCGATTTAGTTCATTTTTATATCTCAATTTTCTCTCTATATTAACACAACGAATACCAAGTTTCGTTGAAATATAACAAATATTACGGCTGACATAGTCAAATTAGTGTTATGGGTTCGGGGTAAACCCCCCCTTCTGGTGAACCGACTTTGGTGGTTAACGAACTCGTTCAATCGTTTGCTAATTGAATGCTATATACCAAGTTTCGTGACGAAAAAACAAAAACTCTGGCCGCTATCGTGTTAACAGACATATATATATATATATATATATATATATATATATATATATATATATATATGCATATATATATATATATATATATGCATATATATATATATATATATATATATATATGCATATATATATATATATATATATATATATATATATATATATATATATAGATATATATAAATTTTAACGGGGGTCATTTTCGGTGTCTACTAGGTAGGATCGATAAAGATTTGAAGAAATTTTTCAAAAATTCCGTCATGAGTCCAACCTCAATAGCTACTTTCCTTCGGAGGAAAGTGCTAAAACAAGAGCAGGGAAGAAACCAAGCCATAAAGCAACTAAAGAAAGGAAAAATTGCAAGAATTGGTACTCTAAATGTAAGAACACTGCGGGATCAGGCGAAACTTGAGGAATTAGAAGAGGCCCTTGACAAGATAGAATGGGATATTATTGGGCTAGCAGAAATAAGGCGCAACTTGGATTTTGTTGGGGAGACATCAAGAGGTAACTTATTAGCTCATAGTGCTGCTATCAATGGAAATTATGGAACAGGCTTCGTTGTTAATAAAAGATTAAGGAAAAATATGATAGAGTTTCAAAGCATATCTCCTAGAATAGCCAAGCTCAGTATCAAACTCAATGGGATTTTGTACACTTTTATACAAGTTCATGCCCCTACCTCTGCAAGCGCGGATAATGTAATAATTGCTTTTTATGAGGAACTGGAAACGGCACTAGCATCAAATAAAGACAGGAGATTCTGTATAGTGTTAGGCGATTTCAATGCTAAGGTTGGCAAGAGAGAAGTAGAGGACGGAGAAGCAGTCGGAACATATGGAAAAGGACCTAGAAATTCACGTAGAGAGATATTAGTGGAGTTTGCTCTTAGGAATCAATTTAAAATACTTAATAGTTTTTATAAACTATCTTGGGAGAGGAAGTGGACCTGGAGGAGCCCTAATTATGATACTCATGAAATAGACTATCTTCTAACCTCCAATAACAAGGCAGTGAAGGCTGTTGGCCCTGTCAGGAATTTCAACTTTGATTCTGACCATAGACTTGTTGCTGGATTCTTGATTATCCCAAACAGACGTTTCTTTATTCAGAATAGCACTAATAGGTCTAAAGATATATCGACAAAGTACGAAGAAAACCTCAAGCATATGTTTGCCAAAACTGATTTAAAGGAGAAATAGAGGTAGGAAAGATTTACTCAATAATTCTGGAAAACATTAAAACAACCAGGGAGATACAATATGATTCAAAAAAGGAAGGAAAATTACCTAAAAGAACTTCTAAATTATCTGAGGGGACCCAGAAACTTATAGAATATAGAGAACAGTAGAACAGAATCATAAACAAAACTTCCCAGCAGAAAATCCAACATGCAGAACTGAGAAAACTGGTCAGAAAAAAGATCAAGCACGATATTAAGATATACGAGGAGAAAATTATAAATGAATGCCTGGACACAAATGGTTCAACCAAAGAAATAAGTAGAAAAATATGGTAATATAAATAAAGCATATATAAACTGTATAAAGTCTCCAGCTGAAAGAGAATTTACCAAGAGGGAAGAACTTGTTGAAGCAGTGACACAATTTTATGAGAACCTATACTTTAGCTCAGAGGCCGAACACAGTACAGCGGTGGAAGCTGACAAAACAATGGAGGGCAAAAGCAAAAAATTTAGGGATGTGAAAGACCTCAGCATTATGAAAGAAGAAGTTGAAAAAGCCATAAGGAAGTTAAAAAGGAAAAAATCTGCAGGATCTGATGGCATTCCCAATGAACTAATCTTAATGGGGAAAGATGTACTTATAGAGCCCCTGACTCTTCTATTTAATAATATATTGGAAAAAGGACAAATTCCTCAAGACTGGAAGGAGAGTAAATTGATAATTTTATTTAAAAAGGGCTGCAGGAAGAACATTGAAAACTATCGTCCTATCTCCCTCACACAGTGTCTATACAAGCTATTCTGTAATATATTAAGAGAGAGGATAATAAAACCCATCTATGCAGAACACAACCAAGAGCAAGCAGGTTTTCGGCCTAACTATAGTACCATCGACCATTTACAGAGTCTCAACCAAATAATTAAAAAATGCTCCGAATATCAAAATAATGTCTATTTCTGTTTTGTCGATTATGAAAAAGCCTTCGATTCAATCAAAAGAAAATATATTTGGCAAGCTCTCACGGAAAGTGGAGTTGACTCTCTCTACATAGATATAATAAAAGAAATGTACCAAGATTCAGTGGGGTTTGTGTCTCTGGATAAAAGAGGTCACTCTTTCAAAATTGGCAGGGGTGTAAGGTAAGGATCAGTGTTGGGCAAAACTAACGTTAGTAAACTAAACTAACGTTAGTTTTCCCTAACTAAAACTGAACTAATGTTATATTTTTAGTTTTAGTTTTAGATTTGTATAATTACTAATCATATGGACTCCGTTTTTAGTAATGCAATTAGTTTAGTTTAGTAAAAGAGACCTAAATTTGTGATTTTAGTTTAGTTTTAGTTTTTAGTTAACTAATTTAGTTTATCAAAGAACATATGTTTTCAAATTACGAGAAAAAGCCACAATTTCTTATTCTTAAGCAAGTTCTATTAGTTTTAATAATTTACTTAATTATCGAAATAACATATGATTTATATTAATTCATGTTATTTTAGTAAAACTAAACTAAACCAAATTTTTAGTTTAGTTTTTAGTCAATTCCCAAAGATTTAGTTTTAGTTTTAGTTTAGTTAAAATCCATTAATTAGTAAAATTTTAGTTTTAGTTTTTTTTTAGGTTGCAATTTTTAGTTTAGTTTTAGTTTATTCCAAAAAGTGAATTTAGTTTTAATTTTAGTTTTAGTTTTTAGTTTTGCCCAACATTGGTAAGGATGCCCTCTGTCACCAATTCTATTTAACTGTGTCCTGGATACAATTTTCAGAGAACAAAATTGGGCAGAGATGGGTTTAGTGATCAACGGTAGCTTCCTCAACAACCTTCGCTTTGCCGATGACTTGTGCCTGATTGCAGAGAATATTGCAGACCTGATAAAAATGCTCACAGAAATGATGAAAGTTAGTTTAACATATGGACTGAGAGTTAATCACCAGAAAACTTGTATTATGACAAATTCAGAAGAACCATCAGTTGTAATTGAAGGGAAGAAATTTGAGTATGTAAAGGAATACACCTACCTCGGGCAGTGTGTGTCGTTTAAAAGAAGGATGGAAAACGAGCTTCAGAGGAAAACTAAAATACGATGGTCAAAGTACTGGTCACTCAAAAAGATTTTCAAAGGTTCGCTCAGTATCAAGTTGAAAAGTAAGGTTTTGAGCATGTGTGTCTATCCTTCCACACTCTATGGAGCCCAGAGGCTTACAGCAAGGGGAGATTCCAAGCTTAAGACCACTCAGATGGCTATGCTCAGGAGTATGCTAGGAGTGAAAAGGAAGGAGAGGAAGAGGAATGTAGACATCCTAAGAGGAGTACAAATAAAGAACCTCCGAGCGGAAGCACACCGATTGAAGTGGGGCTGGGCAGGTCATCTGGCGAGTATGAAAGACGAGGGATGGGCAAAGGTTTGCACCGAATGGATTCCAAGGGACTTGGTGAGGACCAGAGGAAGACAGCGCTTGAGATGGAGGGATGAGCTAACCGCAGCTGTTGGGAATAATTGGTTACAAGAGTTTGAGATTACAAGACCTAGGCGTTTACTACGCCTTATGGTACTTTACATAGTAGTTAATAGACCAAATGGTTACTAATGGTAAGTGGTTCTTGCATATTGTTCTTACACAGCAATTACTTCTGATATTAAGGGCATTTACAACTTCCACGATTGAGCGGATAGATTGAACATTGGGAAGATACTTGAAACTGGCCCACATAAATACAAATGTCCTTTATTAAAGCAAATGTTGAAGAAACATTCCAGACATCACAATGAGCGGAGGCCAATCCCTCAGATAATGTACGACCTTTGAAATTAATAATCCTCGCGATGATCTCGCATCAGCTCCTTATAACTGTAATTAATGGAGTAATAATGTTTTTATTGTAGCATTTCTGTATAAAGAGAAGTGTTATCTTCGAAATCCACGGAAGCAAGACAATGCAAGGGAATCGGAAGGAGCAAGGTAGGAAGTAAAGAGTGTAATCTCAATCCTTAACGAAATTAACTTTTTTGGGGTTTTTCGATAAATCATTCGGCCCTGAAGGTTTTATTGGCACCAATTCTTAAACTAAATATATTTTAAATTAATAATTCTCAGCCTCAACCGTTTGGCTTTAGTTGCACCAAGGATATTGACTTTTCTCACGAGGAACTTATATCACGGCTAAGAGAATGCTCTTAGATAAAATTCGACTCAATATCATCTGCGGCAAAATTCTGAACATCTGTAGAAAAGCATAACTTCACATCACAGCATTATCTCTGGGTTGGCTTTTCAGCGAGCTCAGGCTAGACTTACTTCAGCACATGTTAAGCGTAAATGTACGCTACTGGTCAGACCTTTGCAGCCTTTTCCTTCATCATGAATATTACCTCCTTAAAGGATCAATTTTCCAGTTGGACGGTTACAACAAGATGGGTACCCTCACCTGCTGAGCAGTTTTCTATTACAATGAACAGTTAAAGACGCAAACCAGGCCGGAAGCGGCTGTCGGGGAAGTGAAATATGTTGGCCAACAGCACCATACCTGCCATAAGGTAAATTAAAGTACCATAGTCACCACAGGATCTCCAAATTCTTCCACCACCTAATATTATAATCATCAATAGCAACAGCCTTCAGCATATCATCCTACGGTGCAAACGCCAATGACATCAAAATTTACTAACCAAACACCCTCATATGTTTCTGACCTTTTTGACATTTTCTCCCCTTCTTGATAGTTTATACTTATTAAAATTATATATCATTCACCTCCTTAAATTAGCTTTTACATTCATGCACTCCACTACCCATTTCAACAGCGCAACTCAGGGTGCTTCTGCTTAATCTACCAAAATTGAAAGGAGGGCACATTCAGCTACATTGTGTACTGCAAAGTCCTCTTGCAAAATCTAAGAAATATCGGCACTTTATGTAATGATTAGTCTTAATACATCAGATAGAACTAACCTTGTTAACAGGTGGTTCTAGAGGTTAGAAGGGCATATGATTAATTAAAAAAGAGATTTATTATGGTGCTAAAACTGTTTGTCTTTTCTTTTATATTTTAACTTCATCATATAATCTAAGGCATGAAGAATGTAACCCTAAACCCAAAGCTAATATAGATCCAACCCACACAAACCTTAAGCTAGATATAGATCAGATTAATAAACCAAGACAAAAGGTCCCATGAACTCATTACCAGCTGATCCGGTCTTTTGTCGAGGACATACCCGTCTAATCATTGAAACACCAACAAGGAAACTTAAACAAATTAGGTCACATTGAAAGTAGAACGAACGCAAGTAAGTATTTTCCTCGAAGTCTATGTCATCACACTACGGGGAAACACTACACGTTCGTTATAAGCTTGCAAACGCGCAACATTTAACGGCAACGATAGCGGGGTAATATTCCTCAAACTCCAGCAACTTTTTCGGCAACATAATCACAGTAAATAGGCCGCCATTTTTTAAACTACTTGCTCCAAAATCCATTATACTTATAGTGAAATATAGATTTGAAGTAAGATTTGCTGTATTCAGAATACTTGATGTAACTAAATTACAAACTTTAGAAGATGACAAGTCCATTATCGTTACTTTTATTGGTAACTTCCTTTAGAGGTTAGCGGAGCTAAGGATTAAACTATATCAAGAATTGTTTGTTCTAAGATAGATTTACATTAATATCGGATAGCAAGTACAATAGGGATTTTTTTTTCTTTTTTGAATTTTGGAAAACTACTGCAATGGAATACAACGAAATCCCATTAATTGTGGAATCTGTTATCTTATCTTTGCCAAACAGAAAAACTAAATACTCCACTAGGTGTACGACCTAAGATAATGCTAAATGCTGTATTATGTAAAGTCATGTTGCAACACCACTCAACCTTCAAATAAAATATAACACAATTCATCTTCTCCGCTTTTCCTGGATGGTTGTGGCATTTAAGAAATTATTTCATTGTTACATTAAGTAATCACACTTACAGGCTGTTTTTTTTTAATATTATTAAGACAGGTTTGAGGTTACACATTATACCTAATAGACTTATAACCAGTAGACGCCGTACGAGACGTATATTATCAAAATCAAACTGCGCCAATCATCACTGTGCGAGCCTTACGTTACTTCATCTCTTGACACGTTTACGATACTCGTCATACACCATGGGAGCGTCTAGTGTGGCATCTTCTGTCCTCCTTAATGTGTGATCAATCCAACGCCACTTTATGAATGCAACCAACTCTTCAATTGGTTGCAAAATAGAGAGTATGCTGCAGCATCCTTAGCATGTTCTTGGTAGCTTTCTCCGTCTCTAAGCAATAAACAGAACCAAATTCAATTGGAGTTGAATAATTTTTGAGCAGGTTTTTATTTTGTCACTCATTAAATGTTCTTTTGGGTTTCTGGGTTCGGTAGATTACTTCATTGGCAGTCCTTACATTTTTGCCCACAATGCTTCGCAGGACATAAACGTGTCTACTCGCTTCAGAGAATACCCATATATTCCTAGGTCTTCAGTTAGTTCGAAGTTGAACAGCATTTCATGCATCTTGGATGTTATTGACTCTGAGGCCAGCCACTTTCTCTACAAAACCTCCAGCCAGTGGATGTTCACCTTCATATTGGAATACCTTTGGGCTGGCAAGCTGATACAGATAATTTACCTAATTGGTTAATTATTTTTTATAACTGACACCAGAGCTAAATTAGATAATAACAATTTATTCGATTGTTATTTTATTCAATTCTTGATATTTATTGATAATAAAACTCCTACTACCAGGGGTCGTCTATTTAAAACATTTTCTCCGGATACTTTTTGATGAAGGTGTATCAACAAAGCGCTTTTCGGACCTTTAGGGAAGATTGTAAAGCCCGTTTAAGCACCTTAGTTTTAAACTATGTCCCTAATAAGGCCCCCACTAACTCAAGCTTCAGTTGCCAGACGTTACTCTGCCAGTTTGTACAATCATTTCCATCTTTTACTGAATCGGCCTGGAATTAAAGGCTTATTGCTGTTGACCTCTCTTTAAAATCAGATCGTGTAATCTATTCAATATTTAGTAATTATATTTGCCCCTATTGGATTGCATAAGCAAGTGCCTGAAAACTATTTATCTTTTTCTTTACATTTTTCCTGTAAAATATGCATTGTCATAATAAACTTCAATTTATAATTTATCTTCATATCCTTAAAGATCCACTCTTTATTTATTTGTTATTCTGGGCCATTTTTCCTCTTTCCCTTCCCACCAGATAATAACATTGTTTTATTACTATTTGATATAGTCTGAAGGCTACCGCAGATATCGCGATACAAAGGTTACTTATTCAGAACTAATGTTTTTCCTGTTACTATCAAATCTACTCCAAGAGTTTATTCTCTGGACAAAGGAAATTCTTTGAGCTCTACTATTTACTGAACGAAATTAGATTGCATTTATTTAAGTTTTAAGAGTCCACTTAAACATAACACAGAATTTGGAGGCGAGGGTTTCACAAACAACCTTTTCTGGCAAAGATTGGTGCATTTTCTTTTTTCTAAAGTAAAGCTCCCACCCCTAGTGGCAACCGACGGTATCAGCCACTGTGTGCTCACGCCATAACTATCACAGAACCGGGATCCACTTGCAGTTATCGATGTTATCTATTGGAATACGATACCTTCAAACAAACACATGGCGAAAAGATGAACGTGGACTAAAATGCGGGTAAGCAGAGGCACTAAGTGGTCAGCAATTACCACGGTAATTTTGTACAGATTACCATGGTACATTGTATAACCCAAGGTCTGATCCGGCGCATGTATTTACTTATGCAATTCAGGGAACTTCCGACACGCGGATTCCTCGACATAAAGAGTTACATAAACCTTGCTAATTTTGGAAACAATCTTGGACGATACTTACGGAAAACAAACTATGGACGATCAAAGATTGGCCATCCAGTTATAGAGCCAATAGAAGGGAGGAGGTTGTATTGGCTCGACTTAGGATTGGCCATTCAAGACTTACTCACCAATACTTAATGACAAAACAAGATAGACCATCGTGTGAAATTTGTAATTCAGACTTAACAATAAAACATATTCTAACAGACTGCATTAGACTACATGACTTAACCATACCTTACAATATGCGTGAACTTCTTGCTGAAGGTAGCCAGTACATAGACAGTATCTTCACATATCTACAAAGTACAGGATTATATGATCTCATATGAGGGTCCCAAAGACAGATCAATGTAACTACATTCTTATCCCATGAATAAGTTCATACTCAGAATAGTTTACAGTTAAAACTTCTTTTACTAATTTTAATTCTTATAGTAACAACTTAATTTGAAATAAATTAATTCTGTATTCAAGTATGAATATTTACAACAACTTCCTGGTTTCTTAGAAGACTTCACGAAATAAAATAAATTTTGGGAAGTCACCTTAAAAAGTGTTTCTTTCATAGGAGGTTGATTGAAAATTTATATAAAGAAGTACCTATTTAATAGACCTTTTCAGATAAATTCTTACTAAATGTGAAAAATAGCGAAGCCAATTAACCAATTCCGTCAACGTGTCAGATGAGCCTGGGTAGTTCATTTTTCTGAAGATAACAATTTTTTTAAAGGATAAGCTTACCCTTATTTTAGCGCGGTTACTCCCTATATCCATAGGGAGAACCCGCTTATGAGGTTGACCTCATGACGCAATACGGAAGTGCCGACTAAAAACTTTCACGTTTCAGACCCTATAGATCACGAAAATATAGGTGGCTAAAATTTGTATATATATATATATATATATATATATATATATATATTTATATATACGCTTGTCTGTTCGCTCTCTAGCAAGCTCAAAAATGGTCCGATTTTGACGACATTTGGTACAAAAATCTCTCGTCTAATTTGAAAGGTCAAATTCGTTAACCAGCAGAATCCGCCAACTAGAAGATAGTGTTTGGAACGAAATTCGCGCAAAAAAAATCGTAACGCTTACGTTTTTGAGTTCATATGCTTGCAGGTACTTGTTTTATAGGTTTCTTAACATAAAAAAACGAATGAAACCATTTTGAAGGCGATATCTTTAGCCGTATCTGAGATAAGTGGAATCAATGGTTTTGTAAGTCATTATTGTTTTGTGAGTACTTAGAATCGCGGGATTCAATTGAAATATTTTCTACATCTTGAAAATTAGTCCCAACTAATATGTTTAAATTTTGGTTATATTTGGATATAAGGAAGTATGCGAAAAAAATTATTTTATTAATAGACATGAAAAGTTTTCGGATCTCGATACATTTTTCCTAAATATCTCGATAACGGTTGGGAGATCGTGGTAAGTGGAAAGTGACCATTCGAATGCTTACTAAATTCTCTACAAAAAAGGTTCTGAAGCAATATTTGATGGAGCAACGTCAATGAGAGATGTAAGCGCTTAAAACATAAAAAGTGTTTGTTTTGTTGTCTTAAAATGGGTTTTCTCTTTCTTTATCTCACTTTTTAATTGGTTGTTTCTAGTTTTAAATTGCATTTATCAGTAAAATTAGTATTGTAGTAAAAAAAACTAAGAAACGGTGAAAGGTATTTATAATAAGTTTGGAGTTACTGTAGTAATCAAGATGGCAGTGGCTAATCATGATCACCTAGGTTGTTTTGAATTCTCCATCTATATAACCTTCCTCATAGCTTCAAACTGAAGTTACCGTTATTTCTTATTTTATAGAAAGCTTTAACCCACGACAGAATGAAATTTAATTCGCCATGAAGCACATATTTACAGTTGATTATAACAGTAAAGCCACGATTTGTTGATGCGCCGTAAAAAAAAAAAAAAAAAAAAAAAAAAAAAAAAAAAAAAAAAAAACAGTAAAGCGAATTTGCTAGTAAAACAAGATACTTAAAATGACAAGGAATTTATGGTTGTTTAGAATAGAGCCTTTTCAGCAGTAGCCAAAGAGTAAGTACGCTTTCAGTACATAATTGTATTGACTTATACAGATTAAGATTAACCGCTTCTGTGTAAGTTGACTACTGTCAGTTTCCTGTGTTTTGTGATGCTAATCTATTCCATTTCTTCGAGATGTAACCGCGCTAAGATGACGCAGTTCCTGCGAGTCGGACGTTTTCTTAGGAGACCCCAGTGGCCGTGAGAGCGTGGACACTCAGTGCGTAAAGTAGTGAGTGGGATTATCTCTGTCCTCGACAAGAATGGGTGGTAACCCTGTAGAAACACCGTCTCAAAAACTCCTTGCCAAATTTAAGTAATATTTATCTAATACTAGCTGTTACCCGGCGTCCCATGCTACTCTTACTTTCTGCACATAGTCAAAATAAATAAATAAGAAACCAAATTAGTAATATCAAAAGCTAATAACACAAATCTGTAACTGTTCTATTTCACAGTTTTGAACCTGTATCTCCGAACTGTGAGTCCTAGACAATTTTAACCTAGCCTATGACACACCCTGGATCAAGACCTACATGTGTGCCAAGTTTAGTCAATATCGGTAAAACGGTGTGGATTTGTATAAGGAACAAACATACAGACAGACAGCTGGTAGACTTTTTTTTAACTAGTCTATGTCACTCCCCAGATCAGACCAACCTGTGTGCCCAGTTTGGCCAAAATCGGTCAAACGGTTTGGGTTTGTATAAGGAACAAACAGACAGACGCGTGATTTTTATATAAATATAGATATGCTTATTCAAATTAACTATCAAGAAATACGACTTTTCTTTATAAAACCCTTCATGAGATAACTTTTAAACCATTTTCTTATTTTTGATTGAATACTTGTAAAGTTTGTCGAGCGAACTTTTAAATTAACTTTTTGAAATAAGTTCAAGATCAACGAGACCTTCTCATTAATGTTGAAATAAAACTAAAAGTTCAACTAATGCCTCTAAAAAATAAATTATAATTAGGAGCAATTCGTTTAAAACCGAGGTTATTTCCTCTAACACATTTTTATGTCATTAAATACAAAAAAAAGTCAAAATTCTCATCTGCAAATACTTCAATGATAGCCCGATAGGCCTAATTATCTTCACTTTCAAATTTGTTAGTTTTATGCTTTTCAACGTGTATTTGTCTCTGTTTATCTAACTTTTAAAGCGGTTGTTGTATTTTTTTTTTTTTTTTTACTTTTTTTTTTTTTTTTTTTTGACTCCCCAACGGAAACAAGCACGGTTACCTCCACATGGTGTTTCCCAATAATAAACTGTACGAAGTTATGTAGTAGCGTTAATTTTGATCATATCTTATTTAACTCAATATAAAAAATACTTATCGGCCGTGGTGAAGCACGGGTATTCAGCTAGTTTATTATAAGTTTTCATTGTTTTAGTAATAGGTTTATTTGAAATATTGAATATGAACAACTCCTAGGAGTACAATAGGAACGGTGAAGGGAACATCAAGAGTGAAGCAATAAAACACTTTTTTGGAAATAAAAAAAAATCTTCCATCAATTAAATTAGTTTTAATTGGTTTAAAAAAAGTTTATTTGAAATCATGAATATGAACAAGGGATATAAAAACAAGGATAGTACTTGATGATTCGGAATGTATACCCCCCCCCCCCCAAAAAAAAAAAAATATATATATATATATATATATATATATATATATATATAATCAGAAAATTTGGAGATATCGTCGATACAAATGCAAAGTAACGAATGAAAAAACGCATTTTTCATTTTCAATTTTTCTGGTTGATTTTGGACCGATGTACGTTGTGGCAAACTCTCGAAACTTAAAGAAAAATAATTATCAGTTACAGATAATCAAACTTATGAATGTGCATTAAGTCTAATTAAAACATATCATAGGGTAAAATATATATAAGTCATCTATAAGGTACCAAATATTTTTCACATTCGATACTTAGCATGTGTATCAACGATATCTTCCATATTTCCCTTTGGAGGAAGGGTGCGTTTCCGACCTCCCTCCAAAGAAAACCGCGTTTATGGCTGTCTCGATAGCAACTCGGAGGTGCCGATGATAATTTCTATCTCCTAGAAACCGTGAGACACGAAAATATCAATGGTTCAAATTTGAATGTGTATATGTATATACGTATGAGTAAATATACAAATGTCTCTTGGCACTCTAGAAGCCTCAGAAATGGTCAGATTTTGATAAAATATGGTCCAAAATTATTTTGTTTCCAACAAAAGGCTATGTTCACAGCAGAACCAGCAGAATCCGCCGTCCGAAAAAAGGCGAAATTCGTACGACACAAAATCGTAGCGCTTACGGATTTAAGTTTATTGGCTTCCAGGTTGCACTTTTTATAGATTTTTTTTCACATGGTAAATGGAAGGGGCGGTTCAGACTACACTCAAGGCTATTATGCGTTTTGAAGATAATTCAGAATCTAAAAAAAACTACAGTCAACAATACATAAAAAAAATATATATAGAATCTAATTATTTTTTGTTTATAGTACTTATTCAGTCATTTCAACTCCTACCAACGGATTTCTGTTTACTCCAGAAGCTTAGGGCGTGTATTTTGGACTCAAAATAATAATAAGTATTTTCTAAGAACGAAATTACATGTTTTGCGAAAGGACAGACATAATTACTATCCTTGAGTCATGCAATGTACGATTCCCCGCCGAATGTCATGTATCGCTTAAATCCAAGGTTGAGATATCTAACGAGCTTCCTTATCACTTTGCTCTTGAACGAATCATTAACAAATCCACGCTATCATTATAATTATTCTGTCAGTTATAGTATTTGCTCTCATATATTCTATGCAGTTTAAGACAATATAAATAATTTTATCATATACAATTATTTACAAAAATTATCTATGAGTTGATCCCCACACAGACAGCTTCAAAATTAGAAGCGCGGGAGAAAACAGAAAAGCCCGACTCGTACGAACTGGGTCATCTTAGCGCGTTTCCGCTCATAGCCATGTGGTCATTTGGTAAGCCCAGAATAGAAAAAATATAGAAAAAAAGGTTAATATTCTGTCTCAATCTTTCAAGGAAAATGTAAATACGTTTTAAAATGGAAAATTAAATCTCAAAGCAAAGATATATATATATATATATATATATATATATATATATATATATATATATATATATATATATATACATAAATATAACTGTTGACGGTTATGTTTAAATGTGTAATTCTCAATGTTTGAAAAACGGCGATAAAGGCTAAGAAGAGAGTATAAAGATCATCAATCATGATTTCATAGATACTATAGCCCGTTCAGTTAGATGGAATAGTTCTAATCCCGCAAGCGCGAAATTCTGAGTGAATTATTCCCGACGGTTCCGCCATTTGCATTTACATTACAATGAAAAAAGTCCGACTCGCAGGAACTGCATCATCTTAGCGCGGTTCCGTTCATATCCCTATTGTCATTTGAAAAGCATAGAATACAAACAGATAATATTTTGTTCGGCCTTTGTTCAAAGGGATTTATGACTTTACCTGGTCGGGTCCGCCAGACCACAGAATCCTCTTCTAGAGATACTTATTTCATACGTTTCAATGCATTCAAAAGTATAAAAAATTTTCAAATTTTCTTGTGTTCTTCTACTATAGTAATAATTCTACATATAAAATCAATTAAAAAATAAAATAAAAAACCAACAGCATAAAGGCAATTGAAAATATTCAAAAGACGTCATCGAATCTCTTTCTCTTGACAAGCTATAATTCTAACAATGAATTGTTTTTTTTATTTTACTTAATCTGTTTTATTGTCAAATACATTATCCAACTATAAGCAATTAAAAAATAACAAGGAATAAAAGAGAAAAAAAGAACCGCTCGAATAAACGAAATCAATTACTTTAATGTTTTAAGCACTTATTTCTCCGATTGACATCGCCTAATTAAAACTTTCTTTAGAACCTTTTCTGTAGAGCATTTAGTAAGCTTTCGAATGGTAACCTTCCGCTTCACAAGATTCTTAACCGTTTTCGAGATATTAACGAAAGTATACAAAGTTCCCAAAACTTTTCATGTCTGTTAATAAAATATTTTATCCTAACCCTTCCTTAACGTCAAACGTAACCAAAATTTCAACTTATTAGTTTTGATGAAATTCGAACATGCAGAAAATGTTTCAACTGAATCCCATGATTCTAAGTACCCAAACCAAAAACGTTAATCAACAAATATTTTTCCAATTTTCCCGAAAACGATTAAAGCTATCGCCTTAAAAATCATTCCTTTTCTGATGCCAAGAAGCCTATAAAACGAGTACTTGCAAGCATATGAAGTAAGCGGAACTAATTTTTTCGCGCGACATTCCCTCCAAAAACCATGTTCCGGAGGGCGGATTCTGCTGGTTAACGAACTTGACCTTTTAAATTAGACGAAAGATTTTCGTACCAAATTTCATTAAAATCGGACCATTCGTCTTGGAGCTAGAGAGCGAACAGGCTTATATATTTATATATATATATATATATATATATATATATATATACACACAAATTTGAACCACCGTCATCTTAAAATTAGGTCATTGACAGCGCATGCCGCAGTGTGCATTAAACTGCGAATTTATAATCACATTAACATATCTTTAGACTCAGGTAGAAAGAGAAAGGCCTTTATCATAGCTTCATTATCCACGCTCCAGAGCGGAATAATAAACATAGTGATGTAGTCTGTAGCGTATTTTAGAAACGCCTGCTTATCAAAATGCAACTCTTTTACTGAAACAAGAAAAAATATTTTAATTTTTTTTTGTCTGTTTGAACAGTGGTACTGATCGACTCCTACCACATGGAAAAAGGTGAAAGAGACGTGATAATCACACTGTAATGAGAGGCTCACAGATAAACACATATTTACTAACTAAGTACTCTCTACAAACAACCTACCAGTTCCACATGACTTGCTGATTGAAAGTAACCAACACATCAATTTGGTTTTACAACAATTCAAAATTTTGAATATGTATTCAAACTTATAAATATCAGACCTTATAGGTTATTAACTCAACAGATGTCCGATAAGATTAGACATTTAATTTTATAAATGTCCCCTTGTATTTATTTATTTAAATTTTAACGTCCATTATAATTAACTCAGAATTTTAGGGCGATTTATCTATAGGTCACCAACCTTTTCTAGCCAGGATATGGCTGATTCTTTTTTCGAAAGAAAAGCCACCACCCCTAGTGGTAATCGAATCCACAGCCCTTAGCTGTCCCCTTGTAAGTAAGTTATTAAACCTCAATGTGAAAAATTAGACCCAGTGTACACTGAAGAAACTGGTTTCCTGAAACTCAAGTTGCTTGCAACGCATAAATAGAAAACTATAGGTTGGTGCACCTAGAGTTTATGAAACCTTATGCCCGGTGCACACTGAAGAAACCGGTTTCGTGAAACTCAAGTTGCTTACAACGCATAAATAGAAAACTATAGGTTGGTGCACCTAGAGTTTATGAAACCTTATGCCCGGTGCACACTGAAGAAACTGGTTTCGTGAAACTCAAGTTGCTTGCAACGCATAAATAGAAAACTATAGGTTGGTGCACCTAGAGTTTATGAAACCTTATGCCCGGTGCTCACTGAAGAAACCGGTTTCATGAAATTCAAGATACTGCACACACAGTTTCATGAAACCGAGTTTCATGAAATCCACCTAATGAATTTCATGAAACTGATTTAACGAATTTCATGAACCCGGTTTCATGAAACTCTGTGTGCACCAACCTATGGTTTTCTATCCGTCGTTTGCGAGTAACTTGAGTTTCACGAAACCAGATTCTTCAGTTTGCACCGGGCCTTATTGTCTTAATTTATTATTGAATGTTGAAATCTTTAAACTTAATTGATCTTACTATTATTCCTGATTGTTGCAAATAACGAGGATTTTGTTTAAAATTTAATGTTTAATGTTTCTTTAGTTACACAATATGCTGTGCCAATGAATTATATATTTATATACTGAACGCTTATATGTTGACGGTGTACAAAAATATTTCACAATCATATTATATTATACTTCAGAAAAGTATTAGAAATTACCACAGGCTTGTGGTATCTGCAAAGTGGGTAATCACGCTGTCGTAGCATAGTATTAACCACACTATCTTTCTAGTATGAAGTATCTGAACCTTTGAGCCCTAGCGGCCTGTTACATGATTAATTTATTAGTCGATTAATTACAGCAAACTATGAAGTTTTTAATTCATAGGAAGCTTCGGACAGTACATTTCGCGCGAGAATTGAGAAATATCTAAATTTAAATTATTTTTTATTGAGAAATATCTAAATCTAATTTTAATCCAATCCTAATCCAGAGCCGTTATAATTGCTGTAATCACTAACTTCAAATTGTTATGACGCTTCAGCGCCTAATTGAATCTGTCTATTATTAACATTAACGACACTTTGCTGGCGCACGAAAAAAATATATTAACAGAATTAATATTTCACAACTCAAACATTTTAAACTTAAACTCTTACTACTGGCAAACGACATTTATGATTCTTTCCTTATATCATAAGGTAAATATATGATGAGTCAACGCATACTTAACTCTTTCCACTCAAATGTGGCGGAAAATCAAAAATGAAAAATACACAATTATATCAGGTCCACATATTTTATTTCTTGCTCTACGTGTTTTCAACCAATCTGCGGCATCTTCAGGAACTCATAAATAAAATTATAATTATCTCTGGTCACATCATTAAAAATTTATGATAAACAGCCCATGGGATTAAACCTTCGACCGTTCCCGGCTGAGTCAATGCTAAAATGTCTCTTCCAAAAGAATAGTCCCTAACTACATGGGATGTTAATAATATTTTATTAATGATGTAAGCAGGAATAATTCTAGTTTTAGTTATAAGCTCCTGAAGAGGCGCCAGAATGGCGTGAAACATGTAGAGCAAGAAATGAAAGATTTGGAGCTGAATTAATTGTGTGTTGTTTTTTGTTTTTTTTTTATATAGCGAGCTTTTGCAATATTTAAGTAAGTTTAGTATTATTAACGGCTGCGACAAATATATTTAATTTTAAACAACAAGGTATATGTATAAACTTGGACATCGGATCTAAAATTTATATCATAATTCTATGGTGAATAGCTTAAAGTCGCAAAAAAATCGTATAATGATCTATCAGTTATAAAGAATATAGATTGGTTTGTATTCCTTGTAATTTTGCATGTTTGACCGCTGAGAACCCGTGCTTCATTTGAAAACAATGGACCTAGCGTCGTTCATTAATCAAAGATGTTCCCCTCTTCAAAATATGATATTGTCAAATATTTTCACTCCCGTATGATACTAGAATAATAAAAGTTAAAATCAATGAATGTAAAGATATAACAAAAAAGTACTTGATTACAATAATATTTACTTTTTTGGAGGCCCGGTCGCCGTGAGTGTTAAGGCGTGAGCACTTAACACTCCGTGCCAAGGGTCGAGGGCTCACTATGGGGTGGTGGCTTTTCTTTCGAGAAAAGAAAAGGCATCAGCCCTATCCTGGCTAGAAAAGGGTGGTAACCTATAGATAACCTGTCCTAAAATTCTTAGTTAATAATAATTGGCGTTAAAATTTAAATAAATAAATAATTTACTTTTCTTTTTAGCGCAGTTCCTCCTCATCCATAGGGAGGAACCCCGCTTACAAGGTCCGGTGTGCTGAAGGGAAATATCTTTTATTTCGTCTAACGGCTTCAAGAACACAATTTTAGTACCAAATAGCCTAAATTATGAGGTTTTTGTGTGGCTGTGTTATTGAAATATGTACATGTCTGAATACAATGATTTTCCATCAATCCCCCTTTCTTCTTAATTCTTAATAAAAAGATTTACCTAAAAACCACCGTAGCTACTGGTTGCTAATTAATGATTTAAAATTAATCATAAAAAATTACGAAAAAATGCTAAGGTAGAAATTGAAAGGGTTCGGTCGTTTTGTCTCAATAAAACTAAAATTTTTTTTAGGAAAATGAGTTTTATTGTTAGCCGACTTTTCGGCTTGAAATTCAAGCCTTCATCAGGACTGTAAAACAAGTAAGACAGAGTTTATACCTACTAACATATAAAAAAAAACATTTTTTGATTCGTTGTTTTTTGATTTTTTTTTGTATACATACATACATATATATATATATATATATATATATATATATATATATATATATATATATATTAGTATTAACTCTGTCCTACAGCCCTGATGAAGGCTTGAATATCAAGCCGCAACGTCAGCTAACAATAAAACTCATTTTCCTATAAAAAAAAAAAAAAAAAAAAAAAAAAAAAAAACTTAGCTTTATTAAGACACAACAACCGAACAATAACAATTTCCACCTTCGCATCACGAACGATCAACGATCTCTTTACAATGAATTACGAAAAAATATATTTCGTTTACCAACGGCCAACAATTTCCAAGGATGAAAAAATGGTCGAAAATTCCCACAAGTGGCATAACGTTTTCAGGGACTAAGCCCCATTTTCAATGCCCATGCATTGGCTCTTATTCAGCCGAGCCTTGCTCCTAGACTCTAGGAGCAAGGGCAATGCCAATGCATGGGCATTGAAAATGGGGCTTAGTCCCTGAAAACGTTATGCCAATAAAAGACTTGTGGGAATTTTCGACCATTTTTTCATCCTTGGAACATCAATTTTCCACCATCCAGCATTCTCCAACAAGGTCAATAATTTGGTATTCGATATAACAGAAAATAGAAATTGAATTAGGTCAAATAATAAGAGAGGGAATTAGTCCTTGAGAAGCAACAGGTAGGCATGGTTATGACCTTGACCGACTTGATACTATCCAGCCCTTGACCAAACCAAGGTTCCAGGAGTTAGGCCGAACGGAATCTATAAGAAGCACAAATCCCGCACGGGGAGTGCCACGCCATTTAACAACCAAGGAATCCAATCATAAGTCCTCCTATCTGCACATTGCTACCCTTTTATAATGCCAACAGCACGTGCTCGGTCACCCATTCAGGTACTGGCCACGCCTGACGTTGCTTAACTTCGGTGATCAACGGGAGACGCTGCATTCAACGTGGCTATGGCCGTTGGCTAAAATAGTTATTGTTCGGTATTTTACGATATTTTAGATTTGTTTTAAAAAACAATATTTTTATTATTTATATATTTTTGTACTCTTGTTTGTCAAGCCTTACATATTCCGGCGCCTCTGGAAATCAGTTTGGCGACACTGCAAGATACGCTGTAGATTGTGACCTCCACAGTCCAGTTATTCTAAATCAGTTATACTCAAGCTTTCAAAAGATGTCTTTGAAAGGTTGAATGCCTCAGTTTAAAAAAAGTCCGACTCACAGGAACTGCATCATCTTAGCGCGGTTCCGTTGTTATCCCTAGTCTCATTTGGAAAGATTAAAATAGAAGCAGTTATTGTTTTGGTTCCACTTTTCTTGAAAGGGCTTGATTTATGATTTTTTGGATTTAGGACTTAATATACATATGTAGACTAAATCATAGCAAGAAGTCTACCTCCGTCGTCGGTTCTTAACTATGTAGACTCGCTAATGTTACCCAATCTTAGATACATCGTAATTAAAATCCACAGCAAAAACACGACATTTCATCAGAATCCCCTGCTTAATAAAACATATATAGAATAATATGGCAAATAAAGCCTATCTAGTGGATAAAAATAGAGGGAAAACGCCGTTCGTGGTGGTAGACAATCTTAAGGCATTTCGCTCAGAAATCTCCGAAATATTCTTACTAATTTTACGTATCCTGTTTTATAACCAAATAGATTTATATTCTATAATCAATAAGAAAAAACTACTAGCAATAAAAAACTATGGGTAACCGATGAAAATAGGGAATACCGAGAACAATTCTAAAGAACAAAATCAACACCAGTACTGTAATCTAGATATTCATAAGGCATCTTCGAATTCTAACAAACAAAATATTGCTTCTAATTATGCGTATCCTGTTTACTGACAAATACATTTGACTGCTATAAGAAATTACAAAAATAACGAGCAGTGAAAAAAAACTGCGGGAAACACACAAATAGATCCGTTTAAATAAACGAAATTAACTAACTAAGTTTTAAGCACTTATTTCTCCTTTTTTGGATTTACGCATAACTCAAATATTATTATATAAAGTCTTCCCAAACAATTAGCTTGCCCCCTCTCAACATTCAACTAAAAACAGGTGCGTCGTGGCCTATCTGTCATTCAATTGTATCCATTTAATTTAGCCTGGAGAAAAGCTTGTTTGTTTGTTTGTTTATTTGTTGTTTAGGGCAAAGAACAACGTGGCTATCATTGCCCGTAAAGTGATTTTTCTTGTTTTATCATGAAACTAGTAATTTGGTCCCCAATTGTTCCTATATTTCGTTATACCTGATCTTTTCCGACCAAATATTGTCTTGTGCCTTGGAAGTACACTGTTCTTACGCCAGTTTAAAAACAAAGTGAGTCCTGTTTTTTGCCTTTACTACCAACATTAATTATTGTGTTCTATTGAGCTACAAGAAATATAATCCTCAACATATCTTTAGGAGGTTCCATTTGTAGGTCTTTTCCCAACAGTCATTGTTCCATTCTCTTATCAAAAACAACTCTGTCGCATATTCTCTCTAAGATTTCCATCATCTTATTATAATGACTGTAATCCCGCATGTTCCCTAGTCTGCATAACCTTAACTTCTCCATCCGTCTCTTTAAGCCTCTCAGATTAAAGGGCAGACGATCATCAATAAGCACCAACCTCTATTCCCTATGACCCTCGACGGCAAATTAGGAACAAATTACCTTGAAGCCTCTTTCTTCTTTGTATGTCTTGTCATTTAAAACATTCGACCAAAGCTACCAAATGCACTTTAATGCCACTCTCCAGAATTGTAGCGCCTTTTTAACAGTTTAAAAGGATGTATGGAACAAGAAATTATTTGCTCAGATTAAGAATAAATAAATAATTTATGTGTTTATATATACAATCACACATTCTTTATTGCATAATAGATGCCCAAGAAGGGGAGATTTAAATACGTGAAAATTGCGATGGGACAGCTGCCGCGACTAACCTTCACTGCTTCCTCGTGGGGCTGACCGACCGATCAAGGACACGCACGCTATCTCTAGCCTTATCATACGTTTTACCACAGATTTAAATGGCAATCATAGCCAAGGCAGTTTCATAGGAACGACCGATGCCTTCTTAATGTTTTAGGAAATAGTAAATCAAACACTTATTTTAAGAATTAAAGAACTTTAATGTTATCTTATTTTACCGGACGGTGGCTATTAGATGCTTACATAATACACCCTTTTTAGCACTTTCCTCCGAAGGAAAGTAGCTATTGAGCTTGCTCTCATGACGGAATTTTTGATAAATTTCTTCAAATCTTTATCGATCCTACCTAGTAGACATCGAAAATGACCCCCGTGAAAATGTATATATATATATGCCTGTTAACACGATAGCGGCCAGAGTTTTTGTTTTTTCGTCACGAAACTTGGTATTTAGCATTCAATTAGCAAACGATTGAACGAGTTCGTTAACCACCAAAATCGGTCCACCGGAAGGGGGGGTTTAGCCCGAACCCAAAACACTAATTTGACCATGCCAGCCGTAATATTTGTTATATTTCAACGAAACTTGGTATTCGTAGTGGTAATCTAGAAAGAAAAGTGTGATGTAAAAATAAACTAAATCGGTTCATTAGAAGGGGGGGGGGTTTACATCGGACCCAAAGTACCAATTCGCAACTACCAGCCGTGATTTTGGTTATATTTCGACGAAACTCGGTATTCTTAGTGGTTATCTACAGGCAAAAATGTGTTGTAAAAATAAACTAAATCTGTTCATTAGGAGGGGGGGTTACTCTGGACCCATATTACTAATATCCTCATACCGGTCGTAATTTCTGCTGTATTGTAACGAAACGCGGTATACGTCGTGGATAACTCATGAGAAGGAAGTGTTGTAAAAATGAGCTAAATCGGTCAATCAGAAAGGGGGTTTTCTTTGTAATATATTTCAATAGAATTAGCTAGCCAGACGTAGGTTCGCAAGGCCGCCGCATGGAGCGCTCTCTACCACTAGAGGGACTGTATCTTGTTCCTGCGTCAGAGCAAAAGACGAAAATATGAAATTTTTTGTATTTATTAAGTAGTGTAGTAGGTACCATGTGTAAACATAACTCTGGAAGCAAATTAATTACAAAATTAATAATTGAACAGTTACTCATTACAAAATTAAAAGAGAACTATTCATGTTTTTATTTTATTTATGTAGGATATTTTAAGCAAATTGTTCTGGAAGCCAGTCTACACTACCCGAATTCTGAGGAAAGCGCTTAGTTATGCAGCTTCCGCGTGACGGACTTTTTCTAAATCGATCTTTAGCTATCTGTCTTGTACTGTCATAACATACTTGTGCGTTCCCGATCCTTACAGTCGGGCTAGTATTTTTTTTTAATCTTTGACAGACATTCGTGACACAATGTACGAACGAAGTTTACTGGTTAGATTATAATATGCCGGGTAAATAACTATTCTGCCTTAATATCTTTATTTTGGAATGGGTTATATTTTTAGATTTGCTTTGGAATGACGTAACTTATAAATATTAAAACTCCTAGAAAATCGTTGGGTTTAACTAAATAAAAATTCCAGCCAAAATACATGTACGATCAGTAGACGGTACATAGTACAAGTAGATATTAGAGATGTGAAAATATAAATAATAGTGCGCCGTCAAGGGAGCAATCATTCAAATAGCTGCTATTTAAAGCAGGATTATGTCAAATTGTTCGATTGTCATTCATCGATAAGGCCCATCAAGCAATTACAATGTCAATGTAATTAACATTCGAGCGTCAAATATCTTGAGGCATTATCAAGGACCGTAATAGCGAATAGTTTGGCCGCGAAAACAAAAAGTACGTCACATAGGAGATCCATAACTAAACACTCCTCAGAAGGAAGAATAAACATGAATAGTTTTGACTTTATGTATTTGTAATGAACGGCTGATTCAATCATTAGCAGTCTTCCTGAATGTTGTGAATGCGAGGAACTACACTGCTTAGGGTGAAAACATAGTGGAGCGGCGAGGGTAGAGGGTAGCCGAGAGGGATTTGACCCTCTCGGCTACCCTCGCCGCTCCACTATGTTTTGGCAAGTGTAAATACATGCAATATTTTCAACCCTCTCGGCTACCCTCTACCCTCGTCGCTCCACTATTTTTCAACCCCTTTAAGAGCTAATGCCGACGCAGCGATGTGTGCCTTCCTTGCTAGCGGCACGCTCCACAATACACACGTTGGCGGATAACGAGGGCAGGTTCTCTCAGAATTTTTTAACATCGATTATAGCCAGCTCGTCCTTGTTCGAATCTATCTGTGAAAAGCCGAAAGCACAATTATTTTTTTCACGCGAATTTCGCCGATAAAACAGTGTTCCGGTAGGCGGAATCTGCTGGTTAATAAACTTGACCTTTTAAATTATACAAAGAGTTTTTGTACCTAATTTCATCGAAATCGGATCATTTTTGATCCTGTGGGGGAGCTAACAGACACACACACCCACACACACACACATATATATATATATATATATATATATATATATATATATATATATATATATATATATATATATATATATAAGCTGTTCTCCAGCGTGCCATGCTACACCAACTTTCTGCCTATGACTCTCCCCGTATCAAGATCTATCTGTATACCCAGTTATGTCAAAATCGGTCAAACGTTGTGAATTTGTATATATCTGTCAAGTAATTCATAATGCAGCCGACAGAGGCCAGAACCACAGCAATTCATAAAACAACCGAAAGAGGCCAGCACCACAGCCTGCGAGTAGATGGCTCTTATCAAAGAAAGGCCAGCGCTCCTTTGTTAGACAGTGACTGTTGATATAAAATCGAAATAAACTGCATTACATGATTATATAAAGTCATCAATGAGTTCAAGTTATTCTAATTATCAAGAACATCAACAAATAAATTTGAGGCATAATTAAAAATGGCTGTCGATTCAAAATGGCCATCAGAATCAGAATGGTTCAGTGTAGCCAATTTTTCTTCAACAAAACATTTGACCTTTTGGCCAAATTTTGAAATTTGACTATTTTGACCTAGCCTAGGAGATTTCCCGTATCAAGACCTACCTGTATTCTAAGTTTGGTCAAAATCGGTCAAACCGTTTAGATTTGTATAAGGAACAAACAGACAGACACGTAATTTATATATACATATATATATATATATATATATATATATATATGTGTGTGTGTGTGTGTGTGTGTGTGTGTGTGTGTGTGTGTGTGTGTGTGTGTGTGTGCAAATTTGAAATTCCGTTATTTTCGTGATCTACGGGTTCTGAAACTTTCTGAAATTTTTCTAGTCGGCACTTCTGGAATGCGTTATGAGATCCAGCTCATAAGCTGTATTCCTCAAAAACTTCAAAGTAAATGAGTTACTCCAGAATAAATTTAATTTAACTGAATCCGACATTCGCCGGCAATGCCGATTTTTTAACGTGTTTCTTTTCTGGGTACGCAAAGGTCAACAAGGACATTGAAATTGTCGTATTCTTGAGTTTCTAACACAATCCGACAGAACAAATAACCCATAGCGGTGTAGTGAAATTTTGTATGAATTATTATTTTCTTTTAATAAAAATTACAATGTTGTCGAATTTATAATTATTATTTTTTTTTTTTTTTAATATAGGAAACAGTTTTATATTTATTGCATTCTCTGCCTCACAAAGAAATGTGCTCAGTTTAAACAGCTCCCCTGGGAAGAAATTATTTTTGTTTACAGGTTCCAGGGATTAGCAATGAGGGGAATCAGGGATCTAAAATATCTATGCATAATTGTAATACCATTAATCAGTATTTACGCGAAACAATCAAAACATAATATATTCTTCCAAGCATTAGCCATCAGACGTGAACACATGTCATAAAACCATAAAAGAACTAATAATTTACTTATGTAAAGTTAATTGTCCTAGTAATTTTTTTTTTAGATCTATTGTGGTTCTAAATGGATACAGTCATCGCCAGTTTAAATATTATTGACTTAGGGCTAAATCAAATAAATAAATATTTACACCGTTCATGCGCAAGAAAATATAACTAAAATAAAAATTCAAAGAGTGAGTTACAAAGTTTTACCGAGATATGTTAAACGGCGGCGGATAACAATATGTTTTGCCTAGTTTTAGAATTATATTTAAATAGAAATTTCAGACAAGTACTTCAATACATTAAAACGAAAAATGAAACATTTTGAGTTTTGTATGATGTGTTTTTAGTGGTAATGTTAAAACATCTTTAGCTAAAATATATTCTTATCTACGAAGAGTGGGTGCGCTCATTGTTCTGCGAAAGCGCCTGGGTGCTTGTGTACAAGTCAACACTTATAATCGAACTGAGGAAGTAAAGATAAAAAAAAACTTATGGAGTGAAATAGAAAAGTATGTTTTCTCTTGAAAAACAAACCTTAAAAGTATTTATTTTAATTGGGCCAAGGCACTTGCGGGAATAATATGTAATGAAATAGCTGATTTTCAGGGTAATTTCACATTGAACTAAAGCAAGTTAATGACAAACTACCAAAATATAGCTCTGAGCATTTATTTAGGATAACGATCCACAAAAAATGGTAGAAGATGAGAAGGATCAGATCTAAACTATTAATCTCTCAAACAAAGCACAACTACCATTTACACTGAAGTACTGGAACATCAAGTCATATTTAGACAGATTTAAGCAAACAGAATCAAATACATGTCACGGGAATCTTTGCTCTCAGCAAAAGTACACATACCTAATATTCTACTGCAGTTATAAATCTTTCAAACAATCTCATATTCAAAAATATTTAAAAAATTGGTCAATAAAACTCAAAGCTTATATGATAAGAATGCATTCCTTTTGAAATATTCAGCCAAGAGCATTTGCGACCAGAGAGAAGCTATAAGACCAGTCAAACAAGTGCTATATAGCAGTACTTTGTAAATTAAATATTTAAGACACTTCTTGAATAAGTTTTTTCCTTATTAAATATAAGGACAATATATAAAACAGTAACAGTGGTCTATATCATTTATATAAGTGCAAAGGATGAGCAGGAATTACAATAAAGATGAGTATAGAGATTCGATGGTGTAGAAACAATAGAAAGTAATGTTTTAATTGAACAAGTAAATTTAGATGTAGATTTGTGCTTTTAATCTTCTTCCGTTGTAATCTCTAATATGTTTTATGCGACAGATAAGCCCAAGCTGCTCACATTAGAACTTAAGCAATATGAAATATCAAAACTCCAAATCCAAAATATCACCCAATAAGAACACTCTAACAGGCTTGAATACTCAATAATAAAATAAGGAATCAGCGATTTGAAATTAAAATTATAACTAACGTCTATTCAGCAAAACTATTTATTTATTGATAGATAATGCTCCGCATCTAAAGCGAAGAGCATTCAATAACTTGTAGTAAGCTGATGTAGGCGCTGCATTAAACGATGCCACTCCAAAATATTAGCACAGACAATTAGGTAAGTATTGAAATATAAATAGTGAAGAAAACAAGAATTAAATAAATTACTAGAAAATAAATTTTAAGTTAATTTTTGAATTAGTTGAGTAATGGACTCTTTGTTGATATCTTCTACTCTGAAAACTATCGTTAGCAAAACTAACGATAGTACATTAGAAAATATCTAAAAACGATGAATATGCAGTATTTAATTTTTAATTTCATAAACGTTTTATAGCAAATAATAGTACATCGCGAAATTAAACGCAGGTTATTTCTCACTTATAGTGTGTATAAATACTTATATAAATTTAGTACACCATTAAGGACAATTTTTCAGACGTTACATACCATTAAACTGCTTCTGTGATGCAAGTACCTCCATGGCGAGGAGTAGATGCTACCTCTACGGAACCAAGTACAATACTGAAGCACGTCAGGCAGGAACTGGCCGACCTAAGCGACCTCTTCAAGACCGCTTTGCCTTGAATCGCGACGTTTTTTATAACCTTCCCACATTCGTTGTCGGACGTAAGCCGAAAAAAATATGAATAAAATAAATCATCAAGAAGGAAAATCCATTAATATATTAAGAGGAAAGTTTTAAAATAACTTCCGTGCAGAGAAATCCCACAAGAATAAACGCCCTTTCGTAAACTCTGCAAATTCCTCACAAGAGCAACAACTACAGTAACAATAAGGAGTTTAGCTTTATTAATTTATTTTTAGCCAGACGACAAGCCAACCTAAAAAACAGTCTATTGATAATAATGTTTTGTTGAAGGAAAGCCGAAATTACGGTCCCAGGTGTACACATACATTTTAGATTGAAGTGAGGTTCATAGAAACTTCACACTCCTAAATTTTTGTTATACCCCATTCTCATTATTTGTTCAAGATGTAGCTATACAAGTTTCGATGTGATAAAAGAAAAAAAGTCCAGTAGAAGCAGATACTCTAGAGGTATCTGATTCTCAACCATTTGTCAAACTAGGGAGATGGTGTTGTCAGTATCATGTCAGGAAGCGCGATGTTCCTTTTTGCAGGAAGCCATTAAATTAATTAAATGCTGGGTGGGCCAAGGAGCGATCTGAGAAGCCGTCTCCAACCCTTCAGCGACTACAGAAAAAGATAAAACTCTCTAGTCCGCCAGAGATTTGACCAGTTTCGAAGCAATGAAGCAAATATTCTGGCAGCTGAGGGTAAATTACTAATTTGGTTCCAAAACAAACATCCAAGCCTAATAAACCGATTTCGCTTAAATTTATACATGCCACTCATTAGCTCTGTAGATTGTATAGCGGGTTTAGTTCTAACGAAACAAAAATTACGGCCGTCCGGGCTCATTACCAAGGTTGTCGTTAGAGAATGTCTCTGGTAAAGCCACACTCCTAATGGTCCGATTCGTTTATATTATCGCCTTCCATATTAGGGGCAGTTTAATTACAAGTCTCAGGTACTCAGGTACTCTGCGCTACCTTCGAAATCGCTGGTGCAACGGTAATTTTCATCATTCGCTGTCAAAGTTCTCAAACTAGTTACCAAAAATACCAATTAATTTACTGCATTTTACGATTATTTTTTTTTAGTTATTATTATTCGAATACAGCGGACCAAATTAAAAAGGTTTAAAAAAATAAATATATAAAACCCCTACAAATGAACTACTGTTGAACAGTTTAATCTAGTGTTCGTTAAGTAATAATTAACTGTACTATAGCTTCTTTGTCTGTCCTTCATTCTCGTGGGAGTTGTCTTGCGGACACGACAGAATTTTCAGAGTAGCAAATATCAACAAACAGTCGATTATTTCGTTTAGTAGCACTCTTGGAGACACAGGGCACAAATCATAACAGTTTGGAAGAAAACTTTCTTTCCGGCTGTATAGTTCTGTTTTTTTTTTGTTTTTGTTTTTTTCTTGACAGGGTAAATTAGTAAAAAGTCCGTCACGCAGGAGCTGCATAACTAAGCACTTTCCTCAGAATTGTGTATGGTCTAGTGCATTCCTGAATAAATTGCTTAAAATAACCTATCTAGATAAATAAAATAAAAACATAAATAACACCTGTTTCAATTCAATTCAAACATAGTACAAAGTAAATCCCCCCCCTTCCGATAGACCGATTTAGTTCTTTTTTACAACACTTCTTCCTTATTAGATACTCAGGACGTATACTGCGTTTCGTTACAATACAGCAGAAATTACGACCGGTATGAGCAAATTAGTAATTTGGGTCCGGAGTAAACCCCCCTTCCTAATGAACCGATTTAGTTTATTTTTACAACACATTTTTCTCTTTAGTTGACCAGAACGAATACAGAACAAATTATTGAACATTGTGTTGAAATACAACACAAATTATGGCTGGTATTGACAAATAACTACTTTGGCTCCGAAGTAAACCCCCTCTCCAGATGGACCGATTTTGTTGGTTAACGAACTCGTTCAATCGTTTGATTGGGGAATACTACATACCAAGTTTCACGGGGAAGAAACAAAAACTCTGGCCGGTATCGTGTTAACGGATGGATATATATATATATATGTTTGATGTTATTTTTCGTCGCTGGGATAGTATTTTTAGATGGAACGGCATTTTTCTCCAGCGGTGGTACTCCTCCTCACTTCTTCCCGGAATATTTCGATGGATTCATCTCCATCTTCTTCAGCCAGGTACTTGTTTCTTCCTCGGTGGTAGCCAAGGGAACTCATTCCCTTGGCTACCACCGAGGAAGAAACAAGTACCTGGCTGAAGAAGATGGAGATGAATCCATCGAAATATTCCGGGAAGAAGTGAGGAGGAGTACCACCGCTGGAGAAAAATGCCGTTCCATCTAAAACTATATATATATATATATATATATATATATATATATATATATATATATATATATATAAATTTTAACTGGGGTCATTTTCGGTGTCTACTAGGTAGGATCGATAAAGATTCGAAGAAATTTTTCAAAAATTCCGTCATGAGTGCAACCTCAATAGCTACTTTCATTCGGAGGAAAGTGCTAAAAAAAGAGTTTAATGAAGATTTCACGTCAAATAGGACCGAAATAAAAAGAGATGTGCCCGAAAAAAAATAAATTAAACGTTTTTCTTTTAGTCACATGGAGACTATGGCTATTAAAAGAAGAAAAAGATGCAGACTACATTCCCATAAAAAACGAAAGGACGACCTAGTAATCAACAAAATCGATCCACTTAGAGTGAGATTCTAGAAGGGTTCTGAATTATTAATGGGTGCAAATAGTTAGCCGTCTATAACAATTATAATAATTTTAGGAATATACCCATAATAATTTCCGGTTTACTGCAATTAAAGTCATTATGTATCCCTAATAACTAATTATACACTAATATTTTTGTTTTTAAATAATTTCATCAGATGGTATTAATAAATGTTAAGTAAAACGTTCTATAGTTCGCCGTCGAGAATTTAAGCTTTTAAGAGGAGGCCCAGAGGCAGAGTGTTAAGGTCATGCCAGGGGCGATGTATATTCTTTCAAGCACAAAATTTAGTACGTATAAGTGGACGTTAACATTTTAATAAATATATTTTTAAGTCGTTGTAATTTGAAAGGGTTTTCGCAGTGTCTCAGTGATAAGCATATCGGACGGCAAGGTATCCTGGTTCAAATGGAGCTTGGGGTAGGTGATCCCATTCAGCGAGAAAAAAAATACCCCCCCCCCCTACTTCAAAATCACGACTAGAAAGCCTTGGAATCAGTAGAATTTAGTAATAAGAGCTATTTTTTATGAAAGCTATAGACGTTTCATAAAAATAAAAAATATGTACAAAAAAAGAATAATCGACCTCTGTATTTTAATGACTAGTTATTTAGACAAATTCGCTTTAAATTTTAAAGAGTTTAAAAATCCACAGGACTAGTGAAAAACACATAAGTTCTACCTTATTAGCTACATTTCGGTGACATGTGTGTAAAATGTGCTATTTTAGTTTTTATCAATATTCCATTCATTATCCTAAATAAATAAATATTCTTAATGAGCTTATTAGAGCGCATTGACGTATACATACTCAGAAATACGATGAATACAATAACTCAGTGGATTACTAATTACGACACGTGTTTAAGAAGTAGTAAATATAAAATGAAAAACTCATACGAATGAATTTACATTCTAAAACGCAACTAGAAAAATGCCCATTCTGAGCAGCTTAGCATGACATTCAAGATTTATAAAATGTACTGATGTATAAAAATTTTAATGTATTAATATATTGCATCATCTGTATAATGCATTTATATACACAATTTTTAAATGTATTTTATAATATCACTACATGATAAATTGGAAGAATAAATCGCCAAAAGTTGCGAAACTCTTAATAAATAAATCATTTATTTTTAAGGATTTTATGAAAAAATTTCACCAATTTCGGTTTTTTAAATTATTATTTAATATTTTAGTATTTGTTCTTGTAGAATAAACCTCCACTACTAATAAACGGAGGTTTTGTCAGTTGTCTAGTGGCTAGCACGTTGGATTCTCATGCGGGAGATGGGGATTGGGGTCCCGACCGTTCAACATTGACATTGTTCAATGATGGGCATGCTGAAGAAATTCCCTAATACACCATGGATGCTTAGGAAGAATGGCAAGCTAAAGATAGTCCGGCGCTGTCATTAGTTTTAGCACTTTCCTCCGAAGGAAAGTAGCTATTGAGGTTGGACTCATGACGGAATTTTTGAAAAATTTCTTCAAATCTTTATCGATCCTACCTATTAGACACCGAAAATGACCCCTGTTAAAATTTATATATATATATATATATATATATATATATATATATATATATGTGTGTCTGTTAACACGATAGCGGCCAGAGTTTTTGTTTTTTCGTCACGAAACTTGGTATATAGCATTCAATTAGCAAACGATTGAACGAGTTCGTTAACCACCAAAGTCGGTCCACCGGAAGGGGGGGTTTACCCCGAACCCATAACACTAATTTGACTATGTCAGCCGTAATATTTGTTATATTTCAACGAAACTTGGTATTCGTAGTGGTAATATAGAGAGAAAAGTGAGATATAAAAATGAACTAAATCGGTTCATTAGAAGGGGGGGTTTACTCCGGACCCACAATACCAATTCGCCACTACCAGCCGTGATTTTTGGTATATTTCCACGAAACTCGTTATTCGTAGTGGTAATCTACAGGTAAATATGTGTTGTAAAAATAAACTAAATCGGTTCATTAGAAGGGGGGGGGCCAAATTCCTAATATACTCATACCGGTCGTAATTTCTACTGTATTGTAACGAAACGCGGTATACGTCGTGGGTAACTCATGAGAAAGAAGTGTTGTAAAAATGAGCTGAATCAGTCAATCGGAAAGCGGGGGTTTAATTTGTAATATATTTCAATAGAAAATACACTTGATTACTTGTCAACCGATAAACAACCAGCTTTGAATAAATCAATAGAAAAGCCCGCCAGACGTAGGTTCACAAAGCCGCCGCAAGGAGCGCTTTCTACCACTAGAGTGACTGTATCCTGTTCCTGCGTTAGATCAAAATACGATAATATGAGGTTTTTTATATTTATTACGTAGTGTAATAGATACCATGTGTAAACATAACTCTGGAAGCAAATTAATAATTGATCAGTTACTCATTACAAATTTAAAAGAGAACTATTCATGTTTTTATTTTATTTATGTAGGATATTTTAAGCAAATTGTTCTGGAAAGCAGTCTACACTACCCAAATTCTGAGGAAAGTGCTTAATTATGCAGCTCCTGCGTGACGGGCTTTTTGGTATTGTATGCAGAGTTTCTTTAGAAATTATGGTAAAGCCCAACTCCTGATGTTAGGCTGAACTAATTGTTGAGTAACAAATGGATTGCAGGTACTAAAATATTCTTAGCGCCGCTAAGATTCTTAGCGCCGCTAAGATGGATTTTCATCAATAACTTTATTTCTATCAGAACCAGAACAACCTGAAAATACCTTACTCTAAAAGGGGGACCCCCAGTCCACCCTTGTAATGCCACGAGTTCTTGGCATTACAAGGGTGGAAACCCACACCATTCCCTAGTCTGCTTAAGGCAAAGAACCAGATGCGAGGCCGGATTATTTTTTTTTTTTATTAGGACTTCTTCTCCCCAAATCGTAACAAGATAGGCAATTCCAGAAAAAAATAAAGCATTAACAATTACCTATTCGGACAAACTTCTAACCAGGAAAATTCTTCAAAGGAGCTACAAATAAAGTGAATTTGACTAAACTGGATTTGAGTGATTCTATACCCGGGCGATTCCGTGACTTTGTACAAACAGATCCCTAAAATTCGTTTCAAACAAGGTTTTACAAATTGCTACTCTAAGAATAAGTAATTTGCTGAGCGAAAAAACGTTTTCTCGCCGGTTTGATTAAAATAATAACACAATCAAAATAATAACGATAAACTAGGACTAGGAAGGATACAAGGGAATTCGAGATAGAGGAATTTTATTATTTACTTACAATACTGTAACAGTCGCCAATCTTGAGGCAAAACCTCCGACTCCCGGGGACTACGTCATCTTAACTTCTTTCCATAAAATGCTCATTCCAGGTGGGGAATAGATAAGAATATCTCATTTCGGAAAATTCAAGAACTGGTTTCTCCGACTGAAATAAACTCATCGAAATTGATGATTGTACCATTTCTATAGGACATTTATTAGGCTTTCGAATTATCATTCATTTCCTAGTTTTTGATGAGATTTAATGAATTTCAAAACAAAACGTTTTTGATGTATGAAAAAAAAGTTTTTAGAAAAAACTGATTTTGATGAAAGAGTTTATTTAGCCCATTTTGAAAGTCATAGCCACAATTCGTCAAAGATCGGTGGGCATGCTAACGATCATAGTCAACTCGCCACTGGTTGTCAGTTTCGATGGATTTGATGACTAGGAATTCGTTAAAGCAATATCCAGAAATCTACTGAAATCTGAGGAGCATAAATAACTAAGTACGATTACCCACATAGCAAATTATATTTTCCAAAACAGAATTATTTCGATGCCTTTAAATCACAGTGATCTAGTAGAGAAGAATGAATAGCTTCTCCCAGACCCTTGAATTGGTGAAAAGCAAGGTCACCGTAACCTACCATTGTTCTGAAAAGATAAAATCGCTCAGATCTCTCCATAATGCAATTCATAAGCTATATAAAATTACTCAACGAATTCATAAGTCATTTTTTTACATCTAATAGCATTTCATAAGGAGATCATTTCTAGGCCACTTTAAAATGCCAACGCTCATGTGGTTGTTAACGACGTTCTTTAACTTCGGCTATCGGACAGGAACCTTTGTATTCAACGTGTTAAGGCCAAAGGCTGAGATTGTTTGTAGCAAAAACAATATTTATGAAAGCAACTGGTAAATAATTACCTCATCTGCAAAGACAATTGTGTAACGAGGTGTTGTAACAAGTCGGAAATGAATGAACTTGATAAGTTGTAATTTTTTGGTTACATTTGTTTGAGCAAAATATCATAAATCCGACTCGATGGATAACAAACATTTTTGGAAAAGAAGATTCCTTCAAAAATGATTAGGAGCGAAAAAAATCCGGGAGAAGGAGCGAGTAATTTCCGTTCAGTAGACCACTTTCAGTCTTCTGTGCTTTGTTGCCTCCAAAATCTCGCTTTTCTTCGAGATGTCATTGGAGGACATGTTTGAATTTTTCACGGAATTTCAAAACAGAATATTAACTAAGAAGTAAAGGAATAGTTGGGATCCGGTTAGGAGAAAACGTCAGATTTTCACAGAAGTCTAAATGCGAGTTGGACTGTTTGTATTTCTATTTTTCTTAACACTTTGAAGACCGATGAACCAACATGTTGTTTTAGTTTCTTTGTGTTTTTTCAGCCACTAGGCGGTCATTAATCTATTTGAACACTGCCATCGTTTTCCAAATTGGTTTATACCACCGATCTTGAAAGTGTTATTAATTATGTCAGCTTGTCAAAAGAGCACGACTTTTTTTTTTTTTTATATGTGCATTGTTCTGGGAGCCCTACTACGCGTTGTGCTCAATTTATGCAGCTCCATTCACGATAAGTACTGTTCATCCACAATTTCCGACTCAGTTTTATTTGATTCAAAGTTAAGCGGCATTATTCATAAACCTTTGTTGATAGCCATTCGCACTAGTTGAATGATACGAAGTTTACAGCCAATGGAACCAAGCTCAACGAGTTTGAGAAAATACTACTACCTCCATGTTCAAGGTTAACCTTCTGCAAATTACCTCGTCGAAACTAGGCAGGCAGAAGCATAACTTAATGTTGCACTCCCACTGACAGCCTCAAAAAAACTTAACTCAATTATTCGTAACGAGGGGAAACCAAATAATTTAATTTGAATTGTTTGTTGTTTGAGCCCAGATTTTTGGAACAACTTATCTTAACTTCCGATCTAAGATAGAGGTGATGCCTTACTTTATTTCAAATAAAGGCGAACTTTGCAATGTCCAGGGGGCATTTTTAAAAACGTAGCTATACTTGATTGTTGAGGGGGGAGAGCCAATTTTGAGGGGAATATCTTCTGAACAACTCAAATAACAATAATTGAAGTTTGCTTAAATAAAAAAAATCCTGGAACATATTATCTTTTAACTACACAAAAATTACGTTTTAGTTTTTTTTTTGTACTGCTTTCGCTCATAACTCCCAAGGTATTAACAATAGAGATTTTCCCAAAGCATCAAAAGAATTGTAATCCAATTTCCTATCATATCCCATTATCATTTTTAAAATGATGATATATAGTACATAGAACAACCTACCAAATTCAGTTGATGGTTGGTTTGATTGTTTTTTCATAATAAATTTTTCAATTGAGGTATTGGCGAAAAAATTAACACTTCTCAAATTTTTGCAAAACTTAAACAACATTGATTTATACATTTCAAATATTACAACAATATATATATATATATATATATATATATATATATATATATATATATATATATATATATATATAAAACACACACACACATATACATGTATATATATATATATACCTCTACAGTATCTGCCCCTCAGGGCCCTCGTGGCCTGTTACGGGACTGATTTTTTTTTTATTAATTTATTATATATATATATATATATATATATATATATATATATATATATACCTATATAGAGGTATCTGATTCATGACCATACAGCACACTAGGGGATAGTGTGATCAGTACTATGCTCCGGCCGCCTGATTTCCCCCTTGCTGCTTCGACTGCTAGGGTCATTAGCACCAAGATACCCATTAATAAATTAATTAAAGGCTGGGTTGGCCTAGGGACAGTCAGGGAGGCCGAATTCAACCCATGAACAAAGACACTTGAAGATAAAATCTTTAGTGCTTGCTCAGGATTTGAACTCAGGTCCTCCAGCATATGAGTCCAGTGCTCTACCACTGAGCTAACCTCGCCCCCATAAAATTAATAAAAAAATAAAATCAAATAATACTACCAATAATACCATATATTTTGAGGGGAATATCTTCTGAACAACTCAAATAACAATAATTGAAGTTTGCTTAAATAAAAAAATTCCTGGAACATATTATCTTTTAGCTACACAAAAATTACGTTTTAGTTTTTTTTTTTGTACTGCTTTCGCTCATAACTCCCAAGGTATTAACAATAGAGATTTTCCCAAAGCATCAAAAGAATTGTAATCCAATTTCCTATCATATCCCATTATCATTTTTAAAATGATGATATATAGTACATAGAACAACCTACCAAATTCAGTTGATGGTTCGTTTGATTGTTTTTTCATAATAAATTTTTCAATTGAGGTATTGGCGAAAAAATTAACAATTCTCAAATTTTTGCAAAACTTAAACAACATTGCTTTATACATTTCAAATATTACAACAAAATATATGTATATATAAAACACACACACACACATATATATGTATATATATATACCTCTACAGTATCTGCCCCTCAGGGCCCTCGTGGCCTGTTACGGGACTGTTTTTTTTTTTTATTAATTTATATATATATATATATATATATATATATATATATATATATATATATACATATATAGAGGTATCTGATTCATGACCATACAGCACACTAGGGGATAGTGTGATCAGTACTATGCTCCGGCCGCCTGATTTCCCCCTTGCTGCTTCGACTGCTAGGGTCATTAGCACCAAGGTACCCATTAATAAATTAATTAAAGGCTGGGTTGGCCTAGGGACAGTCAGGGAGGCCGAATTCAACCCATGAACAAAGACACTTGAAGATAAAATCTTTAGTGCTTGCTCAGGATTTGAACTCAGGTCCTCCAGCATATGAGTCCAGTGCTCTACCACTGAGCTAACCTCGCCCCCATAAAATTAATAAAAAAATAAAATCAAATAAAAATAAAAAATAAGGCATTTAAGCTTTCAAAAACAGTTTACAGGTTGAAAATCGGTCAATTAGGACGGCTTCAGGATTTGTTTTGTAAAACTTAATTTTTTCATGGGCATATATAAGTGGGGAGGGCTGAGGGAGCTTCAAATAAGATCACTTAGTTCACAAATAAATTTTTTTCGAGTAATAGCGTTTTAGTTAGCTCACTATTCCAAGTTCTAGATTGTTAGTAATCCACCCCCCCCCATGTTTCCAGCCCCTCCCTCGAAATTATTTCCTACATACACCCATGAATTTTTTCTATATAAAAAAAAGTTCGGGGAATTTTTCGATTTACGTATTCATCAATTATTGTTATAAGAAATGTTCCGAAGATATTCAAACAAAAATTAGCCCTTCTGCAGAAGTTTTTTTAAACTTTATTTTAGGATATATCTCAGAAATAAAAACATTTTTCCCACACTGATGAATATGCAGGTTAAACAACTTAATAGTCCATTTCAGATAAAGCATTCTTACTCCAAAGTGGATTAAGATTCCTTCAATTTTTAATGATGTCAGACCAACAAGAAGACACACATCATATTTGGCGACTAAAGACATATTTGAAAATGAGCTCCTTGCTTCATGGGAGTTGTCCCTGCTGCAGATAACTAAATGCATATTTCACATAACTGTAGAAGTCAATGTGAATTTCAATTTTGCTTTGAAATCAGCAGAATGCATTTAACATGCAATAGATATAGCTTTTCATTCTCAAAAAGACTGCATTTCACAAATTTATCACTCATATCTTAAAACAATAATTAGGCAAGTAGTACTCGCCAGATGAATGCACAATTCTAAAGATTTAGAATTTTCGAAATTTCATCATTTATTTTATTTTAAATACACATACGAGGAACTTTGACTGAAATTAAAGATTGTTAACGATTTAAAAATATTGAAGGCTGTAATTTTATATTATTTCAAGTGCTCCTGAAGAGGCATCAAAGAAACAAGAAACGTGTAGAGCAGAATAAAGGAGTGGTGTGAAGAAGGGATAAGCTATAATAGGTCCAAAAATAAATAAAGAAACTCTTACTTTATAACACCTATTATATTGTTTGCTTAATAAGTTCTCTGTGATACTCCAAGTGAGTTCTTTACAGATCACCAAATATATCCAACCATTATTTTAATTTTTAAACGTTACAATTAAGAGACGCCTAAATACCACAATGGTATGAATTCCAAACTAAATGGTTCATTGAAAATAATTTTCGAAAGTAAAATTAAATAGGACCAAATATTAAACAAAAAATTACGTTTAAACACGCATTATCAGGCTGAAACTATAATTTACCTGACCCCAGTCACACAATGTTTCCTACAATACTCAGTATTTATGAAAAAACTTCAATTATGAATATCTTCAAATTATTCATTTATTAGGAGTTTGCCCTTATGTCGATTGTTTATTTAAATTTCAAAACCTTTATAATAGTGACCAGTTCAATATTAGTTTATGTTTTAAGAAAATATGCAAATGGGTAGTAATTATTCCTTGATATTTATGAAACATAGACACAACCAAATAATATTGATTCATGAATGATTTTTCATTCTGGACAATTGATAATTAAACAATATTTATAAATAAAAAGTTATACCTTCCATTTACAGCAGTTTATATGTCCACAGCAGTCAAAATAAATGGTTTTACTTAAATCAAAATGTAGGTCAAACTAGTAAAATTTTCAAAACTAGCACAGTTTTATTGCTACTATCACCGATATTCTACAGCACTAATAGGACGAACTACGACCACCCTGACCACCACACACCAAGAGGAATGACAGATCATAACCCCTTCCACTGTTATAAACACACAATGTAGCCAACAAAACTTAAAGAAATTCCCCGAACGTTAGAAGTGCATCTACACAATATGATTTTAGATTATCCGACCAAAAATGTTTATATAATATTCAAAATCTAGAACTTTTAGTTCTGTAGTAAAAATCATTGAGTTAGTGGGGAGTGGAGGGAGACTAAACGAAATAAGCTAAAGCCTAAAATCGGCCATTTTAGTGTGACCTGTAGCGCGCGAAAGCGTGACTTTTTGAATATTGTAAAATAAAAACAATGAAATGAGACGAATAAATATATCGCATTTATATTAAATATAAATCAAGACGAATATGATACATGTATTCGTTTAAGTTTATTTTTTGTTTACAATCATATTCAAATGTTCGCGCGTCACTAGCCACACTAGCATGGCCGATTTTAGACCTACACTGTTTTAGCATTGGAACTTCCAATGTTAAGAAAGTGTATCTATCTAAAAGAGTTTATCTATCTAGCTAAAAAAGTGTATCTATCTATCTTCCAATTTGGAATATAGATAACATTCCCTCCACTATCTACTAACTCAATGGTAATAATGAACTAGGTTTTAAGTCTAGTTTATAGAGTGCCATATTTCATGCAAGATATTGCATGAGACATCCTATGCCACACAATCGAATATCAAACAGCAGCAAAACCTTTCCATTCCAAGCGTGCATCTTTAGCCCGATTCTCTTATTACAGTGCAAGAGGGGGGGGGGGTATCTTTAGCCCGATTCTCCTATTACAGAGCAAGAGGGGGGGGGGGGGGGGGGGGGGGGTAGAAGATTACTCAAATTGTTTAGTCCTTCCGCAATCAACATATAAATATAGTAATGGATTCAAGTCAACTGCATACTTTAAAATAAATGAACTGCATCATGTAAGCAAGTTTTCATATAATGGTTGTCCCTGGAGCTTGCCCTTATAGAAGTGGGGCTACCCCCCCCCCCGAAATTTTGATTTAATCTGTAAAAATGTGTCTTAAAAATAAATTAAATAAAATTACTTAGTTCATAAAACAATATTTTTTGGGACTGTGACAGCTTTTTAGGCTAACTATTGCCAAGTTCTAGAATGTTAGTATTCCATACACCCCAAATGTTCCCAGCCCCCCCCCCCCAATTCTCCCACCAACCAACTTTCCAATCAAATTTCTGCACCAAACATTTTGGTTCAATGATCTGGTCCAGGTGACAGGTTTTCTTCCATATCGGGAGAAAACAAGCTAAAACCCAACAATCAACTTTTTTTATTTATTATATTTTGTTTCTCGTTCATTGTTCTCCTGCTGGACAAATTATTATTATTATTTTAATAAAAATAATATTTATTTTTATTATTTTTGCTTTTTAAACTTCGATCACCTCCCTTCCTTCTGATGAAAATGTTTAACCAAAAATAAGAGAAAACATTTATTTAAAAAAAAAAAAAAAAAAAAAAAACAATATATTAATTTCCAAATATTTACTGAGTTTTATCTGCTTGGACATTATATTAAAAGTCATAAAAACTGCAAGTCTTCAAAAATGTCTATAATGTCCTCTGAGAATTATTCAAGACCCCTTGACAATAAACACACTGCATTCAAGGCACAGCTGCATATTTACCTCATCCTCAAATGAGAGAAATTCTCAGTAAGCACACTACATAAAAAACAAAAAAAAACAAAAAAAAATTATTATTTTTCTTCAATTTTGTGAATAAATATGTATACTAGTATAAATTCTTATTAAAATATGTGTTCTTAATCATGAATATAATTGTAATTTTAGAGAGGAAGTCGTAACTGTAAATGAATTAATTATGACTCCCACCGTTTATCCCTTTATTGAGAGTATATTAAGACTCGCAGACTTATTGAATTGAATAAATGGGCATATTTATTTTATGGATAATTAGTGAAGGATTGTGGATGGTACAGTCTGTTGAGTAGACAATATTCAGGTATTTGATCCAAATGTTTTTTCTATTTAATTATTCTTTTAAATTGGATGATATATTTCTCAATAAAAACTTTCTCTAATATCTCATCTGTACTTAAATTACTTAAAACGTGCCTTTGTTCTCTCTCGAACTCCTTGCAACTCCTGAAGAAGACTGCCAAAGAGAATGCCGAAATGTTCGATGTAGATTCTACCAGAAATCTGTGTATTTCTTTAGCTCCATCCCAAATGTACTTTGCTTTGTATGAATATATCCAATAAAAAAAATACAAAAATATCTTTGATTTTGTGAGAAATGTTCATCAGTAAAAACTTATCTAGTAACCATGTCATTGGTTAACGTTGTAAACCAGCACCTGCTCCACAGAACAAATATTTATTTAGCGTTTGAAAATCTCTCATTCACATTGTTCCTAACAGTACTTGACCTCATATTTATTTATTTTAATGTTTTGATGTCTATTATTTAGAAAAGGATTCCGAAGAGAAAGAGACGACAGAGCAGAATCACAGAGAGGTTCTAAGTTTTGGACTTTGTGGATTACACACAATTTAGCCAAAGCTTCAAAAATATACAGGAGAAGCTACAAGCTTTTCAGAGAACTGCACTGGTCTCAGGCTAAATATTTTTAAAAGAAAAGAAATGCTGATGGACAGGAGGTACGAGAAAAATCTGTATATTGCTAGAAAGGGTCTAGCAAGTATGTGTCACATGGCAAGTTATCAAACAGATGACTCAAAGTTACTAAGTTTTATAAATAGGTGTCTCAAAAATATATTGAGATAGTCGTGGCTGGAAACTATTCGCATTGTGTCGTTTTGGGAAGTAACCAAGCCAGTGAACCAGGGACAGTGAAAGGACGAAGATTTAGAGACCAACACTGGAAAGTGAAGAGTACAAAGCAGGACAAATGTGATCTAAAGTATAAAAAAAAAGAACTAGCAGAACCTCACAGGACCCCAATGTTCGGCCCAAGAGTTTCTAAGATTTGGCAACCATCTCTTTAGACAATAGGGATACAGTTCTATTTCAAATTAAATTCATTAAACTCTCTAAGAGGGAAATTATAATTTTAAATACTTGTTTCAGAATGGTTTGTAAAACTTCATTTTTGAAATAATTTCACTTAATTACAGAATACAATTACTACCTTATATTTTAAGTAATTACCTTTTTCAGTTAATTTAATGAGCTAAATAATCAGCAAGAACAATTCTTTTTCTTTTCTTTATTTTTACATGATTTATCTTCAATTGAAGCATGCAGCTCTAGAAGGAAGAAGAGTAAAATAACAGTAAATAAATGAGATAATAAAGAAATATATGCTATTCTAAATTATTTTAAAACATCCTAATAGCTCCTTGCTTTACCTAATCTAATTTAAAGAATTTCTCACAGGAAATATGTAATCTTTGTGTAATTACAAATAATCCCCATCCCCGGTGTGATATGAAAATCTAAGATAAGAAACTCTAAATACTTTACTGGCTTTCTACATGACAAGAGCATTCCTCACTTTATGCTGGAGAATTATATTGAAAAACTGATTTTTTACTATTAAAAAAATTTAAATACAAGGCCCGCCAATGAAACAGGATGATTAAATAAAGTAATTGTTTGTAGAAAAAAAAATTGTTTAATACTTTCTTACAAAGTGTTTGAAAGAACATGAAATTACAAAGGGTCCTGTGAATTCTCGTAGCGGAAATACCCCCTGGCCCTCTCGTTCACCCGATTTATAACTGCTTGTGACTCCTTTTTACAGGGTATCACCTCAAAACAAAAGGGTTTCAAGCAGATCCACGCATGAACATTCAAGCGCTGAAGCAACAAATTGTGGACGAGATTGCTGCAATACCTGTCAACGTACTGTGAGAGGTGATGCTAAACTTCCAGACCAGGCTCCAGGAATGCCTTAACTGCACTGGGAGACATTTGGTAGGCTTAGTGTTCATTTTTTTTTTTTTTTTTTTTTTTTTGTATTGAAGCCTAATGGATATTCTTGTTCTTTCAATAAATTTGTAAGAAAGTGTTAAAAACCATTTTTTTAACAAAGAATTACTTTATTTAATCATCCCATTTTATTGACAGACCCTGTACCAGTTGGAATGCAATTTATAAGAGAAGCAAGATTTTGGGTGCTAAAATATCCACATAGCAGACAGAAATAACTGTATACTTGTCTGTCAATTTTTCCTTGTATCTGAGTTACAAGTCACCAAAAATTAAAAATAAAATCTTTCTTTTTTATTTCATTTCCGACTTACCCTAGCTGCATCTTTAAGGGTACATTTTAAAGCAACTATATGGTTGACATATTTCATGCTTTATATTATGGCTCTACTTGTCAAGTTGCAGGCATGACCATGTTGATAAAAAAAAAAAAAAAAATGGTTTTATAATGTTTGATGGTTTATAACTGACCCTAGGCCTTCACACGAAGTGGAGAATATATACAAATATGTAGCCTAGCTTTAATTATACTGGTAAGAGTCTAATATTGTTAGAGCCAAAGAAAGATCTTGACATGAAGTGACTGATCCTCCAAGCAAGAACCACAATATTATTAAGCTACATAACTCTTATGGTGTACATAACTCTTCACTCCAATAAATGTATTTATAAAGTAGCTTACTTATGTTTGGCTGAAACGGCTCTTCATAATGATTCATTTCCCTAAGAATCACATGCTCAAATGCCAAGAAAGCTAAGCGCTGAAAGAAATTATTTACGTTCTTCCCCGTTTTTGATGATACAGCCCAGTATTCAGCATTTAATCTTTTTGAATAACTGGCAGCTATTTTTTGATTAATATCATATGCTGGAGGCGACTGAAAAGAGTGAGTTTAGAGCAGTCATGCAGAAAATTTGTATAAATAGCAGATTATGATAAAATTCTAGAAGTATTTACTTACAATGTTATCAAGTTTGTTTCCAACAAGAAGTACGTATGGGAGTTGATTCGAAGAATGTTCAGTTAAAGCTCGTTCCAACCACTGTTCACAGTGTGACAACGATTTTAGGTTGCACAAATCAAATACAAGAGTCACAACTGTAATCGTTAAGCTCAAGAGAATAAAGATTATTGAGTAATGGTGATAATTTACTTTTATTTATCTTTTTTTTTATTTTAGTTTTAACATCCCTTTTTAGTGACGGGCTATCTACAGATTACCACCTTTTTCAAGCCAGGATAGGAATTAAGCTTTTCTTTTTTTCTCTAAAGGAAAGCAATCACCCCAAGTAGAAATCGAACCTACAGACCCCACAGAGTTCACACACTAACACCCATTACTAATGGGTCTGCAGTAATGATGTTAGATTTTAAATAAGAAGCTGTTAACTTTTTATTATCATTTAGACATTAGAACTGTTTAAATTACTTCTTCTTCTTTGTCATTTTCCAAGGAGGAGAAAGACTAAAAATTTAAATTTAAAAAAACAAAAAACATTAAATTGATCTAGAAAACAAACCGATAATTACATTAGGTCATTTCATAACGATCTAGAGTTTTTCAACCCTTCGAGATGTTTGATCTCTAATATTTAAAAACTCCACATAATATCGCAAATATTAATTTTTATTGAAAAAAATAAATGTCTGAGTCACTTCAAACTAATAATGTAAACAAAACTAATAAACGTTTTTCAATATACTTTTTTTTTCTTTTTTTTTAACAAGATCGAGATACTCATGGTTCGGTCACATTAGTGGAGTAAAACTATAAGTTTCAATAAATTTTAGATTTTAATTTGAGCCAACATTTTGACTTGAATTCAAGGCTTATTAGAGCTAATATGTTCAGAAGAAGAAATATTTTGTTGAAAGTTGCTTCACTGAAGTGTAGAAGTACTGTTGCAACTCCCAAACGAAGCAATTCTTCATAGAAATATAAGCACAAATAAAACCTCATTTTTTAGAAAAAATTATGTTTTATTCAACAATTATTGCCAAACCCTAACTATTTTCGTCTTGATAACCCTTAATGTCAAAGACATCTTTTGAATGAAATAATATTTTAGCATGGAACATGCTTTAGTCATGATCTAACTGCCCAAGAACATTATCCGAAAGTGTAAGGAAATTGCGACCCCAAAGTAGCAAAGTGTGTGAGCACTCAAAGTGTGTCAGTCTGTGAACAGCAGGAAATGAGCTGGAAGGGAGAAGAATATGACCGGAAGAGGCCCTGAAGTCAACAACAAAGAAAAATATGATAAAAATGATCGGCTCAAGTATGTTTTATTTATTTTTTTTATTTTTGGCAAGAGGCTCAGTGGGAGATTATTTTTCTCTCAAGGGTCAGGAAACAGATTATTATTTTTTTTTTTTTTTATTTATTTCATTGGAGCCACATCTTTGATGATTTAGGGCTTAACGTAGTTTCTCTACAGCATTCAAATTTAAATTCTTCTTGTGAAGTTTTAATATTAACATGTGTATTTTTAGAATGTGGTCTCAGATAGATACAATCTGAACTAACTCACTGAGTAAAATAAACACACCTAATATCATATGAAAATCTAATTTCTTGAGAAGTACATACACTCATAAAAATATTAATCAAAACGCAATTAATATAGACTAAAAAAAATTGATTTTTTTTTTTTTTTTTTTTACATTTTAGTTGCACTTTCATATAGTTTTCTGCCTAGGCTTCTTTGATAGGAAGTATTTATATTTTTGCATATCGTATTACATCTCCAGCAGTAGGTTTTTTTCATATAGAATGATATTTTGCTGGCACCCCCAAAAATCCATACAAATAAAAAAAACTAATGGCAATAGTAAGAGGAAGCCAGAAGGGGGTTTTGATGAAATCTTACACTGTCTGATGAACTTACTGCTGGAAAGGGAAGCTGATCTTCTAGTAATATTCATGGAATAATGTTTATTAAAAGCACAGCAAAAAAAGTTTGAAAATGGTTGACAAAGCTAATATTTTATAATTTACCACTAGTCCCTCGGAAATATGGAGATGAAATGCTTTTAAATCTTTCTTGCCCAGCTGTATCCCATCTGCAAAATCCAAAATATACTTTTAATTAAGAATTTTGTCATTAAAAAAAAAATAATGTTATATATATTACAATGCAACAATTTATTGAATATACTAAGCAATGGTATGAAAACTGTCAATTATATAAACGATGAGCCATCTTCTAGCTATGCTGGCAAGACTAGGATGTCTTAGTTTTAATATAAGATAAGCATATGCTCCTTATAAGAGTTTGATCCTGGAATTACACTATACTATAAAAGAAGTCAGAGAATCCCAACTATTTCCTAACTTTTTATGTGCTTGACTTGTACTGACCACACAATCTCCCTTTAGTGTGTATGGTCATGAATCAGATAACTCTATAGAATCTGCCCCTCAGGGCTCTTGTGGCCTGTTAAGGGACTGATTTTTTTTATTCTTATGCACTCGACAGCTAACTATCTGCACTTCATTATAATATAAAAGGCCTATTACATAAGCTCAGTGGTAAAGCACTCTACTTATATGCTGAAGGACCTGAGTTTAAATCCCAATTGTTCTAAAGATTATCTTCTAGTATCTTCGGTTGTGGGTTGGATTCGGGGTTGAAGAATGTCCCTAGGGCCGCCCAGCCTTTAATTAATTTATTAATGTGTACCCGGCGTTAATAGCCCTAATGTTGATAGGCCGTTAAACACACATTAACATTAATGGGTACCTGCAAAGGGGAAAATCAGGCGGCTGGAACATAGTACTGACCACACTATCTCACTAGTGTGCGAAGAATCTCTACAGTATTTGCTCCTTTAGGCCCTTGTGGCCTGTTACAGGGACTGATTATATAAGGTATTCCTGGATATGCTTGCAAGACAACTATAGAGTAGATTTAATCCATTCAAGACAGATAACCACTTATGCAACAACGTGCCCCATGGACTGACAGCCGCTCTTGTGTCAGTGTGCCTTCGTGCCCTGTGGACTTATAGGTACTTTTTTGCCAAGGCCATTTCTTCACTTTGTGGTTGTAAGCCACCGCTTTGGCAGCTTTTTGCAACATCTATCGGTAAGCTTTGTAAGCTCTAGTCATTATTGTATCCGTAAGAGGTCATAAAAATGCAATTTGAGCATATTGAATGGGGGTTTCCCACTGCTAGCCAGTCCCATTGCATAGTTCGAGTGCCTCTGAAGGGCCTTATTTGTGTTTTACATTTATGATATGAGATCAAGTTCCATATATATTATACCAATATTGAGAAATTTGACATGTCCTTATTTTAAAAAAAAAAAAAAGAATTTCAACAAATATTTTTAAAAAAATATTAAAAAAAGTTTTTGAGTCAGCCGTCGAATGATCCGAAGTCCAGAATAAGAAAATGGTGGCAGACACCTTTTTAAAGAAATAAATAACTAAAGCATATTAGGAGAAATGAGAAGAGATGGGCGGTGGAGGCCCAGCTGCTTTAATGCCATCCTGTGGAATGGACGGAGGGTTAAATGGGCTCCACTCCATGGCATCTAAGGCTATGCATGTTGCGGTCTTGAAACGGTTAATATTGAAAAAGAATAAGCTCCTAACATGGGCTATATAAGGGGAGCTGCAGCCCCTCCCCCCTCCCTCCAAAATTTTGATTCGGTCGGTAAAAATGTGCTTAAAAAACTTCAAAAATAAATTAAATAAGACTACTTAGACGATAAAAAATATTTTATTTTAAGTGTAAAAGCGTTTACTTGGCTAAAACTATTCCAAGTTCTAAATTGTTAGTATTCCATACCCCAGAAACGGTACCACCCCCCCCCCCAGAAATTATTTCCTATAAACGCCCATGTCTCCTAATGAGGCAATCAATTGTATTTCTCTTGAGGAGCATACTCCAGTCCTAGCTAGGCTGGAAATAGTGCCATAGCTTAGCACTAATATTATATTAAGCACGATCATACTCCTCAATGTCATATCGGTTTAATCTAAAGCTATTGATAAAAGTTTGTAAAACAAATTAATTTCACAATTTTTTCTGGCATTTCGCCTAAGCTCATGTAAACAGATAAGATTCTAGTCCACAAATGTGTATTTATTATAAAAACCCCACATACACTTGCAGATTGAAAGGCAAGCCAAGAATATCAAAACCTTCTAAATGGATGTCTACACCAATAGTAGTTTTGCAGTCATAATCAAACATTTCCTCGCGGAACCTGAAAAACAACGTAAGAATTAATTTATACTTTAACTTTATTTGGGAATAAGGGCCATTCCATGTCAATTCAACCAATGAAAGTACTGTTTACAACCCGACCCTCTTAGATTTTTTTGAAATTTTGAATCCTAATAGCTCTAACAACTCCTTGAATGGTACAATTTTTTTTTTTAAATTTATCTGTTTCCGTTTTTTTAGTATTAATTTTCAAAGTGTTGAAAACCTGCCTTTTTTTGGTCAAATGGAAAATGTTAATTCCTTGATAGACTGAGTTCTATTGTAGCTAGAACAGTCAGCATAGTCTTGTTGTTTAGCTTATTAAATTTACTTTAATTTTATATACAACAAGACCAACTTATTATAAATTTTACTTTTCAAAAAAAAATTCGAAAACTTGTACGTAACGGTTTTCGAAAAACTGTACTTTTAAAATTCTGAAAAAAATATATTTGGATCTTCAGTTCATTGAGTACATATGCTGTTAGTTTCATTATGGGATGGGAACGGGATCATTTTATAACATAATTTTGACTTTATTTATTTATTTATTTTTTATTCCCCCCCCCCATTTCCATCCCATAATAAAACCAGCATCATTTGTAGTCTAAAATTATGTAAAACATTTTTTGAAAAATGAAATTTGTAATAATTGAGACATGTTGGATATTAAATTTTATTTCATCTATCTCCTCATTTTTGTTGTGGCAATAAAACTACCACATATTTTTTCATTAAAGGCTACTGTATCTGTGTCTAAATCAGTTACCTACCAGTTCAACTTCACTTTTATTGAAGTTCAAGTAAAGTTGAATCTTAATTTTTTTCTTAGTTAAAGGAATGAAAGGGTGCAATTTCTGGGTTCCAGTATTTTTCCCCCCAAATCTCCCCTTTAATTTTAATTCTGTCTGAAAAAAATTCAAATTTTGATCAGGGATGCTTTTTGCAGAATTTACAATACAAATATCCATCACTCACCATATTTTTACCAACTACGGAGTGACAATTATAAAGTCAAAATTATGTTATAAAATGATCCCATTCCCATCCCATAATGAAACTAACAGCATATGTAGTCACTGAACTGAAGATTCAAATATATTTTTTTCAAAATTTTAGAAGTACAGTTTTTCAAAAACCGTTACGTACAAGTTTTCGAATTTTTTTTTGAAAATTAAAATTTGTAATAATTTGGTCTTGTTGTATATCAAATTAAAGTACATTTAATAAGCTAAACAACGAGACTATGCTGACTGTTCTAGCTACAATAGAACTCAATCTATCAAGGAATTAACATTTTCCAGTTGACCAAAAAAAGTCGGTTTTTCAATACTTTGAAAATTAATACTAAAAAAACGGAAACAGATAAAAATTTAAAAAAAATGTTCTGGTTATTTTTTGTTAGAGTAACCAACCTACCAAATTTTATTTAAATCCAAGAAGGTCGGGTTGTGACCCTTGTTGATTTGACATGCAATGACCCATAAATGAAATGATTGTAATAAGACTGAGGCTAGCTAAGGAATAGTTACAATAGATTGCAACATTTTTCTGTCTCCTTTGTTAAGTATTTGATAATATTCTTAACTTTATTTGCAACCTGGACCCTACGCAAAAATCTATCGGAAAAGATTGATAGATTCGAGAGAAAGGTCCTGAGACAATAATGGGACCAATTAAGGAAAATGGGGTGTATCGAATGAGAAGGAATAAAGAGATATACAACTTATTCGAGGATCTAAAAGTTTCCCATTTTGTGCGAATTCAGCGCCTTAAATGGCTGGGCCATGTTATAAGGATGGACGGAAACAGAGCAAGCAGGATATTATGTTACGGAACACCAGATGGAGCGAGAGCAGGAGGAAGACCTGGCTGAGGACCTTAGGATGGTTGGAGTGTCCAGCAGACTTGCTACTGACCGAGATGAGTGGATGGAGGCAGTTGAGAGGGCCAAGGGCAGCTTCCAGTGCCTGTCGAGCCGTTAATTAATTAATTAGTAGTATAATCCTGGTTTGAATGCCAATTGGCCATGCGAGTCAATTTTAAATGGAGGTTAAAATTTAAATAAATAATTCTGGTTTATAATAACCACTATGTCTACAGTGCTAATGACAGCAATAGTCAATACAACTAAAAGAAGAAAAAAATAATTTCGTTAAGAGCCTTCTGCTCAAATTCGGGCACATAAATAGGTCCACCCAACAAACATATGTAATGTACTGTATAATATACAGTCTTCTTTTTTGTACATTTTGTTGAGAATTCTGCATGGCAGCAGCTCTTCAAAATTCTCAGAATGCCATGCCAGATTTTGGAAAATTTTCACCCAGACTTTTGCTGTCTTAATATGATTTCAGAGTAGCAAACTTCATTAGTCAGAATTTTTACGCTATTAGCTGAGGAAATAAATATTGGGGTCATGAAGTCCTTACGTACTTGTATTTGATTTGTTCGCAATTCTGATATGAAAGATGATGATACTGAAGGCGAAGAAGCAGATTTTAATATGTGATGATGAATATGGTTAAAGGCCATGTTTGAAAAGGTTACTGACTTTCGGAAAATTTAGGAAGTATTAAACATAGGAAGCAAGGCTGACAACCTTGCTGTCACAAAATCTAACCATTTCTTATTGTAAATTTCACCTCAACAATTAAATGTTAATTACAGATTATGAAAGGTACTATTTTAAAAAATAAGTAACTGAATTCCGGAAACAATGTTTCCGCTAACTTCCGGCCATGTTACAAGTAAGTTCTTAACATGTTACTATAATAATTGTTCAAAATTGTGTACTTTCACCCTCTAGGATTCAATCCTTTTGGAGGAAATGTTGAGTCTATATAAGTATATATCATTGTTAATACCTGCTGATTATAGAGGTTTTTCCAACTCCTACGTCACCAAGAAATATTGTTTTCCCAATTCTTAATTTTGGCCGACTCTTGTGCAATTCGCAAAATTCTTTAACAGTTGGTTGAAAATCGGGATACTTAAATGGCGTAATTTGGAAATCAAATGGTCCAATGTAACTGTTGATACATTTCTCACTTGGGGCCTTGTCAGCAGGCATTTTGAATAGAAATCATCCCAAAAAATGCGACGTGCTTCTAATCTGCAGAAAAACTTTCTGAAAATGAAGGGAAAACATCTATTCAATCAGACAATTATAGGAAAATGAATTTCGAATTTGGCGCTAGAAATTATCATTCCTATATTTATTAGAATTCACTTGGGTATTTATCTAAATAATATATTTTTGTACTATTTTGTCATATCCAATATTTTTTATACATGATTTTGAATCAATATATTGTAAGTAACCCAAACTTCATAAATTCTATCTATCACCCGTTGAGAGGTTGCGCTGTCACGTGTACCGATTTAGTCTTCCTAAGGTTCGTTTTCAGGGACTAAACATGGCCCCGAAGCCTAAGCCTACAGATAAATCAGGTATCTTCAGATTATTTATTGTATTTTTGAGTTATTATTTCATTAAAACATTTAAGTTCTTGCTTGATTTCTTCACTTTCCTTTTCATCGTGTAAATACTGGGGATTTGTTCTTGTTAATTTGATTGTCAAGTGTTAACCCTAATTTGCGACTGCCATGCGGTAGGGTAAACATATCTTATGCACTAAACTTGCTCAATTGACATTATTTTTTTATATTAAAATCCAGATACAATTTATATTGTTTGATAGGATACATTTAAAATCCTGTTTGGATTGTTCAAAATAAGTACATTCATGCATTATGTTAAAACATTTTTCTCCTAAACTTAAGAGATTTTTTTAAAAACAAATATAACGTTTATATTATGTTAACCTAACTCATTTAATACAAATATATAGTATTGTTTAGCAAAACAGGTTTTTTAATTATACAGGATCAATTCATCAGATCAGCTAGGAGTAGCACAGCATAGTAATTTATTTATTTTCTTTATATAATTAATTTATATACATCAGAAAGCTAACGCTAAAACATTAAAGTGACAATTCAAATTAGTTTCTTCAATTTCAGTCCTTTGGAAATTACTTTTTATTTAAGTCACAGGCGTTTTCAACATGTGGTTAAAAAAGTTTTGAAGAGATTTTGTTTTTTGCCATTCAGTGCCTTGTGTTTGCAATAGCCAACAGTCTTTTTTTATATTTCTTCACACTAAATGAAAAATATAGTTAATTCTGTGTTTTGTTTTTTTTGTTAGGTAAGTCAGAGAAGAAGCCTGAGAAGAAAGCAGAGAAGAAGCCTGCAGCAACTCCAGCTGCAGCTTCTGCTGCTACCTCTTCTGGGGCTTCAGCAAGTACAAGCAGTGCCGGTGCTAAAGCTGCAAAATCATCTAAGACACCAGCACCAGCTCCTAAAGTAGCGACTGCAAAAGTTGCTGCAGCACAAGCAGCTGCAGCAGCTAAGCCTGCGTCTTCTAAACCAGCTTCTGCAAAGAGTGGAAAACCTGCGGCCAGCAAAGGACCAGCCAAAGGTGCTGCAAAGGGAGCCGCACCCGTCAAAGGTGCTGCCAAGAAGCCAGCGGTTAAGCCTGCTGCTAAGGTGAACTATTTCTTAAAATTTATTAGTAAAGAGTTAAAAGTAGAAGTTTTTGTTTTTATTGGTTAGTGGATCATTATAAGGTATACTATTAAGCATTTCAAATAATTGTCTAGTACCGAATGTCAGGATTTATGATATGATCACTGCAATTGTTATTTAAACTCATTTACAGAAGTCAAACATTTGAAATTAATGTTTTTCTTACATTATGGGATATTTGGAGAAATGAAAATCTAATGATGTTATGATGAGACAGAACCAACTCTGAGTTCTATGAAGATTTAATTTTTAATCGAGCTTTTTAACTCTGAACATCATTGAATCATATTTTGAAGTGTCCCTTTCTCACGCTAGCACAATATTCTGTTCAAATCCATGTAACTGATTCTGCATATTTATGTTAAGAAAAATTGACGATTCTGTTAATTTTTATTTCTTGACCTTCTTTCTATACAAGACAAAAGATTTTACATTAGGGATGGGCTCTTCTCATAATTTTAGTCTCAGGTTAGCACACCTGCCTAATCACCGAACATGTGATAATAGAGTTTCCAATGCTATTAAGAATAATTGCGCAAGGCAGGAAACCGTTTGCTACTTCATAAACCTTTTTATATAACAAGTGTTGTCTCTTCTTAAAAATTAGGTACTTACGTATTAGCGTCAAAGCAGGTTAAAGAGGCGGATCTCGTTCAGAGATCTGGATTGTGGATAACGCATTTCTATTGGTCAATCACTATCAGAGATTTCATTGCCTATTGTGTTTATAGCAACCATCTTGTTTCCTTTTTCTTTATAACACAATTCATTTGTGCTTTATTTACCCATGCAATTGTAGTTGTTGTTTTTTTTGTTTGTTAAGCAATTTCAGTTTATATGGTTATGGCGACAACAGAATAGCAAGGATGAAGGAGTCTGTTTCGATTTAGCGATGCTAAATTGTATATAAGTCCATTATCCAACGAAAAACCACCCTTGATCTATATTATCAACGAGTTAGATTGACTAGAGTTTCGATATAACCTTGAGCGAGCGGAAACGCATAGAATTATGCTATTAATATAATTGCTACACGTTTTTGCTCGCAAAAGGTTATATCAAAACTCTAGTTAACCCAAATCGTTGATAATCCCGTCGCCATATTGGCAAAAACTGATTTGACTCCTTGATCCAACTTTCTGACCTGGTGATGATCCAGTTCTCTGAAACGTAAGTAGCAAAAATTATATGATGAACCTGGACCACTTCTGAGTTGTATGACGATTTAGTTTTAAATCGAGCTTTTTAACTCTAAACATCATGGAATAATATTTAAATTTAGGTGGGGACGTAGAAAAAATAAATAAAAAGAGGGGAAGTAGCTTTGTCTTATTTTACAATGGGAGGGATAGCAAATTTCTGTAATCAAGAAACATTTGAAAATTAAGTTTGCCTTGCTATATGAGAGATGAATTATGAGTGGTAATATTGAATAAGGTATGAAAACATTAGCTTCTTCATGAACCTATTCATGTAACAATCATTTTCTCATCCTAAAAATTTGATGATGTTATGATGAGTCAGAACCAATTCTGAGTTCTATGAAGAATTAATTTTAAATCGAGCTTTTTAACCCTGAACATCATTGAATCATATTTACATTTAGGCGAATAGTCACCTGTCCATTTGCAATGGGAGGGATAGCAAATATCAAATCCTCTAACATTTAAAAATGCTTTCCTTACTATATGCGAGTTATATTAAGAATAATATTTTACGAGGAAGGAAACCATAGGCTACTTCATGATATTTTTCATAACATGAATTTTCTTTTTTTAACAACCAACTGATGTTATGATGAGTCAGAACCAACTCTGAGTTACATGAAGATTTAATTTTCAATCGAGCTTTTTAACTCTGAACATCAATGAATTGCATTTAAGAACATTAGTAAAAACAAGTCTATGTGTTGATGTTTTAACTACTCAGCTATTGATAATTTCAATTTAATTCCGGATTTTCTATAGTATCTTGCTTTTATGTGATTCAAATTTGATTTTGTGGTTTGGTGATAACATCCTATCCATATAATTCAAATGTGTGCTTCTCATAGTTTAGAAACTTATAGCTTTCTTACTGGGAAACAGTTGCAACTGAGAGGTCAGTGAAACATTAACATTCAATTAGCATTTGATTTTAATGACAGATTTTTTTTATTTTATTTTTTTTTATTTATTTATTTTTTTTTTTTTTTAACCACCCTTCTCTAGCCAGGATAAATATAGTGCATTTCCTTTTGTTTAAAAGAGTAGTCACTACTCCTCATGGGAATCAAACTCGCAACCAAAGGCACAAAGAGTTAATTCCCTAACACACTCGCATGTTACCATTCAGAAGTTAGATTTAATGCAGAACTATTACTGAGCACAATGATATTTACTTTGAGGGAATCTCTCTGATTTCTTTGGATGACAGAATTAAAATAATCTGAGTGCTTTTTTATTTTTTACTTATCTTGTAAAACATAAAAGCAGCCTATTCTTGCTATATTTATTGTTTTAAATAAAATATTATCACAGTTTTGATCTAGACGCCAGCTTCCTAAGTCAGTCCATGATAGAATACAGATTCTATTTAAATTGGACTGATTCATATTAATGTATTTTGTTCGGATTGAAAAATCTATATCTGGAACGTTTCAGCATACTCTTGACTTATTAATTACACAGACATAATATGATTACCATTGTAACATAGTAGTTTTTTATACTAATCACTGACACCCATTAATGGGCTCATGTAGTACCACTTCTGAATCTATATTTTTACATAAGAAGTGTGAAATATTTACAGTAAATATTATTGAATCAATGATTTGTATTTTCAACAAAACTAGGTTTTCCTGCTTACTGACATGCATTGCAACTAATTGACGTAGTCCATGTGCTCTTTTCACTTCTGGCACTGTATATTTATCTATAAGCCTATACAATGATGATAACTTGAGGGAATCTCTCTGATTTTTATGAATGACAAAAATAAAAATTCTGAGTAAAGGTTTACTTTGGGTTACATCTCATGCCATTCTCAATTAAATGTTTTTCTAAGAGCTTACCAAACAATTAAATCAGTTATTTTTCTATAATTGCTAAATTAATGACTGTATTTGGTATTTAATTTTAACTATACAAGTAAGCTTTAAATAAATTGTTGCTGACCTTGTATTATTATAAATAAAATGCTCAATGATAATTTTTGATTTAGCCTAGTGGCTAGTTTTTGGAGATGAGCAAATGAGAATCAAGCTGTTTTTTTAATTACATCACCTCCCCTGTTACGAATTACTCACTTAAGGTGACGGAAGCCTGTATTTGATGTGCACTACGGAAACTAATTGATTCTGAAGTGATAGTGCTCTGTTCACACTCCCGGATCTGTATGTTTATCCTAAAATCTGTACAATGATGATAACATGAGGGAATCTCTCTGATTCTTTTGAATGAAAAAAATTAAATAATCTGAGTACTTTTGAGCAAACACTACATATCACACTCCGTGCCTAAGGTTGTAGATTCAATTTCCACTAAGGGTGATGGCTGTTATTTCATTAAAAAAAAAAAAAAAAAAAAATAGTCATATTATCCTGGCTAGAAAAGGACAGGAACCTGTACAAGACTCTAAGTTGGTATGCTATCCTAGATTGATGTTCAAGTACTCTGTTTATGTGGAAAAAGCTCTTGATGGGGTCATATGATGTCGAACATATAGAGCGCCTATTTTAAAAATTAAGTACTGTACAATGATGATTACTCGAGGGAATCTCTCTGATTCTTATGAATGACAAAATTAAATAATCTGAGTGCATTTTGACGTGTTACTTATCTTGCAAAAATACTTGCCCCATAGTTATTAGACTATCCACTCACTACAAAAATCACATTTTCAGTTTTCTTTATGTTCTGTTCATTCCTAAATCTTAATATTTGTCCTTAAATCTGTACAATGATGATTACTTGAGGGAATCTCTCTGATTCTTATGAATGAAAAAATTAAATAATCTGAGTACTCTTCAGCGAATGCCTGTGCACAGTGATTACAAATAGTCACTCGTAGGTGAACTATAGCCCATTCAGATAGGTGGAATTGTTCAAATCCCGCATGCACGAAATTTTGAGGGAAATATTCCCGGCGGTTCCGCCATTTGCATTACCATTTCAATGAACAACACACTGTGGAACTCAATAAGAACTGATTAAGTCTTGTTTAGAACCATGGAAGGCATTAAGAGGTCAGACAAGGGAGATAGTTTTTAATGTTTATCAATATTTAGCCAAAGCTAAGGCTTACAACTTTAATCTATAGCCTGTTCAGATAAATGGAGGAAATATGTGGGGCCTATATTCCCGAGAGATTGCGGGATGAACCCCCTTTTTTAACCTTATCAGTTTTCAACCGTTACCCAAGTTGCCTCGATTTTGGAATCGAAAAGGTCATAGTTTAAATTGTTTTCAGCCTTAGCTTTGGCCGAGTATTGATTAACATTAAACACTATCTCCCTTGCCTGGCCTCTCAAACCCTTTCCTGCTTCTGAACAAGACATAATCAATTTTTATAGTGATTCACGTTAAGTGTTTGATCATTAAAAGGCTTTGCAAATGGTGGAACAGAAGTGAGAGGGCAGGGAGAAATTCCCGCCCAGACATTCGCACATGAGTAATTGAACTCCTGAGTTTATCTGAACATGCTATAATTGAATAATCTGTTAGAGTGCTTTGTTTTATCCTGAATTTTTATATTAATCAACATCAAATTAAAAACTACAGAGCCAATTATTAGTTGGAATCTCATTTATTTTCTTTAATTGTACATGGAAGTGTATCTTCAAGTGTGGCAATACATACTCCCCGGTTCCATAGGTCTTTTGACCCTTGACCTTCTGGACTATGCCCTTCCATCCGTCATGGTCCATGACAGTGTCCCTCCAATTCAGTGGCTATACTGGGAGTAGTAAAATACAAGCCTAGTAGTTAGCTTTACGATGCTTTTACAACTAACCCCCTCCCTAGACCCGATAACTAAAACATCCAATTTGACCTAGATTAATCAAAACTTAAGAGATAAGGATACATTTTATTAGAGGAAGTATTATGGAAAAAAATATTTTATCAACAGACATAAGGAGTTTTGAGGTTTTATTAAATTTATGTAAATATCTAAAAATACTTCTTAAATTGAAGAGAGTGATCATTCAAAAGCCTAATAAATTTCCTACAAAAAAAGTTTAGCCATAAATTTGAATAGGACCACCTTATTCACACTGTGCTTGAAATTGAAAGTGTTGATTTTGTTCCATTCTAAGCTTTCCGAATTATACCAGATATAATAATGAATAAAAACACTCTACTTCATAAGAAGTATCAATTATAATTTTGTTAATTATATCTTCTAAACAAAATAAATTCTTTGTTTATAGGGTGCAGCAGCAAAACCTGGTGCCAAAGCTGCTGCCAAACCAGGAGCTAAACCTGCAGCTAAGAAGCCTGCATCAAAACCAACAGCTAAGAAACCATTGGAAAAACCGAAGAAGGGTGTTGCTCCTAAGGCACAGAGGCAGGGTGGCAAGGCTGCAAAGAAGTCACCACTTGAGAAAGCCCTAAAAGTTAAACTAAAGGTAAGATGGTAAAAAAAATCCTTTTTTTTTTTCATTGATATATTTATAGAATATTTTTAAGGCCATTTTCCTTTTATTTCAATGAAAAGAATAAAAATCAGATTTTACTTTATATACTTTTACACTATCCAGGTTATCAAAGGCCCTCATGGCACAAGGACTAGAAAAATTAGGACTTCCGTCCAATTCAGGCGGCCAAAAACCTTCAAGCCACCCAGGAATCCTAAATACTTCAGAAAATCAGTCCCAACAAGGAGTCGGTAAGCTTTTCTGATATTAATCATTTTCTCCCTTCTTTCTAGTAGCCATCTTTTTAATCTTGGAGACTTATTGTAAGTCTTTCGTTTTAGATAAACTGAAATTCTAACCTGAAACTAAACCTCACAAGACCTGTTTTATCTTACTCAGTAAATTTATAAGTTTCAATTCCAAGACTAGGAGACCCGGTGGCCGTGAGGTTTAAGGTGTGAGCACTTAACACTCCCTGCCAAAGGTCGTGGGTTCGATTCCCACTAGGGGTGGAGGCTTTTCTTTAGAAAAAAGAAAAGGGATCACCCCTATCCTGGCTAAAAAAAGGGTGGTAACCTATAGATAACCCGTCCTAAAATTCATAGTTAATAAATGGACGTTAAAATTTAAATAAATAAATCCCAAGACTAAATAAAATTTAATATTAAAACAAAATTATTCTAAATGTTCTTGTAAAATTGATGTTTTTCTTACTATTTATATCAAGTGTATTAACACTTTCAGAACCACGACAACTTAAAAAAAAAAATTGCTATCAGGGCCCAAGTCTTCCTGTATATTTATCTTGTTAAACAAATAAAAAAAATAAATAAGTGAAGAAACTCATGAAATGTACTTACAGTAGATTAATTAAAATTTAGTTAAGTATCAAATATGCCACGACAGTATTATACGATACCAGACCCGCAAACCTAACCAGGATTAACGTAATGAGGTCCCATACCAAATACGAAGGGTATAGGACAAGACCCAGAGTAGTAGGGATAGAAAGAAAGGCAAACTATATGCTGACGCACTTGCCATGACACTGGGTCTGAACGTGTTAAGAGAACATTGAATTAGGGAGAAAGACACATGATTCTTCAAGAACCTTTTCATAACTGATTTTCTGTCTTCAAAAACTTTCGATGTGATGAGTCAGAACCAACTCTGAGTTCCATGAAGATTTCATGATAAATCAAGCTTTTTAACTCTGAACATCATTCAATGTTTGGTGGCTTAGGAAAACAAGTCTGCATTAATATTTTAAGCTCCTAAAAAATTTCAATTTATTCCTGAATTTTCTATCGTATCTTACTCTGTTGTGCGAGTTTTATAAAATTTGATATCCTCATCTTAGAATTTGAACTGTTTGTCCCATGATGGAATCTTTGGATTCTGAAATGCTACGAACTGAGTCTAATAATGGTTTAATTAGCTTTTGTATTAATTATAAGTTTGTTTGTTTTTTTGTTTTTTTAATAGTAAGAATGCTATATATAAATATAGTTTTATTTGTGTTTATTTTTCCAAAATTATTCATTATATTTTATAAATAAATAATATATTTCCTGGCTGTGAGTGTTAAGGTGTGAGCACTTAACACACCATGCTTAAGGTCGTGGGTTCAATTCCAACTAGGGGTGGTGGCTTTTCTTTGAAAAAAAGAGAAGGCATCATCCCTATCCTGGCTAGAAATGGGTGGTGACCTATAGATAACCCGCCCTAAAATTCTGAGTTAATTATAATGGACGTTAAAATTTTAATATTTCTTCTGAACATTTTACCTAATGATTCTGTTGGAATTATTTTTGAAACTATCTATCTCCCAGGTTTCCTCAGATGAGTTTTAATATTTTTCTTAATAATCTTATTATTTGTTAAGAACTAACATCACAAGAAGATATATTTGTTTAGATAACATCACGTCTATCAAATGTACTTCACAAAGATGATGATGAAGTTCTGCTAAGTTTGTGGGTAAATCATTTCTCTATGATTTACAAGCTCTGTCATTTAAAATGTTGATCCTCTTTTTTGCTTCTAGATCTTCTGTTGATCATAAACTCACCAGAATCTATTTGTGTGGTCTAATATTCTATTGTTTTTTTCTAGCATGGATGCTTACAACATCATTAAGTTCCCTCTGACAACTGAAGCAGCGATGAAAAAAATTGAAGATAACAACACTTTAGTTTTTATCGTACACCTGAGGGCGAATAAACATCATATTCGGGCTGCTGTGAAGAAGCTGTATGACATTGATGTGGCCAAAGTTAATACCCTAATTAGGTCAGTATCTTCAAATAGTATTTTCTTATTATTTATATCATTTTGTTTTTCTAATGTTTTGTTTATTTTTGTTATAGGCCTGATGGAAAGAAGAAGGCATACGTGAGGTTAGCTAGGGATTACGATGCATTAGATGTTGCAAATAAAATTGGGATCATATAAATGTCTACGGCGTTTTGTATATATTTTTATGTTCTCAATATAATTTTTTTTTAAACAACACTTTTATTTTTTTATTCTCCTCCATATTTATTTCCATTTAGCTTTTCTGTGTCATTTGTTTTGTTTTTCCTAAAATTGTGACTTTGTTTTTCCAGTCCACCTCTTTCCAGATTACTAAATATTATACCATTTGAATTAAATAAACATAATTTTCTTATTTATTGATGGGCTTGCACCAGATATATTTTAATCAATGTTGTACGAGGTAAGGTCCATAAGTTTCCGGCCTGTCCTGTTTCCCCTCCTTCAAAAGTGCCGAGACCTGCACACCTATGCAGGTCCATGCCTGCTCACTCCATACCCATCGCCCGCACTTCCTCAGTCTTGTCAGTCAGTGTCCAGCCTTGAAGGAAACTCCCCATTTTTACAATGTTCAAACTCGAGTACCGTGCGGTAATTAAATTCTTTTGTAAAGAGGGTCTTACTCCTGCGCAAATTAAAGAGCGCTTGGATTGTGTATACAGGCAGTCCTCCCCCTCGTATTCCACAGTGAAAGAATGGGCAAAATTATTTAAGTTAGGGAGAGAAAGTCTAGAAGATGACCCACGTCCTGGTCGCCCATTGGAAGCTGTCACTTCTGAAACAATCCAACTTGTGGGATCTGAATTACTGTCTGACCGGCGACTAAAAATCAAGGAAATAGCAGCAAGGTTAAGGCTTTCAAAAACAAGTGTTTTGTTGATCATCAAAGAACATTTGCGTATGAACAAGGTTAGTGCAAGATGGGTTCCAAAAATTCTTTCAGCTGCTCAAAAACAGGAACGAGTTCACTGCTGCAATGAATTTTTACGCGAGTATAATTCCAACCCAAGGAATTTTTTGGACTCAATTGTAACTGGGGATGAGATAATGGTTCTATATTATGACCCACTCAGCAAAAGAGAGTCCATGGAATGGAGAAGACCAGGAGAAGCGCCTCCTTTAAAGGCAAAAGTCACGCAGTCAACAAAAAAGGTAATGGCCACAATTTTTTGGGACTGTAAAGAAATACTACTGATAGATTTTAAAGAAAGGAATACCACAATGAATGGTGAGTATTATGCAGCCCTACTTCACCGGTTACGAGACGCCATTAAAGAGAAGAGGCAATGGAAGTTAAGCAGAGGTCCGCCTCCTTCACGACAATGCCTCTGTCACATAGCACTACATATGTACAGGCAGATTTTATTTTTAATCAACTGTTTATATTAACGAATTTATTGTATAAATTATTAGTAAACATCATCTTTGATGACAGGTTAAGAAATTCTTAATTGATTATTTTATTTGTACCACAAACCAGCAATTCACATACCACAGGTTGAAAAAAAAAAGCTGATTTATAGCATTAGTAGTTCACATCAGCATATCTACTACTATCGAATTAAAAGTAAAAAGCTTAAGAAAAGAAGAGGCAAATTTATTTGTGATTTAAAACATTACCACCGTTTCAGCTCTTTCCAAACCAAATGGTCTTCCCTAGGTCTTTCTTTAAAAGGCCCATTATATTTGTAATTTTTGTTGAGCACTAACAACCTTGCTTTAGAATTAGGAACAACACGACCCACTACAAATGGCATTTGGTAATAGAACTTATTGTTATCCCATCGAGTATAAACAGTATTAGTATAGTGGGGGTGTTTGCTTGAATAGCCTTTTTCGTACATCCATTCCATCATCGTGAGGGGTTTCCCAGCGGAGATTCGTGCTGGAGGTTCAAAGTTTCTTCTGTACCAGAAGTATTGCCGTCTCGGATCGACAATAGGCCATTGGATGGGATCATTAAATTTCTTTTCTGCTCTTATATCAAAAAGCTTACATATTTCATCCAATATAGTCTGAAAGCACGAGAGAGAAAATCAATTAGTTGAATTCACACCTGAAAGACGATAATTAGTCAGGAAGTAAAGAGTTTGTGAGGTAAATAGAAATAATCTGAATCATTATCTTCAGGATAAACCAGCATCCATGTGGAGCCATACAGGAGAATAAAGTTTTCAGTAACAACTAGGTGACTTCTAGGACCTTAATGCCGACATCCATGGTGCAGTAGGGAATTTTCTCAACGGATTGATTCCAAAGTATCCCCCTACCCATGATCAGAGCAAAAAGTGTGTGTACCTTGTGTGGGATGGATGGCACATCACCATTATCGTGTGAAATTAAACAATATGTTGAGAATAGCTCCTTCACACTAAAGCACATTTATTGGTTTTGACTTAGAAATCAGAAAATATTAGATTTAAATAAATTATTTTCTACATCAACAAGGTACCATTTTAACACTTTCGCTGCTGCAGTTGTAAAAGTGAATCCCCTCCATTTACAAGCCTTTTGAATCTAATGGGGAAAAGTAATGGAGGAGTGTCTTTCCAAAGGGACACTCGTAAGCAGGCAAGATCGCTAGTGTCCTTCTGGAAGGACATCCGTAACGAAAGTGTTAAAGCTTATTAAATGAAGCAACTTTTGAGGCGGAGGCAAACCTATTAGTCTAGAAAAAGCCGATTAAGAAGAGATTAAATAATTTAAGAAAATTCTAATATCAATAGTTCATATCTATATGGCTTTTAGTATAGCTCTTAATTTACATGGAAATATTTCAATAATGAGTGTACCTTATTTGACATTTAATGCAGATTCTAAAAATGTGGTCGTTATTTACAATACATTATTCAGAAATCCGTAAAACAAGGTTTTTCATTTAAAAAAAAAAAAAAAAAAAAAAAAAAAAAACCCAATAGTTTTGAAAATATACAAAAGTTTGAGTATCTCTGGTTCATGTTGAGAAAGGACACCCATTTCTGCATCACTATAAATGTGATCCAGAATAAACCCCTGAAGTTATGACATCTCAATGCGGGACACCTTGTTTGTGTGTGTATATATATATATATATATATATATATATATATATATATATACACATTTTAATAGGGTAATTTTTGGTGCCTAGTAGGTAGGATCATGAAGATCTGAAAAAGTTTTTCAAAAATTCTTTCTTGAGTGCAATGTCAATAGCTACCCTTCGGAAAATGCTACAAAAACACATAAAAATAATGAAGGAGGATGGGATTCCTACTAAATACAAGTGAAGAATCTACCACTGGAGACAAAAGTTACCAACATAAATATTTCCCAGCAAAGAAACCTTAAGAAGAAAAATAAATGGTCTATTTTTAAGCTCTTAGCCTTAAAATTGAGCTGAAACTGTGGAAAATGTAATTATTTCTCAAAGATCACGGATGTTTGCATCAAAGAGCATGACGGTACTCTGAATATTCTTAATAACTATTTTGTTTAATGTTCTTATTAGCAAGACCAAAAATTGCCTTAAAACAAATTACATTGTCAAAAACAATTAATTTCAAAATATTACCAATGCATCTTTCAATATTGATACTTTCATGGCTTGAAGCATCTTGAGAGAAAGGACAGGTAGCATATTTCCAAAAATCGCATTCCTCCTGAACATTTCCTGTCAGTGAAATCAATCATTAACAAATATCTATTTCAATCTTTAACGTCCATTATAATTAACTTAGAATTTTAGGACGAGTTATCTATAGGTCATCACCCTTCTCTAGCCAGGATAGGGCTAATGCCCTTCCTTTTTTCCAAAGAAAAGCCACCACCCTTAGTGGGAATTGAATCCACGACCCTTGGCAGAGAGTGCTAAGTGGTCATGGCCACCGGACCTCCTTAATAAATATTATTGTCGTTAAATGAAAGTTTTGTAGATGAAATTGAGTAATATGTATTTTCAACTTGTCAGGACATCAAAACAATACTCCTTTATTCGGTACACTTTAGATGCTTCATCTTCCAATAACACTTTTGCAGGGACAATAAGATAACATTAAGCATGGTCATTAATGTTGCAATGTATTTGTAAGCTACAAAACAGAACTAGAGGGCTTGGAGCTCAAGTCGAAAGAACTCTCATAAAGATACTTTTTTTTCATTTTTAATGTCATATCATACGGTACTTAACTGTATATTCAGATAAGTTATAAAAACTAATCCGAATGACAAAAAATGTATTTTAAATTTTCATCGACATGGAGTGGTGCATTTCCTTTTTTAAAAAGAACCCCCCCCCCCATAATCCTAGACACGGAATCCACATTAACACTAATAGTCATCAGCCCATCTTATTTTTACAATTAAAATTCATTATTCAAGACAAATTGTTTGACTTAAATAAATTATGTAGTTATAATTTAAGTTCTTACTTTGTACTTTTCTAGCCCAAGCCGTTCCAACCAGTGGTAAACATTGTCAACTCCCCAGTACCAGGCTTCTGGTAGCTCACTGTCTATTATTAAATTGCAAATATTTTCCAAGCTTAATGGTCCAAACCCTGGCCTTAAACGGCTGAAAAAGTAAATTTAATACATACACAAAAAGTCCAAGGCATCTTTAACAGTTTTCAAGTGGAAAAACCTAAAATTTAGGTTTCAGGCACTCTAGAAAATAGAATTGAGTTGAACCTTGATAGCATTAATCGTAGGAACCTCAACATAAACCTCTTTACCATAGTTATTTTTATTGCGAACCTGATTATGAGACACCATTTTTCAGGGGTTATACCACCTTGAGATTGTTAAAAACCTTCCTTTTTTTAACTTTTAAGAACATTTTAAAGATTCATATTCAAAACTAATTTTTTCTCACTGGTTAAAAGATATTTGAAGATCTACACAACAGATTTTGTTAAAATTTACTATGTATATCCTGTTTTCCACGTTGGAGTAACCGTCCATCGTGGGAGTTTATTTAAAGTATGAGTGCCATTACTATGTATATATACTGCAGAATAGAGGATTTTTTTAATATTAGAATTACAGTTGCTCTTTGGCTATTTTGACATATTGCTTGGACAAGAAATATTAAGATTGAGCCTTAGATGCACACCTCACATGGGGAACTGACACTTCCTAGAAAACTTCCTCAATATGTCAATTCTTTTTTATTTCTCTTTGGTATATCAACTACTAGTCTAGGCCATTAGAGTCCAGCTGTCAAAAGGTGTCCATGACTAATGGCCTGCAGCATTTGATTTTGCCAGGCAGTCAAATTATATATTTCTTCTCATCTAGAATGTACAGAAAATCCTTTATTTTTCCCTATTCTCTTACATAATCTGTGAAAGGTAGTGAAATTATATAAGGACAATAAGGTTCAAAACCCCAATAAGAATTAAATATAAAAATTTGGAAGGTTCTACCCAATTATTTGAATACACCCTTCTGCCATAAATTGTATTAATAAATAATTTAAGATTGTCTCAGTCAAAATTGTACAAATCACTAAGTCTAAGAACAAATGCAATATACATACTGCTCAACTACTTCCTTGCTTTTTTCCCATTTTGGAGGGTTCTTATCATAAAAAACTTCAGTCATCAGAAGGCTGTCTTGTACAATAATTTCAAAATGAGCTCATGCATTTGAGAACAATAAAAAATTAAAATTTGTAGGTTAATTGTATCTTCAAATGTCATATGATTGTATTATAAGGTGAGGTATTATTGAATCTATAGGCTTACACATGAAATGAATGCTGTTGTGTTGCTTCTTGCACACACACCAAGAATATATCTTGCCCCATGAAACTGTAAATTATTTATTTAAATGTTAAAATCCATTTATAATTAACTAAGATTTTTATCTATAGGTTACCACTCTTTTCTAGCCAGGATAACACCTTTTCTTTTTTTTTTTTTTAAAGAAAAGCCACCACCCCTCGTAGGAATCGAACCCACACCCTGGCACGGAGTGCATACACCTTAGCACTCACGGCCACCAAACTTCCAATACTGTAGAGAATGAGGTTCGAATACAGTGAAAGCTCAATAGAAAATAAACCTTTATTTCACCATAAAACTACACTTAAAACTAATTTCAGTTAGGAAATACTAAATTTATAGCATTTTTTTTTTTTTCTCTACTCAAGAAGATTCTTTGAACAGTATAAGCATTGCTTATACTTTTAATTTTATTTCATAGCAGGAGGCAAATACATTCTGTTTCGTGTGAAAATTTTCCTTTAGTGCTTTATGGGGCTCCGGTTATTTCAATCGATAACATGTATTTTTGCAATGCATATCAGGGATTCCCCATGCCTGGAATGGGCAAGGCCCGCTCGAGCGGCCTACCCCGTATTTATGGATAACAATTTTTTTTTAACATCCTGGGTTCATATTTAGTAAATGGATGCACCCCAGACTCCCAAATATAAATTTTAAAAAATCCAACATAGCTAGCCAAATGTGCCCGTTTAAGGGTTAAAAATCTCTTGGCACTAATGCATATGGGAATCAATGTTCCATTAAAAAATAAAATTGAACTTTCTATAAAGAAGGCAAGTAGGAGGCATAAATCATAAAGGTCTTCCATAAATTAAGTAATAATTTATTTTTATAACTTTATACATGAAAATTTGTAACAAAACTTTGTTCTATTTATTTACACTGAAAATAAGTAAAATATGTACAGTATACACAAAACTATTAAATCAAAGAAAGTAAGATCACAATGACAAAATATAAACTGAAGGTTCTGTATGTATATACATCAAATTCTACAAAATAATTTTTAATCATCATAGTCACTCTCACCAGAGGCATCATATTCATGAACCTCGATGTTAAATTTGTACTCCTGATCGCAACCAAGATAAGCATCACTCATGAAGTAGAGAGTATAGGAATGGTACCCAGGTCCAGGAGCGAGGAAGTCGAGCTTTATTTTGGCTTTCTGTTGGAGAGTTAATCTCTTGATTGACAGAAGTGAGTTTTCTTTTGGATCGCCAATAACAACCCACCAGCCTTCCTCACGTTTGAATGGAAAGAATGGTGCTATTACTGAACCAGTAACTTCATCTTCTCTTTCTAAATTCACTATAACGTTTACTAAACTTTCTGATTTAATTTTATCCTTATTTTCTATTTCATACGTAAGTTCAATGTTTGGATAACGGTTACAAAATTTTGCCACGTCTGCCATCTGAGATTCTGTCAGTCCTAGAAGTTTATTTCTATCATCATCATCAAGCTCCATCAAATCAAAAACTGTTTCAACATTTTTCTCTTGACACGTTCTGATTAGCTCAGAAGTAAAATGAGGAAGCTGCCGAAGATAAGATTCCTTACTCCACATAGCTTGTGTTATCATCTGAGCTAATTCCATAGCCGCTACAGCTGGAGCAAGCCACCCGTTCGAGCTCAAAACATCAACACAAGCTTGCATCAATCGGATTGATTTACCCAGAATCATATCTGTATCCCCTTGGAGCTCAGCTCCAACTTGCAGCCTTGATAAATGAGCTTGGAGAAGTAAATTCGCTTTCGTGTGGGGATCGTTAAACTTAGCCGCAGGTGATATTTTATAAGGAACCTTTAGAGACAATGGTTCTAAAAGCATATCTTCATTTTGTCTAATGGGAACCGAATCATATTCCGCAGCCGAGGATATGATTTCCAGAAGACCTCGCACTTTGGTTTTGCTTGTGAGAGACAAAGCAAACAACTCTATTGTTGTATAATTAATGTAATAATAAGCTGCTATCATGCCCAAATTCAATGAATTTGTATCTATGTCATCTTCAATTGTAATGCATTTTGATTGTTCAAGATCTGACAAGGTGTTTTCGACCAGTTCAGAAAGGTGGTCAGAAAGATGCCTATGGGTCACCCCTTGTAAATTGTAGTAATTAGGGTTCTGTGTCAAGCGGCGATACAATAAAGTCCATGTAAGGTAATCGACAGCATCCTGCTTGTTTTCAATTGTTTTAGTAACAATTTCAGCATTAAAGTGGTCGTGTAATTTATGGTCGAGATGGCTTTCGATAGGTAATGGTTCACTGAGAAATTTCTTGAAAAAATCTTTCTTTGAGCTTTGGCACATAACCACACATTTAGCATCTTCGTCTTCCAGAGGTCTATTAGCTCGCCCTACCATGTGGAGGACTTCGGTAATCGGGTAATCCTCATAAACATGGATTCTACCATTGTAGAACTGTGTGTCCATAACAATAACAAGATAGGAATTTATATTTAATGAAAAACATAAATTTCTAGTAACAACAGCAATCTGAATAGCACCAGAATCGAAAAGCTGTTCAACTAATCTTCTATCATTATAGGACAAGCCCTCGTGCATGTAAGCTACTCCTTGAGGCAATGTCTCCTTTAGAGCTTTGTCACTCATTCTTTCTAAAAATGGAACAATATCTTCTTGATCAGCATGAAAGAATCGGGTAGGATTACCTTCAGCAGCAGTGTAAGTCAACAAATCGATTGCAGTAAGCCTAGCTTGTCGTCTAGATGGGACGAATATGATGACTGGTTTATGAGGACTGTGATGCAAAATCGCATTATAAACTGGTTTACTCATCGCAATAAGCCTAGAAGCATTATGAGTTATGTTAAGACCCTGGACATGGAGTTCTAGTGGCACAGGGCGGACACTAGGGTGAAAATTAAATGTACAATTACTCCCACACCCAAGCCATTGAGCAAGATCCCTCGCATCTACTAATGGTGATGATAAAGCAACAATCCTCAGAGGTTTTTCAATTTGAGATGTAATGTACCTCATTCTTGAACAAACAACTTCCAGTACGGGACCATCTTCGCTTCCTAAAAGTTGAAGATCGTCGACAATCAGGAGTTGAATGTTTTGGACATTCTTCCTCTGTTTCCACCGTCGAGAGAGGACATCCCATTTTTCAGCAGATGCTATTATTACAATTCCTTTAGATACCAATTTAAGATCGGTGGCAGTTTCTCCTGTTAAAAGAACGACTCTGTTTCCAATGAGAGGAGTTAGTTTGTGATGCCATTCCGCATATACTATCTGGGCTAGGGCTTCTTTTGCAGTAATGTACAAACAACGGTAATCAGTGTCCTGCGTTATCATCCTTAAAATGGCAAATTCGGCTATTACTGTTTTTCCTGAACCATGAGGAGCTCCGACAAAAATATTTTCATCACTGTTATAAACTGCATTGAAAACTTGAGTCTGTATGGGATTGAACTGGGTAAACTTATCAGAATAAAGTTGTTCGAATTGAACGTTTCTTAAAGCAGTTACTGGCAGTGGTTGCAAATCCAACAGTTCCGTAGAGGGCGGATTTTTTTCTGGAAGAATAAGATGCCTGAACGATATAGGCAACTGGGCTTCTGATCCAATCCATCTGTCGGATATAACACGTAAGAAATATTGAGGAGGCACAGGTTCGAAAAGGGGAACAAAAAATTTAATCAGATGGTCATCTTTGGAGTATTTTGACTTAAGTAAGAAGAATTCATTATGTAAAATCACTTCAGAGTCAACATCTTCAACCATAACCCAGAATCCTTCAGAGGCACCATGAACCTTCTCATCCCACTGAAAGTCTGGTGTAATAACCAGTTCAACCTTCAGAGTAGATCTAGTGATCGGTTGAATATGAGTGGAGAGCTCGAGTTTTGGAAATTGATGAATATAACGATGGATGGTCTTTCCTAATTTCGGAATTCTTATTAGTTCTCCAATTTCATTAGGTCCAAGGTCAAACAATCGTTCCCATGGAATATTTTTCTTTTCAATTTTTTTTAACACTTCTTCTGGTATTTTCTTAAACTGGCGTAATGGAGACATTGATTGCCACATTCTTCTATCAATCATTTTACTTAAAGAAAGCGTTTTTTCTGCAAGCTGAGCCCATCCACGATATAAAACAATTTCAAAAATTGCTCTAATTAATCTAGCAGCTGATTGAGTGACATAAACCATATCAGACATCAGAGCAAAACCCTCGAGTTTCAACTGTGAGATGTAAGCTTGTAATAGGACATTCACTTTTGCAGAAGGCTCTTCCATACTTTCTTTGATCGGTATCGGAACTCTTTCCATTAATTTTTGGAGTTCCAATTTTTCTTCTTCACGGACAGTTATGTTCCGAAATTCGCCAGACATAGCAAAAACCCTAAAAAGTTCTATTTCACTAAGAGTGGGTTTTAGGAGTTGATTGTAAGTCGCTATTGTGTCATAAGTGCAATAATAATGGCTAGCAATCCTTCCAAGCTCAGTTGACTGAAAGAAGCCAGATCTCTTGTCATACTTGATAATGCCACTTTTTTCCAAGTGTATTGCAGCAGTATGAATCAAATCTGCCCTGAATTGCTCTAACAATTTATCTTGAGACATCTTATCCACTGATATACCATAAAGTGCAGGTGATCTCAACATTCTTACATACAAATATGTATAGCCCAACCATTTTACTGCATCTTTCATATTTTGAATCGAACCTAAAACTATTTCTGCATTTAACATGTCCGGTAATTTGGTAACAAGTTGTGATTCGATCGGCAATTGCTGATTTAGAAGAGAGAGATAATATTGCAACTCACTGTGATTTGTTATCAATATACCTTCACCCTTGTTATCATATTGTGGACGACCAGCTCTGCCCAACATTTGTAGAACATCAAGAGCACTTAGTTCAACCCATCTACCCTTCTCGGCATTGTAAACCTGAGTTCCTTTTATAATAACAGTATGAGCAGGTAAGTTCACACCCCAAGCAAGTGTAGCAGTCGACACCAATACTTGAATATGCCGATCAGCAAATAAGTCTTCCACTAGAGTTCTGTCAACTCTTGACATTCCTGCATGATGGATAGCAAAACCATATGGAAGTAAATCTTTTAATTCAGAATTTTTAACTTGTTCGGCTTCACTTCTTAGAACTTCCATAGAAGCTGAGCCTTCACGTAAAAATTGACCAAGTGTATCCTTCTCAAGACACATGTCCCTTATAGATCGAGCAGTTTTTCCTGTTTCTTTTCGAGAGTGCACAAAAATAAGCACTTGGTTTCGACCAGCATGCTCCATTACTTTTTCATAAACAATGTCATTCATGATTTGGAATCTTTTAAGAGCTTTCTTCTCTGTAATTCCAATATATTGCTGTTCTAAAGGTACGGGTCGAAAGCTGTTATCGAAGAAATGCAAACCTGTTTTGGGATGTACTCTCAAAAATGTTGCAACATCTTGAAAGTTTGGTAAAGTTGCACTAAGGCCAATAATACGAACATCTTCTTGAGTTGATTCAATGTTTCGGATAGTTCTTGCTATGAGAGCTTCAATAACAGGCCCTCTTTCATCATGAAGTAGATGTATCTCATCAACAATGACTAGTTTCACGAATTGTGTAAAGCTTTTTTCCCCACCTTTTCTGGTAATAATATCCCATTTTTCTGGGGTACAAACAATGATTTGAGTGGCATTTATCTGTTCTCTAGTAAGCTGATGATCACCAGTAAGTTCTGACACAGTTAGATTATAGGCAGAGAGCCTTTTTCCAAAACTGCCAACCATTTCTTGTACAAGAGATCTCATTGGAGCCACATAAATAATTTTAAATTCTTCGGCATTGATAGTACCATCCTCATTTATGTGCTTACCTATTTCTCTCAACATACAAAGAAGAGCTACGTTTGTTTTTCCTGCACCTGTTGGAGCACAAAGAAGTAAATTTTCATCAGATTCAAGGCAAGCTTTGTACAAATGGCTCTGAATCCTATTCAACGTTCTGAACCCGTCAAATGCTGGTTGTACATAGTGTGGAAGTTTATCAATAGGAACAAGTTCTTCATTTGCATCAAAAGGTTTTGGTTTAAGAGCTGGAACATGTACTTCTTCATAACCTTTCCTTTGCTTCCTAAATGAGCCATCAGGCAGTTGGCAACGTTTATTAGACATAAAATGTGACCCTTGGGTAAACGACAAATCATCCAAATCAACGATGTCTCTGGTACCAGGGACAGCACCTTCAACTGAAGTAGTATGTGAAGCTACCTCTTTCCTTCTTGAAGATCGTGTATTTTCTATATCTCCATTTTCTTCGACCTTTCCTACTTCAAGCTGCTTCAAAATTTTAAGAAGAGTTGCATCATTTTGCATAATATTTCTAATTTTACTCTTTTCATTTTCATTCTGGGAAGACGCGAGTAGAGTACAGTACAGAATCATTTTTCTATGTTTTTTAATAAGCTTAATGAAATCAAAACATTCATAACCCAAAAGCAAAACTAATTGGTTTTCACACTCGCGATCATCAGCAGTATCACCAAGTATTTGTAACACTTCAGCAGCTCTAGCTTGAGATGTCATAGCATCATTGTAAAATTTTGATAGCCTCCTCTGGAGCCAATATGCATCAATGTCTAATGGATGGAGGCCTTTTTCTTTCTTTGACGTGTCTTCATGAGACCCAAGATTTTCCGCATGGATAGCAGTGTGATGTTTGGCATCTTCGCCTTCATCATTCTGATCTTGTAAATCAGTTTCACGGACTTCACCATACATATCTTCCCCATCCTCTTCTTCACTCTCTTCAAACTGAACATTAATTCCGTAAGTTTCATCTATATTTTCTTCAGCAGTGTGTGGTACTTTATCGTCACTACCAAAGTCTGTGATTTTCTTACCCAAATTCACAAGTAATGCAAATCTCTCATCAGCTAGGTTACCAAGGAGGTGTTCAGTTTCTACTTTCTTTTCTTTTTCCTTCAATTGATCATTCTTTAATACAAAAAGAACTTCATCAGCCGCTCCACATAATATATCCCTAGGTTGATCTCCCAGAGCTTCTTGAATAAAACTTAACAATACTTCATATGTCTGTCTGGTTTCTTGAGTTTTTGGTCTATATAAAACTCCTACCATGTCATCACCATTATCGGAGAGAAGTGTGGCTCCTTTCATTCTGGCGAAGTCATATTGAGCTTCGTCTCTTTTCTGCCTTTTAACTTTTCTTTCTTCTGTTTTAATAGGTTTTGTTCTTTCAAATTTATCACCCATTTTTGTGCCATCCAGTTTTCCAACCAAAGACATAACCTCGCCAGTCGCTTCATCGCGGCTTCTTCTCTCAATGAGTCTAACATCGGCTTGAAGAACAAGATTTGAGTTCGCCTTGTATTCATATTGCAACTGTCTGGCTGCTGCGTCAGCCATCGTACATTAACTAAAATCACAATTCACTATAGAAACTTATGAACACTTCTTAAGACTTAAAACTTCATACTATCAAACAACACGGTGTTTACATTTGCTCTGAGTATACTACTCAGTTCCATCGCCTCTTTGATACTTAACATCGAAGTAAGAGCCCTGCTATTATTGTTAATATATTTATTAAACATATTATTGGCTATAAAAATCAATGCATACTAAATTCCTCGAAAGAACTAACTAAACACCCGTTTACAGAGTGTAATTTTTTTATGCAAGATCTTTGCAGCTCAGGACAAGAAGGCGGCATGCAATGTTGTATACCACAATGTGTAGTCGCAAGAGACAAGTAGACTCAAGAGTTCCCAATTTGAAACGCGCACTTCTCGGGCTACTTACTATTTCAATGTTGGAGTGGAATGAAAAATGCATTTTGAAGTTCATAGAAGACTACCGTCATTTCATTGTACTTCGGGATTCAATAAATGAATATAAAAAAGTCCGTCACGCAGGAGCTGCATCACTAAGCACTTTCCTCAGAATTTGGGTAGTGTAGACTGCTTTCCAGAACAATTTGCTTAAAATATCCTACATAAATAAAATAAAAACGTGAATAGTTCTCATTTTGTAATGAGTAACTGATCAATTATTAATTTGCATCCAGAGTTATGTTTACACATGGTACCTACTACACTACGTAATAAATACAAAAATCCTCATATTATCGTATTTTGATCTAACGCAGGAACAGGATACAGTCACTCTAGTGGTAGAAAGCGCTCCTTGCGGCGGCTTTGTGAACCTACGTCTGCCGGCTTTTCTATTCAAATATATTACAAATTAAACCCCCGCTTTCCGATTGACCGATTCAGCTCATTTTTACAGCACTTCTTTCTCATGAGTTACCCACGACGTATACAGCGTTTCGTTACAATACAGCAGAAATTACGACCGGTATGAGTATATTAGGAATTTGGGTCCGGAGTAAACCCCCCCCCCTTCTAATGAACCGATTTAGTTTCTTTTTACAACACATATTTACCTGTAGATTACCACTACGAATACCGAGTTTCGTCGAAATATACCAAAAATCACGGCTGGTAGTGGCGAATTGGTATTGTGGGTCCGGAGTAAACCCCCCCTCCTAATGAACCGATTTCGTTTATTTCTACAACACATATTTACCTGTGGATTAGCAATACGAATACCGAGTTTCGTCGAAATATACCAAAAATCACGGCTGGTAGTGGCGAATTGGTATTGTGGGTCCGGAGTAAACCCCCCCTTCTAATGAACCGATTTAGTTCATTTTTATATCTCACTTTCTCTCTATATTAACACTACGAATACCAAGTTTCGTTGAAATATAACAAATATTACGGCTGACATAGTCAAATAAGTGTTTTGGGTTCGGGGTAAACCCCCCCTTCCGGTGGACCGACTTTGGTGGTTAACGAACTCGTTCAATCGTTTGCTAATTGAATGCTATATACCAAGTTTCGTGACGAAAAAACAAAAACTCTGGCCGCTATCGTGTTAACAGACACATATATATATATGCATATATATATATATATATATATAGATATATATAAATTTTAACGGGGGTCATTTTCGGTGTCTACTAGGTAGGATCGATAAAGATTTGAAGAAATTTTTCAAAAATTCCGTCATGAGTCCAACCTCAATAGCTACTTTCCTTCGGAGGAAAGTGCTAAAAATTGAATTTTGAGGGATGGGAACGATTTTTAATCGTCTGCAAGAGAAAATTCCAGATTTTAGCAAGCTACTTTTTTCTTTACCAGCGATCACTAAGAAATTAATTGTTTTATTGCACTCTTATTGTGCCTATAATCCTACGATTTACAACCAATTTATAAACGAAATACATTTGACCTTAAAATAAAAGAGGATTATATTTTTATTAAGTAACTATAACATTTTATTTGGTACGAATTTAGGTATTGTTTAAGTCACACAGGTAGATATAATCTACTTTCTGTAACTATTTCATGAACTGAATATTTGCACTTTTTACTGTCAATCTCAAATTTCAATTAACGTTCCCTCCTAGTCTAATTTGTAAACAATTTTAATATTGTGGTATTTATTGATAAAAAAAAGATCAGAGTACCAACATTTTTTGTTTGAAAAAATATATATTGTCCAATTTCCAAATATTTTATATTAGGATTAAAATACATTAATATATTTTTGGCTGTTTGTATTAATTAAAGAGCCAGTTTGTTTTTCTATTTTTCATGGATGATAAATAACTACCATAACTAGGTCAATATATAAATAATATTTATCTTTAGATAAGCGTAGGGTTTCGATCGAAAGAATAAAACTATTGATTTTTTAATATTAGCAAAAAAGAAAAATCAATGATTTTATTCTGTCGTTTGAAACCCTACGCTAATCTAAAGATAATAGTTATTTATATATTTAACTAGTTATGGTAGTTATTTATCATCCATGAAAAATTGAAAAACAAATAGGCTCTTCAAATATTTAAAAATTGTAACATTTCAAGAAACCAGTACCAGTTTTTAAAAAGTTTAAAGAATTTTAAAAAAAACTTTGCATTGGTTTCTACACAGCCATATCAGCTTTTTCGGGAGCATATGTATGTTTTCTTTTAACGATTTAAAATTATTCACGACAGGCGGTTAGCTCACTTAAAGGAATAACTTAGGTTGCGTCATTGACAAGTAATTGGCTGGACTCTCTTAAAGCTATAGATAGTACTGTGATCCCTGTCTCCTCTTTTTTACTACGTATAACCTTACAAAGCCTACATAACCTTACTACTTGTCAACAAGTAAAAATAAAAGCCGTTACAATTTAAATAATACTTCCCACCATGGCTTTATTTCCTGCGTATTTCAGCCAAAACCAAAATAATGATGAAACATTAGGTCAGCCTTGAAACAAATTATTTTTTACATTTACTCTCTTACTTTTTTGTAGTTACTGTCTAAAAAATAAATATTGACACAATGTCAATCGTTTTGATGTCTAGAGTTTTCAATACCTTTATGTGTTCAATTATTAATAATGTTAGAACATTTCTACATCTCCTAAAATCAATAAGGAAAGTGAGCTTGGCCTATGATGTTATTCTATTTTTAAATAGTTTGTCCTGAAAAATGAAGTTGTGTGGTTTGTTTAAAATTCTGGTCATGGTATATTTTTCAGTATTAAAGAAAATATTTTTAAATATAGTGAGCTTGTTAAAAAATATTTTTAAAAATCCATTTACATTTTAATCTATACACTATCAATTATGCATACATTTAGCGTTAAAAGAAAACAATTATTATTGGTGGAATAGTTTTGGTTTTATTGATAATGACAACAAAAATTATTATTTCCTCATTTTGAACTTAAGCCATGTTGAGTTTAAAAATCATCAATTGGAAAAATAAATGTTTTGATACTTTTTGTTTGTAATGTATTTTATTAATTGTTTAAGAGGAAGATGACAAAGAAGGCCCTTCATGGCTCAATAATTCAACTTTTAAAGCTCCAGAAAAAAATGTATCAAATCTGCTTTCAACTAGTGATAGTGACAGTGATTCACAGGAACTTGCACGAAGTAAGAGAAAACGGAAGAAAAGACACAAGTAACTAAACATAGATATGCACTCCTTTTACAATGTCATTTATATTTTTAACCCTCATGTTATTTCTTTCTATTTAAATTTTAGGCAACAACAAGAGAAAGATGTCTCAAACTTATATTATGAAAATACCACAGCACTAGAAAACTGTAATGTGAGTGCTGAAATTCCTCAGATCCAACTAACAAAACCATCCTCAAGGTAATTCTAAAATATGTACTCACTTTTTTTAAAACAAATATTATCATCTCTTTAGGTTTTCATTTACCCATATAGACAAACATTTATCATCTCGTATATGTATAAGCACACTCTCCATCACCTTCAAGGATTATTCAATTAGATTTAAAAAAATATTATTTATGAGAAGAGACATTTTCGGCTCATTTTTGATAAGAACTGTTATTTTGTATTAAAGGGCAATCATATTTTATACTTTTGAACATTTTTAGATTTTTCAAAATATTTTTTGTATATTTTAAACCGCTCTATATAAAGCAGGATGTCTTACACTACAATTTACTTAATTTTTCAAATATCTATATTTTAGAAAAAAAAATACTCACCTTGCTGGGATTTAATTATGCTACCAGGCTTCAAATCACAGAATGATTAGGATTTAAAACCTTAGGAGTACATACTATTGATTCATATTTAAAACAGTATTGTTTTCTATTCTTTGTACTTCGGGTTTTAACGGTGTCTTAATTTTCTTCACCAACTTTTCGCCAGTTATACATCTGAGAAGTAACCCTGAAGAAGCCATTTGATTTTTGAATGTCTTGTTGAAATTCTACTGATCTTTTTTTCTTTTATAGTTATCAAAGTCAGACACATAATGAAAAGAAAAAGAAAAAAAAGAAAAGAAGAAATTATAAAAATCGCTATTTTTATAAGAAAGTAGACGAAGAAAAAGAGCAGAGCTTAACTGCTTATAATGAACAACCTATGGAAATAGAAGAATTTTTAAAGAGGACTGAAATGTTTAATAAATGTTTGCGGAATGACCCTCAAGACATAAAAATGTGGCTGGATTATATTAAATTACAGGTATGTTATACAAAATAACACCTAACTTGCAAGAAAATAGCTATTTGAGAAATTTGGTTGTAAATAATAGAAAAATAAGCTTGGTTGATAGTAAATAAAATGACAAGACCAAAATTATACATAAAAGAATGTTAAATACTCCTTCAATTGCCACATTTTTAAATAGAAAATGAAATTCACTAGTTACAAAAATGAAAGAAAATTATAATACTAAAATATTGTCTTACAGGCTAATAATAGCAAAAAGTATTAATTTATTTCGTCGATACAAATGCAAAGTATCAAATGTGAAAATCACCACTTTCCAGAGTGAAAAAACTTTTATTCTTTACTTTGCTTTTGGACAGTCAAATATTCGGTAGATTTGACCTTTTGACAGTGGTTACTCTCCCCTTTCACTGATTGAACTTAGATTCGAGAGTTTGCCGTACATCATTCCAACAGCAATCAGTAAAGATTAAAAATGAAAAATGCGTTTTTTCACATTCAATACTTTGCATTTGTATCGACGATATATGCGAGGATTTGTGAAACACATCCTGGAAATATCATAACAGAATTAAAAATAGTTTTAGATTAGAAGAAAGAAATTCTTTATTTTAAAATAAATAAAGTTTGCTTCCCAAACGTTTTGGAGTGCCATAAACACAGCATACTTATCTATCTTTTGAAAAGTCATTTCAGTTGGTTAAAAAGGTATATATGGTTATATTAGTTGTACTTTGACAAGTGTCATAGAAGAGGATCCATACATACTGGGGGGTTCACTTATGTAATGGTTTAAATAACAAATTTTATAATACTTGGAATTGAGCCTGGTGAAAAGCGGCACGTAATTGTCTGCCAATCAGATTTGTTTTGTCCCCATAATTATTTTTGATTCTGCTTTTTCTTTATGATTTAAAAAATAGTCACCCATTCAGATACTGGCCTCGCCCGACGTTTCTTAACTTCTGTGATCAACGGGAATGAGTGCATTCAACGTGGCTATGACCGTTGGCAATTTAATTATTATTATTATTTTTCAAGTTTATTACTCATTAAAGAGTATTCTAGTGTGATATTATTTATTCATTTATCCTTTAATGTTCAATCATTAATTATCTTATTTCTTAGGATTTAGGAGTCGGAAGTGTTCGAGGGCTTAGTGAAAAAAAATTGTCTATAATTGACAAAGCTCTTGAAGAGAATCCTGGCAGTGAAGAACTTATCCATCAAAAAATGTTGATAACTGAAAGTATTTTCCCGATTGATAAGGTTAGTCTTTTTTTTTTTTTAATTGTAATTTAGAAAGAAGTTTGTTAATAATTTACTGTAAACTGTAAGATTTGAAGAGGTGAATTTCCTCTCATATAATTATAGAATATTTATTCATAAATTGGATAACGTATCAACGCTAGAGGCGACTTAAAATTATATAATGTACATATAAAGGAAAATCATTAACAAGCATTTATTTCCAAATTTTTTTATGTATTTTGATTTGTTTTAGGTTGGAATAGAAGCAAAAAATTTGATAACAAAATTTCCTAAAAACGTGTCAGGCTGGCTGTGGCTTCTCAATTCATCGCAATACAGTCTATCAAAAATGACTGCACCTGGTGTTTTGTTAACTTATGAACAAGTTCTTAGTGGAATTCATAAAGCATACTTCGAATCTAAGACCTTTTTAGGTATACTCATTTGCGTTTTGGTTTTGTTAATGAATTTATTACCTTGAATAATATTTTGTTTGAGTGTTTATACACACACACCTGCCCCCACACTCAAAGAGAAATTACTTTCTTTAATTTCAACATTCTATTAATGGACCTTGCATTGAATCCACCTAAACAAATAATAAAATGAAATTCCTCCCTTTTTTTTTTTTTTTTTTTTTTTTTACGTCGCATCTGCCATGGATAATCTTCCATTATCCAAATTTCCAAATTCCAGTTCTTATTACGCATATTATCTGGAAGGAATGATCATGATTCATTCTGATTTTGGGTGTATGTGCATATACGTGTGCTAGATTAGTTTTAGTATTGGTATTACTATAAATTTTGTTATTTAGTATAGTTTTAGTATTAACATTGCATCCAGTAAAGTATTAGTTTTAGTACAAATAGTTGTAATAGTTATGTTAAGTTTGTATTAGTTACTTAGTTTGTATTCGTTAGTGTTAAAAAAAAAAAAGAAAAAAAAAAAAAAGAAAAAAGAAAAAAAAAAGAAAAAAAAAAAAAAAAATATATATATATATATATATATGACATTACTCAGAAAAATAGATATATAAATATAAAAAAGATATATATATATATATATATATATATATATATATATATATATATACATTAAAAAAAAAAAGGATATATACAACATTACTCAGAAAAAATAGATATATACATATAAAAAATATATACATATATATATATGTATATGCATTAAAAAAAAATTATATACAAGTCTCTTAACTGTATTAATAGTGCTATACTGTATGTTAGTATTAGTTTTAGTGCAAATAGTTCTATTAGTATCTAAGTAACAAGTTATTTGTAAGCAATGACATAGGTTAAAAAAAAAAAAAAAAAAAAAAAAAAAAAAAAGTAGAGGTCATAAAAATTACAGTTGATTGTCATGCACTGTCCTAAACACAAAATTACAATCCCTCTCACGACATATACACAACTCTCTAGCACTACACTTCAGGGCGGTGAGGACCTAGATGTTTTCTGCCCTTAAACACCCAATCCATCCATCCATTCTGATTTTCAGATTTCCTTCTACTTTGTGGGTTATTTTTGAGGCAGTGTGGACTTTGGGAGCAGCTTTGGGTCCTACTTGAACTTTATCTTGAATTGAGCTTGACCACTGCTGGATCAGGAGCTTTTAAAATAGAAGTGAAATATCCAGAGAAAGAAATTCGTAAGTATATTCATTTTGGAGTGACAATTTTTATTTTATGAAAAACTATTATCCCTAATAGGTCATAGGGGATCGAACCTTGAACCTTAGGTATGGAGTGCTCGCACCTTAGCCCTCATCTTCCCATCTCTCATTTGGTCTGGCAACTCTCTGTGATTCAAACATCTTATCAGTTAGCATATTTTTAGTTGTCACAAAAGTGGTTATCAGGCCACAAGGCATGCTAGCCCATTGTCACAAAAGTGGCTATCAGTCTCGAATGGGTTAATGGGCAAAATTGGTGTGTTCGGAGTGGGGATTTACCTGAAACCAGTGTTGGGCAAAAATCATTCAGAATAATGTATAAATCTGTTATTTCATTCTGAATAATATTTCATTCATTGTTGAATAAAAATGATTTATTTAAATGAAGATTGTAATCTAATAAAAACAGAGTTTGTCTCAAATAATTTGCAGAGTCCGGAAGTAACTCAGATCGATCCAGATGTGACCCAGGGATGAATATAGTGACTCAGAAGTAATTATGAGAGACCGGAAGTGAACTTTGAAGTGACATGTTCGTTAAAATTCATATTGAATGAAGAATGAAAAAAAAAAGGATTATTCAGGAATAACTAAATCAATGAATAAATTCTTATTCAATAAAAATTTATTGAATACTGAGCCCACCCTGTTATTCATAGAATAAAAAAAAATCAGTGGATGAATATCTTAATCCAAATTCTTATTCAATGAAAATTTATTTGAATTTATTATTAAATAAGAAATGTCTTGAATAATGCCCAACTTTGCCTGAAACAGACCAAGCTAAAATGTGCACCTTTGAGAGATAATTTTTGTTCTCTTTCAACAAAACTAGGCTTACAGCATTGGTATGTATAATAATTTAGCAGAAAACATTTGGTTTTTTTTTTAAATCATTTATTTATTTTTTGATTAGTTTAAGCACATTTCTCAGGTAAAAGTAGAATTAACGTAAAGAATTTCCTTATTACATACTAATGTAAAGCATTTATTGTTTTTTGAAGAAGCTGTTTAAAGCATTCTCTAGTTTGTTTCCTATATTGTTTTCAGAAGAATTAGAAGATAATATAATTACTTCTGGGCTTCCTCTCGGTTCATTATGGCTGAGAGTGGAAAGGTTAAGAGAAGGCGTCTACTTCTTGCCTGTGGAAAAAAATGCAGACCCACAGAGAGTGGTATTTAGAGAGGATATGACTCCACTACTCTTTCCTGTAACACAGTCCTCTTCTTCAAAGCTTATTATGAATGTTCTCCTCCTGCTTAAGGTGCCTCCTCTACCAATGACTGATTCATTCATTAGATTTACCGGTCTCCATAAGATACCCTGGTTTTTGGATTCTGTTGAAATCATTCTTGCAGCCAGTTATTCTAAAGGTAGGTAGATCTTTATAACATTTAATCTAAACAACATGGGAAGGGGGGTGCAAATGGTCTAGATGTCAATGTACTGTAAAGAAGAACAAAAACAAAAAAAACTGGTTTGGGTTTTTGGCCTATAGTCCGTTCAGTTAGATGGAATAGTTCTAATCACGTGTGTGCGAAATTCTATAAATATATCTTTAATTTAAATAATAAATCATCAATTCCTATATTTAATCTAAACCAAATATTAGGAGGCCTAGTAGCCTTGAGTGTGAGGGATGAACAATCCGTGCCTAGATAAAATAAATACTAAATATTATATTATTTTAACCAGAAAAATTATTATTTTGAATATTAAAACTTCTATAAATCTAATCACATAACCAATGAAAGAAGAAGAAATTCTTTATTTAAAAAAAAAGAAACAAAGCTGGTTGCCCAAAAATATTGGGTTGCTAAACACAAAGCATACTTATCAATCATTAATAAACAAATCATTTCAATTGATATTTGTTTTTTTTTTTTTGTTTTTTATTATTAAGAGTTTGCCGAGAAAATAAATTTTGATGATTGATTTAATAAAAAATGAATTTTAATGAAATTTTATATTTACACAATTATTTTTGTAGGTCTGGATGTAAATTTTGTGAAATGAATTGCCAAAGATTGATAAGCAGCTGTTTAGCTCCTGTGTATGTGGCAATTCAGTATACCCAGGAAATCTATCAATATTGATTCCACAAGCATACAGAATTTGTTCGGGTCTATGCCTAGTTCTTGTAGGAAGTCTCTTGTCAGTCTTGCGATCATCCCGAACCATAGGCCTTGAACCACATACTCCCTCCTTCCAAATTTTTCTGGTGGCATTGGATGCACTTGGAGTAAATTGTTATTTTTTCTTTATTTACTTCATACTAATTAGTGACTTATTATCATTAATGCATTGGTATAAACAAAACAATTAATACATTACTAATCAAATATTACAATATGTTATTATTTTTTTTTTTTTCACAGGAGAAACTTCCTACTTGGACATTGTTCTAGAGTTACTTCATGGGCCACAGTACTTGGTCGACAATTTGGGTCAGAACGAATTCTTCAGTTTTGTTAATAGTGTTTTCGATAAATGCATTTCTAACTGCAAGAGTGATAAGGTATCTTTCCTCTTGTGGCAGATGAGATGGTGGCAATGGATTTATAGTTTTCAAACGCCAGGCTTTGTTATCAAAAAAACATATTTGGGAATGGCTAAGAAATTGCTAAAAAATCATAGAGACTGCATACCACTATATACAGAATATGCCCTATTTGAAGAAGCTGCTGGGGATTTTGATGCTTCAATTAAAGTGCTAGAAACTACTATTTATTTGAGAGATGCACCACTATTGTCAGGAAATTTGTATAAAAAGGATTTATGTAATTTATACCGTATATATGTTGAAGTTCTTATTAGGAACGATGCCAACTCTAACAGGTTTGTATTATTTAGTCTTAATAATTTTCATATCTATTTTCTAAGTATTATTTCAACAAATGGATACTTTTATATTCCAGAATTTTTGGATAGTGGTGGGTTTTCTTTATGGGAAACATAATCATTGGAAAGTAATGACGTCGCCCAGATAGGGGAAGGTTCTCTTGCTCCGGGAACATTCAAAATTTTAGCTCCTGAAGAGGCATTAAAGGTGTGAAACACTTCTTTCAGGAATTAATAAATTATTTTTATTAATTCACGTATTTTTATTTGTTGACCTTCTGCCTGATAAATGAATAAGTGAATTATGGAAAACAAAAATAGAAAATCTGCACCACAAAAATGTATTTTTTAAAAATCTAGGCAGCGCTCGAACTGTTTCTGGCCTTTTACTTCAATAATTGAGAGACTATCAGTTGAAATGGTTAGGGGCAACAAAATTAAGTAGCATACAGAGCTTGAAGTCATATTTTAGTAACATTTGCGACATAGACTGATAGTCCCACATAATATCCAACATATAGCAGCTATTGGCACTATTTTGCCCCAAACCCTTCAATTAATGTAGTGCAAATTAAACACCTTATTGGGTTATGCGCTTAAGGTGTATATCCTAAAAAGTGATGGACTTTTTTTTTTTCATCAAGGATCGTTTTATAAAAATACCCAATTGACTTCTACAGATAACACTAAATTAATTTTAATGAGACATTTTCCTCTGGATATTTAATATTCTTTACTTGGACTCCATCAATATTTTAAACTACTGTCTATTATCAGTTAATTTAGGCCATATTGAAGAACTTCAGATGCAATGTGGCCTTGTAATGATAGGATCACTAACGTGCTTTTAGGCTGTATTTTTAGTGTTTAGCTCCTGAAGAGGTATCTGTGGAAGCAAAAATATATAACAACTATAAAATATTTGACAATATTTCGGTTTGAATTTCAAGCCTTCATCAAAGCTATGAAGACAGGAAAAACTGATCCATATGGAAGCCTGTACTTCAGATTATTTTTAATGCTGGATAAAAATTAAAGCACTTTTAATTTATTTTCTTTATATTGCAGGGACAAAATCTTGACTGCTTTAATTGCTCTAGCATTTGGAGAACCCCTAAAAAATATAACATTAAGAGAGGATCTTATAACAAAAAGCGCTGAGAAATTCAAACATGTAACATTTGAAGTAACAAGAGACATCGAAGAAGGACCTATTAAGTTTTCTGATGTTTTTACACCTGATTTCTCAGTGACGTGGATTGTGTGTCATGCGTGGTTTTTATACTTAACCCAAGGGGTTTGTGAGAGTGTAGCTCTACTAGAAAAGAATATTGAAGAACTTCTGAAGCGAATTAACCCAAATGAAAGAAATAAGTGAGTAATTAGAACAAAGTCTTGGTAATATTATATCTCTTTTTTGAAAAAAGAAGACTACTTCCCTACATATATTAACCGTTTTGCCCTATTAACCATTTTAATGCAAAGATGATTAAATTTCAGGTTTAAACTTATTTTAAGGTATACCGACAACTGGGCCATTAGCGCCGGTTAAAACTTAGTGTTCAAAAAATAATATTTGCTTAAATGAACATTGAATCAGATTATGAGCACACTTATCCATGGTCACCTAAAAGTTATCGTGGTCTTCTACCATCCCCTAGGCCTTCTTTGCTAAAGAAGGCTGCCAAAGAGCATGTCAAAACTTTTTAAATATACTCTTTTCTCTGACAATTTGTCTTGGCCAAACCCCAACCATACCTTGGCCTCTTAATTACCCTTTTTTTAGTTTGTTTTACTATGAAGTTGAAACGTCTGTGGTGTAGCAGGTTACACATCAGTATGTCTGGTATTGGGATTATAATAAAACCCTCTGCTTAAATTATTTATTTTGACTGATCAGCACTCTAATCCTACGAAGAATAAAGTTGTTGGGGTCTCCCCATGGTCTAGTGGCTAATACCTTAGATTCTCATGCGGCAGGAATTTTCTCATCCCATGGCTTGTTGAGAACATTTCTCGCTGCACCAGGGACGTCGGTGCTAATGGCCCAGATGTTAGTGCATCGTAAAAAAATTAAGTTTTTAGGTCTATCATTGTCCAGGATTATGTGAATTTTATAATGAAACCTAAACTTAAGGTCATTATTACTTCTAATTAACACATTTATTTTTTCAGGGTTCATGTATTTGTAGAAGGCCTATTTGAGGGACTATTAGGGATATTCAACCATTATTGTATTTCTCAACCTCCTGGAAATTACAGTAAACTTTTTGAGTTATCAGAAAGAGCCCTCAAACAATTCCCCAACAATGCATTTTTCTTAAATACTCTTTATTCTTGTGAAGTAAGTGATTTTTTAAAATTTATAATCAGCAGTTTTTATTTTTATATTATATTTTTATAAATGAAGAGCTCAGCACCAAAGGTGACTAAGCCACAATTAGAAATAACTGAGAAAATTGGAGTTAAAGTTAAGAAGAATGTTAAAAAAAACTAGTTTTGGTGACAGAAATGATTTAAATTGGTCTAATTAAAATCACTTCTGTCACCAACACTATTTTTTTTCACATTCTTCTTAACTAATACTCCAATTTTCTCAGTTATTTCTAATTGTGGCTTAGTCACCTTTCGTACTGAGACCTTCAAATAACAGTTTTTTCTACATCGATGAGTTATTTTTTATTATTTCTTTACAGCCATCGGGGATAAAGTGGTCAAAATTATCAAACGATTTATTTCGATCAGAATCTATACTCGCCTCTGCTATAGTATATTTTATGACTCATACCCGTTTTTCGAAGGAAGCTTCATTAAAAACTAATGCAAGCAGCAGGTTGCAGGCACTTCTGGAAAAAATAAAGAATTATTTTGATAGATGTCCGCTGATTTGGCGACTCCTTCTCCAGGCCAACAGTTTAAAAGATTCTGAGGAAATAAAAAACACTTTTTATAGGTCTGTGGAGAAATGCCCTTGGGTGAAGGTAAATATTTATTTTTTCTTCACTAATGAGTATAAACAAATAAAATGAAATTTTATTAGCAGAATTGCAGTTAGACAGTAGATGGATCCCCTCTCTCCAAGTTGACAAAACTCCACTTGAAATTGTAGCTAATTTCCAATTTTTAATTACATTAGGAAATGTTTTAGTGTACTCTAAAGAGTGCCAACTACATCACGCAAATCATAAATCAATGATAATTTGGAAAACAACAAAAATTTCTTTAGTTACTTTTTATTGCTTCCGGACTGGACAATGGATTCCCACAGTTTGTTAAATAAAAAATGAGTAACCCATAATTTCTTCACACTAGGTATTTGAAAGTAACAAAACTCCATTCCACAGTTTTTGACAAAAGGTAGTCAATTGTTCAACCTATCCCTTAATAAACTTCCACTTCATTTGCGGAGATTTAATGCTTAGTAAATGTAGAAGTTTTCCTGTAAGTTGTGAATCTGTAGACCATTAGAGGGCTGAGGAAGAAAAATCGCGAGAAATCTCTGATTCATTGAGAATAACAGAAGTGCGTTATTGACTTTCCAGAAAGTATCTTCTATCAATAGGTTTAGTAAATTAAATTACAGTTTTCATAAAAAAAATGTTAGTCTATTTTATGATGGAATAATTAGGATTTAATTATCTTGAACAATTTTTGAGCAATCCTTTCTTATTCAATAAAAAATATGTCTGTACACGTTAAAAAAATGAAGACCTGGATGTCTTATGGCTGGGATCCATCTTCTTCCTAACTGCAGTCTACATCTGCTCCATGGTTGACCCATTGTTTGTCGCTTCAAATTACTCAAGCATTCATTCCTCTTGTTTTAAATAAATATTTTGTTTTCATTTGAAGCCACTCTTTTAAGTCATGGATACTTAGAAATACTGACAAAATTTCAAAATTCTCCCATTCGCAACAGCTGAGCGGACAAAATATCATTGGACTAAAGACAGACAGAAATTGTTTTAATGGTGTTTTTGATGTATGAAAAAAAAATATACTATGAAATGAGACTTAAAGACAAAACTTTATTATATTTATTTAGATTAGTGAATACTTTTTCCAAAAGTATTATGAGTTTTATTTTTCAGATACTTTATTATGAAGCTGCTAAAATTTTACCAGGTGATCTACCTGAAATACAGGACCTTCTTGTAGAAAAAGAACTAAGATTACACATCACACCTGAAGAATTAGAAATTCTGCGAGAGGGGGCATAATAATGGAAATACATTTTGTCGTTATTATTGATTATTTTATGCATCGCTTTGGTAGCGATGTGCATACATGTTGTTAATGTTTACTTGTTGAATTGTACAGGTTTTTTTTTTTTTTAATTTGTATATTAATTGATTATTGTGAGATGTACATTATTAAAAGTCATTGTAAACAAATATTGTCTGTGCTCTTAATTTTATTCCTGAGTTAGTTTATTGTTGCAGTGAGATCCTCTCTCGAAGGAGGTTGACCCTCAACACAAACAGTCCCAGTTTAGTTGCATTTCTAAAGTTAATTTCATTTTTTTTAGCATTAAATATTATGTTTTTTTAATGATTTGTGAGTAAGTAGCTGAAATTGAAATGGTAATTCTTCACTGAGTTAACTTGAGTCATAACCTTCTATCTGAGTAAACCTCCTTAATCTGCTTCTGTGCTCTGATGATGGTGCGGAAGTACACAGCCTAAACAAATCTTGAGCTAAGAAGACTTATTTATTATCCTTCGATCTTAATCATTGCTCTCAGTTCTTATGATATGAACAAGCAAACATTTTTTTCTTTGAAGAAATACAATATTTTTAAATAAGGTTGGATCCATACCATTTTATCTTATTGGCCTTTCCTATTTAGGCTGTAAATAAATTTTAGGCATGCTTCTGTTGATATTCTAAAGGGGAGAAGTTGAGCTGAAGGTGAGTAGAGCTGTCATTAATAAATTATATTTATTAATTCACAAATACTTTTTGATCTTCTGCCTGCTACACAATAATTAGTTTTAATCTAGGGCTATTCTAAGATTGAAAAGGTGACAGAATCACTCTAAACCAATCTATGGCAGTTTTTATATTTTTGAATGTCGTTTACATGCTTTTGCTCACTTAATGAAACAAGTTGGAGCTATAAATACAAAATTATAATTTATTTATTCATTTGAATACAATTAAAAATTGTACAAACGAATTCCAGTAGAATTTATAAGCAATCACTTCTTTGTAGATATTCTTCGATTTTAACAAAAAATGTTCTTTTCATCAATGTTAGGAGGCCCAATGGCCATGAGTGCTAAGGCGTGAACCTAGGGTCGTGGGTTCGATTCCCACCAGCGGTGGTAGTTTTTCTTTCAAAAACTAAAGCAGAGGAGGCAAGGATCTTGGCATTTGAAAGAACTATACTAAGAAGGATCTTTGGTCCCATTAGAGATGGGGATGCAGGGAGGAGACGGAAGAATGCAGTGTTGTATCGGTTCTATGGTGATATATATGCTGCGAAATTCATTAAGATTGGAAGGCTTTGCTGGGCTGGCCATGTTGTAAGAATGGGGGATGGCGATTTAACGAAAAATATGCTGTTTGTAAACCGGAGAGTTGGCAGACCAAATGTATGATGGGAAGATGCACAGGACCGAGCCATCTGGCAGAGGCTTTTGGAGGCAGCCCAGACGATTGTTGCGCTGGATATGATGATGATGGTGGTAGTTTTTCTTTCAAAAACATGAAAGGCATTATTTCAATCCTGACTTGAAAAGGTTGTGTTATTAATTAAAGGACATTAAAATAATAAGTTTTAAAACATTTACTTATGTCTTTCAAAAAATAACATTTGTCTGGTAGAACTTATATTTTTATTCGCATATTTGAAATGTTACACTGTGTTACATTTTAGTTGTATTACTGAAATAAAATTTGAACTGCATCATTTTTGTTCATGAGGTCCATGTTCATTAAGAATCATGTCTGCTGCTTTTTCGCCTATCATTAAAGCTACTGAGTTCATATTGCAGCTGGGAATAATTGGAATTATTGATGCATCAGCCACTCTTAACCCCTGGATTCCTATCACCTTTAGTTGAGGATCAACTACAGAACTCTCGTCGAATCTCGAACCCAGTTTCACAGTACCGACAGGATGGTAATTGCTTTTTGTATGAAATCTGGCTGTACAAATTAATAATGAGTTCAAGTTCTCTTCTGTAATTTCAGAACAAAATTCTCGTTGGACTATTTTCGGGTTATATTTAGCCATGGCATCAGATCTTATTAGTTCGTGAGCCATTTTAAGACCTTCAATAGTTTTATCAAAGTCGTTTTCACTTCCGAAATAGTTCGGATTAATTATTGGGTCCGAGTAAGGGTTTGAATTGTTTAGTTTTACATATCCTACACTTTCAGGGCGGAATAGAGTTACTGTCACTGCTATAGTAGGAATCGAATTAGGCCTTGGTATAAAAGATGAAAAAAGAATTTGTATATCAGGAGGCTCAGAAGAACTTTCATTTGTTTTATAGACTGCTAATGCTTCTACACCCGAGGTAGCAAGAGGACCAGTTCCATTGTTGGAATAAAGGAATTTTGATTTATTGGATAATAAATCTTCTATAGTGATAGGAAACGTTGAATTAGTCTCGAAGAAAAGTGCAATTCTAGTGTGGTCTTGTAAATTTTCTCCCACAGGAAGATCTCTTTTGACAATTATACCATGTTTATTCAGCTCATCTGAAGGGCCTATACCAGATAGCATTAGTATTTTGGGAGAGTTTATAGCTCCTGCAGATAATATTATTTCTTTCTTAGGTTTAGCAATATATGAAGTCTCATTTTTTATAAAATGCACACCTTCAGCGGCTGAAGAATTTAATATAATTTGAGTAACAAATGCGCCGGTTAGAATAGCCAAGTTTTTGGAGTTGTAATTTTCCAAGTAGCCATTGTAAGCACTCCATCGGTATCTTTCCTTTACAGTATTATGTGTGAGATGTATACAATTTTGTTTGACTCCATTGCAATCCATAAGGCTGAAACCTTTTTCTTCTCCAGCTCTTAGATATTCCTGAGCTAAAGGCGTTTTATATCTGAATTCTTCTATGGACATGTAACTATTAGGATTTTCTATTTTATCGAAATATTTTTCAAGTTCGGCATATTCCCATCCATTTACGGCCCATTTATTATAATCGGATTCAAATCCACGGTTGTAAAGCATAGCGTTGATGCTACTTGAACCTCCTAGCGCCTTCCCTCGTGGATATTGGCATCTTCCACCATCAACTATAAAAATTACAATAATTAGATTAGTAAATCAGATACAAATGATTTATAATTTTATCTAAAAACAATGTCTGTACCTAAACAAGCTCTAAATTGTTGAGATGTTGTAAAATTCCAGTCCAGTGATGAGCCAAATAAATCGTATAATAATGCCGGAGTATTTACTTTTTGGTAAGTCTCTGCAGTGAATTCATTTCCTGCTTCAAGCAGAAGTACATTCCACTTTTCACTCAATCTTCTTGCTATAATACTACCTACAATTAAATTTAAGTTTATGTTAAAATAAGTCATGGCTAAAATAATATTAGAAGTAATTTTTTACAAAGGATACTACAAAGGTTTTCAATGTGACATCAGAAAGGTACAGGAGGCTGCAAGTTACTGCTTGGTCAGCTATATCCATACCAGCATAGTAGCCGCCAGTAACACATCTCTGAGTTCACTTGTTCATTAGCAGTGACTGACGAAGTGTGTACTATGGCATCGTGGTCACTTAGTGAAGTGAGGGCAGCTTTGAGGTATAATTTTGTCAGTGGCTTAAGCGGAGTACAATGCTTAGAAGAAGTAAAGCTTGCATTGAATGATTTCCCACATTGTATTCAGGTGGGACAGAGAATTTGAAGAGGCAATCTCACTCTGGAGGACACTGCAAGAGGAGGAAGGCCACGATCCTCGGTAGCAGCGGAAAACATTTCTTCTGTGAGGAAAATGCTTGATGAAGGCCTTTGAAGGACATATCAAGATAGAGGAGACCTTACACTTTCATGCATCATCAATTAATTCTGAGAGATCATTTAATGGTTAACAATTTTTATTGCCTTTGGGTTCTCCATAATCTGACAGAAGAAAAGTGACTCATGTTACTTGATATCGAAAGATGCAGGAGCGATTTAAAAAGGGACAATCTCAACACGTGAACAGCATCATGACAGGTGACATAACTTGGCTGTACTAATATGATGTGCCACCAAGGCTCAAAACCAAGTTTGGGTCTTTGACAATGAGAATACACCTAATTGTGGTAATTGACAGATAATCTCGATCTGTGACAAAGAAAAGTGATTACTGTACGGGTAGACTTCTAGTGTGTCTTTTTAGACACACAGAAGACATTCACAGCTAAGAGGTACACTGTGAGCTGTGCCTGCCTACAGTCAAAGAATCCAGCAAAAACCTTTGACCACCGAAGTCAAGAATTACTAGGTGTCCATTCTTCATGATTTGGGTGTCCACACCTGCCAGGACAATAGTGCCAGAACCTGGACCGAGACTTTGGCCACTACTGGACTGAAACTTCTTGAGAACCCTCCTTACAGTCCAACCTTGGTGCCTGTGCCTTTGCTCTGTTTTTCCATGTAAAATGAAGATGTAAGGAAAACGTTTTTCAAGTAACGAGGACTTTCTAAGAGCTTGGGACAACGAATGTGCCTCACTACCAGATGAAACTTTACAGAGCTCACTGATTTTGATGAATGGAGAAGTGTATTTAATGTGGTGGAAATTTATTTGAGTAAAGTAAATAAATAAGGCTGTAATGCATAACATTTGTAGTATCATTTGTATTTAGATGATGAATGTTCATTTAGTGTAAACTTCATTATACTTTATGTAATTCGTATCCTCTGTTGGATTCTATAGTACTATTATCTATGAAATTCCATACTGTCCTAATGATGGCCTCCAATTGTGATCAAAATAAAACATGAATACTGCATTTATTTAAAAGTGAAACTGAAAAGAGGGAGTAATTTCCGCTTAGGATATTGTCAGTTTTCTGTTGAGGCGCTTAAAATCCTCTTTGAGATTTCATTTTACACTTTTCATGAAAAATCGAAACTGTTTCTATTCTAAGCTTTTCAAATAACACTAGGGTTAAGAAGGGAAACGCACTAAGATGACGCAGTTCATGCTGGTCGGACTTTCTTCATTTTGAATGAACATTCGTTTATTAGAAAATATTGTGTTTAAAAAGGCAAATTATCTCTTTAAAGCATAATTGAAATGGTTAAGTCTATTTGTACATTGCCAATGGTACAAGGTTTTCCCGAGCAGCCACCTATCTTCAAGTAATAATATTCCACTAATAATGTATGGTAATGTATTCATGAATATTTCACAGATTTCGAAATTCAATCAATCAATATTTATTTGAACCAATACAAATAGTATTATTTACAAATGGTTAAGGGAGGAAGAAAAAAATATATACATTAACAAATTAAATACTAACAAAAAAAATAATATAAATAAATAAAATAGGATAAATAAATAAAATAGGGATTTCGAAATTAAAAGGTACTATTTTTAATGGTGCATCTATACCTAGTCCATTACAACTAGTCTATAGGTGATGACCCTTCCTAAACATCCATGATGGAGCAGGGTTTTTCAGGGAGCCCATCACGGAGAAAAAACTCAACCACCTACAAACAGGACTCATACCTGTATATCCTTACAGGCGATAAATAAATCTAATGAATAAAATTAGGGTGTGCATGTAGGGTTGCTTTTAAACAAAATTTTATAAAACAACAACAAAGAAATAATAAAAATATATCTTACCTGAAGAACCAGCTCCTATAATTATGAAATCATATTGTGGTAAAACATGTTCTGCTTCTTTTAAACGGAAATGAAATCCCAAAACAACATTAAAAAGAACCCAGAGCACTCCTGCTATGCTGTAAGTATTGACAATGAACCTTGCCATATTCGCATGGAAATGCAATTAGTACGACAAGGTTGTCACTATAGATGCTGAGTCTAATTATATTCATGTCATGTTAAAGAAATAACGGACACTTATGGGAAGAATAACTAGACAGTTCTGCTTTATTACATATTACCTTGAGCTATCATATTTTGACAAACACAATAACTATGTGAACTTCCCTGTGGAGCTTGCTAACAAAAAAAAAACACTTCAGACAATGAGGTCATTCCTTTGTAGGTTTCTAAACTAGCATTACTTTAACTAGAAGGTCAGTCACTCGTTGACCTTCCGCCAGAAAAATATTGGATTAAATCTTTTTAGTAGGAAATTTACCAAATGTTGAATGGTCTTCTGCTTACCATGAATGTTTTTGAGAAGGACTGAAACTGCACATGTCTGTTGAAGGTTTGTTTTATTACTTCTACTTCAAACTTATACAAAACTTTTCCACTGAATCTGTATCAAGAATTCTAATTATTACATAATTCAGATTTTTAGGACGGGTTATCTACAGGTTACCACCCTCTCCTAGCCAGGATCCCTAGGGAGAGTGGCTTAAATAGATCAAGAAATAATCAATAAAAAAAAAACATAAAAATATTCAAACTCATTTATTTCTGTTTATAAATATATAATTTAAAACAATAATATCATGTGTCATAACATGAATGAATCAATAGCATTACTTTATTTTTAAGATAATATTGTTCATCAGAAATTTATTTCTTTTTTACAAAATACTAATATTTTGTGGATTCACTTTGAACAATTGTTTAAAAATTATTCCTGTGAGAAAATAATAACAATAATATTTATAATGCCATGATCATCGTTTATAATAAATATATCATTTTTATTTTTAAAAATGCATTTAATAATTAGGAACATTTAACATAAAATTATAAAACCTACTTGAAAGCAGAGAAACTCAGGGCAGTTTATTTTAATGCAGTGATTTTCAAACTCCTTTGACAAATTACTATATGTCTTGTCGAAAAAATTCTTAACTTATCAATGAGACATAAAAATCCTTTAGTAAAATATATTTTTAAAACTTATTGTCTAATTTTGGTGGGCTGACATTTTGGAAGAAAATATAGTAAAAAAATTAAGAGGAATGTGAAAAAAAATCAAAACATCCAACATTTCATAACTTAAATATAAATAATTAAATGAAAATTGGGAATATATAAATTTTATGGCACACATTCGAGAATTTCTATGAGACTAGAATATACTCAATATTAGTAGGATTACAATAAAAGAAGCTTCTTTATTAGGCATATTACCTTCCCTAGAGAGGAAAGGATGGGGGAGTTGACCTAAAGGCAACCAGTGTAATATTTCATTCAGCTCGATGGACGTTGACAGGTGGAAACTTTGATTTCATCTGTTAAGTAGGATAAAGTACATAACTTATGAATACCAATGGCAATTTATTGGAGAATCGAAAAATGGCTTTAGGCCTGGTTACACAGGAACTTCAGTTTAACTTAGCTGAAAATTGTGCTTTTTTGATTAAAATTACAATATCCTTCAGTTTTGTGCCCATCAAAAGTGGAGCATCTAGACCCGAACTAGAGCGAGAATTTGCATTTTTATTGTGAATTAGCACAAAAATTAGTTTTAAAAAATAATAGTAATTAAAAATCATAAAGTCTTCACAGATACATTTCATTTTCATCAGTAGACCTGGGTTATTCGCCAAGGAAATGAAAAATAAGATCACGTTAGTCAAACAGACACAGATAATTAATAACAGATAATTTTCATATCAGAATCCAATTTCAGCCTCAACGAGTATATAGCAGTTTAAACACCAACGAACTTCCAATTTGAGCAACTTCAAGGGTAAATTAGCGGTCTAAAATAATTTTTGGCCAACAAATTTTTCAAATATTTTTTTAAAATTATTTACACTGAATTAGAATATGTGAAAAAAATAATCATGTTTCATTGGAAAAAATAAATTTCCAGTCTGAATAAACCACTTTCAGTACCAAACGATATCATCATTTTGATTATGATTACGAGAAAAATATCTGTCACTTTTTTAGGAGATGGGCGGGTGGTTTTGAACACCCGGTACATAACACTAGCTACTTGGAACACTGGACGAAGATAAAATATCTCACTTAGGTACCCTTACCTTAATTATTTATATAAAAATGTTATAGCAGATCACTCTAACTCTACATTTTCCAAGAAGAAGAAGAGACAATAGTAAATATCTTCTGGGAGAATTTCTATCCAAAATAGTCTAGTACACCTCGATTGAGTCAATTACTCCAACCGCAAATGGTGCCTTTCCAAGGCCGGTGAATTGTGTGCTCTCCATTAAGACCGTAGGGGAATATAAAGAGGCTATGGTCCCAGTAGAACGACAAGGACTGCAGTGACCAAACAAACATTGTAGGAACCATAATATATTTTAATGCAATTTTTAAAATATAAACTGCTTTATTTTAAAATAATCATTTGAAAAATTAATAGTGTGTCAAGCAGGAGCTCAATAACTGAGCACATTCCTCAGAAAGGTGATTAGATTATACCACATTCTTGAAAAATATGTTAAAATAAACTGTATAAAAACAAAATAAACATAATTAGTTTTGCTCTTTTACATTTTTAATGAACAGCTAACTCGATTATAGTAAGTAAAAATTAAAGCTAGTATGGGAAAATTGATAATTTGGTATTGGAGTAAGCATCCATCAATGGGACCAATTTAGTTTATTTTTACAACACATATATTTCTTTAGGTGAGCATATTATATTCAGAGTCACTGGAAACTAACAAACAATTTTGACCATTAGAAAAATATTATAAATTTGAGTAGGGATTAAATCCCTCTTTCAGTTGAATAAATTTTGCCTGATAACCCTTACGCTGCTGTGGACAATGAGGGTTCAGATAATGTATCCCAAAATGTTTCTACTCAAGAAATGCCTGGAACTAGTGGAATGCAAAGTACAAGAGAATTACCTCTCGACAAAACATTGTGTGACGAAAGTTTTCAGCACATTGGGCACTCGAGGCTCTAGGCTAACCCACAACATCTATCCCTACAAGTATTACGCAGCCTAAAGGTTAATGAACTCTTTCAATAATTTCTTATGAGAATACCTTAAACCAACCTTAAGAAACGTTTTAAAAATCGTTCAAAAGCTCCATTCCTTCAGAAAGTGCTGAAAGGTGGGAAAACTAACCACTGAGCCGTAAAAGGCTGTCACAAGGTCAAAGAACGTTTCTTATTGTATATGTTAATATACATAATGATAGTTTTAATATCTTTATTCATATTATTATACATAATTGGTTTTTATGTTAATAAATTTCAATAGGACACCTTAATGGACATTATTCAGTAAGACTGAGATGTTGAGTTACTATTTGTCCTGAAAAAATCTGCTCTAGGCTGCTCATGCTTTGGGCCAGCCAATTCAAGCTTTCGTCCAATGTCCCTAGGTGCAAGAGCCATTTGATATAAAATCATGGGACCGTTCATCGCCTCACAGTTTTGCTGAATTTTTATGAAGTTCAGTTGTCCAAAATTCTATGATGGTATTCAGGACTGACCACTGGCTCCACAAGATAAAAGCGAAGAATATAGTCTCCCAATCAACAAGAATAATTTGGGGTCATCTAAAACATCATCAGGAAGACACCATTGTCGCTGGAAACACAATTCATTAAAAAGAGTATTAGAAACAATTGTACTTAGTTTAAGCAAAATCAGGTAATAAATTTTATATAACAAATTTGTATCAGTGTTACATAATTAAAACCCTTTTACTAAATTTTGATAAAAACTTGAAAATAAATTAATAATAATTTAAATAAGTAGCAAATTTTACGAATAAAAATAAAATCTATTAAACAAATAATAATCCAGGAAACAAATTGTCATAATATTTGGATTTACAAAGTGAGGCGATAAAGTATTTTTTTACAACATATTCACAAGAATATAATTGCTCAACAATATTCAAAATAATACATTATTCTACAGATGAATATTAATATTTTGGACCTCAATTTTTAAAATTATCAAAATTGACATGTTTTTTGATTCTTAAAATTAATTGTAGTAACTCTAACGTCCTACGGTTTGAAAATCACTTAATTAAAATACCAAATATTTCTTAATATCTGTAACATTACTTTATAACATAATCAAAGAATCATACAAATGGACTTGCTAAACATTATAAAATCATATAAATAAAAACATTTAGACACATTTACTAACTGCTAAGATATAATTTAAGTAAATCACAGTAAAAATATAATACTAAAATTACAGCCCGGCCAGTTAGATAGAAAAGTTCAATTCCATAAGTGCAAAAAACTGATAGGACCAGGGAAGATTTTTAGAAGTCAGGCAAGGATTCTTAAAATCTGGCTGGGTTTAACATTTATCAAAACGTAGCCAAAGTTAAGGCTGAAAACGATTTAAACTATAACGTTACCTGTTCATTAGAATGTTTAAAATGTTTTTAGCCTTAGCTTTGCCTAAGCATCGATAAATATTAAACATTATCTTTCTTGTCTGGTCTCTCAAAAACTTCCATAGTCATAAAATGAGACATAATCAGTTTTTTAACACGTTTATATACAGTTTCATGTAGCCAGTTTTTCCTTAATATGAGAATTTGCAAATGGTGGAACCGTTTGGAATATTTCCTGCCCAATTTCCAGGCATGTGTAATTGAACTTATCCGTATTTTTGAACAGGCTACAGTAACAACATCCAATAATATATTTATATTTTTTTTTTTCACATATAACATCTATTTATTAAATGGGACATACAAATATTATAACCTAGAAAAAAATTAAAATTGTGTAATTTTTTTCTTAACAACGACCTCCTCAACAATTGATAATTACACAATTTTAATTTTTTTCTTAACAACAACCTCCTCAACAATTGATAATTATCAATTGTTGAGGAGGTTGTTGTTTAAATCTAACAAATAAGAAGTGTAAAAATGTATCTATCCAATATTTTGTAACACCTTATGGTGGACATCGTCGTCTCTGGCATTGGTCAGAGTGAGTGAGAATTTTTGACATAATCACATCATTCTAATGCCTTCATTTACTGAATACAAGAAAAAGAGAGAAATAACTATATACATAATATAATATCTATCTTGACAAATTATTGTAGTATATTCACTACAACTTATTCTCATATTAACCCTTTAAATGCCAAGTGGGCGATGTTACATGCTGGAGTTGATTCAAACTCGTCCAGCGATATGAGCCTCCACTGGTGAATACTTTACACTTTTAGAAGCAGCCAGAGTTTAAAATGTTTTTAATTTTTTTTTTTTTTTTTGAATTTGCAATATATATTTACTTTTTTTTTACATAATAATTATTCACTTTTTTTAAAAAATACAATAAATATTTTCATTCAATTTTTTTTTAACGATAAATAATATTTGTCTCTAATAGTTTTGTTCGGTGTACGACTGTTTCTCTATGCGGTAAGTTTTAAAGCAAGGTTGTGCACAAAGAGTAACATCACATAGGGAGGTTGAGCAGGGTCATAAAATCTCTTTATTAATGGAGATTTCAGCAGAACTATATTGAACTGTCAAAAATGTTTTAATAGTACCTCAACAGTGGCTTGAGAATGACATGCTTATGCCCAAGGTACTTGTTTAGATGCCATTGACAACATATCCACTACTAAGTATCCCAAAAGTATATTTACAGGTAGACCTAATCCGTCTAGATTATTTATCCAATATTTATTAGTTACATGTAGCTGAAATTAGGCATATTTTATCAACTCCATTTAATAATACTATTCTAAAAGGTTCATTTCCTTATGATCCCTCTTAAGAAGAAAAAACTAATATATTCACAGCCTTACTTTCCCTTTTCACGAGGAGGAATTACAGAATGTCTGTTTAGGGCAGTATATTTTTCAAAGCATGCATTGTAAGAAGAAATAAGAAAGTCAAGTTTATTAGAAACAGGTAGTTTCTTCAAATGTTTACAGATCTATTTTATTCATTCAGGGACAATGCTATAAAGCAGAATACAAAAAGTTGAAATATTGTGAGCTTTATGAACATTCATCTGGAGCCAGAAAAGCAGATAGGTAATGGAAAGGAATGTTTATTTATTTGGGGTCTCTTCCTGGTCTAGTGGCTAATGCCCTAGATTCTCATGCAGGAGATGGTGGGTTCAAATCCCACCTGTAGCAGGCATTTTCTCATCACAAGGCTCATTGAGAAAATTCCCGCCTGCACCATGGATGTCGGCACTAATGGCCCAGATTTCAGTGTGCCATAAAAAAAAAGTCTTGAATTTAATAATTTAACATTCTTATAAGTTATACAAATTTATTTGCCATAATAATGTTAGTTTACAAATGTTTATATCATGTTGGCCAAACTATTCTAAATGAGTTGCAAGAGGTCCTAATTTTTTTTTTTTTTTTTTTTTTTTCATTGAAATTTAGCACATCTGTCATGGTCACCAGTGTGATATGTACTATTGTAGTCTGCTTGGCTTTCAATAGAATAAACCGAAGTAGAGTTGTACTATTGACAAAGAATTATTATTTTGAACAATATGAGAAATTCAAATCACCTTATAAAGGTTGATGTGCTTAATGCTTGGATTATATCTGAGCTGTATGAGTATGATATATTTAATACGAAAAGGATAAAGAGTTTTTGGAGGTAATAATAATTAGATTTTATAAGTGACTAAGACAAACACCCTTACAACAGAGGCGAAGCGAGGCAACCCCAGGCTTCACGAGGCTATTCACATCATTAATGACGATTTTTTTTATTGTATGGACAGGTCTTGGTCGCACTCTCTTAGTGGAAGGGCAAGCAGGGACTCCAAGACCTGGGACCTTCTTGTAGGTCCTGAAAGTCTGGAAAATTTCCCGTTTTTAGTATAAATATATCAAATTATTTATTATCATTAAATATACCTTCAAAGATCATTTTTGTTCTTCGAACATAAAGAGTGTGTAGTGGCAGCTTTCAAACTCAGAATTTGTACAAAAAAAAAAAAAAAATTATTTCACAGCATATATTTTTCTTTCTCTCACAGAATCTGAATTGTATAAGTAAATGAAGGATTCTAAGAGTTCCTTTAAAAACTCAAATGGACAAAAAAGTCAAACTTATTGACTTGACTGAAAACGCTGCTTTCATCCACATAATAGCTGATATGATCTATTAATCCATCCTGCTGGAATACTCTTAAGTTGCTGAAATGACTATCCTGTATTTCCAATCTAAAATAATAATTTATCAGTCCCATATAGCTCTCTGAATTCACAAGCCACAAGTTTTTTAGCTCTAAAAGTAGCCCTGCAAGTAGAATGGTTCACTCCTATCTTACTGGCACAAATAAAATATTATCACTTTTGACTTTTGAAAATAAACTATTAAGATATGAAACACACAAATTAATATTAATAATCAGAGTACTTTTCCAATTAATTTGTTCTTTTGTTGAACCTACAACTTATCAATAAATCTTTAACAGATAACTACTTCATCACAGGTGTTGGGAACTGGTTGGTGAAGGTTCATCATCATGTGGGTGAATAATTAGGCCGACCTTCACTATTTAGAAATTTTTTTTTTAATTTCACATAGCGCTTTCGAGATGCAATCTCATCATCAGTGCCTGTTGACAACAACATAACAAATATAAAAGTAAATCTACAACTAAAATCAAAATTTGTGTGTACATTTTAAAAAATTTCTTAGTCGCTAGCATAAAACCATAAAAGTTATAATAAACTAATGGAAAGACGGTACAAGAGAAAAATAGACCTAGAAGTATCAGGAGGATAAGCAACATCTACCCTGTTAGCTTACCTTACCTAGGTGAAATATCTGAAAAGGTAGGAGCTAAATTAAAAAAACTGGGAGTAAAAGCTGCTTACCGAAGTAGGGGCTCTCTTGCGAGTAAGCTCTCGAAAACTAAGGACACGGTCGATCCTCTTGACAGATCAGGAGTGTATCGAGTATCTTGTGTAACATGCGGTTCATCATACGTGGGTCAGAGTGGGAGAAAAATCAGAAAGAGACTCAAAGAACATTTCACCAGGCAGGACTCCATATTTAAGAAGCATGACGCTAACGCCCTTGATTTTCAACTCCTCCATACATTGAACAAGGGCGGAAAAATGGACATGTTGGAGAATATCGAAATCAAAGCGGATGTGGTGCATTCGCAAAGAAATATTAATGTCAAGGGAGACGGTGATGTGCTCAGGAATGTCCCAGCAGCCTGCATACAGAGCATATGCAAGTTAAGCCAGTCTGCTGCGAGAGCCTCACGTGAACACAGACACAATCTATAGGTCCGTACTCTCTCTCTCACTTACTTTTTCTATTTTTTATTTTCAACATTAATATTTCCTTCTTCCTGTTTTGCTTCCTTTTTATCTGTTTTTCATAATGTTTATTCCTGTAATTATTTTTTATTTATTCTTTGACTTTAAATGTTGCAATTTAATTTTGTTTTAATTTATTTCGTTTTTAAGAATTATAACTTTTACGGTTTTTATGCTAGCGACTAAGAAATTTTTTAAAATGTACACACAAATTTTGATTTTAGTTGTAGATTTACTTTTATATTTGTTATGTTGTTGTCAACAGGCACTGATGATGAGATTGCATCTCGAAAGCGCTATGTGAAATTAAAAAAAAAATTCTAAATAGTGAAGGTCGGCCTAATTATTCACCCACACGATAACTACTTCTTCATATTCTTCATATATTACATTTCATACAAAACTTGATTTTAATTGGGCTGGAAATGTTTAATAAAAAATAAGAACTTCAAACTCCTGGGGGATTCTGCACTCAAACATTAACCGATGAACTAGAATATAAATAGATTTAAAAAAAAAATTGTTTTCTTCTCAGCAGTTTAAAGTTTGTTATTACCCAATATCAATAAAAAAGGAAAAAGAGACATTTAATTCAAAAGTGGTTTTCTTAAGTAGAAGTTGATTAACCTTCAAATTATTTTTTTCTTGATACAATAGCTAAGAATTAAAAAAAAAAAAAAAAAAAAAAATGCCCATTTACAACGCCTAAATAAATCGTAGTTGACAAAAATAATAATTTCTATAAAATTACACAAGAATAGTTGGCTACATAAAATTAGATAATGCCACTTTTCTCATATATCTACATATTTTTATATATTTATATATTACACAACAGATATCTTTGAGGCAGATAAATTCTTATAAAGTTTTATAAAAGTAATTACAAATTAATATTTTAGGCCTAATTTATATAGGAGCAAAAAATGGAGCACCTATTTAAGAAAGTTTTACATTCAGTATATAATAAAAAACACCCAAAAGCATTAAATATTTATTTTTGAAAAGCTAAACCCCTTTGTAAATCAAATATGAGTTTTATGCTGAGTACAGGGATTCTGCAACACAGTTTATCAATGAAAGTTTGGGCAGCCGATGCAAACATTTTTTAGGTAATGATAAACGTTTGAGGCGCATAAAAACTACAACCACTGACAATAACATTGCATGTGTTCACCAAATCGTGCTAGACAGCTGGTAAATTAAAGTTAGAGAGAAAGAAGACGAAATAAATATGTTCAAAGTATTTGTCACATATTGGGTGGAGTGAATAAAAGAGAAGCAAGAACTAAGTAGCTAGAACTAAGTATTTTCCAAACAATTGCTTAGTTCCGAGTGAATAAAAATGTTAGCTCCAACTAAGCCTAGCACTTGCTTAGTTTATCACGGTTCCTAGTTTCAGCTAGGTAGAATGTGTGAATAAAAAGCTCTGACTAGGTTCTAAGGTTAGCAATTGCTAAGGAAAAGGCTAGTCTGGTCTGGGTCATGCTAGCTTTTTAGTTAGTCATTTCTTTTCACTCAATCATGTCGGCGTTTATGCATGTTCATAAGGAAAAGGAGTATTATATGTGCCGAGACATCTTCACGTTCTGTTTTCACCTTGTTTAGCTGCATTTTCTGTAGTAAAACGATTCTTTGAAGTTCTGGAGTTGATGGATCTTTCTTTTCTTCCTTACCTTAAACCTCAACCATTTTCGCACTTTTTCAATTTTTTATTTGCAATTTGTTGTGAAGCAGTGCTGGGTTCCTACTTCCTTGTTTGATGCTTGTCGATGAGTCGGTGAATCTAACTGCGATTCTTCCTGGGATTTTTGCCCTTAATCAATAATTTGTAAAAAGCTTTTCCCCACTGCTTCAATTTTATAGGCTTATTACCGGTGGCTTTTTGGTCGGTTTTCTTCTTTATGCTTGATTTCATGTTACTCAGCAACTTATTTAACTGTGCAACTGTGACCATTTTCCCTATGGCAATTGAAAATTCATTACTAATTCTGTCCCAAGCATGTTTTCTTTCTTTATTAGCAGCTGGTAATTTAGATTTTTCCATTTCCACAGGATCATTAAGTAATACTGTTATAAAAAGTGACCGATCCAGGTCGGCATGGGTGTATATAGAAAATAATTTCGGGAGGGGCTGGAAGTATTTGGGGGGAGGGCTGAGAGCATTTGGGGGGTATGGAATATTATCAACCTGGAACATGGAATAGTTAGCCAATTAAAATGCTGTTACACCAAAAAGAAATTTTTTTTTCTGACCAAACTGGTCTCATTTAATTTATTTTTAAGGTTTTTATGACACAATTTTACTGATTTTGGAGGGGACTGTAGCCCCCTCCTCATAGGGCCCGTGCATGTCGACAGTTGCACAAGACACACTGAGCCCGATGAGGAGAGAGAGAGAGAGACAAGCAACAAATCCTGACAGGGGAAGGAGGTAGGAATCCAAGCTGCAGCTAGGGGGTTAGCACCAGCTACCCTTAGCATTTCCTTAGTTTATCAGAAGCTGAGTCTATCTTACTTAGATCTTGCTATCTAGAAGTAGCTCTTGTTTATTCACTCCGTATTGAGGAAGAGCTACATCTAAGGGCTAGATCCAACCTGCTATTTCCTAGCTTTTACTCACTCCACCCATTGAGAACATGAGAGTGCCACCTGCATTTTGCATTCCAAGTTTGCTTAATTTTTATCAGAAACGTGTTTCAATAAACTTCATCAATGCTCTGTTGGTTTAGTACAGGCAAAATTACATTAGATGAATCTGTTATACATAATTACATTCCCGAATCAAAAATACAGTTAAACTGGTGGAGACAAGTAAGCATCGGCTTCAGCAGTTCACAGATGGCTCTGTTATAAACTCTGATGGGGGAGGAAAAGGAAAATACCCCAGAAAAACAACCTAGGATCTTATCTCTTACTAAGTATAATCATAAATTTACTGGTAGCGGGCACTGTTTCATTGATAGGACGAACCATTTGTAAGCAACGTAACACTTGCTGGGCACTTTATACAGTGCTCCTATTACAATTTATAGGAGGAAAATATAATAATCTAATTATTATAAGGCAGAAAGTCTCTGGAGATAGCTACCAGAATCTCCCCAGGACAATCATGAATTAGATGGATTGGCGAAGTACATGAGTACTGTAGCACTCAGTTTTTTCTATTTCATGAGCATATATATGTATGTATGAATTTATTGTTGATATAAATGCAAAGTATCGAATGTTAAATGTGATTTGTTACCTAATAGATGACTCTATATAAACTTTATCTTATTATATATTTGAATTAGCCTTAACCCCTTCAGGTCCGAATTTTTATTTCTTGATAAAACAATTTTATTTTCCTGCCTTAGTTGTGTATTGCTCTTGTGAAGATTCCTGATTTTTTTCAGAATTTTATGGTTTACCTGACATGAGTTACGTAATGTCCAGTATACTGGGCATTGGTTCTCAAGTAATGCGATTTGTGGATGAAAACTGAAATTCAAAATTTCGAAATACTAAAAAAATATATAATTAAAGCAGTACTTTATTACCAATTTAAAATAAAATAATTCAGAAAAATAAATTTGAAAAATTATTAGTAAATTATTATGATTATTTTTAAAAAGAAATAAAAAGATTTTAATTACTTGAGTAAGTTTTATTATATGAATTTGACTTAATCTCAGGGATTAAAGTTCCGAGTGAATGAATGATATAATATTTATTTCCAGACAATTCTGAGATACAAACACCAACATCAAAAATAATACAAATGACAATAAAAGAATTAACAATTACAAAAATATAAATTTTACCTCTAAATCAATCCGCTTCCAACAAAGCCTCAATACACTGCGCTTCAGTAGTTCCTTCTTCAATGTGATACGCTTTATTGCCAGGTCTTGTGTCTAAAATGGATATCTTGAATTTTGGATTCTGTTGTCTTCTCACTCCGTCTTCTATGAATAATTAATAATGGACTGCACTCCGTACTCCTCGGAGGAGAGCTATAGACTCAAGCTCCGCATTCGACCACTGCTGAGAATAGAAAGACGCTCCGCATTCCAGGGCTGCTGGGGATCAACTGACGCCTTCTCGCAGGAAAGCTTGGCATCCTTGTTTCTTAACTTCCGCTTCTTGTTGGTTTATATATGAAAGTAATAATTTTATTTTTGCAACTTCAAATAATTAATTTATTACCATCTGAATGTACATTTAATATGGATATATTGTACACCAGTATTGTCCAAAAATATTATTAATTTAAAATGTATATAATACGATGTTATTTGTATATATGGTTTGTGATTTGCGCGGGCTTTTCAAAATATCGATGGTTATTTGAATTTAAAAATATTTTCGTGAATGTAATATATCATTACAAAATATTATAGTAAAAGCTCAAATATCATAAGGTATTGTAAAAATAGATTAGAATTTTAGACATGAAATTGTTGTCAGCGCCCAGTAATAATGAAAATTAATGAAATTGAAATATTTACAGTCTGGTCTTAAAAAGAGATATTTGATTATTTAAAAAAACAAAACATAAAACTACTAAGAATATATTTTTAGAAAATCATGTGAACGGACAGATGATATTTTTGAATGGTTTGGGCGCCTTCTAGCCCATACCATTCAGAAAAAGTTATTGATTATTATGGTACTCAAAAAAACAATTCTGACAACATAAAAACAAAATATAACAGTAAATATTTGAAAAGTAGATAAAAAATATTGTTACAACAAATATGAGGGTTGACTTCCCATGTACAGTATACTGGACATGGATTTTCAAAAATTCGTAGACACCTTATTACAACGTAGAAGGTAGAAAAATAATGTCTCTCCACTGTTTTTCAAAGTATTTATTAGCAAAAGCTTTTCGAGAACATGGTTCTCATCGTCAGTGCATCTATTATTCCACCGGTTAAATCGAGAACTCCACAAATAACGCTGCATACATCACAGACCTTATTACAAACTTTATTGATAAAACTGAACTTCCAACCTTTAAAAAGATCATGTACATTAAATTCGGAGGAGTTTTATTCACTAAAAAGAAACCATTTGGACTAAATATGTAAAGAAAAGTCAATAACTTTTAGAATCCATGACTGCCCGTGGTGGAGCAGAGAAGATTTTACACATAACCTTTCAAAATCGAATGGAATCATTTTATATTAGATGTCAAGTGGAAGAAAAATACATAGAGCTTCAAACCAAAGTGGTAGTAAACATCTATCGGCCATAGGCAGTGTGATACAAAGTAAAGAAGTTATGTCCAGCCGGCTGGACAAAGGAACTGAAGGGGTTAATTCACATTCGTAAGTTTGATCTTCAACTTGATAATTACTTTTCATTAATTTTCGAGAGTTAGCCACAACGTACTTCAGTCCAATAGCAATCAGTATAGACTGAAAATGAAAAATGTGTTTTTTCACATTCGATGCTTTGCATATGTATCAGCAATATATAATATGTATATATGTATTTGTAAACACTTATACATATACATGCACATGTACAAACAATGAACAATGCATAATGGTATTTCCAAATGACCATTTTTATTTTGTATGTAACAATAAAAACATTAACTTTGCCTAAGTAGACCAATTTCTATAGTTAAATTAGTAGAAAAATGTAAGAACAGAATATGTATGAATGAACCAAATGCAAATGGAGTATGAACTCCACAAAGTATGGACAAAGTACATACAATGAGGAGTATACACGAAGTACATACAATGAGGTAATTGATATTTTGATCAATTATGAGCAAATAATAAACAACATAATTTCACAATGGTATTTTTGTGATAAGATTAGATGCAATTAGAAAAACAGATTTAAATGGTGATGATTTGTTTAATAGCAGCAATTAAATAAACATCTGTTGAGTAAAATCATAAGAATAAAAAAATACATTACTAAATATAAGGAATACATTTTGGAGAGGATGCCATTATACCTGAAGGAGAATGATATCATTCAGGCTAGCAGGTGGCTAGTCTCACTCGGATCGTCCTCCTCCAGCTGTCGATCGGGTCATGGTGTGTAAGGAGGTGGAGGTGGTAGATTCCTCATTCCGACCGAGAATGTTTCGATGCCATCGTTTTCTTCAACCAATCTCTCTTGTGCCTGATTATCAGTCGCCTCTATTGCTGGATCTTGAAGTAGGTTGCAGGCAGTAGCAAGAAGAGAAACAGCACCTTTCAAAATATAGATTCTTGGAATAAATGAAAATAATGATAACTACGTAAAAAAATTCCAAGAGAAAATTAAAAGTTCGTAAATAAGAGTTATTTATTATATTAATGATAATGATATTCGTCTAATTTTAGAAATTCCTAATTTATTCTTTGAATAATTGAAATAAAAGTAGACAATTTTTTTGTTTTGTATATATATTTTTTTCATGAGAAATATTACGTCTAATTAATAAAATGCATAATTACAAAATCTAATAGTATAATGTATTTTATTATGCTAACTGCAATGTTTTAGGTTAAAAATATTTTGCGTAACTAGAAAACATAAAAAACAGAACCTCATTTTTTTGTTTAATTGTTTTTCCTCAACTACTACAACCGTCATGCTATCAACCTAGAAACCTTTAAGTCCCGACTCTTCTACCATTTTTTATCCTACAAGTTCTGTAAATTCAAGATTATTCCTAAAGGACATGTGTCCCGGAATAGGAATAAACATTTTCGTTACATTTCAACTAAGCCACGATTATCTCCATTTTGGAAATCTTCACGGTCAACTGCCTCTTCTGAATAATACTGATAATTTTAAATTTCATTAAGCGTCAACAAATAAGATGAAGTAAATGTGATATAAAATCTAATATATAAGTGAATAGTAAATTACCTGCTGTTGTAACTGTATAGACACCATATTCATATGAAATATGAAAAACTCTATTTTCGTGAAAATCATGAACTCCATACTCCATTGCATTACTGACAAGATAGCAAACTCCTACCATAGCAATAATTATCAAAACTAGAAAAAAAAATACGACTTTTGAAGGAGCACTGAGAAAGCAATTTAAAATATAACATTAGTACTTCTGCACTAAATTCAATATTTTCTATAGAAGAATTTTGTTACCATTTACAAGAAGAAAAAAAGAAAAAAAAAAAAAAAAAAAAAAAAAAAAAAAAAAAAAAAAATTGGGTTGGAGAACCCTTTCAACCACCCTGGCACACTTATATTCTGATAAAATTGTTTGTATCATATAAAGTCCTTTTTAAATAAAAAGGCCAAATGTTTTTATCTACAAACAATACATAAATGAATTTGCATTTATGAAACAAAAATCACTAAATGTCTATGGAATGAAATAATCACAATGATCCACCATGTATATGAACCAATTTTAAATACTATTATTTAAGTCCATATTCATGACTTACTTATACATGTAAACAAACTTGGATAAAACTAAATATTATGAAAGAAACATAACATACCTGCCCATGTACTAGGTAAAGCATTTCTTCGAACAAATCGTAATGTTTTTTTAGTGGGGCCGATCATGTCCAAACAAAACCCAACCATGGAACAAAAAATGCACAGAAGAGCCAACATTACTAGAACTCTCATTAGATTTAGGACCTCTGGAGTAATGCACTGGAGCACTGCAAAAAAGAAAAAGAAAACTGAAGTCTTAAAACTAGCCAAATCCAAATGATTTACTTTGATAAAGGATAAATACAAACCTTCATTTCCAGAATGATATTCAATAGTCACAGATGACACAGAAGGCAATATTATTTCACCATTTGAGAGTTTAAGAGAATCTTCTTGAGTTGAGCTTTCAAAGTAACCAAGTTTCATAAACTGATATAATCCCAGGTGAGGGCTACACATATCACCAAAGATTCGAAACCATTTTAAATGAACAAGAGCTATGATAGTTAAAATAGCAGATACTGCATGAAAAAAAGCAGCAACATAGTTTCGCTCGTTATCTCGTGGATAAGCCCACCTCCTTCTTGGAACCTCTTCATTATATTCCTCTTCCTGAATCATACTAAAATGTTGATCACTTCAGTTGGAAATGAAATACTGTAATAACGACATATTTGAAAGTGACATTTTATTATAAGGAGTTCCACAACAAAATAAAACTGTTTCCAATAAGTCCTCCAACTGAATTTGATTAGAACCAATAACACAATTGTTTCTTTCTTTAATATTTATCATGAGTTTCTTGCAAGTCAAAAATTAAACAGATGAGACAGTGGAAAGACACTTTTTATTGTAATTCCAGTATTTGACAACAAATTGAACCGATATATGATAAACATGAAATCAGCTGTTATTGACTAGACCAGTTGACCTTGACGGTTTCTACACACGCCTCTACCAACCAAACTCAAGTAATCTACCAGAATTTTGACAACTAATTACAATTTTTATAATTAAGTATAGGTATGCTTATAATATTATAAAATATTAAAAAACAAACAAATATTTATTATATTTACATAGACAAAGAAGGAACTTACAATACATAAACAAAACTCATAACAAAGAAAAAAATATAAGAAATAGGAATTACAAGTTTTTAGACAATAACTGATCCATCACTCCTTGCTTGCTTAATTAAGGAAGGAATAAGATTTTGTATTTCTGTCTCAATAAGATTTCTCTTTTCATGCAGATCCTTCTTTTCTTTTGAAACTTCTGGAGAAAGAGGCTTCTCAAGACCCTTGGTTAGTTTATAGGTAACATAAGATGTATCTACATCTCTTAAAACAAGGTACATTCTAGAACAAAACAAAATTATTTAATGAAGGACAAAGGGATACATAAAGCCAAAGAATGTTGTTTACGGTAACTTATTTTTCCCATACTCTTTTCCTTCCCAATGTTTTGATAAAGCCTCTTGAAATATTTTTATTTTGCATGGAGATATGGAATCATTTATAGCAAGAGGTATATAAAGTTCTTCTTGATCAGTGATTCTAGCAACTATATAAATTAAATCCAATTCTTGACTGTAATGATAATTTATATCTTTTGCTTTTTGAACTTAAAAATAAAAAGGGCACAAGATTAGGAAAGAGTAAAAAAAAGGCCTTAAATGCTGCATTGTTTTTTTGTGTAATTACACATCAAATAATTCACAGAGTGTTCAATAAAACTCTCTTATGATCCACTAACAAAATTATTGTTCCATACTTAAAAAAAAAAAAAAAAAGAAAAATGTAATCAATAAAAATTAGTGTCGGAGCACCTATAATGTATAAACAAAAATATAAGCTGGCAAAATAATTTGTAAATAGATAAAGGACGATTATAAAGGAAAATGTAATGGAGGTAAATACCTTCACACAATTCCAAATATGTCTGGAATGCTAGGAAGATTTTTGATTGACTTTTACATCCCAAATTAATCATGTCTTTGAGCTACAAAGAAGAAAACAATTAAAAGTAATAACGGCAAAAACACATCAAATTAGCCACAGTCTACTCACTACAGGGTGTCCTAAATTCATTTTTATAAAATTAAAATGAATTTAAATTGGTAAAAACAGTTTGAATACAGAGAAACCTCTCAATGTTTATAACCTTCAGAAAATGGTGGTTTGACCATAACCTTGGAACGTCGTTATTTTATCTCTGTTGCATTTGATGTTTTCAATTGTATTAGACTGCAATGAATTGCAAGCGTTTGTTAGAATGTTTTTCAAGAATTTAAAGTTTCTAAACAGGGAGCTTATTATAATGTTATGGATTATAATTCCCCTCTGTATTTGGTAAGTGGAATAGAATTGGTATTGCTTATTTATGCACACAATACACTTGATAATTCCACTTTGGAATGAAAATAATCGTTTTCAATTCTAGTTTCTAATAAAATAAATACATTTTTGTGTTCTTTATGTTTTATCAAATTATATTCTAACAGGAAAATATATTATTTAGTTTCAAGCTTTTCTTTTGAAACACCTTTATTATTTCATGTTTAAATCAAGGCACATCAGAATGGACGAAATGCTGACAGATATTTAAAAAAGAAAGCATTCGACAAAGCCATAGAGTGTCACCTTAATGCAACTATATTCCTGCAAGAGGCTATGACTTTAACAACTTTTGCTAAAAGTCTTGAATCACTACAGTTGCAGAAAAATTACCACTTGACGCAAACTGATATTATAAGGTATTTAAGTGTTATTGGAACTTTTTTTAAATAAATGTAATTTATTTTATATAATTATATTTTCAGCAAACACTGATTTTTATGTTCTTAGGGCAAAGAAATTGCAATTCTCTATCAGAAAGCAGATATCTGAGTTAAAAAAACGGAAACTAATGGAGAAGAAGAGAGGACCTGAGGAGGAGAAAGAGCAAGAGCTTCAATGGGCAATATTGAGGTATGATACACATTTTATTTATTTATTTATTTTTCTTGCTGTGAAACATTCTTTTGCATTCCAAAAAATATCCTTATTGAAGATGGAACTTAAGAACATTTATCATTAGCCTTTAAAACCTTCTTAAATTATTTTCTTCATAAGTTGATCCTGATAAATATAAATACTGTACATGTTTGAACTTATTTATTTAATATAAATTATTGGCATTAAGCTCATACATTATGTCATATTTTGAGGTAGCACTGATGAAAGTTTATTGTAGTCATTACAATTAAACTTTTATGATAATTGTATAATTTCCTTAAAAAAATCAATAGTATCTTCTATTTATAAGTGAGTTAAGTATATTTTTGTAGATTTGCCCACCATAATAATTAAATGCTGATTCTTGTACCTTTTAGTTCTGACAAACAATATTTGTAACACTGGAAGCTACAATTTTTTAAAGGAAAATGTCAAAGCGTTCTCTTTTCATCCTCATAATGGTTGTATATGCAGTTGTAGATTTAGAAGTTATATCTTCCTTCTTGAATCATTCCTAACTTACTTAATTTTGAGTTTCCCCATCAAAGAAACTCTATGGTTTATTCTGCACAACCCTTGCACTTGAATGCATTCTATGTGTTACTTATAACTTTTTTCTTTTTTAAATGATATGATAATATGTAATATGTGCTTAAAAACCAAGGAGAAAAGAAGATTTGGTAAATGTGAAGACGAGAGTTCTGGGGACCGATTATTTTTATACGTTGCACTGTGACGTATTTTGATGCACTAAACACGAATCCGTTAATAAAAATTAAAAAAAAATAAATAAAAAACTCGCTCTCAACTAGGAAAGAAGTTATGAAGCACTAAAGTTCACTGTTATGCAGGTTATGAAAGCTGACAAGAACAACATTTTTGTAAATATGCGCATGCAAAGGGATGTAAGATGGGCAAACAAAGAACTGTTATTTGAAATGTTGATAAACTATTTATTCACAAATCAATGTAAATTGAAGGGCGTCCTCACCCGTCGTAACATGTCACTTATGGGCATACGTGCTATGCATTTCTGCTTGCTCAAGAAGATATCAAAACTCTAGTCAATCCAACTCCCTAAAATTAATAGAATCCTATTAATTTTAGCGAGTTGGATTGACTAGAGTTTTGATATCTTCTTGAGCAAGCGTAAACGCATAGCACGTATGCCCAGAAGTGTCATGTTTTTAATGCATAAGAAATAATTGATGGTAAATTTCAATTACACTCCTTTATTAAAGACTTTTCTATACCCGCACATGCGCATGTTGACAAATATAGTTGTTTACATTCATTGAGTCTACTAACTCAATGTTTAAATTAGCTTTCATAACCCGGATAACAGTGAACTTTAGTGCTTAAAAACTTCTTATATAGTTGAGAGAAAGTTTTTTTTTTTTTTTTTTTTTTTTTTTTTTTTTTTTTTTAAACGGATTCGTGTTTAGTGCATCCAAATACGTCATAGTGCAAAAATTTCAAAATAATCGGCGCCCAGGACCCTCGTCTTCACATTTATGTAGGCACTTAAAGTACCTACTGCAAACTACTTCACTTACAAGTGAATTATGATGGAGACTAGTTCCTCTCTCCCTTACGTTTTGCTTCCTCTCTCAGTTTAAATATGTTCTTAGCTAAATATTTTAGGAGTGGAATATTATTTTTGCATAAGGTGTTGGTAGTACTTATTATAGAAAAGTTCCATCGGTCATATTCGGATCGTATATTAGATAATTGCAGGGAAATTTATTTAATTCTGTTAGTTTGAATCTATGTAGGTATGATTTGAGGCATTCAGAACCAGAGCAGACTATCCCACATCATTGTGAAAATTGAGTTTGGAAAGTTAAATCAATGTATGCCATGCTATCTGTCGGCTGTATTGAGAACAATATTAATTTCAAAACCAATTAAGAGATATAGTCACTAAACGTGTTCAGGCCCAGCGTCGTAACATATGCGTCCGAGAGATGTGTTCTGTGGGCCCAGTGGCATCTGCGTCAGGAGATAGCTTACCTTTCTTTCTATCCCTACTGTGGACCTTGTCCTATATCCTCCATATTTGGTTTGAGAACTCATTACTCATCCATATTAGGTTTGTGGGTCTGGTGTCGTATGATACTGATTCAGCCAGAAAAATTCCTTCAGCAGGCTCACTGTCATGGCATATGTAGGATAGTTCTGGTTCTGAACACCTCTTTTGGTGTTTATGTGACCATTCAGAAATTCGGTCAATGTAAATATTCGTTCTGATCCTTTTGTTGCATTAAGGGGTAATACTACCTTGTGCGATCAAAATCAAAGTAATTTTCTTGAATTTATAAATACCAAATAAATCAATATTTTTCAACTCTTTATATCAAACGTTGGTACTTACGTATTAGTTTCACCAGGTTAGAGAAGTGGATCTCGTTCAGTGATCTGGATCATCATTGCATCCAATATGGCGATGGAAAGACCATTTATTAATATTATCAACGAGTTTCGATATAACCTTGAGGAAACGTGTAGCCCTTATGTTAATGGCATAATTGCTATGCGTTTCCGCTCACTCAAGGTTATATCGAAACTCTAGGAAATCCAAATCGTTGATAATATAGATCACTGGGTAATATAGATCAATGATGTTCAACTGTCATGACATTGGGACAAAGCACCAGGGACTTAACATTGTTAAGGCTAGTACACACTGGGATACAATGTTGCGCGGCATTGTTGCAGAGCTGAATCTCGTCTGAATCTGGATTGTTGCGGTTCTGCTGCGCAACATGTCCCCGAGTATCAGGTGTGTATTGCGGGTCTACCTGATACAAGAATCAGAGTCCCGCTGTTTCGGGACTCTCTGATACATTGCTGCGCAACATTCAAGTGTGGACATGTTCCGGAGTAGCCCCCAGTCCTCAGTCAGGCATTGGGAGTTCCCGCTTACGGACTAGTAGTTCAATTTCTTTCAATATGTAGACGACTGAATGGACAAGAAAGTTAATAGAGCACTTACAAATGCGCTCATGTTGCTCTGATTATAATTTAATATCATATGTATCCAACTTGAAATCAACGTAGTATATATTTTAGTTATTTATAAAAAATAAAATAAAGACAAGGCTAAAAATATATTTTTATTTGTACCTATTATCGTGGGTATATATAAGGGGGGTTGAGTGGGCTGTCATAAAAACCTTAAAAATAAATTATATAAGATTAAATTAGTTAAAAACCATGTTTATTGAATGTAATAGCGTTTTAGTTAGTTAACTATTCCAAGTTCTAGTTTGTTAGTATTCCATACCTCCTAAATGCCTCCCCCCTTGAATGCACCCAGCCCCTCACCTCCAAAATGCTCCCAGCCCCCCATGCCTATTATGTTAAAAAATAATAAGTTCTTGTGCCAACGGTCAGAGCCATGTTGAATGCACCGGTTCACGTAGATCACAGAAGTTAAGCAACGTCAGGCGTGGCCAGTACGTGAATGGGTGACCAACCACGTGCTGTTGGCATGATACAGTGCAACCTGTAGACAGCCCCAGTGCAACCTGTTAATAGCCCTAATGTTGATACGCCGTTAAACACACACAAAAAAATAAATAAATAAAAAATAAGTTCTCGTTACTTTTATGTATGTTTTCAAAACGATGATTATTGCTCTACACACTTCTGGAACAAATGGAAATATACTTTGCTTAAAAATTCTAAAAGTATACATAAGGCTTGTAAACAATTCTTTACATGCAAGGAACCTTAGAGTAGTAGCAAGTTTTGTGGTAGGAGAAATTGAATTACTAAAGTTTGTTCCTTTTTTAAACACCGTTGGTACAACCATTTGCAAAAGATTCTCAAAATCTTGAGGCGTAATTCTTATAAAGTTGACAAAGCCCATTCCATCTACAAGTCTCATTGTATTAGTACACGATTCATTGTTGCGGGGCAGCCCCGTAACTGATGTGCAACATTGTTGCAGGACAGCTCCCAGTGTCCCGCAACTTTGAGTCTCAGTCTGTACTAGCCTTTAGGTATTAGTTGTAACTTAAGCATTTGATTACATAACAATAAGATTCATTTTAACTTAAACATGAAATATCTGTACATTTTGTAATAAACCTTTGAATTCCACAAAAAAAAACAGTGATCTATGTATATTATCAACGAGTTGGATTGACTAGAGTTTCGATATAACATGTATTAAGCGGAAATACATTATTATTATGCCATTAACATAAGTGCTACGCGTTTCTTCAAGGTTATATCGAAACTCTAGTCACTCCAACTCGTTGATAATATTAATAACTGGTCTTTCCGTGGCCATATTGGCACAACTACAATTGACTTCTGCGCATGCGCTGATGATCCAGATCACTGAACGAGAACCACTACTCTAACCTGGTGAAGCTAATACGTAATTACCCTAACGTTTTATATAGGATGTTACAGTATTCAAAAAATAAGTGCCGGCGATAGTCTGCAAGCAGCATTTTTTAATCTAGAACAAAAAACTAAAATTATTTCATAATATGAAGGTTAAATCTAGTAAAGTACTTGGGATTGTTAAGAAATATTAATTTTTTTCGAAAATGGGGAACAATTATTCATTTTCTATTAAATCTTCCATCAAAAATCTGTCATAAAACCGTTTTAATTCATTGAATTTAAAAAATCCTATGTACTTTACTAGAAAATATCATAAGAAAGCTGCAGTTAAAATTTGAAGTTGATCGGGCAAAAATTGAAGACGCTAGAGTCGCCCGATTTGAAAAACATAGTTTTGAGAAAACAACTTTAAAGTCTAATGTTCTGAAATGTTCATTTTTTCCTATTCAATTTTTTTTCATACTTTCTTGTAATAAAGATTAAAAAAATGGGTTTTAATTTTTAAATGTATTAACCCATTCGATGTGACGCCCGAGAATACTCACCGGAGAAAGATGTTCCTGAGAGGTGACGCCCGAGTATTCTCGCCACTGCATTATCTCTTGATTGCGAACCCTCTTTAGCCTTGAGCATGTACAGAATGCTCTAGCAGGAATGGGGGTAATATACAGGGAATAACCCTTAACTAGTAACATACAAATTTTGAATGTTATAAATAACATGCACATGTAAGGTGTGTGCACGGTAAAAATGTTCTTTGGGCATTTTTTTAGTGAAACTGTAAATAATAAAGGAGTAGCTTATTATAATAATAAATAAAAAACATTTTCATTGCAACATTTAAAAATCACATCTAAAAACAAGCAGTGGTTTCGGAATGAAGTAGAAAGAGAAATATAGGGAAGAAAAGTAAGTAAACTTTGTTTTAAATGGTTATTGTAGGTTTGCTGCGTACCTAAATTGTAGTAAATAAATCGTTTCAAGTAATACACATCGTCGTTCACGTAAAATAAACATGAAAATGATGATTAGTTACGAGCCCTAAGTAAAAAAAAATATTTAAAAAATACAGGTGCGTACGGCCGCCCTAGAAGAGAGAGTTTGGTCCGCCTGTGGAGGGAGTAGGCAGCTAGCCCACGTCGCATCGAAAAGGTTAAAGGGGGACCCAAAAAAAACTTAACAATTAAAAAGGGAACAATCGAAGCTTGCTCAAATAATTATCTTCAAATCAGCATAGGGTTTTAACTCGGAAAATTGTATTTTTTGTCGATTTAAACAAATTTTCTTCACATAAACACTCTTGGATATTATTTTTGGTTAGTTAAGGAATTAAAATTTTCTCATAGACTGCATCAAAAGTACATTAAGACTCTTGTAAAACAAAATTGTCAATTTAACTAAGCTATATGCCGGACATTAGAAAATGAAATAACTGATTTTCAGGCTAAATATGCATTAATAGGATTGAAATAGCGTATTAAAAGATAGTTTGGAAAATTGTTGAGGGAAATAAGCCTTTAAAAAATGACAGCAGAATAATACAGATAAAGATCCATATTTTAAACTAGTCATCCTTCAAATCCAAAATAATTGATTGTTATTGAAAATTATTGACTGACTGCCCACACATATGCACCTATATACAGGAATGACTGATCTCTTGCACTACTGCATTTAATACTGTCAGTAATAATGTCTTTCAATCAACTTTATGAATTACATCAACATTGTTGCCAATATGGTACATGATTGTTGCTGTTTATGATTGAAGGATACATTTTTAGCTAAGTTTATTTAATTAAATGTTGCTTAACCACCCAGACCATCTTATACAATTACACAAGTAATGCAAGAACAATTCCTCAATTATTTTCCAGCCATACTGATTTCAGAGCCATGGAGGAAGCAGATGCACTCTTGAGCCAACTCGACGGTAAAGATGAACGATCTAAGGAAAGAGATGAGGCTGGTTTTTCGAAGCACCCAAAGGACGACAAGATAGTAATGGAGGAGTTAAAAACTGTCAATGCTCAATTACGATCGCTTGTAACCAAACTTCTTCATCAGCTTGATTCAAGCCGCAGAGAGATAGAAAGTCTACGCTCAAGACTAAAACTTTATGAAGGACAAACGCTCCCTGACCTTGCTCCCCTGGAACTACCCAGTTTTGATTTTTCCCACATGTAAAAGGGATTTATTTGTGATATATTTTTCTAAAAGTCTGTTGTATATTTATTGTGGTAATTTTGTCTGTGAAGGATTAGTTTAGCTAGAAATGTTTTTATTTGAACTTTCGGATGATTTGAAAGACTATTTAAGACAAATTTAATTTTATTAATTAGAAAATAAATTATGATAGATTTAGTTATAAATGAGATTGACATTTTGAAATGTAGTCATTATTTTATGAAAATGGAAATTTTTTTAAACTGTATTATTTTTTTAATTGTTCCTTATAAAACAAGGTATGTAATTTTGTACTTTAATTCTAGTGAATGTGTTGTTATTGCTTGCAATATTTTTCATATTTGTATGCTATTGTTTTGTTGAAAAATTGGTTGTATAGTATGTATTTTTTGAAGAAAAATGTATTAGACACATATTTTTTTAATTACATTTAAAACTTGACACAAACATAGGCAAACATATAGTGTGTATTTTCTTGCTCATGGTTTTCTATTTTATTTTTATTAAAACATATGTCATCGGCATCTTGTTGAATGTTTCATCATTTATTTTTTGTGATATAAATAATAAAAATACCATTTTTACAATCAGTTTGTGTTTAAAAATTTCTCTTTTCACTTGTGCCGTTAACAGATGTCGCAAACTTAAGATTTTCAAAAAATAAATTTTTTGAGGGCTAGATATATTTTATCCTTTAGAAATGTATCATAGAAATGTTTAAAATATTTAAACATTTCATTCAATAAATGTACTTTTTTCAAAACTGGTATACAAGATTTACGCTACAGATTTTGTTAACATTTTCAGCAAATATTCTTTATTATATTATCTAAGACATGACATATAATTATTTTTGATTGCTTATAATGTCCATAATTATTGCATTTTTCAAATTAAAAATGTTGATAAAAATTAGTTTGTGGGTCTCCTGATTGTCTAGTGGCCAACGACAGGATATTCATGCGGGAGATGGGGTGCGCCTGCAGCAACAATTTTCATTTCAGCGCCTGTTGAGAAATTTCCCTGCTGCAACATGGATGTCAGTGCTAATGGCCTAGAAGTTGGTGCACCATAAGAAAAATTAGTTTGTTTTAAGTTAATTAGTTTTAATTCTATGAAATATTTTTCTTAAGTTACATCTTAGATAATATAAGAAATATGTGCTGTAAATTTTTACAAAATTGATTCAGTACAACTATCATGCTCACACAAGATCTCTTATCAAAATTATATTTGGGAAGCATTAGATCTGAATGTATGTACAGTAGAAACTCGATTATCCGGACTAATTGGGACCAAGGTCAGTCCGGATAATCGAAAATCTGGATAATGGAATATTAAAAAAGTTTCAAAAACTATGAACTCTTTATTGAAAATTGAAAGCAATATAATAGTTAATAATATTTTTATGTATGTAACTGTAATAATCTATGTTCACAGTTAAGTAAAGAAACTAATTAAAAACAGTTAAAACAGCACCCCCTCTAACTCCCGCGCCTCCCCACGACCACCCCCCGCTAGTAAAATCTCCTCCCGCCCCTCCTCTAATGCTTCGTTCTGTCGTCCGGATAATCGAGTTTCTACTGTAGTTTGAAAAAAAAGTCTAATTTACATAAAAATGTCAGTTTATTTATTTATTTAAATATTAACCTCCATTAATAACTGATACACAGTTTTAGGACTGGTTACCTTTAGGTTACTACCATTTGCTAGACAGAATAGGACTGATGCCTTTTCCTTTTTCCCAAAAAAAACCATCGCCCCTAGTAGGTATCGAACCCACTACCTTAGGCACAGAGTGCTCACACATTAGCACTCATGACCTCTTGGCCTTATAAAAATTTCCATTTAAAATTATAACTTATTTACATGGCACCCAATAAGAAAAAGAAAATCCAATATCACATATTAGATAATATGAAGAATATAGTCCAAGACCCTCTCTGCAGAATTCACATTAAGAAAGAATTCTTCCTCGCCCCTCCTAGAAGTGGAATAGCCAGTCCTCTTGACCTGGATCATATTTTCGTACTTAGGAGTTATTATTGTCAACTGACCTCCCAAATAATTAATTCCATATTATCATGAAAACCATTATCTGTTAACTCACTAGTGTTAATGCACCTCAAGTTCATAGTTGTCCTAAGAAATCAGCATTCTCTCATACAATATTTGTTCTGGCTCATGCAATACTGATACTAATGCATCTTCATCAGTACTAGGTGACACAAGACAAAAATAAATAATAAACACAAAAATGCAAAAACATCAGTAATATGTAAAAAAAAAAAACAACAAAATAGAAAAAGCTGTTAGATCAGCAAATCAAAACAAAGCATTATTAATTGTTGAAAAGCAGTCAAGGTCTATTAGATTTCCTTTTTAGCCAAAATCATAAACTGTGTGACCCTGAGTTTAGTGAATGTGGTATTATTTAGGTATCAATTGCTATTCCTTACCTTATTACTCATAATATGTAGCATGGCCAACAGCCATAGCCATGTTGGATACACTAGTTCCCACTAAGCCTCTAAGTTAAGCAATGTCAGGCTTGGCCAGTGCCTGAATGGGCGACAGTCCATTTGCTGTTGGCATAAGAGTGGCAATCTCTAGATACCCCAGCGGTTATAGCTTAAGTTGTTGATAAACCAATAAAACAATAGAAAATGTAGCAATATTGCCTAGGTAGGCTGGTTGATGTTGCCTTTGTGGATTGAAAAGGTTCTCCCCTTGACTGAAAACTTAATAGATTCAAGTTTTCTCTCTGAAAACCATACCTTGAATGACACAGTATACACTTGCAGGGGCAACCTCCTGGCTGCTCAGGTTTATTAGTGTTAAACCCAGGAAAAACAATGAAGTTGCTCTGCCTAGGTTGCTTATCAACACGATCTAATGACACTTTAGCGAGTTTGTGCCCCACACGTTGTGTCAGCAGCGTGCTTGTTTCGGGTAGATTAGCTACACACATTAACGGCTAAAGTGTTGACCCCGGGGTGATTGAAGGGCGAAGCATAGGATTACGTGATCCCGAAGTTCTCACTCCGAAAAACATAGCACAACTCGCGCGAGGGTACTGAATGGACCGGCATATGACTCCCCACTTTCAACAAGGTATGCTTTCCCCGCTCCGTAATCTGCACCAAGCACCGCGCATCCTTTTCCAAGCATACCCTCGCCAAGCATATGCCACCTTCATTGATCACCCGTACGCGATCAGCAAGTACCTGGACGTGATAAGCAAACATTCGGACTAGATCATCAAGCACCGCATGTGATCATCAAAACCCCACCAGTCCACCATCCATCAGAACAGCCCTCGACAAGTGAAAATGCCTCCACCATAGAAGAAGATCAGGGCTCATCGAAGACGTGATGTAGAGGCACCCCCCAGGGCTGCCACATGGGGGAGGGGGGACAGCTGGGTACAGTTGTCCCGGGCCCGGGCCGGGCCTCGCTGAGTGGAAAAATTGTATAGGTCATGAGCTTGTAAAAAGAACTACTGCGCCGATTGTCGTCTTTTATTCTCATTTCGCTCAAAACTCAAGTTGAAAATAATTTTAAAATGTCCAAAGTCCTTTAGCAAAGTACCAGAATTTTCAGTCTGGCTCTGAGAAGTAGGGGTCTGGCTCTGAGAAGGGGGGGGGCGTGATCTGGTCCCGGGCCCGGCTCTGAGATGTGGCGGCCCTGGCACCCCCTCACTGCTTATGAGTTTTATTGGAATAAACTCCATATTTATTGGAATTAAACTCGGGGGCACCACTGGAGTTGCTTTGTCTAAAAGCAGCTTGCTCTAGCTAGGAGTAGCTAAAGATTCAAAAAGCTACCTGGTATGTAGAGCCATTTTAATAAAATGATGATGTTCATCATGAGCGTATGTAAGGAGGGCTGCAACCCCCCCCCCTCCCCTCCGAAATTTTGATTTAATCGGTAAAAATGCGTAATAAAAAACCTAGAAATAAATTAAATAAGATCACTTAGTTCGCAAAAAATACTTCGTTTATGGTGTAATAGCGTTTTAGTTGGCAAACTATATAAAGTTCGAGATTGTTGGTATTCCAAACCCCCAAATGCTCCACCCCTCAAAAAGTGTTTCTTATATACGCCCTTGATGTTCATTTGGAATTTTATTCATTGACCTTCTCCCTAAACATGAAAAATTATAATTATATGTACTGCCAAACAGGATGAGCAGTGGCTTCTTAGACCAAAGATTAGTCAAGGCGCTCGCCAAAAACCCTAAACCAAAATGTCATAAGACAAACAAATGTTTGCTCTGGAAAAAATAATTTGTGCCTAGAATGAAATGATCGAACATAAATGTAAACGAATCTTACATTCTTATTCCAACATATTGTAAATGGTAAATTACTCGTGAACTCATTTTCCCAGCAGTCTTTTACGCTGGATCCCACTTCGACTTGAGATACTCCTCCACAAGTATGGAGACCCAGCGAGGTAGCTAAAACATAATATGGACCTATTTGAATAATTGTTTTTTAGCTTCACTGGAATCTTATACAATTGAAAGAAGAGTTGGCGTTTTGCAAGCATAATGTGGAGGTTACATTGACACATTCAATTTTGACCGACTGTTACATTAATTTATTTTCCTTCTTTTCCTACTGATTCATTTACAGAATGGCCATGTCATACAACAGTAATATGCCCAATGAAGATTTCCTTCGCCATATCTTTCAAAGGTATTATTTATTCTATGAATAAATGATTATAATTTTCTTTGAATTTTTACTTATTATTGTACATTATTAATAGTGTTGACCGAGACAGAAGTGGTTACATATCCACACATGAATTACAACAAGCTCTTTCAAATGGTTCTTGGAAACCTTTTAATCCTGAGACTTGCCGCCTTATGATTGGTAAGTAATATTTATCCAATATGATTAAGGTAAAAATGCAGTTTCCAGCCCTCAAAACCGATTTCTTTCAAACTTTGCACAATAACGTATTTTGATGCACTAAACACGAATACGATAAAAAAAAACGTCGGATTTAACTAGGAAAGAAGTTATTAAGCACTTAAGTTCACTGTTGTGCAGGTTATGAGAGCTAATGTAAACAACTAAATTTGTGATGACTTTAAGGCATAAATTACGACTTTAAGGCATACGTGCTGTGCGTTTCCGCTCGCTCCGCTCGCTCAAAAAGATAACAAAACCCCAGTCAATCCAACTCGCTAAAATTAATAGACTATAATATTAAGCACTAAAGTTAGGAAGGTTATAAAACTAGGCATCAGCGTATTTGTAAACACGCGCATGTGCAGATATGTAACATTGGGAAACAGAGAACTCTCATTTGAAATGTTCAGAAACCATTTATTCAAAGATATTGTTAATTTTAAGGGCATCCTCACCCGTCGTCGCCTGTCGCTTAAGGGCATACGTGCTATGCGTTTCCGCTCGCTCCGCTCGCTCAAGAAAATAACAAAACCCCAGTCAATCCAACTCGCTAAAATTAATAGAATTCTATTAATTTTAGCGAGTTGGATTGACTGGGGTTTTGTTATTTTCTTGAGCGAGCGGAGCGTAGCGGAGCGAGCGGAAACGCATAGCACGTATGCCCTTAAAGTCTTCCTAGACATTCCTCTAATCCTCCAAGACATCTCTTTTAGCTTTTTTCTTCTTCTTCTTCTTCTTCTTCTTGAGACTGGATGTTCGGTGGATACAAATCCTCAATCGCACTGAAAAATGCCTTTAAACGCTCTTCATATTTATGAGCGCGTTTGAAGAGAAATTCGGCTAAATATCCATCTAAATGTTCTTCTGTTTAGCATCAAAATATTTGTTTGACAATTGACTTGTTGACAATTGAAGTTCGATAGGCGCGAATTAGAACGATAATTATAAAGGCATTAGCAAATTATTAAGGGATTTCTGATATATAATACTTTTCCTGAACGAAACAAGAAATGTGAGGAGTGTTTAATTATTTAAAAAAATGATTGTAAATAAATAACTGCTGATGAATTTCGATAATTTATGGTAAATTTCAATTAAACTTCCTTATTACGAACTTTTCCATACCCGCGCATGCGTATGTTGACAAATTTAGTTGTTTACATTAGCTCTCATAACCTGCACAACAGTGAACTTAAGTGCTTAATAACTTCTTTCCTAGTTAAATCCGACGTTTTTTTTTATCGTATTCGTGTTTAGTGCATCAAAATACGTTATTGTGCAAAGTTTGAAAGAAATCGGTTTTGAGGGCTGGAAACTGCATTTTTACCATGATTAATAAGAGTTCTATACTTCTTATTTTGAACCTTATACTGTGGCAGTGTTTATTAGTTGCAAAATTGTTTTTAATTGAACTATGATTAACATGAGCTTAAGCAAAATAATTATGTCTAGCCTCACATCAACAATTAATCAAAATGTGATATTTTATTCATTTGAAGTACTTTTAAGGATACTAATACATGTTCAGTAAGAAGGGAACTGTTACGACTCCTCTTCTTTTTTTGTTTCTATTAATATAATTTATTTTCATTTTTCATGACATCTTTTTATTCCTTAATGATCCTCATTTAACTTTTCTTTTTTTTTTCTGTTAATCCTCTCAGAAGATTAAGACTAATTATAATTGTTTTTCAGGAATGTTTGACAAATCTAATCGAGGAACACTTTCATACCATGATTTTGGATCACTTTGGAGCTACATTAATGATTGGCAAGCTTGCTTCCGATCATTTGACAGAGACGGCTCTGGAAACATTGATCGATCTGAGTTATATACAGCTTTAACGTCTTTTGGATATCGGCTATCTCCAGGAACAGTTGACAAAATGGTACAAAAGTTCGATCGACAAGGATCTGGAACTATACTTTTTGATGATTTCATACAGTGTTGTATAACTCTTCATGTAAGTATGCTGCAATTTGAGTTAGATGTATTATTTGTGATTGTTAAATTAAGGGGTGAGAATATTAGGTATTAAATGATTTCTTAAAAACTAAGGCCATTAGCATCAGGTGATCTCTTAGTTTTGGGGCTATATTACTTCAAAACTAACAAACTGAAGTGGATAGTGTGGAAATTTATGACTGGTTTTATTTCTTCTTTGGGACATTCCAAGCCAAATCATCCAGCCAAAATGCATTTCGACACCCAAGGTTGTCAGATTTTGATGAAACTTGGTGAGTATATTCTAGTAATGGACATGAGTAAAAGTACCAAATTTTATATTGTTATGTTCATTAGTTTCTGAAATGGAGCACTTTAAAAATTCGTAAAAATGTGCAAAATATCATTGATCGTACATCTGGCAATAATCTATACTTTTACAACTTTTGCTATAGCACTGTTAATTTTAATGATAGGAAGTTAATTTCTTTTTTAATTTGTTCAGCATTAAATTGTGGATGGAAATATATTGCTATATATAAGATTTAGAGCCATAGAAATAGTTAAAAAAATTCTTAAATAGCAAAATTAAGATTGATTCGAACATTGATATGCATCCATAAATTGCTGAATAACATGAGTCTACCTCCAAGAACACCTAAACCCATTATATCACCAAAAACTATATTAAAAATGCAACAAATTGGTGTAATAAAATTAGTGGGCTTTTGAGGTTTTAATAATTTAAGAGTTGATCAAAGTTATACTATGAAAAAGTACATAAATCCGCTATTAGACTACCTCCATTAAATCTGAAAATACTCCAATAATACATAGAAAAGTACCATTATAATTTTTCTGGCTATTTACTAACTAAAAACGTCCTTCTTCTTATTATAGGACTTAAATTAGAGTTTTATAATAAAAAAAGAAGAAAAAAAAGAGAGCTTGAAAATAAAAATCACTTTATGTTAGAAATAATGTCTGCACCAGGATTAATTATGAAAAGTCAGATTTAGATAGTCATATTTATTTGACAGAGAGGACATATTCACACAATGGGGGTGGGGGGGCATAACAGATAGAGGCCGCTAAGTATCGTTCCACACATAATACTGGCTGTTCCGTTACATCCTACAGTAATTTTTAGAAGAACCTCTAATTGACTCAAAGAGACTCCTTTCTGTTTTATATCTGCATATTGCATTCAGCAAAAGACAATGGATTTTATAGATTTAAATTTCCCTGTCAAAATTTAATTTCAACTTGTGCTGTTTACACTAACTCAAAGTGATGTACAATAACAAATGTGAAACTGCTTTTGTAGTGAATAATATTTTATGTCTATTCGATAAAATAAATGAAAACAAATACATATAATTTCTACAATGTACATCTTAATTATAATACTAAAATTGTATAATTTAAGCTTGTTATACATTTCCCAAAACTACCACAAGTTGAAATAAAGTTTTCAACAACCCGCCTTGAATGTGTAGCAAGTGTCATCAATTCTTTTTAGATTTGGAAAAAAGACCGGTATGAGATGTTATTCCTGGAGATTCAATCAGGAACAGGACATTCATCTAGTTGCTTATGCCAATATAATGTTTCAGAAGGCCCATGTGGATGCATTAAAACAATTGTGTTGTCACCTTCTTCTTCTTCTTTGTTCAGGTGACTGACCAGACCTATACACCAGTTAGCTTCATAAACACATGCAACATAATTATGAATACATGGTTTAAGCACTGCAAAATTGTTAAAACTTTCTTTGCCTTTAATAAAATGCCATTGAATACATATGTCAGGATCTAGGCTCGTGCGTTTTCCTATTATTTCATCAGTTGATAGTAGACTGAAAAAATAGAAACGTCTTGTCCCTGTAATGGTATTCCCATTTGAAAATCTTTCTTAAAGTTTAATTCTAATGTTTTGAATTTCTACTTCACTTTAAAAAAAAAAAAAAAGGATATTTTAAAAAGCAGACCACTAAAATACAAATACATTTGGTGGCATTTGAAATTTCTGTTGATCAATAAATACTCTGAAGATTTTTCTTAGTAACTGTTATTTTTACAGTTCCACCAATTCCATCACAAACTGTTTTTCCATGACTTGTAGCATGGACAGACCAACAAGCATCCATCTGGAAGTCTGTTTTGTGTCGACACAAGTTCATCATGCTCTTAAAATGTTTGTATTGGGCACCTCACCCATCTGTAAAATACTCTACTCTGTTGAGTGGAAATTGGGTTTTAATAAAATCCATTGTCTTTTGCTGAACGCAATATACAAATGGAATGTCATGACTTATGTAGTCAGATATAAAACAGAAGGAGTCTCTTTGAGTCAATTAGAAGTTCTACTAAAAATTACTGTAGGATGTAACGGAACAGCCAGTATTATGTGTGGAACGATACTTAGTGGCCTCTATCTGTTATGTCCTCCCCCCCACCCCCATTGTGTGAATATGTCCTCTCTGTCAAATAAATATGACTATCCAAATCTGACTTTTCATAATTAATCCTGGTGCAGACATTATTTCTAACATAAAGTGATTTTTATTTTCAAGCTCTCTTTTTTTTTTCTTCTTTTTTTAATTATAAAACTCTAATTTAAGTCCTATAATAAGAAGAAGGACGTTTTTAGTTAGTAAATAGCCAGAAAAATTATAATGGTACTTTTCTATGTATTATTGGAGTATTTTCAGAGTTAATGGAGGTAGTCTAATAGCGGATTTATGTACTTTTTCATAGTATAACTTTGATCAACTCTTAAATTATTAAAACCTCAAAAGCCCACTAATTTTATTACACCAATTTGTTGCATTTTTAATATAGTTTTTGGTGATATAATGGGTTTAGGTGTTCTTGGAGGTAGACTCATGTTATTCAGCAATTTATGGATGCATATCAATGTTCGAATCAATCTTAATTTTGCTATTTAAGAATTTTTTTATCTATTTCTATGGCTCTAAATCTTATATATAGCAATATATTTCCATCCACAATTTAATGCTGAACAAATTAAAAAAGAAATTAACTTCCTATCATTAAAATTAACAGTGCTATAGCAAAAGTTGTAAAAGTATAGATTGTTGCCAGATGTACGATCAATAATGATATTTAGCACATTTTTACGAATTTTTAAAGTGCTCCATTTCAGAAACTAATGAACATAACAATATAAAATTTGGCACTTTTACTCATGTCCATTACTAGAATATACTCACCAAGTTTCATCAAAATCTGACAACCTTGGGTGTCGACCCCTGGATGATTTGGCTTGGAATGAGACCCCTTTGTAATTGTTGGTTATGAAAACCAAGAGATTAAGATAGACTATATTCTATTGAAAGAAACAGTTACAAGGGAAAGATTCAAAAGCGTTATCCATATTTTTACTAGGAACAAAACATTGGTACATAATCAATTAAGAAAAAACAATATAATCAATAATAATTAATATGCCACATACCACTCTTTACATCTTTTAAATTACTGCACCAAAAAGCCTGTCTGGACTCTCCGGATGCTCGGAGACCCTTGACCAACCCCTCATTTGTTAGCTAGGGACCCATACTACCGAATCCAGTCGGCGCACGCGGACTCCGAAGTCGCGGCGGAAAAAAATCAGTCCTATTACTTTCCTGACAGACGTATATCTCAAGATCTACCCGATGATAACATTGACAACACATATTGTTCATAATATTATCTAAGTGTGGTTTTATTTATGGATGCCAAGTTTAAAAGTTATAATTGTTTTAAACTCAACAGTTTGATAAAAATTAGTTGTTTTTGTTGTTATAATTATAATTTTTACAAAAATAATCCCCATGTTACATCTTAGATAATATTGTAAAGTATATGTTTTTCAAAATATAAGAAAACCAGTAGAGTAGATATTGAGTTGTCTTGTACACCAGGTCGGAAATAGGAGTTTCGAGAATGAAATGGTTAAATATTTATAATGTTCTTATAAATATTTATAATATATTTTATGTATATAGCCAAAAAAAAAAAAAAAAAAAAAAAAAAAAAAAAAAAAAAAAAAAAAAAAAAAAATGTGCAAATCTTAAGGGATTCTGAAACACCTCACATCTTTTCATTAAAAAAAAAAACAAAAAAACTTATTGATGTTTTAGTGGCTTAGTTGTATTCACTTTAGTTTTTGTATTTCAGATATTAACCGAAGCTTTCAGACAACATGATACAGATCAAGATGGTGTAATCACACTACACTACGAAGAATTCATTTCTACAGTATTTTCCATTAAGACATAATTTTTTTTAATGTTTTAATCTGTTTGAGAAATATATTTTTTATCATATATTTTTGTGAAACACTTGGAGGTTGGTATATAAGGTGAAATCCTCAATATTGTATTTATAATATTATATTTTTTGCTTTGAATCTAAATTCCTTTTCATTCCATTCTTATTTATAATGAATCTAGAATGCAATTGGATTTGTACATTAGACTGATGAAATGCACAAACTTTCCAATATGGCCAATAGGCCTCTCATCTTTATTACTACTGCTGATATTTGCCACCATGAAAATTTATTCATTAACATTTTTAATAACTCTTATATCAAAGAATTGTTTATATATTGATGAAGTAACTACGTGGATCTTATGATTTTGATTTCTGGAAATTTATGCCCTGTGACATTCTTTTCAATGTGTACTATTATTTAAAATAATAAAATTTGATGTAATTCTTCAGTTTCTCTAAAATTAAAATCTGTGATCCACATTTTGATCCTATTCAATAATTTATTTTGTTTATTGCTCCTAATTCATTCAAATCTAAGGTATTTAATGTGAACTATAATGAATTATATACACATCTAATGTTTATCCTATTTTGTTTTTATTTGTTAAATTAGTTCTAAAATTATTAGATTATTTAAAAAAAATATTTATTTGTTATGGTTGTATTTCCATTTATGTTTACTTTGCATTTAAAAGCTTTGGATTACTTTTCCTCAGTATTATAATAAAAATAAGTGCTTTAAGATAGTTTTTACTATGGAAATATGTTGTTACTTTTATTAAAAATGTTTATCGTAAGTTATGTCTCAACTATAGATATTTGCTGAAATGTGATACGGATTCGAGATAATTCAATATTTATTTGTTAAACAAAATTAATATGATTTGTTAATATTTATTTAAACCGTAAAAAAAAAAGAAACTGTTTATGACAGTTTTGTTAATAACATTTTTTAATAACTTTTAACAATTTAGTACAATTCTCATTTCTCTCTATTTATTTTATTTCTTGTTCAGATGACATTCCTTTACTAGCAATTTTACTTAATTTCAGATATAGATAAAACTCTAATTCATTTTATTTCTTATTCTTTTGAAATTGTTTATGCATATTTTTATATAATGCAAATATTAAGTTTTCCTGTATTAATAGTTTTTTATGCATCTATATAACATTTGATGCATGTATTATATATATATATATATATATATATATATATATATATATATATATATATATATATATATTGTTATAATTAAAATTAAAAATTTTAATTTTTAATAAGTTTATTTACGTTACGCCTCTACGTTGGGAGCCAAAATATTATAATTTAAATAAAAATTTGATAATATTTAATTTTAAAAACTCTTTATCTGAGGGGTCAGGTTCGAGTCCAGTAAAGTGAAACAAAGATAATTTTAAATAATAAAAACAAAAAACTCATGGATAAGCTACATCCAGGCATACGGATAAACAAGCATTACCTGATATAAAGCCAGCTTGATATTAACTGCATAGGACAGGATCTTCTTTACAACTGTATCTCCATTAACAGACTGAGCCTAGGCTTCATGAAAACTGATGACCATATGAGACTAGCTGTGCACTGAACTAGAGCTGCATTAGGACTGACTGTAGCTTCTTTTTAACTGCACTACCGTATGAGACTAGATCTTCCATTCAACTGTATGTGACTGTATCTTCTTTTCAACTGAACTGTACGTATGAGACTATATCTTCTTTTCAACTCTACAGACTGCACTAACTTTCATGGCGGGAGCGTCCTACCGGTATCCAATGCTACCTGTATAGACTGCTAGACAAATATAACAAATAATATTTGTTTATCCCAATGAATTTAACATATCAATGAGCTTCTTGATTATCTTCAGAATTTTCTGTGTTAATTTTAAAACTTTTAAATATGTAATGTAAAATATCATTACAATATATATATATATATATATATATATATATATATATATATATATATATATATATAAGATATCTAAATTTACTTCAATTAATTATTGCTGCTGCATCTAATACAATAAAGACATTTGATACTGCTTCATTTCATTGCTTAAAATTACAATTCAGAATCAGAATTCAACCAAATCTCTTGCCTTTTGAATGTGGTAAAATATATCCTTTAATCCAAAGAAGGGAAGTTACTTAAAATTGAAACTTCCTGTGTGCGTTTTTTTTTTTTTTTTTTTTCCTAATTTTTAGCAAATTCCCATCATCTTATTATTTTTTGTTGTCATTCTGGTATTTGTGATTGTTTCTTCCTAATTATCTTGTTTGTGACTAATGAAAAAATTTATGGATGATGTTTGATTAAAGAAATTTCCTTAAAAATGTATTTTATATTTTTTATATAATAAAGTACATTAATTGAAAAATATTCTTTAATTTTCCTTACATGTACGCCTCTCCTCAAATTCAGTATAATGTCCTAAAATGAGAACATTTCAATTAAAAAACCAAATTTTTTTATGTGTTCCATGAATACCAGTAAAGGATTCTTCTTATCTCTCCTATTTTGATCCAACTACATTATTTTTTATGGCGTGTAGCTTACACAGCCATTAATGCCTACCCAAAGTGTATCCAGTTCCATCTCAGAATAAGGCTTGGATCACTTCTTTCTGTGCCATTTCATTAAAAAAATTCTGCCCTACTTATTTCCTAGCCTCAATGTCATGTTGATCAGACTTGACACTCTTGATGGGCAGACCGCATATGATTCTAATGGCCACTGAAGACATGACGAAGCATGTAAGACAGAAGTTCAAAATAAAGTGGAACGTCAGAAAAATGGAGTGCTTCTACTCTGTGAAGAAAGCGGATTCAGGATGAGTATAATGGATTGGTAAAACATTTAATATTGCCTCCTTTCATTTTCACGAAAAAAGAACTTCTGTTTAGGGAGTAGCGGAGCCCCTTACTGCTTCCTTTTATATATGTTAAGCCCAATGGCAACATCTGAGTTGCTCTGGCTAGGTTACTTTACAATACAGGAGATAGATATTTCAGAGTCTGTATCTGACCTCGGTAAGGATAACCCTGCGCTGTAAATTAGCCACATGCATAAAGGATAAAAAATGAGAGAATGGCTTTTTCAACAGTTTTCACATACATGCAAACTAAGATTTATCAATTTCGGGTCCTTTTGAAAGAAAGTATAAACAAAATAAAAATGCTAATAGATGTGTGAAATTTTAAATTCTACATGTAATTGTCTAAGTATCATGGAAAGGCTTGACAAATTGTGAAGAATAGAAAGTTACCATTTGAAACCTTACTAAAAACGTTCAAATGCAAATTTCGGAAGGAAAACAGTACTTAAAGTTTTGAAAGTATTCTTTTCATGGCATTCAGCGTATTCCATAAATTAATTTTCCTTTCATTTTGGTTTACAGCAAAGTGAGTTTATCAGTATAATTAATTAGTAAACTAAAAATCTTAGCATTGTTCAGAAAAGGAAGACGGAAACGCCTAATTCCCTTCAACCCTCCAACTTGAAGGATGAGAGAAAGCATCAGAAACACCCGTGTCTCATCCTATTTACTATGATGAAAAAGGTTAAGATAGACTTCACAAGTGCTTTGGCATACATTGAAGTTGTCATTACCTGTCAAGGTTATCGCAACCGGAAGAGAGAGCACAGCCATTTCAAAGGGATTATGAGACTTTCTAAAATAAGTGAGATCAAGCAAACCTGAACGTGGGCTCGTGGGATTTATTGACTTTCTGCAGTCCGAGAATTAAGCAATGCATTCACCACATCTGAAATCCAATCCACCATTACAACTTTCACCACAAAGAAAAAGATCATGTAAGATTTGAGATATTTTATATTTTAACTCCAACAGGTATTATGACGTATTGTAATACCATGTTATTGCTTTTTATTATAACCTCGCTGGAATCATAATAAAATTGAGCGAAGAGTTTGTGTTTGACATTCTTAAAGTGGAGGTTGCATTTACTCATTCAATTTGGAGGTTTGTCATATCAATTTATTTCTTTTATTTTCCTCCTAAATTTTTTTACAGAATGGCCATGTCCTACAGTAGTAATATGCCCAATGAAGAATTTCTTCGTAACGTTTTTCAAAGGTATTATTTATTCTCTAAGGAAATACTTATTTTTTCGTATTTTTACTCTTTATTGTTTTTGACTTACAGTGTTGACAAAGACAGAAGTGGTCAGATATCCACAAATGAATTGCAACAGGCTCTTTCAAATGGTTCTTGGAGGCCTTTTAATCCTGAAACTTGCCGCCTTATGATAGGTATGTAATATTTTACTCATTATGTGTGCTTATTCTATGCATCATATACATAATATATTAGTTTTTAAAAATAAAAAAATTGAAAATTAGGCTCCTTGGGTGGGAAGAGGGCATCTCCAACAGGTTGAAAAAACCTATATTAAAATTAAAAAATTGAAGCCATTCTGTATATATATTAATCTTCCTTTAATTTTAATTTTTCTTTTAAGTTTTATTAATTATTGTTTTTGTTTTTTTAAGGAATGTTTGACAAAACTAATCAAGGCACGCTATCATACCAAGATTTTGGTGCGCTTTGGAGGTATATTACTGATTGGCAGGCCTGCTTCCGGTCATTTGACAAAGACGGCTCTGGAAATATTGATCGATCTGAGTTAACTACAGCTTTGACATCTTTTGGCTATCGGCTATCTCAGGCAACAGTTGACATAATGGTTCAAAAGTTTGATCGACATGGTGCTGGAACTGTACTTTTTGATGATTTCATTCAGTGTTGTATAATTCTTAATGTAAGTATACTGTATAATATTAATTGCATATACAGTTATTAGTTTAATGATGTAAAAGTCTAATAAAACTTCTAGCATAGAAATGCAAGTAAACAACCACTCAGCAGAGAAGAACCTTAGCTGAAGTGCTGTAGATTCTGAGGGAAAACTTGACAGAGATCATAGGAACTAGTTCAGAGCTGTGGCTGTAAATTGATCCCAGCTCAGTAACATATCTAGTTGTGATGTACATGTATGCTGCGTTATTTTTTTTGTGACCTTGAGTCTGAATTTGACGAAGAGACGAGTATGCATTTGTTGTCGTCAATATTGTTTAAAAGAAATAGTATGAGTGGGAAGATCACTTCTGTTATGCCTTATTGTGAAAATTCTGTATTGGTTTTAATGCTTGATTATAAGCAGCAGTAACAGAAACCACATTCCTGCATATTTTAAATGTTTGAATTTCATAAACATAATTTTCTTTTAGTATCTCAGAATTTGGATTAGAAACGTCTTGTCTTTTATTTAGAAAAATTAACTATTTTGTTGCTTTTAGTTGATTAACTATTTGTTGATTTTAGTATTCACTCTAGTTTGTTGTGTTTTAGATATTAACTGAAGCTTTCAGGCGACAAGATACAGATCAAGATGGCGTAATCACTCTACACTATGAAGAATTCATTTCTACCGTATTTTCAATCAAAACATAACTGGTTAAATGTTTTGATATATTTGGGGAATGTGTTTGTTTATCATATAAATTTATGAAGCACCTTGAATCTTTTAAGGTAGTATAAATGTATTATTTGTAATGCAGGTGAAAAAAAATGCAGCTCTCAAAAACAAACGATTTTATCAATTCTTCATAGAAAATAATATTATCATTTTGTTGCTATTAACAAGAATTTGAAAATCTGTTATCCTATGGTCATTGGGTAATAATAATATTTTTAAGTATTCAAATTCATGTTAATGGCCTGGATGCAGATGCGCCCTAAGAAAAAAAAATTATGATGTATTTTTTATATGCACCTATCGTACTGATGACGCTCCTGAAATGTCCCTTTGGTCATAAAGTGCCTAATATATATTTTACTATGAAAAATTGATGTAATCTGCTCACATTTATTTTAAATAAGAACATTTAGTACCAAACATTGTCAAAATAATTCTCATCTCTTTCTCTCTGTTGTTTTTCTTTTTCTTTTTTTTTTTTCTTTTTAATTATAGGTGCTCTGACTGCCAAGGTCATGAGCACCATCTCTGTTGTTATTAAAATATATTATATTATGTGAATTGCATTCCTTTTTTAACAATTATTTGTTTCAATAAAAAACTAGTTTTTCTTATTGCTATTGTTCTTTTGTTTATTTTGAGGTGAGGAGAATCTGTATTTTCATAACATAGAATTATAAAATGTATGCCTTATTGATGGTTTTTGATGCGGAATAAAACATTTTTAAATGAATACTTTATTTGAAAAATTACTGCTGCTACATTTATGATAATGAAGCCATTGATTTTAAATACTGTTTCATTTTAGTGCTTAGAATTACTATTCAGAATCAGAATTCAATCAAATGTTTTTAATGATTAACATCCAAACAATGGAATTTAAAGGACAAACTGTAACTTCCAATGTTATAGTTTTTTTTAGTATAATTTGGTTGTGTTGTTAATACCAAGTTTCCGAAATTAAAAAACAATTATCCAATTTGGTTTATTAGTTTAAAACTCTTATTATTCTTTATTTTATTCTGTTAATTCTGATTTTTTCCTCCTTAATAATGCTGATTGTGAACGATGGAAACATTTATGAATATTTTGAAGTATAAGCAATGAACTTTCCTTAAGAATGTATTTTATATGTTTTATATATTAAAGTATATTAATTGGAATGTATTTGTTTATTTTCCTAATATGGATGCCTGCCGTCATACCGTCCTAAAATGAAACACCAATGAATAATAATAAAAATTGTTGGATACACTTCATATATATCAAATTCAGGATGAGTGTGCTGGCTTGATGAAACTTTACATTTTATTTTATTTTTTGGGTATTTGTTGTTTTGCCTGATTTGATTGATTCACAATGAACAAACTAAATAAATTATTCTTTTTTTAAAAAAATATTAATTTAATAGAAACTCATGATAGTCAAAACAAATTTTATATTTCAAACTTAACAACGGCATTTAGGCAGACTTAATGCTTTTATATTCCAAAGTATGATTCATACTTGGTTGTGGAAAGAGGTATGGTCGACACTTTTTCTGGATCCTTGGCGTTGCCAGTTACTGCAATGTAACAAAATGCTCCTGACTCAGGTATCGGTTGTTCAGATAAAAATTCTTCAGCTTCTTCACAAGTTGGATCTGTAAGAGACTAGAAAAAAAATCAATAGACATTAAGGAGTGAAAGAACAAGTTGAAATAATTGTTGCACTCAGATCCTGAAAAAATAAATTATGAACAGGGTGTATAAAAGCTGCCTTCAGGCCCTTCCCTTTACATAATTCCTCGGATCCTGAGAAAGTAGATGATGTTTATTATTAAATGAAAATATAGAATTATAACTCACTTGGTTAGGATTACAGTATCTCGACAATTTGACTAATTGTCGCAGAGGCATTAATGAAAGTCCATTCTCCGGAGGCTTATTGCAGAAAGGACCGGCTAAACGCAAATCCTGTAAATAACTGGCAACATAAAGTTAATTAGACTTTAGATAAGTTGTTTTTTAATGCTGCTCTACATATGAATTTAGTTTCCTCTCTTTTTGTTAAAAAAGTCCGACTCGCAGGAACTGCAGCATCTTAGCGCGGTTCCGTTCATGTCCCTAGTGCCATTTGATAAGCTTAGAAAAGAAATAAACTTATTTTTTTTATATATCTCGTGAAAATTGTCAAAATCCTCTCGAACATCTCGAATAAAAGTGATATTAAGGCGTCAGGGACACCGACAGTAGCTAACTTTTACACAGAAGCGGAAATTACAGAATCTGGCTCTCATTCTAAAGCAAAGCTATAAATCAATACAAAATATGCCTAATAAAGTCTTTCTAGTGGATACAGAAGCATGGGCGTATATGAGGGGGGGGGGGCTGAAGCCCCTCCCGAAATTTTGAATTGATAATAAAAACTTCTCGTAAAACCCTTAAAAATAAATTAAATAAGATCACTTAGTTCATAAAACATATTTTATTTTATGTGTAATAGCGTTTTAGTTGCCTAAAACTATTCCAAGCTCTAAATATTTAGTATTCCATACCCTGGAAATGGTTTCAGCCCCCCCCCCCCCCCGAAATTGTTTTTATATACGCCCATGTACAGAAGGATCAAGAAGAAGTACACAAGATTGAGTAGAATACCCTGCCTAATATAGCCTATATAGAATAATATGCCGAATAAAACCTATCTAGTTAGTACACAAGGACAAATAAAAGTCTTGACGAATAACAAGTCAAGAAAAAAAACTTTATTTAACAAAATAAAACAAAGTTTAGTTGCCCAACTACAATAGAATAATATACCTAATTAAGTCCATGGAGTAGATACAAATGGACCAAAAACAAGTCTTGTGGAATATTGTTTTTTTTCTAATTAAATACTTTTTATCAATATTTAGTATATAACCTTTGTTGAAAACTATTGATTGCTAATTGATGAATCTGTTTACAACTAAGTAGTCTTTATGAATATTTAGTATATAACCTATGTTTGGATCTGTGTTTTTGGGGTGCTCTCCGCCTAGGCTTTGTATTTGTGTCGGCAGATACCTGGGGTATATTTACAGCTCTTGAGGATTAACTCTTAGCAGGTAAATTTCCTCCGGACCTTCTGCTTCTACGGGCATTGAACCGCCATATTCGCTCATAGTATCTAACCGTTGTGAAGTTTATTTTTTGGATTTAGGACTTAATATACATATGTAGACTAAATCATAGCAAGAAGTAATCCTCCGTCGTCGGTTCTTAACTATGTAGACACTCTAATGTTATCCAATCTTAGATACATCGTATTTAAAATCCACAGCAAAAACACGACATTTCATCAGAATCCCCTGCAGAATAAAACTTATATAGAATATTATGCAAAATAAAGCCTATCTAGTGGATAAAAATAGAGGAAAAAAGCCGTTCGTGGTGGTAGAAAATCTTAAAAGTATTTCGCTCAGAATTCTCCGAAATATTGTCACTAATTTTACGTATCCTGTTTTATAGCCAAATAGATTTATATTCTATAATCAATAAGAAAAACCTACTAACAATAAAAAACTATGGATAACAGATGAAAATAGGGAATACCAAGAATAATTCTAAAGAACGAAATCAACACCAGTACTGTAATCTAGATATTCATACGGCATCTTCGAATTCTAACAAACAAAATATTGATTCTAATTATACGTAACCTGTTTTATTGACAAATACATTTGACTACTATAAGCAATTAAAAACACTAGGGAATATGCCAAAGAACTCGGAATAGGAGCCTCGACAGTTTCAAGACATTTGAAGGAAATCGATGAATCCAAAACTGACATTTCATACAGTACAGCCTGATATATTTTTAACAATGAATTGCTTTTCTTATTTTAATTAATCTGTTTTATTGTCAAATACATTATCCTACTATAACCAATGAAAAAACAACAAGGAATAAAAACAAACAAGAAGAACTGTTCTAATAAACGAAATCAATTACTTCAAAGTTTAAGCACTTATTTCTCCGATTGACATAGCCTAATCAAAAATTGTTTCAGAATCTTTTTTGTAGAACATTTAGTAAGCTTTCGCATGGTAACCCTCCGTTTACAGATATTCCTAACCGTCTTCGAGATATGAGGGAATGTATACGAAGTTCCCAAAACATTTCATGTCTGTTAATAAAATATTTTATTCTAATCCTTCCTTAGCTCCAAACGTAACCGAAATTTTAACATATTAGTGTTGATGAAATTCAAACATGCAGAAAATGTTTCAACTGAATCCCATAATTTTAAGTATCAAAATCAAAGACAAAAAGAACAGTTCGAATAAGCGAAATCACAAACAACTTTGAAAACACTTGTTATCAGCAATCACTATGTACAAATGTCACATGTCTCCCTTTGTAAACAGCCATTTTGACGGCGGTGGCGCCGCCATCGGTAATGTTAATTCCCAATAGAGAATTTGTTAGCTCCTGAAGAGGCTCATAGAAGGGTGTGAAACCTGGACATCTTATTTTAATAAAGGATTGAATTGATCCTTCTATTTATTTAGACCTTTCACCTAGTATGAATATGAATAATAAAATTTGGACGAGAAGGAATATATTGAAATCTATATTGAGCAATAAATATGTTTAAAATGAAACTTCGCATTAGCGGACACGGTTCAGGAACGAAATTATGTATCTTTATTAGAGATTTCGTCTTAGGGTAATATAACACTATGGTCATTTTTGAGACATAAGGAAAAGAAGATATTATTAACTGGAAAATAATTGAGTTAATTATTTTTAGTGCATATTTTCCAGATTTAGTGGTTTAAAAGAAATTAATAGGCTGGGAGAAAATTATGCATTTATATTTCTGTAAATGGAGCATTGGACATTGAACTTTAAGTAAAGAATGGATTCCCATGGAATTATTCATTAATCATCTTGGTTAAAGGAACACAGACAGCCAGAAAATCTAAGACTATCCTGTGAGTTATGGCTTAAAGCTCAAACAATATTAGAAAATGTATAAGAAGAGTATATTTCACCTGGTGAATCATGATCTAGAAGAATATATGTCACATTTCTCGAAACAGGGGACTGCACAATTTACCTTCGTTTTGATTCTACTGATTAAAAAGTTTTAATTTTTAAAATAGTTTAATACTAATAATATTTCATTATGTTGGAGTCCATAAATAAAAATAAGTCTAAGATCTTAGAGACCCGAGATTCTGATAGTGAAATTCGCCCGCCCCCCTTTGAAAGTTAAAACAAAAGGAACCAGTTTCTAAATAACAATGATAATAGAAACACTTACTGCTTGTTGTGATAAATTATTTAAGGAATTTATAGCAAATGTAAGCAACTAAGGTTGATACAATGAAACAATCCGGAAGTGCCGACAAGAAAATTTCGCGTTTCAGAACCCCTAGAGACCGAAAATAACGGTGGTTCAAATTTGTATATATATATATATATATATATATATATATATATATATATATATATATATATGTATATATATATATATATATATATATATATATATATGTATATATATATATATATATATGTATATATTTATTTATATATATATATATATATATATATATATATATATATATATATATATGTATATATTTATTTATATATATATATATATATATATATATATATATTTGTCTGTTCGCTCATTTCTGGCTTCCCTGATGGTCCGATTTTGATGAAATTTAGTACAAAAATCTGTCGTCCAATTTGAAAGGTCAAGTTCGTTAACCAGCAAAATCCGCCCACTGGAAGATGGCGTTTGGGGCGAAATTCGCGCAAAAAAAATCGTAACGCTTACGTTTTTGAGTTCATAAGCTTGTAAGTACTCGTTTTATAGGCTTCTTGGGCTAGGAAAACGAATGAACCCATTTTCAAGGCGATAGCTTTAACCGTTTTCGAGAAAACTGAAAAAATGATTTTCGAATGCCGTTTTTGGTTTGGGTACTTAGAATCATGGGATTCAGTTGAAACATTTACTGCATCTTCTACTTTCATTAAAACTAATATGTTGAAATGTTGGTTGCGTTTGGAGTTAAGGAAGGGTTAGAATAAAATATTTTATTAACAGACATAAAAAAGTTTTGGTAACTTTGTATACTTTCCTTAATATCTCGAAAAAGGTTAAGAATTTGGGAAACGGAAGAATACCATTGGAAAGCTTACTAAATGCTCTACAAAAAAGGTTCTAATGAAAGTTTTGATTAGGCGATGTCAATCGGAGAAATAAGTGCTTAAAACTTTAAAGTAATTGATTTCGCTTATTCGAACTGTTCTTTTTGTCTTTGATTTTGATACTTAAAATTATGGGATTCAGTTGAAACATTTTCTGCATGTTTGAATTTCATCAACACTAATATGTTAAAATTTCGGTTACGTTTGGAGCTAAGGAAGGATTAGAATAAAATATTTTATTAACAGACATGAAATGTTTTGGGAACTTCGTATACATTCCCTGATATCTCGAAGACGGTTAGGAATATTGGTAAACGGAGGGTTACCATGCGAAAGCTTACTAAATGTTCTACAAAAAAGATTCTGAAACAATTTTTGATTAGGCTATGTCAATCGGAGAAATAAGTGCTTAAACTTTGAAGTAATTGATTTCGTTTATTAGAACGGTTCTTCTTGTTTGTTTTTATTCCTTGTTGTTTTTTCATTGGTTATAGTAGGATAATGTATTTGACAATAAACCAGATTAATTAAAATAAGAAAAGCAATTCATTGTTAAAAATATATCAGGCTGTACTGTATGAAATGTCAGTTTTGGATTCGTCGATTTCCTTCAAATGTCTTGAAACTGTCGAGGCTCCTATTCCGAGTTCTTTGGCATATTCCCTAGTGTTTTTAATTGCTTATAGTAGTCAAATGTATTTGTCAATAAAACAGGATACGTATAATTAGAATCAATATTTTGTTTGTTAGAATTCGAAGATGCCGTATGAATATCTAGATTACAGTACTGGTGTTGATTTCGTTCTTTAGAATTATTCTTGGTATTCCCTATTTTCATCTGTTACCCATAGTTTTTTATTGTTAGTAGGTTTTTCTTATTGATTATAGAATATAAATCTATTTGGCTATAAAACAGGATACATAAAATTAGTGACAATATTTCGGAGATTTCTGAGCGAAATACTTTTAAGATTTTCTACCAACACGAACGGCTTTTTTCCTCTATTTTTATCCACTAGATAGGCTTTATTTTGCTTAATATTCTATATAAGTTTTATTCTGCAGGGGATTCTGATGAAATGTCGTGTTTTTGCTGTGGATTTTAAATACGATGTATCTAAGATTGGATAACATTAGAGTGTCTACATAGTTAAGAACCGACGACGGAGGATTACTTCTTGCTATGATTTAGTCTACATATGTATATTAAGTCCTAAATCCAAAAAATAAACTTCACAACGGTTAGATACTATGAGCGAATATGGCGGTTCAATGCCCGTAGAAGCAGAAGGTCCGGAGGAAATTTACCTGCTAAGAGTTAATCCTCAAGAGCTGTAAATATACCCCAGGTATCTGCCGACACAAATACAAAGCCTAGGCGGAGAGCACCCCAAAAACACAGATCCAAACATAGGTTATATACTAAATATTCATAAAGACTACTTAGTTGTAAACCGATTCATCAATTAGCAATCAATCGTTTTCAACAAAGGTTATATACTAAATATTGATAAAAAGTATTTAATTAGAAAAAAAAAACAATATTCCACAAGACTTGTTTTTGGTCCATTTGTATCTACTCCATGGACTTAATTAGGTATATTATTCTATTGTAGTTGGGCAACTAAACTTTGTTTTATTTTGTTAAATAAAGTTTTTTTTCTTGACTTGTTATTCGTCAAGACTTTTATTTGTCCTTGTGTACTAACTAGATAGGTTTTATTCGGCATATTATTCTATATAGGCTTTATTAGGCAGGGTATTCTACTCAATCTTGTGTACTTCTTCTTGATCCTTCTGTACATGGGCGTATATAAAAACAATTTCGGGGGGGGGCTAAAACCATTTCCAGGGTATGGAATACTAAATATTTAGAGCTTGGAATAGTTTTAGGCAACTAAAACGCTATTACACATAAAATAAAATATGTTTTATGAACTAAGTGATCTTATTTAATTTATTTTTAAGGGTTTTACGAGAAGTTTTTATTATCAATTCAAAATTTCGGGAGGGGCTGCAGCCCCCTCAGCCCCCCCCCTCATATACGCCCATGCTTCTGTATCCACTAGAAAGACTTTATTAGGCATATTTTGTATTGATTTATAGCTTTGCTTTAGAATGAGAGCCAGATTCTGTAATTTCCGCTTCTGTGTAAAAGTTAGCTACTGTCGGTGTCCCTGACGCCTTAATATCACTTTAGGATACTCCCAGCATGCAATGCACGGCCTTACAATTTTACAGTGGCGCGCCCACCGCACACTTTACAATGAGGTATAACATTGTTCGTGTTTTTCTTGCTATTTAATAATTTCACAACTGTTTTATGACAAATTTGTGGACTATGTCCCATCAGGGGAAAACATTTAGAAAAATAATTTTTAATGTTTAATGTTCATTTGTTTAGTTTAATTTAATGTTTAATGTTCATTTATCATAGTGGATATGATCAGCATATGTTTATATTGTTTTTGTATGATTAGGCGAATGCCACTCTAAATTGTAAGTGGGGTTGATGGAGTGTCATTCGAAGGGGGGTATTATACCTCTTTGTAAAGTGTGTGGTGGGCGCGCCACTGTAAAATTGTAAGGCCGTGCATTGCATGCTGGGAGTATCCTGTCTTGATGTGAACTCCCGGGGAACTGCTTGTTACTATGAGAATAAACCAGTTATTTCTATTCGTGGTGTTCACTTTTGTGTTCCACCCAGTTCAAAGTTAAAAAACAACACAAAAGCTTTACATTTGTAAACAATGCACGTCTCTCTTTGTCGCTAGTTCCGAAATTTTCCGCATGGCAGCGTATCGCCATTAATTAATTAATTAATTAATGTTAATTCCCAATACTCGCCAGCAATGAAAACTCTGGACATTATATAATAGCTGTGAGTTGTAAGCTGGGTAGAGTCCTTAGATCGCCCTTGTACAAGAATCCTGAATAAGTAGTATAATGATTTATTTGGCTCCAGAAAAGAAATTTTGCTCTGTAACGATTCCTCACAGCATAATATTCATAGCTGATGTGAGTACCTAGTAATATGAGTAAAATCTTTACAGAGCAAAAAAACACCTTTTTTGAGTAATCGAAAAGGCCGATCGATCGGATTATCGATTTTTTGGTCTTTATCGTTTCTAAACTGCTTACTGATCAACATCATACGTAGTAACCCATTGAGTTAGTAAAGATCTACTAACTCAATGTAGTAGGCACAGTTAGGGTCTCCCCGCAATCTAGTGGTTTAGGCTTTAGTTTCTCGTGCGGAAGATGGAGGGTTCGATTCCCACCGGTGGCAGGAAGTTTCTTGGCGAAAAAAAATAACCACTCTTTTAACGCAGCCATTTTAGGCGAAGGCTTATTTAGCAGTATAGAGTTCTTGGCTACTGAAGAGGCACCTAGAATGGTGTAGAACAAGTAGAGCTTATTTCATTAAAGAATTGACGTGATTAATTATATTTTTATTTAACTTCCACTTACATATATTAGATTTTTATTGCACAATTAAAATATTCTTTAAAGAGTGTAAATATGAAATACGTTTACCCAAGAAAAGCTTGCATGTAGTCATTACGGACTGCCTTCAAAGTTAAGCACGCATCAGGTTTTACTTTCGATAATGTCAGAATCCACAGGGCACTACGAGCTTTTTGTTCCAAATCTGGAACTAGTGCGACAAGGGGCCTAGCAAGGTAAAGAAAGAATTTGAATTCTTCGTCAAGAAGGGCACCTGCGACTGGGTGAGAAGTGCCTCCGTCTTCATTCTACAAAATAAATAAAATATGGAAGATTTCATTTTATTTAATTATTAAGAATACAATCGTGCAATCATAACTTTAAAAGTTCAGGGCTAAGAGAAGTAGATTTTTTAAAGGAATCTGATCTATGTCTGTGCACACTCGAGGGATTGTGTGGTCAGTACTATACCTGGAATGTTATCTCAAGTAATCAGTAGGCACTGCATATTCCTGGGGATTTCTAGCTTCTCATTTTGCCATAAATCTACGAGTGAATGGTTCTCATGATCGAACTATACAATTTGACTAATTTCCTAATTATTTCTGAGAGAAAGTATTTACTTTGTATGTATATATGGATAGGGTTTAAGGACGAAGAACGTCAAATGTTATCATCGTCCTGGTATCATAATTTGAACGTTATCGTATTTGTAAAATATTCTTTTTAGTTGAATTAAAATATTACTTTACCTCTCCACAGTACTCATGGAAGGTGCACTTCATGACACTCTCATCTTCCACCATTCCTAAAACATTGGTTGTTTGCAACATAAAAAAAATATGCATATATTAGTTAGTAAAATAAAGGATAAACATATTTTGTTAAACAAACGTAAAAGAGGATGTTTCAGATATAGTATCTTTCTTACAAGCAAGATTTTACTTCCCATCTCCTTGGTTTAGGTTTCCACTAGAGCTGATGGTTTTAGAAGCGCACCCCCCCCCTCCCTCTATAGGGAGGATGGTTTAATGACGCCGACCGATGATGCAATCCAGAAGTTATATATATATATATATATATATATATATATATATATATATATATATATATATATCTTTATTTGAAAATTATACAATACAATAACGTATTTTTTATAAATCTTTTGTTCATGATGTATCGGTAGGGAAAAAAAAAGCCCAGTGGCCAAAACCTATTAGCTAGGAATTTACAGAGATATTTACATTTGGTTTTTGTATGGCTATTTACAATATTTACATTTGTAATGTTTACATTATACAGGCTTAGTTTACAACAGGTCTCTAGGCCATTTGCGCTTAAGGCGACGGTGAGGGTTACCGTGAATGGTGGATGAGGATAACTTATTGATTAGGGGATTGTCGTGACCAGGCAAATGGGAGTGGAAGTTAAGGTATCGGGTTTTGGATAGGGTTTGGACAAAGGGGATTTCTAGGTCGTTATGGATAGTGAGGTTTGAGACATAGAATGGAGCATTGACTATTTTACGGAGTATTTTGGATTGGATTCTGAGGATATTGGATCGCTTGGCCACCCCCAGACTTCCAAGCCATACGTCCAGGTGGGTTGAAGTATTGTAGTGTATATCCGTCTCTTGTTCTGTAAAGATAATTTTGAGTGAGTGTCTAGTAGTCTGTTTAGTAATCGAAAACGTCTGTTTGTTTCCTGTCTTTTCTTTTGTATGTGTTGGCTCCAGGTAAGTCGTTTGTCAAGGGTAAGTCCTAGGTAGGTAACTTGGGTTTTTTCAGAGATTTCACTTTGGTAAAGATTGACAGAAGGGCATTTGGATCGTCAAAGAGTTAATGTTATGTGGGAGGATTTTTCAGGGTTGACTTTAATCCGCCATTTTATGAACCATGGTTCAAGCAGTTGGAGTAGGGATTGAAGGTGTTTGGACGCAAGTGTAGGATCTGAATTGGACGAGAGGATGGCTGTATCATCAGCAAAAGTGAAGAGTCTTGTGGAATCATGGGTGGGCATGTCGGCAGAGTACACAAGGAATAAGATAGGACTTAGGATGCCGCCTTGTGGAACACCAGCAAGCTGAGGAAAGAAGGAAGACAGAGATGATCCGAACGATACGTTGAATGATCTGCCAGAAAGATAGGAATTTATTATTAGGTAATAGGTCGAGGTGAGGATTTTTTTGAGTTTGAAAAGCAAGCCCTGGTGCCACACCCGATCAAATGCTTGAGCGATATCAAGGAATACACCAGAGCAATATTTCTTTTGCTCAAAGGAAGAGGAGATTGAGTCAACTATTCTGTGACATTGGCGAATCGTGGAATGGGATATTCGAAAACCAAATTGGTGGGAAGGGAGAATTAGGATTAGACGTTTAAGGAGAAGCTTTTCGAGGATTTTTCCCATAATGGGAAGGAGGGAGATCGGGTGATAGGACGAAGGGTAATTTGCAGTTTTTTTGGGTTTGTGGATCATTTTAATGGTTGATAATTTCCAGGAGTTGGGAAAGTAGGTTGTTCTGAGGACTGCGTTATATATATATATATATAGGTTAGGAATAGGATAGCTTTTTTAGGTAGGCGTTTAAGGATTAAGGGGGTGATAAGATCGGGTCCTGGTGCCTTACAGATTTTTAGTTTGTGGACAGCTAAGGATACTTCATGAGGATAAAAGGAAGAAGGAGGAGGAGAAAGCAGTAAGGCTGAGTCTAGGAATTCTTCTACTTTTGAAGAATGGATAGGGTTTTGGATGGATTCGTGGGGACGGAATACTTGGGCAAGTTGGGATGCAAAAGTTTCGGAAATTTCGGTATCTGTTTTAGCCCAGCTGTTATCATCTCGACGGAGAGGATGTGATGGATTGGGGTGGGATAGAATTCGTTTAGGGGCTGTCCATAGGGATTTGTTGTCGGGAGTAAGTTTGTGAGTGTATTCAGCGAATTTGTTGTTAAAGTGTTTGTGTAGTTCGTATTGTAGTTGTCTAGTCAGTTGGTTGAGGCGTGTCTTGTCAGATGGATAACGTGTGGTTTGCCATATTCTTCTGGCTCTGTTTTTTTCGGTTCGAAGGAATTGTATCTGATCGGGGAAATACGTTACTGGAGGTGATCTATGAGGACATTTCTTAGTGGAAATAAGGAGTCCAGTCTGAATGTCTGTAGTCAGTTTGTTTATGGCTGTGTCAATATCATCTTTAGTCTTAAGAGGGATGTTTAGGTTTAGGGAGGATTGAAATGAGCGCCAATCAACTGGGCCATTGATGAGGGATGGGCGGTGAGGACGAGTGAAAAGGTTAGGATCAATGTTAAAGGAAAGCAATATAGGGCTGTGATCAGAGGATAAATCAAATAGGTTGGAAATATGGAAAGGACTGTGGCTGACACCATTTGTAATGAAATAATCCACAATGTCAGGAGATTTGGATCTAGAAGTGGGCCAATAGGATGGGTTGGGAGGAGAAATGATATTCAGATGGTGGGAGTGGATGGTGTGACTAAAAAGGTTTCCTCGAGAGTTGGAGGTTCGACATCCAAATTCGGGCTGTGTGACATTGTAATCCCCTCCTGTAATAAATCTTGGACTTAAAGAGGAGAGGAAGGAATTGAGGACTGAAGGGGAGATCGCTTTATTGGGAGGGCAATAAGCAGAAGAAATGGTTATTGGGACATGGGAAGAGGATTGGAGGGTAACTGTGGTACTCTGCAGACATTCCAAGGCAATAGGCGTAGGATCAGGATAGTGGGAAATGGAGGATTTGATTAGGATGGCAGTACCTCTGTGAGCAGTCCCGTCTGGGTGGTCCGTTCTGTACGTCTTTTATCCAGTAATATTGAAATGTAGTCGGTTGGTCAAGTGAGTTTCTGTAATCAGAGCAACGTCAATGTTTTTGTCTTGAAGTAAGTGGGTCAGTTCGTCTTTGTGGGCTGGAAGTCCATTGGCGTTCCAAAGGAGGATTGCGAGGGATTTAAAGGAAGACGCAGTCATGGATGCAGGTCAGACAGGATGCTGGTCACTTTGTGGAGGAGGTCAGTGAGGGGGGATATTAGGGCTTGGAGATTTTGTATTATTTGATTTAAGTTTACAAGGGCAGTTGTGATTGAGGAGAAGTCAGTGGAGGATTTGGGTTGAGGAATGGTAACCCTTGAGGAAGATGGGGAATGGGAGCAGAGGTGGTTGTTGATGGCTTGGGAAGATTCGACCGGAATGCAGAGGCGTAGGTTGTTCTTCCTGGATGTGGTTGACCGGAGGGCTGAGGCTGGTAGTCCACTGGAGGCTTCGGTAGGGGTGGAAAGGTTGTAGTATCCTGGCTGGGTGCTGCTTGGGAAGTAGTTCTAGCAGGGCCACGCTGTCCACTCCTAGATCTTCTCCGCTTGACCAACTCCTGATATGCGCTACAACCGCGGTAGTTAGCAGGATGGGCTTGGTGGCAGTTTATGCACGTAGCTGGAGTGTCTCTGGTCTTTGAACACTCATTCGATAGATGAGGGCCCGCACACTTCACACATATTGGATTCACTCGACAGAATTTCTTCGTGTGATTGAAGCTCTGGCATCTTGTGCATTCAGTAGTGTCCCAGGTATAGCCTATGTCACAGCAGTTTTTCTAGCTCCGTTAAACGAGTGTTTTTGAAGTGGTTCGAGGTGATCCTCGTTTACGAAAAGTGACTCAGTGGTAGTTGATCTACTAGTGAACATTACGGTGAAGTTTGAAGGAATTTCATCAACCAGATCACTGCTAAAATAGTGAGTAAAAAACACTCATTTCCTACAGTTTGTAGGCCTTTACCCTAGCGGAGGCTAGTGGTGGGGGTGCTCCTGCACTCACCTGACGGAGAGGCTGTCGTCACTCCTTCAGAAATCCAGATACTACACCCTGCGCTACTGTTAGTATCTCCAGCAGCCTCCTTGGCTCAGTGGTAGCGTTCGATTCTCCGAGCTGCAAGTACTTGTGTTCGAGGCTGCCCGGGACAACTATATATTTTTATTTTTTTTAATTAATTATCGTGGCTCACGATGTCCTCAATTGAAGCTAGCGACCAGCACATGACAGTCATTGAGTCAACTTCAGCCAACAACTTCGATAATATCGCAACGGGGAGACGTATAAGGTTACGCAAAAAAGCCAGTGACGTATTGACACCCCCTAAGATTAAACAAAAAAAGTCATCTCAGACACAAGGCAACTGTTCAAAGCAAATTCACACTTCCGAAGAAAACACTACGAAACCTCCCAATATTTATCTCAGAAAAGTAACTGACTTCAAACAACTATGCAGTGCTCTCACAAGTCTTGTTGGTGAAAACAACTTTGAATGCCGAGCGAGATTTAATGATATCGTCATTAAACCTTCCGATAGTGACTCCTACAGGAAAATAATTCATCACCTGGAAAATAAAGAAGCTGACTTCCACTGCTATCAACTCGCAGAAGACAAATCATACTGGGTGGTTATCCGCCACCTCCATCATTCAACTCCCCCGGCAGAAATCATCTGCGAACTCACCAAGAAAGGCTACTCAGTCAAAAGAGCGTATAACGTAAGGCATCCTGTCACAAAGGCGCAGCTACCACTCTTTTTTGTAGATTTAGAAAAAAATGAAAAAAGTAAAGAGATATTTCGTGAACAATATTTACTCTACACAAAAATTAAAGTAGAGGAACCACGTCGTCGCGGTGACGTCATACAATGCCTAAACTGCCAGAAGTTCAATCATACCCGCTCATACTGCCATCATAAATCCAAGTGTGTCAAATGTGGGGCTGAGCAATCCTCTAAGGACTGTCCCAAACCACTCGACGTACCTCCTTGCTGCGCTAACTGCGGCGAGAATCATACCGCCAGCTACAAAGGGTGCGATGTCTATAAAGCGCTTAAAACGATCCGAGTGGAGAGGCAGAGAATCCAGCTCACCCATCAAAAAGATGTCAAGAAGTCTTCACCACCCAGCGGACCATCCCACTTCCCCAGCCTACCACCCGTTCCAGCAGCACAGGATACGTCTCACCGCAGGCCGAATGTGACCTACTCATCTCTACTGACTTCGCTGCAGAAAAAGAAGCCGCCTGTCCCAACACCAGCTCAGACCCCCGTAGCAAAACCACAAGAACCATCTTCCCTTCCTACCTCATCAACTACTTCTTTGCAACCCCCAACCCTGCCTACATTCCCTACTACTCCAGCCCCACCTAAGCAAATCCCTCAGGTCCAGGCTCAAGATCCAATGATCCTTTTCTCCTCTTTTCTAAACAAACTCGAAACACTTCTCACTCCACTTATAAACCTGATGACCACCCTTATAGCCCACTTCCTTCCTAAATCCCAAAATGCAACCCTTCCATAATCCCCATCTCTCCATCCTTTTGTGGAATGCCAACGGACTTACTACAAGAAGACATGAACTCACACTTTTACTAACTGACAAAAACATTGACATTGCTTTAATAACTGAAACACACTTAAAGAAATCCATGTCATTCGGTGTTAAGGGTTACTCCTGTTATCGAACCGATCATCCATCTCTGACGCAGCACGGGACTCTAATTCTAATCAAGAGCAATATCAAGCATCACCAGGAGTCCAGTATCGCATCAGCAAGCCTGCAGGTAACTTCCATATCCCTTTCCCTTTCTCCCTTCGATATCATACTGTCCGCAGTGTACTGTTCTCCCAACCACACCATTTACCATCCTGAATTCCTGTCAATATTCCAATCCTTTGGTCCCCGCTTCCTCGCCGGGGGTGATTTCAACGCGAAACACCCCATGTGGGGAAGCCGTTCAGCTAACTCCCGTGGCAGAATCCTTTACGATATCCTCAACTCCCAGAATTATCGTCCAATATCTCCCAACACTCCAACATACTGGCCAACCGACCCATCCCGCAGTCCTGACCTAGTCGATCTCTTCATCTCGTCTGGCTTGGGAGGTATAGCGACTTCTATTGAATCGCTCCTCGACCTATCCTCGGACCATTCTGCGGTTCTCCTAACCATGTTCTCCTCCCCTGTACCCCGTTCTTTACAACCAACCCTTACACCCGGTCCTATCAACTGGCAAACATTTTAGCTTAACTTAGAACGTTCCATAGACCTGACTGTTTCCTTAAAAACCCCTACAGACTTAGACAAAGCCACTGAAAAATTTACTAGAGCTATTCAGGACTGTGCCCGCAATTCATGCCGACCAAGGACAAGTTTGCCTCCTCCGCCCAAACTGCAACTCCCAGCCCACATCCAAGAACTTCTTGCAGCCAAGCGTCGGGCCAGAGCTCTATGGCAAAGATCCCGTTATCTCTCGGACAGAAACGCATACAACAGACGCGACAGCTGAAATCTTCCCTATCCCAATTCCGCTCAGAATCCTTCAACGAGTACCTTTCATCCCTCTCCACGGAAGACTGTTCTCTGTGGACAGTCACTCGTAGAATTCTAAAGTTCCACCCAATCCCTTCCCCTCTCAAACGCAGCGATGGGACCTGGGCCAGAAGTGATGAAGAAAAGGCGCTCCTTCTCTCCACACACCTAACTACAGTATTTTCCCCTAATCCTCAAACCAGCCCCTCCCACGACGAAAACATCGAAGATTACTTGAATTCTCCTCTACCTTTGTCCCTCCCTCCCAAAGCTTTTCTTCCGTCAGAAGTAAAACACATCATCAAACGCCTCCCTAAGAAATCTCCTGGTTATGACCTTATCACCTCCACGATTCTCAAAAAAACTCCCCCAGAAGGCCATCACATTCCTCACATATCTGTTTAACTCAATCCTAAGAACAACCCATTTTCCCAATCCCTGGAAACTCTCAGTTGTTATTGTTTTTCCCAAACCCTATAAACCTCCCGATTGCCCATCTTCCTATCGACCTATCAGCCTTCTCCCATTAATGTCTAAAATATTCGAAAAACTCCTTTATAAAAGAATCCTCCCTATCATAGAATCCTCGAAGAAAATTCCCAACCATCAGTTCGGTTTCCGCTCCCATCATTCCACTATACAACAGTGCTTACGAGTTGTAGACGCTATTTCCTCCTCGCTTGAACGTAAGAGTTTTTCCACGAGTGCCTTTCTCGACATTGCTCAAGCATTCGATCGGGTTTGGCACCCGGGATAACTTTACAAAGTAAATCAAATACTTCCACACACCTACTTCCTTATCCTCAAATCCTACCTGTCAAACAGATCCTTCCAAGTCAAGCAAGGCACAACTCTTTCCCCGACCTGCCCCATAAATGCCGGAGTCCCTCAAGGAAGTATTATTGGTCCTCTCCTTTTCATTCTTTACACTGCGGATATTCCCACACACCCCCAAACCCTTCTAACAACCTACGCAGATGATACTGCCATCCTATCAACTTCCCCCGATCCCTCAGTAGCATCCCAACACCTGCAGGAACATCTTACCGCTATTCAACATTGGTGTGAAATGTGGAGAGTAAAAATCAACCCGGAAAAATGTAAGCAGGTTACATTCACTCTCAACCGGAGATCATGCCCTTCTGTACATCTCAATAACACTCCACTACCAGTATCCAACGAGGTTCGATATCTAGGATTATACCATGTCAGTCGGCTGTCAAGGACAGCCGACTGACATGGAACCCTCACACGAGACTGAAAAGACAAGAACTGAACAAAAGATACGGACTACTCAGACGGCTACTTGGACCCTCATCTAAATTATCAATACAGAACAAATTAACGATATACAAAACAATCATTCGACCAATATGGACATACGGACTTGAACTCTGGGGATCTGCAAAACCATCCAACATCAACAGAATACAGGCATTCCAGTCAAAAGTACTCCGTAAAATTGTAAATGCCCCTTTCTACCTCTCAAACAAAACCCTTCACAATGACCTTAACATTCCATTTGTCCTTGACCTTGCTAAAACCCGTTTCCAAATGTTCCACTCCAAATTGTCCTACCATCCTAATCCTGAAGGTCTATCTTTATCGTCCCGATCCCAACCAGGCAATCCTCCCAGGCGGCTCAAGAGACAGTGGCCACGAGACAATTTACTCACCTAACCGTATCATGATCATTGAAATAGATATTTAGACAGCCACGGAAGTACCAACAATGGTTGGCTCCTTCCAAATTTGTATGGTTTTTATTTATTTATTTATTTATTTTTACTTTAACCGTTTTTTCAATTTATTACATTATGTATCTGTATCAACAAACTTGATAATTGTACATATAATAATTTGTACAGATTTCAAATAAAAAAGTTAATAAAAAAAAAAAAAAAAATCTTGTGCATTGTGGTATGTCCTCTTTTCTAAGTGGCTCTTCCACTTTTATTGATGTAAACAGGAGAGTCTTGAGGGAAAATATGTCTCAGTTATTTGGTGCGGGTTTTAGGTTGATGAAGAATAGCGGGAGTGGAGTTCTTGTCGTTTTTTGTAGTACATTAGAGGCATCTAAAACATGGAATCATATCTTTTGGCGTTGTTGGATGTAGGTGCCTGATGACCACCCTGTACGGTTTATCTTCCTTAAATTGATAGGTGTAGTATTCTATATTTTTGGCTTGAAGGAGTCTGACTATTTTTCTATAAGTTTCAGGATTTTTTGCTTGAATTGAAAATGCGTTTGTTTTAGATCTGCAAGTAAATGCTGTTTGGCCGACTTCTAATGCAATTGTGTTGCATATACCTAGGAAATCAATGTCCGGCTTTAAGTTTATGGGTGGAGGTTCACAGGAGTCGTTAAAGTCTTCCTGGTCCGGCTCGATATCTTCGTCTTGGTCTTGTGGGGCTAGCAGTTGGAATGAGTTGGGTGAGGTGAAGTCAGGCTGATATTGTACAGGTGGAGGTTGGCGGTAGGTCTGGCGGGTTGATGAAGAACTCGATGAAGAGCCGTCTGTCTTGGCTTGTTTCTTTTTGTCCGGCGAAACATTCGGTGAAGTAAGGTCAGAACCTCTTGACCTCTTTGAAGTATGAGTGCTGGACTGAGTGGAGTTTTTTTTTAATGGGATCCTTCCATGTTTTTGCTGTCCATTTTTGTATATATATATATATATATATATATATATATATATATATATATATATATATATTTTTTTAATTAAGAAAAAGAAAAAAAAATTAAACATTTAACCAAAACACGTTCTAGTTAAATATTTAATTTAAAATAAAAATTTTGATGAATTTGCAGCCAAAAAAAAAATATATATAGCTGATATTGGGAGCTACGATCTCGATACTTTCGACGTGAGAGTAGCGAGCGCTACCCCTGGGCCAAGGAGTAGTAGGCTGAAGAGGGGGAGTAAGCCGGGTCCTTGGGTGGAAGACGGTAGCCTCTCAGCTGGGGCAGAGGGTAGTCCCTAGGCCGGCAGGGGCAGGAGTCCCCCACTCCTGGGGCACAGCGTAAATCACGTCGAAAACTATGAGATTTTACGTTCAGTTTTCCAGTGAATTGCTGAAGAAAATGCTGTGAAACTTTACACACTGAATGTTTATAGTAATGGTAGGTTCTCTACCATTTTTTACGAACCAAAACGGCCTATAACCACTATTTTTACGTAAAAAGTAAGGAGCACTTATAAACGCTGTGACACTTGCAATGGCTAGGACACGACCCGCAATCCAGAAGTAGAATGCGAAATGCTGACATTATAACCCGCAAGTTATTAAAACAGACGTTCAAATAGTTGTTCGTCTTCTCTGTAGACAGAAGTTTTTAGTTTTTCATATATTTTTGTAAAATAATTTTAATTTTAATCGAATAACGTTCCTTCATAAATTACTCTGATTTTTTGAGGCAATAAAATAAAAGCCACCAGCTCCAGGTGAGAAACACCCTGGACACGGAAAGTAAACACTCATGGACATCTGGTCTTCATTTTGTAAAATATATAAAATAAGCGGTTGTGAATCAACGGGAAGTGAAATGTATCCATTCGAAGGCCTAAAAAGGTCCATAAAAAAAAACATCATCAAGCAAATTTCGAAAGAACAATCTCAGTCGGGAGAAATTTGTGATCAGAGTTTTAAAAGGATTTATTTTGTTTTTATTAAACGTGTTCATCAGTTTAAAGTATACAAATCAGAGGTTTGTTTACTGAGTGCTTACACAATTATAATATAATCAGATCAGCTGTTAAGTGCATACAACTGATTTCATTATATTAAATCGAACGTCATTAAGGTAACATGTATTTTTCGAATTGCCAAAATTCATTATAATATCATATCTCTATGAAAAGAATCGTTACAAGAGAGGTAATTTAGGTTATATTTACATTGCGAGTGGAAGAAGTTTAAATCTCTGTTATACAGAGCAGAAGGTGGCCCTGGGAAACGTTGTATTTACTCAGAAATTAACCGAAAAATACTTTTTTGTGGTAGCTGTGAAATTGATACTCGCAAAGCTGGCGACCCTTTCATTTTATTTCGGTAAACTTTTAGCTCCTCAAATTTTAAAGGCTGCGAGGATGGTCTCCACGCAAGCAGAATCGAATTCACCATTGCTGGTAGTTTGCGGCCCTTCAGGCTGTGGTAAGTCAACTTTCCTTCAGATGCTTTTTAAGAGATTTCCTGATAAATTTGGATTCTCAGTTTCCCATACTACCAGAAAACCTCGCGATGGAGAAAAAGATGGCTATCATTACCACTTTACTAATGCAGAATCCATGAAGGAGGATATACAAAACGGTCGTTTCCTTGAAACAGCTACATTTTCTGGAAATACCTATGGAACAAGCTTTCAAGCTGTGGAAAATGTTTGTAAATCTGGAAAAGTTTGTGTCCTTGACATTGAAATTGAGGGAGTTAAGCAAGTGAAACAAAAGCCAGGGCTGGACCTAATTCTAGTATTCATCAAACCACCTTCTTTCGAGACTCTTGAAGAGAGATTAAGAGGTAGAGGAACGGAATCTGAAGACAGTGTTCGAAGAAGGTTGAGTGTAGTTAAAGAACAAATCGATTTTGGGGAATCTGATGGTAACTTTGACATTGTAATTATAAATGATGACCTAAAAATAGCCTATGATCGCTTTGAACAATTTGTGATCAATGAACTTTCAAAGCGTGATATAAAACTTGACAAACCATTTGATGTTTAACTACACATTCCTGAACGAATTCTTGAGTACAACTTTTGTAGTGAGTGCTAACTCTATGGAACAAAATTGATTAAAGTTGTAGCAAATTCTTATATATTGTATTGTTTATAATTGAAAAGGGCTATTGGTTGTAACCTACTTTTATTTGTGCTCAGGATATTAACTTTGGACCCACTATCATACAAGAAATACTAGGCATTTTAATTTTTTTGTTAACATCTGGTGGTGTGTTATTTGACCAGACTAATGTATAGAAATGTGGATTAAATTCTATTCTATTTAGGCAGGCTGAGAGGTTTAGGAACTTAGCCATGCCAAATTTTGTGGAGCAAAGAATAAGTTTTGGACTGGAATTGTTTGGTTTTTTGTCTCCCCCACAATAATTTTTATTTTGTATTCTTGGGCTTCTACTGGAATCTTCATTCTGCATTAATGTATTTAATTTAACTGATTAATATTTTAGCTTGTATTTATTATTTAATGATTTAACAGGTAGTTTCTAATGTATGTCTAAATATTTTAATTATGTTTTTAAATATGTAGTGTAGATATAAATTACATTTTTAATTCAACTAGACGTGGACAAAGAAAAATCATGACGTAGAATGTGAAAATTTCATACCTTATACAATATAATCTTATAATTTTTCAGGGTTCCTAGTTAGAAGTAGGATTAGAATAATTTTGTTTTATCCATTCTTACGAGGACGTTACTTTCAACCTAGTAGATATGAATCAATGAATTAAAAATTGTAATAATTTCTTTCTATTTTCATAATTTTATTACGATTCAGTAGAAATATTGTTGAACAAATTGTGGGAAAAGTTGATAGGGACAACAAGTTATCTGAGCATGTGATTGTTGATAAAGTAAGCAATTAGCTCAATCAGTTTGTTCTTGACACTCAACAGTTATGAGTCTAACATTATTGAATTACTCAGTTGGGACTGTAGAATGTTCAGTTCAATTTTGTTGACCAATATGATTGAAACACTACTAATCTTAGTTATAGCTAGATACTTTAAAATGAAGTAAGAAAAGAATCTCGTAATTTTTACAAAATAGTAATAAATGAAAAACCACTTCAAGAAAAATGGTTTATCAGACAGTGTCAAGAGTATGTTTTGTTTCTGCAGAATGCTGACAACTTTTTGTTGAGATATACAAAAAAACTGTTGTATTGATGGCGGGGAAGAAATAAATTTCACAAAGAGAGGTATCTTCTAAAAATTATTGTTGCTTTTAAGTCTTCACAGGGCAAGATTGGCTCAGTTCTGTAGAGCCTGAGATTTAAACGCAGGTGCGCTGTAAAGATTTTATTTTTTTGGGTTGGAGTAAGGGTCAGATACGGTCACTCCGCTTTTAAAAAGTTCCTGCAAAGCAGAAAACCAGATGTCGGGAGCGTAGTGCTGACCACACTATCTTCTATGTGTGTTCTATGGTCAAGAATCAGAAAACCTCTACAGCTTCTGACCCTATGAGTTCTTGTGGCCTGATGAGGGACTTTGCACGCGTAAAATCATTAAAATTTACAAATTATTTATTATGGAAGCATGTTTTCTCTTTCATTTAAATGTGTTTTTGATTTACAGTCCTGAACTGTTTAATTTGCCAAAATTTTGACCATGGCCTAAACATGTAACTGAGAAGCTTTTAAAAAAAGCACGAATAATATTTGAAAGAAACCTCATCTTGTAATTTAATCTCATCGTCAACAACCTTCTTCTATTTGGAGTATAAAGCGTCTTCACAGAAATATGCTATTCAAAATACTTGTGAATCTTTATGATACATTATAGACTTTGAGTTGAATTCGCATTTTCAAGGTGCCAAGAATTGTGCTGAACACAATGGACCCTGTGATGAAGAAATTACACATTTAAGAAGTTTATATTTTCTAGAAAATGTAGTAGTCCTAAGGGTGTTTTGAAATATTTTCAGGTGCCGTTTTTGTAATTATTATTTATTGACTAATCGATAACAGCCTTCAAGTATCCTAAAATATTTATGCAAAACACTGACCAGCTTAAGATATGTTTCAGAAAAACCTGACCAATTCTGGCCCTTTGATGAGTCAGAAATCAAACTGAGAAACCACATTGAGTTTCCTTCTGATCCTAGGATTTCTTAAAAACACTATACAGTCATCACAGTTATGCCTATTCATTTAGCGAATTTTATTATACCGTTCATAAAGCATGACAAAATGGAAATTTTGACTTTTATAAGAATTCTGTGAGAAATCAACAGAATCAGCAACGACTAGAATTTTGGCAAAAATGGGGGGGGGGACTACTGAACCTGTTAGTACTCTGACTATAGAAAGAACTAATTGTTAGTTATTTCTTAGAGCATTTATTTATTAATTGCATATTTTAATTTCTGTATTATTTTAAGTAATGATTGAGCTTTCTTAGACGTGTGATACTAGTGCTTAAGTTTTTTTAATTAATTAATTCAAGTTGTTTTATTTGTGCGACTATTTTTTAGTAAGTTTGTTGATAAAACTAAGTGTATTTATGGCTTCCACATAAGAAGATAAATAATATGTTGTATAATTCATTTTTATAATTTCGTATCGAATAAACTTATGTATATGTTGAATAAATGTATGTATTTCTCTGTTACATTTTATTAATTATTTACCCTTGGCTTTCGTGGCTACATTACCTATATTTTTTTTAACGGCGCAACGACAGCTAAAAATGCCTCATTTTTCATGGATCTAAAGGATGAAAAGATATTTTTGCTCCGAAGTGGATGAGTGCTCAGAATGTGATTTATATCGTCGCATGAAAGAAAAGATTTCATTTGTGGAACATATCAGTTTATGTCGATCATCAACTTATTATTGGCTATGATCTAATATTTATATTATGTTGGCATATTTGCTAGTATTGCTTATTAACTCTACTTGGCACATCCTAAAGACCTTTAGTTGCATTTTTGCAACTATGTTTTTTAACCGGCAATATGTTTATTATATTTTGAAAGAATCAACGAGAAAAAAAAAATAAAAAAGATGGTTAGGTAATGAGAGCAAGTCAACAGAATATATTTAGTTTAGTGTCAGGACTATGAGGAGTGTGGGCAGGGCCTCTGCTAGCGGGGGCACGGTGGACAATTGGTCAGGGGCCTGGCGTCATTTTTTTATTTGTATTATAATTTGAAAAATCAAAATTATATACCTAAGTATAGTTCACTTAATTATTATCGAGAACAACCAATGTATAAATTTCTTAATTCTCTATTACTAATATAAAAAATAGCTTTTAAATAATGTCAGTCCAGAAATTTGTAGCCCCAGGAAGTGCGAATGTACCTTAGACAATATGTAAATTTTCCACTTTGTTCAATTACAAATGTATTTAATTTTGTTTTCAGAGAAACGTCAGTTTTAAATAGCTTTTTGTAATTTTAATGGAGAGGGGGGTTAGGGCCCGTAATTCCTTTCGGATGCCCTGAGTGTGGGTGAATGTTTTCAACATAAATACTTTTCTACTTCTAGTTTTTTTTTTTTTTTCTTCTTCTTTACGGCACATCGACAAATCATGGCCATTAGCGCCTTCTACTTCTAGTGAATTGCAATTGATATGCTTATGCTGAAAGAGCTCTTACACTACTCCATTTGATGCCAGAGAAGGCCATCTTCACAACAAGGTATAACAAGAGTATATTTACTACAAACCAGAACTCGCCCCAGAAAGAGAAAACCCTTCCATTCCACATCTCAGACCTGAGTGAACTAATTTTCCAAATTGAGACTTCAGGTTGTACATCTTTCCGATAAATGATGTAAAAATTGATAAAATGTATATTTAAGGAACAGAAATGTGAAACGAGGCTAGTTGTCTTTTCAACTCTAAAATGCCCATCTTCTTAAATTGCCCCTTTACTAAGCAATTAAAACTGATTTAGCAAGTTATTTTTAAAAATTCTATTCTGTCTCAAAATGAAACTTTCTATTCCCTAGATGTTTCAACCCTAATTTTTACCTCTTTTGGGAATTACTTAATTAAAATGCTTGCCGCCTCAACTGGAAAAAGATTCCACCAGTAGCCCCAGTGTGGTCCTACTGGAGAAACATTTTCCTTCTGATCGTATAGAACTGTTGATATAAGTTCTAAAATTACCTTAATAGTGTAATGGATAGGAAGTTCTATTAATTTGTTAAATATTCTTAAACTGAAATCTCAATAAAACAAATGTGGGCAACAACTGGCCTGCGAGACATTTTGAATAACCCAATTAAGAAAATATTACTCTACTTACTCACACTCTCTCAAAATGAAGAAGCTCGAGTGACATGGGGTTTGTCGCTTGCTCTTGCGGAATCAGGTGAGCAAGCAAGCCAAGTGCTAGCGATCATCAAAGAGTGAGGCGGCTGACATCAAGGCTCAAGCTCAAATGTTGCTATTTAATTTTCGTCATTTGTAATAATTCCAAATTTCAGATTTAATTATAATGTTATACCTATTTTTTTTTTTCAATTTCATTTTGTTATTTTAATAAATTATATTATAATAACATTGTTGTATTATTTCATGTCTGATATCTATTACTAAAAATTATAAACACTACTTTAAAATCCAACGTTATTTTATTTTGAACCATCTATGCAGCCCACGAATGTTTTTGCACACTAAAGTTTGCCTACCACATGTCAAAGGTTGACCATACCTGCTAAAATCCATGGATCCTCTAAGAGGCACTTTCGGCTAGACAGATATGGCAACAATCGCACCTTAGGTTTCAACTTCATTGGTTTAAATATCGCTTCTAATAAAGCTCAGCGGGACTCCTGTCATTACTAGTTAAGTCTATCTCTAAGATGTAGATGGTCATGATTTGGTCATAATATTTAAACTATAATTAATTTTCAAGTCTTCATCAAGGTTATGAGGAGTGGAAAAAATTTGAAATTGGAAGTTACTACATCACTGAGTCTGGATAGATGTAAGATGATGATCCATGTTCCACCAGCCCAAAAACTTTTATTGTTTAAAAAATATAGTTTTCTTCAAAAATGATGACCAAACCCCGACTATCCAAATCCTGATAATCTATATGGTGAACGACCTTGTTTGACTTAAGTCTATTTGTGCGAAGCACATTTACCATGAAGAAGTTCCTCCCAATAATTGTCCATTTCCCATCTTGCTTGAGGTAAAATGTCTGTGCTGTGTAAGCTGTCCGTTTCGGGAAGAGCTCCTAACATTGGTGGCTCTTTGAATATCCCAAATATGCTGTCATTTAGGGTTACCAGGACTAGGTGTAGTAAGTATCTGAAAAATTAAACGACTTTGATGAAACTAAGCTTCTTGCCGAAAGTCACACACACGTGTGTATATATATATATATATATATATATATTTACTTATATTAATATTAATATTACATGCTATGTACATTTGCAATGTACAGCACATGTAGAAAATAAAATAAACTCCCTTCCTTAAGGATTACTTAGGGAAGGAAATAAATTATATATATATATATATATATATATATATATATATATATATATATATATATATATATATATAAATTCTTGCAGATTGCCCAAAATATATCTAAATTGTTTCAATTCTTTGGAGGTTAAGCATAATATGAATATTTCCGTTTGGTATTATTATGTTTAATACAGGTATTAGGATTTTCTGAACTGCCATGACCTCCTCTACCCGCAGGTACCATGTTATCCATTCATTACGCCACACCCTGTGTGTGTGTATATATATATATATATATATATATATATATATATATATATATATATATATATAAAAGCAGAAATATGGGAAGTGAGGATCGACAAAGGTTTGAAGACATTTTTAATAACTCTGTCCTGAGTGCAACATCAATAGGTACATTCCTTTGAATGTTGCTCATAAAACCATCTTTGCACTATGAATCTATGGGTAATTTTAATTAGTTCTCACAAAAATGAATAATATTTAAAAATAATAAAAAAATAGTTTTATATATATCCTCAAGAGAATCACTTGATTACATAAGCAGCATATTTTTTTCTATTTAAACTTACTTATTTCTTTTTCTTCTTAATCGGTCAACTTGAAATTCGGGTGAAAAAAGCTTTTTAATCCAAGGTACTATTTTTCGCCTGTCTCCATGAACGGACAAAGAAGGCAAAATATCCTGAAGGATTCCAACGTAATAAACAAGTTCAGTGTTGAGTGTGTCATTTTGAAAAAGTCTGTTTGGAATGGGGCATACCTTCTCAACACCCGCCCAATTTTTCTTTTTCTAAAATAAAGTAAATTGTTTTATATTGAAATTTTTTTTTAATTGTTCATTTCATTCTGTTAGAGCTGATTTGGATTTGGTGGTCGAAACAGAAGAATATCAAGAAATGGATTGATTCGTTTATTCAATCTATAGAGCAACTTAGGTGAGATTTTTTACTTTAAACATCAGTCAACGTTAATTGTGTAATATATATATATATATATATATATATATATATATATATATATACAAATAATGAAATATATAAAATGAAAAAAAAAAAAATAAGAAAGAAACACAAATGTAACAAAGAAATTTTAAAAATATATATATATATAAATATTAAAAATGGATTGATTCTATGCAATTTACTGGCAAAACAAAACTTTTATTTTATTTATATACAGGTTTATGATATAAAAATTTATTTAAGGTAAAAAACATATTGGTGTATCTTGGGAATTGCATTTTTTTTTCTTTCTAAATAATTGATTATAAAGAAAGAATACTTTATTCAAATAAATTGAAGTGAAGCAGCCAAAATTAATCGGGCTGCTAAGCAACAAATTTTTTTTTATTTACACTTATCAATATATTTATTATATTAGCTATTAAGAAGTCTCAGAAAAGGAGAAGTCCTTTTAAATATATATATATACACACACACATCTACACATATATAACATGTGTGTTTGTTGAATATTTAAATTGCCAAAGTTTGAGTGCATGATTTACCAGGCATGTAGGGCGATTTGTTCTGTAAAATCTGGGAGAAGTAATGAATGATGGTCCCTTAAGTTTATTCAAAATTGTTCCTAGAAGCAAGTAAAAAAGTAACATTAAAAACTAAAATATATTCATGAAATAAAGAAAAAGCCAAAAGTTAAGTAAATTATTATTGCCAATGTTTGTCTTAATGAGTACTTGGTAAGGGGAAATTAGGCGGCCAGAGAATAGTACTGACTAAAGAATCTCCATAGAGTGCCCTATGCTTATGGACCAGATACCTCTAAAGAGTCTTTTCCTCTGGCCTGTTGGAAGATTGATTTTTTTTTTTATCTAACTCATCGAATTTGCTGATTTGGATTGAAGAGGGATGGTACATTTGTTTTATTTTGTTACCTGTTAAATAATAATAGGATATTGCCTTCGCTGTAAAATTACTCCGATCCAGGCCTCTCGTGAAGGGGTTACTAGCCCTCTGTATATTGGAAGGTGCCATTTATTTTTTACTGGCTGGAATATTCTTCATTGATAGGTCTATAAAGGAAATTTGTGCACTCTAATCAATTTGTTGGTTAAAACATTATTATTTTAAGAAACTGATATAACACAATATCTTTGTTTCTTGTCTTCTGAAAACATTCATAAAATTTTTATTATTCATAGAAAGGCCAGGCAACTTGTAAGCTGACTGGACACTTGGGGTAGTGTGTTTCCTATCCACTCCCTTATGAACAGTAAGAATGTATTGGTTTAAATAACTATTGATTGATGTCAACCATTATATAACTAGCGTCAGACTTCATTTTAACAAAAATTATTTTTCATCATTGCTAAGAAATTGGTTTTCCTTACATTTGGAGTAGGCGAAGTACACATTTGGTAGATCACCTCAACGATGTATTTTCGGAGAAAAAGATGCTTGCAGTTTTGCTTGTGTTGACTGCATTCCCTAAGAGGAAATATTAAGCGTTTCCGTTCAAAGCTTTCCAAATCACTTAAAAGCTTTATACTAAAACACACTAAGATAGCACAGTTTCTTCGATTAGTTTTTTTTTTTTGTGTGTGTAAAGCTCTTGTATGGGCGCCCCAATGACTCCAGTTTACAATGGTGGCAAGTTGATAGTTTATTAAAAAAATGTGTACACTAATCAATTTGCTGGTTAAAACATTGGCACTTCAAGAAACATTACAACACATTGTCTCTGTTTCCTGCCTTCCGCATGCATTAATAAATTCTATAGTATTCATAAAAAGACCGGGTAAATTGTAACCAAGGTGGAGTAGACTGAGCTACTGGAAACTGGAGGAGTGTTGCCAGTGGTAACACTGGCGTGGCTCCAGCTAGGGTACTTTGAAACACTGCAGCAGGTTCTAACGACATTTTTTAGTGCAATCCTCCATCAAACACTGACAATTGCATGAGGAATAGAACAAGCACTGGTACAAGCCAGCAATTGCGCTTTGTATATTTTCTTTGGGGGGGGGGACAAAAAATAACGACATTTTAGTCAGTGCGGCGCTATCTGCCTAGGCAGCGGCCACGACTCTTTAGACTCCCTAGTGCTGCAGCGCTCGTATCCCATAGGAAATAATTTCGGGAGGGGCTGGGAAAATTTCGGGGGGGGGGGGGGCTGAGACCATTTCTGGGAAATGGAATATGAAAAAAATTAGAGCTTGGAATAGATTTTAGGCAACTTAAACGCTATTACACCTAAAATAGACTATTTTTTATTAACTAAGTAATCTTATTTAATTTATTTTTAAGGTTTTCATGACACATTTTTACCATCAAATGAAAATTTTGGGAGGGGCTGCAGCCCCCCCCCTTATATACGCACATGTCGTATTCTGTAAATTAGCCCTATTAAATTACGGCTAAGCACTAATAAAGTTTTTGGTGATACTCATAGTGATATTGTTTGTGTGAAAAATACCTTTACTAGACGCGACCGTCGAAATCTTAGAAGATGGAGGATTTTCGCTAGGACCAGGTTCTTCAGGGGCTGTTTCTGTCATTTCTACAGCTAATTTTGAACGATTTCTTGTAAATTAACGTTTCTAAACATTCATCATATGTTAAGTGATAAACATTGCATTTATATGTCCATTCATAATGTAAAATGCATTACATTTATACGTATATTTACAAAGATGTGAGTACTCCGTGCCTAGGATCTTTGGTTCGATTCCCATTTTCGGTGATGACTTGTCTTTAAAAACATAAAATACATCAGCCCTATCCTTGATAGAGAAGGATGTAAAATCTGTTATTTTTTAAGGTGCGTTAAAAATGTATATAAATATACACATGTATATTCTAACATTTATGATGTTATTTCATAAAAATTTGTTTAATTTTATAACCTCTTTATTTTATTTGCTATTTGTTAAAACTGTATAAATGCCTTATAAAATTATTTTGTCTTAAGCCAAGGTCAAGTTCGTTAACCTGCTGAATTCCCCAGGCAGAATACCGTTTGTTTTGGAGAAATTCTGGTGCAAAAGCATTCCAAGTAAATTGTTTTGTATGCTTAGTAATTTGACTTGGGTTTTAAATGAAACCATCGAGAGTCAAGGTAAAACCCAGGGTATCGAATAGTATTGGTTATGGGTAAGGGATTGCTGTTGAAGGTAACAGTAGACGTTTATCTTAATGCGCCACTTTTTGCACCACTGTTCAATTTGAGCTAAATGGGTTCGTAGGATTTGTGAAGCAGTGTCCGGATTTATTTGGGGAAAAAAGATGGCCGTATCATCTGCATACGTTGCAAGGAGGGTGTCTGTATGTGTTGGAATGTCAGCTGTATAAAGGGTATAAAAGATAGGACCAAGGAGGCTACCCTGAGGAACTCCCGCTTAATACGTACGGGCCATGTGCATATGGCATATGCGTCACAGAGATGTTCTGCGGGCCCAGCGTCGTGTCATTTAGCTCATAGAAATGAGCTTTTCCTGGAGATTTTACTCCACTGGATATTTAAAAGTGTGTTGTACACCATGTCAATTCAGTTATGTGTCTTTAAATAAGCGCAGTTGTATCGTTTTCCAACCGCTGAGTACACATCCAGACACTCGCAATTTTCCTCATTCTTTTCTCTTATATTTTTTGTCTACATAGTTTTTAGTTATAATGAGTTAGAAAGAAAAACAAGGTGGAGTCCTTGTCGCAATGTCCTGGTTTACGCCTTTCTCTCTCTCTCTCTCCTCACATCCCCGACTCTTTACCTTCTCTTCTTGTCTTACATCTCTCCTAATTGGGAGAGCATCTTTCTCTCCTATCTCGGCTCGCCTCTATCCTAATAGTAAAATTAGTTTTCTCTTTAACACTCAGACGTATTTGAACATTGGGTATTTCTATTATCAGCGCTAAGAAATCTAAGACTCGACTCATAATTAAAAAGGTAGAAATTAGGGGAAATTATTCTATTTATGGTCCCGTTATTCTTTATACATGAAAACTGATTCTAGGGAGAAGGGTCCAGGGGCTGAGGGAAGCTAGGCCATATATATTTCTTTTGTACATTCGTTGTTTTATTTAGGTAAAGTTTACAGTTTGTACATAACTTAAACTTCAAGATTTATTTCATAAACAATTGGGGTAGTGGTGATATTTCGTCCTTTTGAATAATTTTGAAAGGCACTCTAATTTGGATTTTATTCATTTTACATTTTTTTGTTGTGAAATAAAACCTCAATGACATTTTGTATTGTGTACATTTGTTTCGAAATTTTCTATTTTGAATGAACAGGCAATTATTACCTTTTCTCCCAATTGAAAAACTCTTGAGTATAAAACGCTTAACCTCAGTGGAGATAACCACTTTCCAGACTTTACCTACCAGCCATTAAATGATAACATGAAGTTTGTAATAAAGATTTACTATGGAAGAAGTTGACAGGATAATTATCCATTCCTTAAAAGATATTGGCTGGTAGGTGTAATTTTAATCGTCTATTAATCTTTATTTTATTCAGCTTCCTTATCTTTCTATTCGTTTTGTCTCCGGCTTGCATTGAGCAGACCTGTCAAATAATATAATTTTTTTAAAAAACGTTATATCTGTGAAGAGAAAAAAATATTTTTTTCATCTAGTATGGAGTATTAGAACCTATGTTCTTTAATATACCAATTTTTATTGTGTCAAAGAACTTAAAAGTTTCAATGGGTTTCACAATGTCAACCAATGCACCTGGTGTGTTTTTATGTATATGCCACAAATAGTTTTTGCGAATTCCATTCTGCATCTAAATTTGCTTAGCCCTGTAACTATGATTGACTACTAGACAATTCGATGGACTTCAATCTGTAAATATTGATAATCTTAATGATTGATGTATTTCAGACACAGTGTTTTTATTTGAATTTTGTACAATCAAAGACAACTTATTTCATTAGGAAGAAGCATATATAAATCATAGTACCTTTTTCGTAAATAAGAGCCTTACACTTAGTTGTGTAGCGTTTCTGTCTTCTGTTCGGAAGTTGCCTTTAAGCTTTATGAATAATGCTGCTACATTCAACTACCATATTAAAATTCATCTTGATTGTAAGAGAATTGATCAAGGCATTCATATGTGTCAAATTACAATCGGTAAGACTTGTATTACATAACAAGTGGATTGTTTACTAAAGTAATATAACTTTTGTTGAATTTCCAATTTTGTAATTGGCATAATAGAAGCAAATTGGTTTTAATTAAACATGTTTTGAACTGAAAGAACCTTTTTTGTAACCATAACAAAGGTTGGTCACACACTTGGGTAAAATGATAAACCTATGATGTTTGAGGTGATATCCTGGAAAATGTTTGTACAATAACTGCTGAAGCCATATCACGCTGAATACACCATCTCCTGCTCATTAATGTAATGTCCGAGGCGTGTTCAGTACTTAAATGGCTGACTGCCTAGGAATAATGGATGCAGTTAGAATTATAAAAGGGGGTCAACCTGTGTGCAGACCAGATCTAGCCTTTCAGTTGACGAGCCCTATAAAAAGCAGAAAGAAAAAGAAGTACCATCGTGTCCTATGGTCAAGACTCAGATACCTCTTTGGGCACTTGTGGTCGGTTACGGGACAGATTTCATTTATTTATTTTTTAATGGTAATAACAGGATATATATTCTTGATATCCATTCTTTTTTCTATATATTTATTTATTTTTCTGAATATATATATTTTTTGTTATTGCATATCTTTAATGTATGTAATTTGTTGTTTTTTAAATGCTGTAAGCCTAGTGCATATTAAAGTAATTTGTTGGCAGACTTATATAACCGCTTCAAAATTGAAGAACACAAATCCCGGCACCATCTCAAAAGTACACGTTCGCTCCATCCTTTCTTGACTATATTCATGATAATAAATCAATTGAATGAAGGAGTAAATATATAAATCTTAAAAGTACTGCATTATTTCTCATCTCCCCATTTTGAACATCTTTTACGGGGGGGGGGGGGGGGGGGGGGGGAGGAGTCTAAATATTATTGTTATAACTCTAAAATGTTTGCCAGTTAAAAATTTTGGCTGAAATCTGATTCGGGTACACCCAGGTATTGGCTCACAACCTTTTGAGGTCTTGACAACCCTATTCACCATACATCAGAATGGTGATAGAAAAGGCTCTAAACAGTTGAATAATAACAAATGTTTGAGAAATAACTGTATCATATTTTTAAAAATATTTAGCAACCCTAGCCATCTTTTAGAAATTTTTCTTCATCATCACTCTCTCATTAAAAATCTTTGCCAGTAAGAGTTTCAGCCAATACTTAAATAAATACATTTGTATAGGTTTTATTTGCTCAGAACATTTTAATAAAGTGGTGCAGTAGAATCCACACTTATGCTAAAGATATTTTAATAATTTATAATTATTAAAATTTATACTTTATAAATTAAACTTTATTTATTTTCTTTTTATTTATTAATCATTTTTATTTTATATTTTGAGTGTATACGTCCATATGCAAAACAGGCCCTTGAAAAGGAATAGATAAATTCTGTTACCCATCATGGAATTATAAAATCAATACTCCCATTCTCACTTTATAATGTGAAAACGTTATAATACATAAATTTTATTTCTGAAGGATAAATAAATAAAAATAAAAAAGTTCTCTACCACAATTTCAAAGTCCTAAAGCTTCATTCGTTATTCAAGGATCTGTGGCAATACAAAACAACCAAATAGTTTTAATCAGTATAAAAAAAGAAGAAAAAAAATCAATCTGAGGTTTAAGAGGCGGGATGCTTCAAAACAGTCTGTCATCCCAATTTAAAGCTCTATAGAATGACTACACTGCCTGAGATTTAGTCTCAGAAACTAAACCACATTTATCAATATTTCAAAAATCAAGGTGACATTAGATTTAGAAGTATAACCATTTGAAAAAAAATTGAAAAGTTTTAAATGTTTCTCGTTTTTAAGCTGTTATAGTGAAGTTTTGTTTTAGGGCTTTTTGGTGTGTTTTTTGTTTCTTATGGAATGTGAATGGCCATTTCCAAGCACTATTTTTATTTAGATAAAAAACTATTTTTAAGCGTAAAGCACCTTCGAAGTCACTGCCTCATCATCAATGCTCGTATCATTGGTTGGATCTACATCGACCTCAGTGTACAACGCTCCAAACTACCGTTGAGTAATAAACAAAAAAAACATTCTGCAAAGAACAAAAACAAACAAAAAGAAATTTTCAGTGTTGCCTTATTTCTTTAAGTTGTTTTTTTAAATTATGATAAAAAGAAAGAGGCAATAAAACTGAGGTGTATATATTGGTATCTGCAAAGTCTAGCTTAATAAAGTTATCCTATATTTCACTGAAACACCCACACAAGACATAGAAAATCTCACATTCTAATCCTGTTATTTATCAATTTAGTAAATTAAACATTAAATTAATTTTATTCACATATAAAATACCGAGCTGTCAATGACCCACTAGGGTAGAGGCAAGATAATTAAAATAAAATAAATAATTTTATTCAAACTTTTACAAGTTTATATATTTTCTTCAAAATACTTACCTTGTATCGTTGATGTTTCAGTGATATTGATGATGAAGTGCAAACGTTGGAGCAATTTACTACAAATCTCATTGTGGACGCTACAGGGCGATGTTTAGAGATTATTCAACCAGGCACTGACATTCCAAAAACATTACCACAGAATATGGCTTCTAGGTTTCATGTTGGAAGTGCCCTTGCTCATGCTTGTAAGGTATGTATTCTTTGCATTCTGTTTCTAAAATTTAATTTACCTCAAAGTTTTGAATGTTCCATTCTTATTATTAGCCCGGTCCCTTCGTCCCTCCACAGGGAGGAAATCCGCTTATAAGGTTGGCCTCAGAATGCAAACCTGAAGTGCCGACTAGAAAATTTCATGTTTCAGAACCCATAGATCACAAAAATAACGGTCCTTTTAAGTTCAATCTTTCAGCTGCTGATTCTCTCTTATGTACCATTGTCCACTAATTTTAATGGGGCCCAACATTTTTCATAAGTATCTTCCACTCACATACCAGCAACACAGTTTTACTCTTTCTTGTCAGTGCCCATGTTTCACATCCATACGTTACAGATGGCCTGATTATGGTTTTATAAATAAGGAGATTAGCCTTGCTAGAGAGGGATCTATTGTTTAATAACCTCTGTACTCTGTAAAAGCGTCTCCTTCCTGCAGCTTTTTTATATTGGCTATAAATATACATTTCCTTCCAGTGACATAATACTCCCTAAGTACTTCAAATTCTTGCATACCTTAATCCTGTGCTCTCTCTTTCTCCCTCTCTCTAAACATATATATATATATATATATATATATATATATATATATATATATATATATATATATATATATGTATACACACACACATATATGTACGTATATATTTGTCTAATTATTATTATAAAGATTATTTTATAGTTAAGTAAGATGTAAATTCTAGTTTATGATATATTTATAACAACATAGTAATAGGGATATTTTAAAATACTTTTATTACAGGACTTGGGCTATAATGGAGACGTAGGATACCAAACATTTTTATACTCTAATGTAGTTGATGTTCGGCGAGTGTTTATGTTCCTTATAGAAAAACTCCCTAGAGAAGCTGAGAAAGTTACATTTGAACCTGATGGTATGCAATTTTGTAAAATGTATTTTTATATTTTCTATTATTTAATCTGAAGTTTTACAGCAAAGTAAAACTATGATCAACAGTACCTTTAATACAGAAATTTTTGATAATATAATAATCATTACTGCTCCAAACTGTCATTTATTTTTTTAAATAGATCCGATTAGTAAGCTGAGGTCTGATATTGGACTTGAAATTAGGAAACGGATTAGCAAAAAGAAAGTGCCTGTTGGATCCAGCATTCCATTTTTGTCTGTACATTTAGAAACCGGGATCACTGGACCTGGAACCAAAATGAAAGTAAATCCAAAAGGTAATATATATATATATATATATATATATATATATATATATATATACACACACACATATATGTACGTATATATTTGTCTAATTATTATTATAAAGATATAATCAGGAATTTAAAAATATTTATTAATTATATATTATTAAGTTATATTAAATTGGGAAAAACAGAAAAAAAATCCATTTATAGTAATAAAAAAAAATTTAATTGGGGTGCTTCAGCCATTTATTTTATGCAGTGATAGTTTTTTAGTCTGTGATTGAGCTATTGATGTGAAAATAGTTGTCTACCCACCTGCACTAATTACCTGAAATTCTTATACACATTTATAACTTATTGAACAAGTGATATTAGACAGAAGATTTAATTATTCTTAAAAGATTATTAAGTTATAGAAATATATACATCTTTTGTGCTAAGGCCCGGTCAAGGCCCTGGCCTCCAAAAGATATCGCCCCCACTCATCTTTGTCCCTGGCCACTGTCCACCAGCTTGAAGCTCAAATATTATATAAATATTTAATTCATCGGAAGAACATATTTTATTGTGGACTATAAATTGACTATAATCATTCCTCTGAACACCAGCACACACTCAAGAATAGCGGGAAACGAAGCAGCCGATAAAGCAGCAAAAGAGGCTTGGGACATCCCTATGTTGCAGAGCTATCAAGATTTCGACATGAAGACATGGTTGAATAGGGTCAGAAACATATTATAGAGAGAGTATGTGGATTGAGCTCAAAAGAGTCGAACCCACAAAAAAGTTATAGATGAGTTTATAAAGAGGAAATCCAACAGAGTAATTGGTAACTCTACGACTTTGAAAAGGCCATATTCATATGACAGAGGCATCTTATTACAAAATAAGCTCCACCTTTTATCAACCATGCTCTTAAGTTTTAATTATATGTCGTATAATAGAGGAATGTGAGGGTTTCCCTGTGATCTAGTGGTCAGCACACTGGATTGTCATGCAAGAGATATGGGTTCGAGCCCCCCATTTGTACTTGGGAGGTTGACTTTTTTCAGCGATAGGGACACTAAAAAAATTGTTTGCTACACTATGGATGTTTAGGAAGAATGACAACCTATAAATAGCCCTTATATTATTCATATACATTGTGTTAAATGTAAGAACCAAATAAATAATATATAAGAACAACAAAAACAAATATGGAACAGACATAAACAGATTCCAGGGCAAATAATCTTGCACTTACTTGACTAATTATAACCAAACCCTGCATGAAACGGTATACACTCTATGTGGCTTAATTTTAATTTTTCATTAAAATTAACTCACCAGACTGGGATTTGCTCTAATGTGTTAAACATTGCTCGTGCAGTTTGAGCAGGCTTTATATCAAGTAATTTCAAATGAATTCATCTAATAGAGCCGAAGCTTTAAACAAAAGGCAGTGTCATATTTACCGGAAGCCAGTTAAGGTTATTCTCATATAAGGCTTAGACATTGTTTATAATTGTCTAGCAAAAATAATTTTACAATTCTTTATCTACCAGTCTAAGTTTTCTGTATTGATTAAACAACAATTCAAAATAATTATTTGTACAATTTTCACTAGGGATCAAATAAAAACTCTCCTTCTTCACAATCTATCTCCTGTATTTGCATAATACAGGAGATAGATTAATGCATAATCTTGCATCTCTTCAGGAGCTTATCTTGTGAAATTGAGAACATATTATGACATTTAACTGTTAACATTTATTAATAACTAGTTGTGCCCATGACTTTGTCTGCGTGGAATAGTGACTTTGGGCAGCATTTTCTGTATATATCTTTTGATTTATTAACACTGTTGTTTGGGTATTTTAAAAAGTCTACTTAACAGTAATGCTTCTCTATTTGTGATATTAGACGTATAGAGAAGCATACAGGCTGCAAGGATTGCTTATACACGATAGAGCCTCATAAAGCAGACTGTGCGAAAAATAGCCAATACTTAGATCCACACCCACAATTTTTAGCGTCTGAACTTGGGCTTTATTAATTGTCATTGCGAAACATAGGCTCACTAATAATTGAATGCTATAGGCAGCGGCGCGGCTCTCGGTGACAACGTACAAACGACAAAATTCTTTACATTGGAATAACTCTTTTATTTATGGACCGATTGACATCTAACAAACACTAAATGTTAAGTGAAGGTTTCTGCAATAGATTTGTGAAACCCACATCTAAATGGGATAAGCCGTATCTGAGATTAGAATGCACAAAAGCACAGACAACAATTCTAACAATCATTGTTTTGGGAGCTATTGCTCCCAATAATATGTTTTCTCATATATCTTCCATGTACAGACAGCAATCCTCTTTGCACGAATGTATCTCATAATGTAAGTCATGTACCTCTACTTTTGTCATTAGCCCCATTTATATTATCATGCCAACTTTTCAAAATTATTTCATTCATTAAATTTATGTTGTCTATTGTGTAAAGAAAGAGAGTTTTTTTTTACCCCTCGCAAAACTAACAGAATATATACCAAATTTTATTTTCCTAACATGTACTGATTATGGAATAACCATGGAATTATTCAACTCCATTTATATAATTGTATCCTAATAATTATTTTATTTCCAGACTGGAGAGAGTATGTAATAAGTGATCTGCCTTTTCTTACCGAACAAACGACCTACAAAAAGTTTCTGCCATCTATAATTAGCCTCGAAGGAAAAAGTTTGGTGGGAAACATGGCTCCCAAGTCAAGAGATGTAACTCCTGGTTGCCCGCCACCTGTTTATGATTTTAATACCACAGATAATTCAGATCCTTCTCACCAAGCCAGCTGGCTTAGTTTTACCGAATCTATGCTTTACTCTAGGGTAATACTCATGTGAATTTCTTCTCAAATTATTCTTTTATACTGTATATCAGACATTAACCAATAGTTGACTGTAATTTATACTCTATTTTATGAATAAATTGTTATTGCAGGAAGTTAAAAAAGTATCTACTGAGCCAAAGGGTAATGAAATTAGACAGCCTGATGATACAAGTGTTTTGGGTCAAAGCGATGACAATATAACTATTAATTCTATTGAAAGTAAAGAAGAAGAAACAGTAGAAAAACTCCGAACAAATATAGAAGTATTGAAATCCAAAATAAAAGATACTCATGAAGCTATTGGAAAGGTATCTCTTTTATTAAATGTATTTTTATAGTATTTTGTTATGATCTGGTGGGGACAGAAAATGAAAAATATACCACAATAACAATTAGCTGTCTGTCTGTATTTTTGTTTGTATTATAAATCCACACCATTTGACCGATTTTGACCAAACCTGGCACACAGGTAGGTCTTGATACGGGAAATGTCATAGACTAGGTCTATGTCTAGGACTGATAGTTCAGAGGTCACTTCAAAACTGTGAATCCAAACAGTTACGTATTTGCGTTATTAGATTTTAATATTACTTATTTGGTTCCTAATTTATTTTTGCTTTGCTAGATGCAGAAAGTAAATGTAGCATGGCATGCCGGATAATATCTAGTTTATAAATCACTTGAATCATATTTTATAACGTTTTTTAAAAATCAGTAAAAATAAGCATTGTTTGTAAAAATATTTAAATTTAGTGCTTTATAATGTGCTATGACTCATAAGTGAAATATATTTTTCTTTTCATATAGATTAATTATTAATGTTTTAATAATAATTTTCAAATATGTTCATTAGTTTTCAAAAGAATATTTTAATGTTTTCTCCATCTGAATTGAAAGTAAAAGAATCTTGTAACTTTAAACATCCTTTAATACAATAGGAAAAACCAAGAACTCCGGGTTTCAACCACAATTAATACTTTTTTACGAATTATGAATTGAAAGTTTTAAATATGTAAAAGTACAGAAAATAATAACCAATATGTCAAATAAATTAAATGAAATTAATTTAAAAATACCTTATGTGATATTAATAATAAAATTAAACAGATACCAGAAAGCATCTTTTAAAGGACACTGAACTCCCGGGAAGATTATCTTGTATTGTACTGCAAAGGACTCACATCTTAAAATGTTAAAATTGTATACACAAATGTCTGTTCACACTCTACTGACCACAAAAAAAGTTCAATTTGTATGAAACATCGTACTTTAAAAAAAATGTAATTACCGTGTCCAATATCAATATTGAAAATATTTGTTGAGTATTCAGAAAATTATTTGAGATTGATGCTCTCTGCTCACTTATTTTCTTGGACTTCACAAAGTTATTAAATAGTAGGATTTCTATGGCTTAAGATTTTCAATTTTTCTTATTATTCTTTCCTTTCAGATTGCTGAAGAATGTAAAAGGGAACTCAGAATAGTTAATAAAAGATCTAAAGAAATTCGCCTTGAGGAAAAAGCGCTTTCATTACTTCCAGAATCAGAAACAAATTTAAAGGAACTCGATGATGCTGTTGCCTCTTGTTCTGAGAAAATTCTGTCTCTAGCCAATCAATGGGAAGCTTATCGTAAGCCTCTTTTCGATAAATTCCTTGGAGCAAGGGGGAAAATGGCAAACAAAGAGGTAATTTGGTTTTTATTGTGGTCTAATTTATATTATCTATAATAAAGGATCTGACATACTGTTTTTAATTCAAATGAATTATAAAACCTAATAAAAATTATAAAACAAATTAACAAAACTGAGTTTATTAAAATGTTAATTTATCATACATATTTTGGATTTAGAATTATTTATTTAAATTTTAACGACTATTTATATGTATCACTGAAAGAATGGTGGATTCCGCTTGGGGTGGTGGATTTTCTTTTGATAAAAGAAAAAGAATCTCCCCTATCCTGGCTAGAAGAGGGGGGGGGGGTAACATATAGATATCCTGTCCCAAATATCGTTATGTAAAAATGGACATTAAAATTTATATAAATAACACAGATTTTTAGAATGGGTTATTTACTGGTTAAGGCTTATCCTTGAAAGTTCAAATGATTCTTTTGAAAATCTCAAGGGAATGTAATCCCTTAAATCCACTTAGTTATTTTTACTAAACATACTTTCTGTTTAATAAATTACTTTTTATTAGTTAGAAACTTTGTTAATACCTTGTCTATTAAATATCTTAATTTATTTTAGAGTCAGAACAAAGAAGAACATGAACACAAAAGAAATTTAAAGAATAAGATTGAAGTTTTGAACAAACAGCTAGTGACGAAAAGAAGTATTATTGCTCAACTCGAAGAAGAAATTGAAAAACTTCCCAAAAATATCAATAGGTACATTTATTTTCATATTTTTTATTTGTGATACATTTTGAATAGTTGTAATCCCTAAATCTGTCCTGGTTTTATTTATATCAAAACCAAAATTTTTGTCCGGAAGAAAAGGCAGGAAGAGAGAAGGCGACAGCTTTCTTATCATTCAAAGGAAAATCTTGTAATTTCTTTTTCTTTTTTTCTTATACACTACATTCTCCTTGGAATGATAATAAGCTTCTAGCCTACATATTGGCCATCAGTTGGTTACATGTGGTTTATTTTACTGTATTCATTTTCTTTTCTCAATGAAATTCTAAATTTGTCTTTTTACTGTAGCTAAATTGGCAAAAGTGGTATTTTTTGGAGGTTTTAATAATTGAGTCAGCTGTTTATAACAAATATAATAGCAAATATGTCTATCTTTATTGTAACTACTGCTTTGTTGAGGAATATTCTGAGAGAGGGATTGTTTTTCTCTCCTTGATGGGATTTTTTTTTTTTAATCGATTATTAAACCTCTAGTTGCTTGGGAGTTCCTCCGCCACTTACTTTGTAGATGTACCCCAATAATCTCTCCCCGAATCACTGGCAAAATATAGTTTTTGGGCCATTTAAGAAAATACTTTTGGATATGATTTTTTTTTTGAATAAGCCAATAAAAAAATGCTTAATAATTACTTGATAGTATTATCACTTAATCTAAATGAGAAGGTTTATTGGTTCTTCAAATGAATATATTTTGTTGCTTTGTTTAGCAATGACAGGCTTTTGAAAAGTAAAGATTTAAATAAATGCAAACCTGATGTTTATCTGATGGTTTATAAAATTACTCAATTTCATTTCTGTTTGCAAGAGACTTTTTACTAAAGGTCACTAATTTTTATTAAAGTGTGTCTTCCATAGGCATAATGAAGCATATAAATAGATTGAACAGAAGAATATGTTTTTTAATGTATTTTGCAGATCTGCTTACACTAGAAGAATAATGGAGATAATTGGAAACATTGCAAAACAAAAGGACCAAATAGAAAAAATCCTTTCTGATACAAAGGATCTTCAAAAAGAGATTAATGTCTTAAATGGTCGTTTAGAGAGGTTGTTCGCTGTTACAGAAGAAACAATATACAGGGTAAGTTATCTCATCATCTATTTTATTTGTTATTAATAACAATGAGTTTTAGAATGGATTTTTCTAAACTCAATGATAATGATGCTTATAATTTTTTTCTGAAAGAAGATCCATCATTGACTGTTAAGATAGTGAAGGTAGATTTAGTCAGGGTTCAATCTTGGTATCATAATAAAATTACTTTTTTTATACGAAAATATGTTTTATTTTTTCCCGACATTTCGGCTTGTTTTCGGTTTAAACAAGGAGGACAGAGTTAATACTACTTTATATACAGAAGACATGAAAGGAGAAACATTTTATATAGACTAGGACGAATGATACATATGGTAAAGGTCTATTATAGCTAATGCTTAAATTAAAGGTAGATTAATACAGATTTAAAACATAACCCTTGGGAGTGCACGGTATCCAGTAGATACGAAGGGGCAATGTCTCAGGGAAATCCTCTATGATAGGGTAGAGTGCAGTTCTCCCCACTTCTAGCTGTGTTTTTCATTGCTCTCATCATCTTAATTTTAAATTGTTGCTTTTTGGATGAGGTTAAGCTCTTTGTGGCCTATTTTTGCTTCACGGATATATCGCGCGTCACCAGATAATTATTTGTATTTAATGGTTTTTAATAATTGATGTGTCTAATATGTTATTTATTTATTTATACCTTATTTATTGCATGACAATGCCTGTAATATCTATTTGAGTATTCAAATTATAATATTATCTCTCGAATATCTCGCGTGCACGACTCATGCAAGCAATTTGTTGTTTGTTATGTCAACAATATCATACAATAATGTCTTCATTATTGACCAAAAACTTAACAGCAGCACAACAGTGTAAGGAGTAAATGAAGGCACTTAGATCACGCATGGAACTTAAGAGAGGCCATTCCACATTCATACGGAAGAAACGTGAATGTTGTGAACCATGTGTAGCCTCAAAAATAATTTATTTAATAAAAAAATTACATTTAAAAGACTATTTATTATTTATTGTATGTGACTTAATTTAAAAAAATTAAATGCAATAAGACAGAATTATAAGAAAGTTTTAAAAATTTAGCTCAATTGTACATTTATAATTATTCCAATGCAATAAATTCCATTATTAAAATAATAAAAATATTATATTAATTCAAAGCAAAACTATTTTAATAAATGAGTGTATATTAATTGAACTTTATCCCCTGTTGTATCTCCCAGATACATTGCGCGTTCCTGCATGTAGAGAGGAGCATGCGCTCCCGGGTGTTAAATGGTAACACAGGAATAGATATAATGTTACATGTTACCCATTCAAAATTTAAATCTCTATTTATCTACCTTTAATTTAACTCTAACTAAAACACAAATTTATGATATTTATCATTCTTCCTTGTCTATATAATGTTTTTCCTTTCATGTCTTCTGTATATAAATTAGTATTAACTCTTGTCCTCCTTGTTTTACAGCCCTGATGAAGGCTTGAATTTCAAGCTGGAACATTGGCAAAAATAAAAGTTCTCATTTTCTTATAGAAAATGTAGTTGTATTAAGATATCAAGACCGCCGATCCCTGACTAAATGTACCTTCTAAAAGCCATCATTCCTAGTGGGAATCGAACCCATGACTCCAGGCATTGAGTATTAACATTCAGCCATAGTGCATTTATCTTTCACTTGTGTATACTGAGTGATGGTCTCAATAAGATTTAATTGTTTCCAGAACGCAAGAAAAGATGAATTTTCCAAGAGGTCTTTTAAACTTTTAGCAACCTTACATTCGGACTGTGCAACAATAGTGTCATTAGTTCTTGAAATTGGCACAATCACAAGAGAAATAACAGATTTGAAAGAGCAAGTAAGTTTAATTTCTATAAACTCTATTATTAAATTTAAAGGGACGAGGTTAGCACAGTGGTAGAGCACTCAACTAATAAACTGGAGGACCCGTGTTCAATACCTGAGTGCACACTAAAGATTTTTATCTTCTAGTGTCGTTCGAGAATTGGATTTGGGGTCCCAGATTGTCCCTTGGCTCACCCAGCCTTTAATTAATTAATGGATACCTCCAAAGGGGAAAATCAGGCGACTGGAGCATAGTACTGACACACTGTCACCCTAGTGTGCAGTATGGTCAAGAATCAGCTACCTCTACAGTGTCCGCTCCTCTGGGCCCTTAGTGAACTGTTACGGGACTGATTTTTTTTTGTTGTTGATTAAATTTAAATGCTATTTACAACCATAACAATAAGCTAATTCATGAATCTAAATAGATTATTCAGAAAAGATCAGAGTTAGTCGGGGTTTGGAATTATGGGTAATAAAACTACATTTCTTCTACTACTTCTTGGTATGTATCACCAATGGTTTTTTCAAACAAAAATTGTCATAGTTTTTTTTTCATGTACTGCTAACCAGTAACTTGTGTACTTGTGAGCTTCATCGGGCATGGGCAGTCAGCAGAATAAAATAAAATTTAAAAATACAGTCAGGAAACTGTGCCATTTAGTTTCCATACTTATTGCTAGTGTCATTTTTAAAGCTTAGAATAGAAACAGTTTTTGTTTTGTTTCGTTTTGATATTTTTTGAAAACTGTAAAGGAAACTGACAGTATACTAAGCAGAAATTATTCCTTCCACCTGGTGCTCTAGGAAAATACAATACAAAAATGTTTCTCATTTTCTTACCTTGTTTTACAATAATACTTATTTTACTGTCAAATGCAATTAAATATAACAACCAATTAAAAATGACAAATTCATTTGATACCACAAGTCTAATTACCAATAAAAAGCTTATGTGGAAGCATATAAAGCCAAAACTATAAAATCGACTATCTTATTCACACAAATTTCACCATTTCAGACAAAGTATTTTTTTACCAAATTTCATCAAAATTGGTATATATATATATATATATATATATATATATATATATATATATATGTTTTGTTTTAAGTTCGCTGGGGTTGAAATGATATTGCAGTAAGGAGAGGAAGAACACCGCTGGAGAGAGAAGCCGTCTCACTAATCAATCATATATATATATATATATATATATATACAAACACACACACACACACACACACACACACATATACATACATACACAAGCACATACATTCAATAATAGGAATTTTGCCACCGTTATTTTTGTGACCTATGGGTTCTGAAACATGAAAATTTCTTGCCGCTACTTCTGGATTGTGCCATGAAGCCGACGCCATAAGTGTGTTTCCTCCCTATGGAGGGAAGGAAGAAACGGACTAAAATGCAAGTATGTTTTTTGAGCTTGATCGCCTATTGTGAATGGAACCTGATAATACCCTTCCTCATTAAATGAATAAAGAAACTACAAATTTTTCTCATTTTTTTCAGATTGAAGTGGAATCAAGGAAAAATACCACAGCGAACTTAGAAAGAATTACTGCTGATTTAGAACAAATGCGAGCTGAGAGCAGATCACTAAAAAACCAGATGCAGAAGTTACATGCATCTGACGTACATTCTCACCCACTATCTTAAATTTTAAAATCTATATTATTTATCATGAGTATTTTATAGTAACTGAATTGAGAGTGCCTAAAGTACCATATCAATACTGATTTACCAATATAGGTAATATCTATAAATTAATATTTATTAAATTTAGCTATAAAACATCCGTATATTCAAAGTTCTATCCGAGTTGTCTTTCTTATGATCTAAATGAATTGTTGTTAAATAAGAAAGATATTGAGTAAATTTCACTAAACTCTTAAATAATTTTAGAGCTGTGATATTAGCACGTTTCCTCCCTCCCTCCAAAGGGAGGAAACCCGCTTATGAGGTTGACCTCATGACGCAATCTGGAAGTTTTGACAAGAAAACCCATTTTCTTGACTGTTTCAGAACCCGCAGATCATGATTTGTTCAAATTTGTCTCACCAGCTTAAAAATGGTCTGATTTTGATGAAATTTGGTACAAAAATCTTTCATCTAATTTGAATAGTCAAGTTCATTAACCCTCAGAACCTGTCCACTGGAACATGGTTTTTGGAGTGAAATTCGCGCGAAAAAAATCATTATGCTTACATTTTCAAAGAAAATAAGCATAAGTTCATATGCTTCTAGGTAACCGTTGTTTTTTTGTTTTGTTTTTTTTTTAGAAAAATGGATAAAACTAGTTTTTGTAAATAATTTTAGTTTGGATATTCAGAAACGATTGATTCAGTTGAAAATTATTTCAGATGTTTTTTATATTCATCTAAACGAAGATATTTAAATTTCGGTTGTGTTTGGAATTAAGAAAGTAATAGACAAAAAAAAAAAAAAAAAATATCAGGCATGAAAAGTTTTGGTATCTTAATATATTGTCTTAAATATCTCAAAAATGGTTGGGAAGAAATTGTGGTAAGTAGAGGGTGACCATTCGAAAGCTTACTAAATTCTCTACTAAAAAGGTCCTGAAGTAATTTTCGATGGAATGATGTCAATCGGAGAAATAAGTGTCTAAATGTGTCTGTTGGCCCTAGTTTTTAATTGGCCCTGGTTTTTTTTTAATTGAATATAATAGAAAAATGACTATTTCAGTAAAACAAGGTAAGAAAATGGAAATATATTTGTAGCACTGTTTTCCTAGAGCTAAGGCAGAGGGAGTAATATGATGCGTAATATGGTGCGTAGGATACTGTCAGTTTCCTGTTGTGGGGTTTAAAATCCTCTCTTTAAGATTTAGTTGTAGATTTTTCAAGAAAAATAAAATGTGTTTCTATTTTAAACTTTCCAAATGACACAAGAGATAAAAAGGGAAACGCGCTAAGATGACACAGTTCCTGCGAGTCGGACTTTTTTTGCTCTGAAGAAAGAGTTGCAACAATACCAGTATTTAATATCCTCCAACAAAAAAGCTCAATATTTTTCTTACAAAAACCTATTTTGCTCGCTTTTTTATTTTTATAAGTAAGAAAACTAACATTATTTGATATTTATCTTAAATATGGGTATTTTAAATCCTAATTATATTTGATAAGTTATTATTGTGTACATAGGAATGTTATTTTTTTACAAGTGTTTTATTTTTTGATTGCACTTTTCACGATATTATAGACACAATATTCTCACCAATTGAAGAGCTGCCCCCCTCCCAAATGAGGTAGTAACCCTAAAAAGTAGTTATTTTTACAAAAAAATAATCGAAATCAGTGCATTAGAATTCAGAGTTTACTATTGAACCAGAATATTAATTTGCCCATATGGGCCGTTATTTTACTTCCTTGCGTCAAAACTCGGTAAATATGATGCCCTAAACGAGTCATTGGTTTTTGAGGAACATGAGTTGGGCGAAAGAACAAAATCGGACCTTTAGAAGTTGGGGTTTACAGGCCTTATGTGCTATTGCCCGCAGATGCTGAAATACAATGTGTGTACATTTTTTGTTGTAACTTAAAAACTGGCAACACTATTAGTAATAATAATAATAAAACATGATTATAATTTATTTGCTTGGTTGAAATTTTTAAAATTGCGGGTTTCAGCCTTGGATGATGCAGCTATTCAACTTTTCAAAAATAGTATCGTTTTAGATACTTGATACTTTTCAGGCTTCTTGATTTATGTTTCCTTTTTATTCTTTATTCAGGAATTTCTCCTCTGCTTGCCATATTAGCATAGACTGAAATGTATTAGTTTTAGATTATATTTTAATTGTAATGTTAAAATGAAAGTAATTGTGTATGTGAATGCTCTACTGGAACTTCTTTATTTTTTGTTGTAAGTTGAAAACTGGCAACATTGTTATTAACTATGATAATGCATGTAGAAGACAAGTGATGCTCTTCCTGACAATTATCTGAAGAAGTAAATAATATCTACTTATTCCTTGAACCAAACACTTGAAAATTTAAAAACAATTCCACATTATTTTATTTAGGAAAAAAAATATTCTCAGATAGAAAATAGTTATTGTTGTTTCATTGATAATAATAATAATAGAAAGTAATTAAAAGAAGCAGTAGCTTTGAATTTATGACGGATATTAACAGAGATTGGATTATTCATCAAGATGACGAGTTTCGACATCAAACAAATAATTGAGAGAAATAGACGACACATTTGTTAGCAATTCGCTGTTATAAATAATTATTATTTATCAATTTATCTAGTCAGATTCCTGCTATAATTAACCTTGATTCAATAAGAACAATAATCCTTGCTATATGTTTGTAATTAAGATACAGTTTTAATTATTATAAAACAATGTATTAAATAATTAATTATAGATTTATATAATCACTTTGGATATTTAATGAATTTTTATTATGGCCCCTCAACTTCCATGTCCATCAGTGCTGGGCTATCTACTGGAGTCATATATATTCATAATATGAGCTGTCTAAAGCCAAAGTGGTGAGGCCACAATTAGTAATGTAATTTATCGCTTTTATTAACTGATACGATTCCTTGGATAATGACCTATTTATCAGAAAAATGAAGTGACTCTAAGCTTCATTGTTATGCCTGTAGATAGCAGGCCAAACATACCCTGTATGGAAAAAAGTTGATAGTGCTGCTATGATAGATTGTGCAAGTAATAAAAGTTAGAAGTTCAATACTTCCCTCCTCTTTGGCTTTAAGTGGGACATATATAAAAAGAGTTTCCCCACAAATAAATTTATATTTAATGGAAGTGTTGTTTTTTATATTCCCCTGAATATTTTTTTCACCGCTACCGAACCCTGCCTTTTTTTTTATTTGTAATGAATTAGAAAATTGTCATTTTACGAACAGAGGTTTAATTGGGAATTATTCAAGGTTATTGTACAATCTCTATTCGACTTTTTGTCACTCTTCTTTAACAAAAACATTTTTAAAAGATAAAACATGATTGAAAAATGTCTGTCATGCAGTAGCAGGGTGATTAGATTAGTCCACATTGCTAGAGAATATGCTGCTAACCAACCAATATTGATGCAAAATAAGCATAAATAATTTTGCTCTTTTATATTTGTTATTAACAACTGATACAATTATTTAAAAAAATATTGTTCTGAAATAAACCACAACTCCTAATGGAACAATTTAGCTTTATATTTTATTTTTTTACAGCACAAGATTCTCATACCTTTGAGGTATATTTTGAAAATCTTTGCAAGAAAGTAAAATTAACAACTGATACTGGCAAATAAATAATTTGGTCATGAGTAAATTCACACCCCAAATCCTAATAGACCTACTTTGCTTATTCTTTCAACACATTTTCTTTTTAGCTAGAAACGATGCATACCGAGTTTCCTAGCAATATAAAAAAAAATTGACCTTCTTTACAATTTGGGTCCAGAATAATACCCCCTCCAGATGGACTGATTGTTGGAAAAATGTAAGTAGACAGCACCTTGCCTTTCAATTCTGGTGAAATATCACTCTTGATTACATTTTTCCAACCCAGACTTATTCTTTGTGTAACATAAGACGACTGCTCTACCACTGAGCTAACCTCACCCCCTCAGCTCCTTATAAATTTTTATATACATACGTACAACAATATGTATAGAATCACTGACCACTCTACACCCTTTAAGGCAATTTCAGATGAGGTCGAGGCAGATAGAATCTAGTAAAATCTAATGAAACCTAGGTAAATCTGCAAGTTATATTCAAGAGATTTCTCAATGATCTGGTTTAGGCTCTGGAGATGGTCTGTTGTGGTATAGGATGATCTGAAACTTGCCTGTCTTCTCAGGGAGTCAAGTCCTGAGTCAATTCCTCGCTCCTAATCAGTTTTTTTTTTTATAAAAAATAATGAAAATGAAAGAAATTATATAGGAATTATTCTGATACTGATTCAATTTGTCAATATCAGTTCCCACAAACAAATAAAACTCAAGTACCATTTATTCATATATTTTTATTAACAAAAATATCTTTTGAATATTAAATTACTTTTAAAAGGTTAATTACAAAGATGGGAAGCACTTGTAGAAAAATATAATTTGTTTAATCTATGAAGCAACGTCTTTTAGAATCAATTAAATGCTTGTTTTTCAATAAATCATAATATCTGATAGAAAATTTTAAATTGGGGCTTTGATTTGGAAATAAAATTACAAACTTGAGATATTCTAGAATTAAAATTTGGACAGGACTGAAAAATAAATGTATGAAAATTATTTTTTAAAAAAATAAGAAAAACAGAAATTTACTTCAGAGTTGTATTTACAAATTGAAACAGAGCTTCATCCTTTTGTATGCTTAATTTTTCTGATTCATTTTGTGCATTAATTCTACTTGATGTAGTCTAAATAATTGCAATAAAAAGCAAATATTACCCAAAATAATTCTTCAGATTTTAATAAATAATATTCTTATAATTTCAGGAGATAAATTGCTTGTAAAATTTCCAATTATACATTTACAAAATTAGCAAATTTAAAAAAAAAATTATATTACAATTTACACACCTATATTTGTACACTTAAAATTCACAGAGTCCACGCAATAATATTAACCCTAATAAAAAAATTGTCAAATTCTGTCCAATTTAGTTTGAATCCACTTGAGGTAGGAAACAAGCTCACTAGAGCCAGTCTTACTATGCAGCACAGTTATGCATTCGTTGATAAGGTCGTGCATTTGGATTGCAATAGATTTCCTGAAAAATAATAATAATAATAATAAAATAATACAATCAATTAGAATTGGTAACAATCAAAATTTTACGATAAATACTGAATACAACTGAACCAATGCGTATTAATTTTAAACATTTGAAACCTTAATTCCTAAGTCATTAAAATCTCTCCTGGCATTCCTTAAGTTATAACTTATGATTTAAAGTACAAATCTTATGTTTGAAGTTGACAAAGCTAAGTATTTGTAGTATTTTTAGTTGTTTAGTTTTTTTTTCTCTCAGTAAATTTGTAAACAGAAAAAAATGGTCATAGCGATGTGATACAATATTCTTGCTTGTATGATCTTAATCCAACCAATATCAAACAATGACTAATTCACTCTTAACTCTTTTTCATTTACTCGAGTAATTGCCCAACACTTGCCAAGTTCAACTTATAGCCCAACCCTCATTCTAATGAGTATCTTCGATACTGGTTCTTGGACAACGTTTTCCCAAGGATGTATTTATTATTTTTATTTATAGCACATGAAAGTTACCTTTCTTGAGGTGAAGATACAAGTTGTGGATTATCGCTAAATGCTTCAGCAAAACTTGCTATTACTTGAATCAAATGGTATTCGTTGTCAGAATCAAGCCAGCACCTGTCATTAGCTGAGTACATCCTGAAATAAAAGAAAACTGTTATTCCTCTTATCAAATCATTATTTTCTACAAGAATTAACTTGTCAGGGTGTGATTTCAATGTAATATCTCCCATTTTACACTTGTTACAATTACACTACTGAGCATCATATCACAGCATGGTATGTTAATTTATCTAATGGAGCCAAAGCTTTATAGAGACAATATAGGATCATATTTATGATCAGAAGTCAGACTATCTTATAGAGATATTAAATGTAGGAGGTGTTCTTAGCACAACGCTTTTTAATATTGCAATAAATGCTTTATGTGAGTACATCCCTCAAACAATATCATAATGTATGTATGCTGATGACCTGCTTGTGTATATAAAGCCTACTAAAACAGGACGGGAAGAAAATGACTTACAGACTACACTACACTCACTGGAAAACTCAGTGGTTTTCGTTTCTCCCATATAAAAACAAAATGTATAGTATTTTCTAAAAAGCGAATAATACCTAACCCACAGCTCAAATTAGACGGAATTGAAATAACACTGACCGACACGATCAAATTCCTAGGCATGACTTTTGACAGAAAACTTACATGGCTACCCCATATAAAATTGAGGATCTTAGCTAACACGAAGTGGGGTGCTGACAGATGTTCTATGCTGACATTTTATAGAGCTTACACGAGATCAATTCTTGATTACGGATGTACAGCATATTCATCGGCCAGTCCAAAAGCACTGAAACTATTGGACACAATACACAACACTGGAATACGACTAGCAACAGGTGCATTTAGATCAAGTCCATGCAAAAGCCTATATGTTGAAGCCAATGAACCTTCACTGGAGTATAGGCGTCAATTCCTTTGCTTAAAACATTTTATTAACCTCAAAGCTTTAAATAAACCTTGTACAAACTCAATAATTGAAATTAACATGAGACCATATAGACTTAAGCAAAAGCCTTTAAATAAAAGAATTTTGAAATATGCAGTTAATTCACATATTCTTCAAATTCCAATGTATAACTTCGAACTCCTTCCACACCCTCCATGGAGACTAAAGAATTTTAGTATTAATATATAACTTTCAAAGCATAAGAAAAATTACCCTTGCTCTACTCATTTCTACAATCATAACTTTAATAAAATAATATCAGAGAATCCTGAGGCACTCTTCATTTTCACAGACGGATCCAAAACACTACACGGGACAGGCTCAGCAGCACTCATTGACGATAGAACATACCACACAAAATTACCAAATAACACTATCATATTCACAGCAGAACTAAACGGAATTCTTTTGGCCCTTTCACATAGTAAAAATACTAATAAACACATCATAATTTTCACAGACTCACTAAGCTCTCTTCATTCCCTATCGGACATTTACAGTACTCATCCTATAATCACAAGCATACTTTCACAACTATACTATCTACAGGAAACCAACATTCATATAACTTTTGTATGGATTCCTGGACATGACAACATTTCAAGAAGTACTGAAGCAGATAAGGAAGCTAAATTAGCAACGAGACGATCAACACAAGACGTTAATGACATGACTCGTCAAGACGTACATAATGTCATAAAACAACACATAATCAACAAATGGCAAACTGACTGGACATACACACAAGACAACAGGCTACGGGAGATTAAGCCGACGGTAGGAGCCTGGAGTTCCAGTATTCAGAAAGTAAGGCGAGAAGAAGTCGTACTTACTAGACTAAGAATCGGACATTCACACTTGACACATTCATATTTAATGACAAAACAGGACAAACCGAATTGTACACTTTGCAACGTTCCACTGAAAATTAAACACCTACTTACAGACTGCAGAGAAAGAGAAAACATTGACTTACCACATGATTTACACGAACTACTTACAGAGGGCAGTACACACATAGACAATATATAAAAATATCTGATACTTAAAAAGAAATTTCAACTTTTTTAATACACTATTGTTTATTTAACAGTTAAATACATTTAACATTATAATTCATTTAAAATTACAAATTTTGAAGTTGTAGTATATATATATATATTGTGGTGTTTTGGTTGGGGAAGAAAAAGAAAATTGGAATATATTTAAAAATGATTGTAGAAAAATTTGATTTAGAAAAGTTTTTAGTATATTTTCCTTAAATCTCAGGGTTCATTTAAAATATTACCAAACTCACCACATACGGATTTATGAATAAAACCATTTGAATAATTAATTAATTTAATAAATTTCCTGAAAGAAAAGCATGAGAAATATATGATTAGAATCATTTCTTACCATCTGTCCTTTTATGTGTTGAGACCATATTATATACCAGGAGATAGGTTCATTATAAATAAAATAGAGTTGGAAATAATTAACTTATATTGAAGAAGAAATATAATTTTAGATTTTGCATGGCTGTGATATAAAAATAATATAAAAAATTGCTTGACTCACATATTTGTATCAATGTTGGGTTATCTTAGAAAAATTAGAACATATTTAAAATATTATCTTATATATTAAAATATAAATATTGGCCATTATGAAATTTTAGATAGCTTTTAGAATTTACTTAAAGATTGGCAGTGAGTGAGTTATACTCAGCTTGTTTTACGGATGATGTTCTTGAAGTGAAGAGGCAGGCTGCTTGTAGTCGTGTTGAGGAGATGAATGGTCGGCTGTTAGATCTTGGAGTTGTGTCTCCCCATCATGTCCAGGTGAAGTGCTTGGGGTCGGCTGACCAGTTGGTTCCGCAAAGGGTGCTCTCTCGCCCTTGGCTGGCGTCGAAGTGAGAATGAGTGGTGGGGGAAGGCCCTACTTATAGAGGCGTACTCCCACCACACCAAGGGTGTCTGACTTCTTCGTCCTTCCCTGGATTTTCCTGTTCATACTTGGAAACACCTCTATCGTTATCTTCCTGGGAACTTGTATACCTTATCGCTCCTAGCCGAGATATTTGGACTCTTCTATTTACTTAACACTGCCTTTTTGAAAAAATAAATACTGCCAAATTAAGCACTGCCAATTGCTATCTCTTTTATTACTCTTTTATTTATTTTATTGATTGACAAATGATAATATTTGTGATGGACTTATGAAATATAAGTTAGCCTTTATTTTGAATAGGAATCCTACTCTATGCTATGCCAGAAACTGACTCTTTCTAGAGCACCCCCCTTTTATATCATTACAATATATATATATATATATATATATATATATATATATATATATATATATATATATATATAGGTAATATAACATATATTTTCATGTTTAATTTTTTAATTAAAAAATTTATTTTTGTTGCATTTTCAATCCGAATGTTCAACATTACTATTTTATGAAATATATTCCAAAATTCATTGTTTTTTGTTGATATTTGTAAGACATGTTTGTACGTTGCTGTATAATTGTTAGCTTTGTTCGCACATTGACCTAAAGAGCATATCGCTTCGTTGTGACATCTCAATAAATAAATAAATGTAGTGAAGTTTAGAGAAGGAATACCTATTAGGATTTAAATTTATTAAACTACTGCACACTATGGTATACACCTTTAGAGACAATTTCAGCAAGTTTTGTACCTGCCTCCATAGGGAGAAAACCTGTGCCGACTAGAAAATTTCACATTTCAGAACCCGTAGACCATGAAATAATGGTGGTTCAAATTTGTACATGTGAGTGTGTGTGTGCGCATGTGCGTGTATATATATGTATATGTATGTATATATATATATATATATATATATATATATATATATATATATATATATAGTAATGATATTTTACATTACAAATTAAAAGTTTTACATTCAAAATTAACAGAAAATTCTGAAAATGCAAAAGACTCATTAATATTGCTAATATTGTTAAAATCATTGCAGGAATAGGCAAATATTATTCTGTTATGATGTCTCGCAGCTTATACAGGTAGCACTTGTTACCGGTTGGACACTCCTGCCAAGGAACTCCTTCAGTTAGTAGGAAGATCTTGTCTAGTTCAGTTCTAATGAAGATCCAGTTGGTATGAAGCTCTACTCGCGTGCAGTTCTAATGATGCTATAGTCTTATACAGTGATTGGCTAATTTTGAGTTGAAGAAAGAAGATTTATTTGTTCGTCATCAGAAGTAATAGAGAGCAGATATTCCAACATATGCTGCCTGCAGCTTTATACCAGGTAATGTTTGTTTGTCCAACTGCATGGATGTGGCTAATTGATGAGTTTTTTTTGTTTACATTTAAATTTATCCACCATAGAATTATCTCTGTTCTCATTTACTTTATACAAACCCGAACCCGTGAGATAAGAGTAATCATTTAGCAGCCGTGGCAGATCAAATCTTTATAGATAATATTTTTAATAATTTTTTTTAACTATAACAATATATATATATATATATATATATATATATATATATATATATATATATATGTAGATACAGGCCTGAAGGTCCTGAAACTTTAACGGTTTCCATTCTAGGCTTTGCAAATTGAAGAATAAGAACAGAACTGTACTAAGATAATGCAGCTCCTGCAAGTCGGACTTCTTTTTATAATTCAAACCTAGTGAGTCAATTTAAAATGCAATATAGATTTGAAAATTAAGTCGATGATGGCATACAGTGGTTTAATACTAAACTGTTATTCATTGTTTTAAACTCACTTATTAAAGTTTGTTCAGTTTTTAAATATTAATTTATCAAATTATCAAGTAATAATTTAGAAACTTACTTTGAATAAATATCCAACAGAGTCATAACAGGTACACCTAAAGAAGTCATAGTTGAATGGATGTGGAATTTGTCTACACCCAATTTGCATGAGATTAACTCCAATTGCCATACGAGATATTCTGAAAATAATTTACAAATAATTAAATGGGATAACCTATTTACTGACTGTTTGTAAGTACTAAAATATTAAAAAGTTAAACCACATTAAGATTTTGAAAAAACACATTAAGATTTCATTCCCCAAAAAAACATTTTTCAAACTGGTGAACAAAATCTATTCCATCAATATATGTTATAATGAGGAATACATATCGCACTAGTATTTCTAAAGTGACACAACTCAAAAATCGTTTTTATTCAAACTGTCATAGTTATGACAGTGAAAGAAATGCCTCAAACCATGGAATATATCCTCATCAACCAGCAAAACTGTATGTACCTAGCTTCAGAGCTTGTACACCAGAGGGCACTCGTGTCATCCTTCATTAATCCTAAGGCCCCTACATAGGCAAAAGTGACACATTTTCAGTTGAGTTTTATTTTGAGTTGTGTCACTTTAGAAATACTAGTGCGATATTCTCTAGAATATTACGTGACTACCATAACATAGAAATTTGTTTTTGTAGAAATTATAACGGTTTAAAAAAAAAAAATATATATATTTTTTATCAAAATATTGAGTTTACAGTAGACTCTCCCTAATCCGGCGCCGTCGGATTAGAAAATTCAGTTAGAAGTGGTCACGTGTGAATTTGAAGAACCTTATTATTGGAGAATATAATAATAATAATAATAATAAAAAAATCAGTCCTGTAACAGGCCCTGAGGGGCAGATACTATAGAGGTATCTGATTCATGACCATACGGCACACTAGGGAGATAGTATGGTCAGTACTATGCCCTGGCCGCCTGATTTTCCCCTTGGCCGCTTGGCTGCTAGAGCCATTAGCACCCAAGGTACCCATTGTTGCCCAAAGGCTGGGCCGGCCTAGAGACGGTCAGGGAGGGCGAATTCAACCCATGAACGAAGACACTAGAAGAAAAATTCTTTAGTGCTTGCTCGGGATTTGAACTCAGGCCTCCAGCTTATTAGTCCAGTGCTCTACCACTGAGCTAACCTCGCCCCCCTGAGAATATAATAATATTTACAATATTTAATATTGCATATTTAAGTAAAATTTAGGTACCGAATTATAAAATAAATTCAAAAGAGGTAAATCCTTGCTAGTGAATCATTTACAAGTACATATGCATGTAAAGATTTCAAGGAATACGAAGACAGTTAAACTAAATAAAAAATATTTAAGTACTAACTAAATCACATATGTACGCATATATTATTATTATATCAAAAACTAGTTACAAGGAAAATCAGGCGTTCTAGCCACAGATACCTCTTAGTATAAAGATTTATTTCCTTAGTAGAAACAAAAGTTCCTGATTCTGAAACAAAACGTATATGCCTTCATTGACTTCCATTCAGTGAAATACCATGAAACAAATATTTGCCACTAGGAATCCTCGAGCTGGTCTAGCTCCGGCAAGTTTTGAGATCTGCCACTCATTCCTCTCGGACACCACCGGATTAGAGAGCGCCAGATAAAGGAGAGTTCTGTATTTATTTAAATTTTTAGCATCCATATATACCTGTTCTAGGCACGATAGGGCTGATGGCTTTTTCCCCTGAAAGAAAAGCCATCAGCCCTATTAGGAATCAAACCCACAGCTTTAATAAACGATTTACAACCTTTATGTTTTATTTAGTTACATTTGATTTGGTCATAACAGCTGTGTAGTGTTACTTGCGAGATAAAACTGTGTGTGTGTGTGTGTGTGTCTAAAACTGAAGTGATAGACGTTTAAAAATTCACAAAAATAAATCTTACCAATGGGGAAGCAAGGAGACTGGACAGTGAATAACTGACCAAGAGACTTCACTTTAGACATGAGAACAAGCATTTGGTCACTAGGATCCCGGGAAACACATTGATCTAATTCTGAAAAACAAATAAAAATATATTATAATGATAGTTTAATAATTCAATACTTTACTGGCATATTTATTGCTTAGTTAATAAATATCAATGCCTTATTGATATGTAACTACTTAATTTTACAAACATTAGTAATTATTTGATATATTTTCTGATTTCAAGAAATTTTAATAATCAGTATGTTCAACATTATTAAATGATGGGCTAAAATAATATCAGGAGCTTGTATGAATTTCAATAATTTGTTAACTTTGAAAAGGCATTTATTGAAAAATTGTGGTGCCATTAAAAAAAATTAGGAGCTCCTGAATAAGAAAAGAGCACAATAAATACTCTAATTTGGATTAGAATTAACAATTAAGTATATAAAGTTACCTTTTGTAATAATGTTATCCCAGATGGAATTAATGAGTTCTTTATCATCATGTCCAGCACAATCCAAGATGGATAATTTGCATTCCCAAAGCCCAAATGGCTCAGCAAAAGATTCATACAACTAAAATAAAAGAATTCAGCATAATTCTGTTATACAATAATGGAATAATGTTCGCTATATAAAGTAAAACTTTTGTACTCTACCTCAGTTATTGAAAGCAAATTGGCATTTAATTTTCTGCAAGCTTCAATAGCATTTCCTGTTCCATCTTGCATTGATGAAATCCTATCATGAATCTAAAAAAAAAAGAAGAAAAAAAAAAGAGAAGTAAATTAGCTTTAATTTATGATAAGTAAGGAAGAAACTATTTGTTTCTCCATGGAAGGAAAAGAATAAACAAAAATAATTAAAGCCTATGCACTGAAGACAAAACCTTTCAAATGCAGACCAACTCTAATTACACACCAATTAATTTTTATGATTAACATGATAAATATAAAATAAAAACATGATAAATAGTCAGACAATTCATAAAAACTGTTCATCCCGTTTTAAATCAACTGATGCCTGAGGACCACAATAACTATTTTAAAATACCAGTACTTGATTTCAGTCTTGACATGCGCTTGTAGCTGAAGGTTAGCCATCGTCTGGTTAGGCTACAGAATTGGGATTTTAAATAGCTTTAGAGCTTTTGAAGTGGCATCAGTTAATGCAAAACTGTTTGAGTAGTTTTAATGAAATGTCTAACTAGTTCAAATGTTTTTAATAATTATACTGTAGGCAGAACTTGAGCCAACATCACAAAAAAAATATTACAAGATAAAGATAACTGTTTTTGTTTATTTATTACTAGTCTCCATAACAAACAATTATTAAAATTTTTTGAAATAATTTATTTATTTCGAAATCATTTTTGTCTGAAATTCACCTGTTTTTGGACTCTTGCAACTTGAACTAGGTCCTCTAATTCGTGAAGAAAGACGCCTAAATGAGGTGCGCAACCAACCCCATCGCTTCGCATGCACATTACAGCTTTCCCAAGATATGTAAGCCTCTGATGCAGTGAAATTGATTCTCTAATGAAAGGGGGAAAAAGTATGGTAAATCCTTGAGCAATTTAATCATGTATGAAAGAATATATACTTAAACACAATTACACCAACTACAGGTATTCTTACAAAGGTTATGAAATTATACATGGCTAATATACCCAGGAGTTGTAGCAAGCTTGTAAAGTATCTGTGCTGCTGAGGCATGGTTTCCTGATTTTTCATGGTACTGCCAAAGTAGATCTCGAAGTGGGCTATCGACAGGATATCTCGAGAGGAATCTTTCTAGAGATGGCCTACCAAGAGAGACTAGAGAAGCTTGTAGTTCATGAGCAACTAGCCAATCGTATACGACGATGTGACAGGTTTCGTCATCGATAGCCAAACACTTTTCCAATGTCCTTTCAAGCTGTAAAAAATAATCAGAGGTTACTGATAAACAGAGGTTTATATAAACATTATTAATAGTATTATTAACCCATTAATGCCCAGTGATGCGAAAATGCTGGGCATTAATGGGTTAACTCATTAACCCATTAAGAAATAGCAAAGTGATGTATTTTCGCATCACTGGGCATTAATGGGTTAAGCCTTAGAGTACACACATAACTCATATATGTTTTGCCTCCATTTAAAATGAAGGCTAAGACGTGTCATATATCTTTTTTACTTCAGTAACAAATGGTGGCACAGAATCATCAAGTATCTTTTTCGCCATTAATACATACTATTCTAAGTCGCCATCCATTTCTAGGCAATATTTAACATGAACATTCTTGTTCTTATAGTTAATTTATTCGAATTACAAGTTCAATGCGTAACTCTAAGAAAAAATATATAAAACTTGAAAAAAATTATTATCTTAAAAAATATTAGAAATACACTTTTTGTGATTCCTTCGTTTTAGCACTTTCCTCCGAAGGAAAGTAGCTATTGAGGTTGGACTCATGACGGAATTTTTGAAAAATTTCTTCAAATCTTTATCGATCCTACCTAGTAGACACCGAAAATGACCCCTGTTAAAATTTATATATATATATATTGTACATTCACGAAAATATTTTTAAATTCAAATAACCATCGATATTTTGAAAAGCCCGCGCAAATCACAAACCATATATACAAATAACATCGTATTATATACGATCAAAATTAATAATATTTTTGGACAATACTGGTGTACAATATATCCATATTAAATGTACATTCAGATGGTAATAAATTAATTATTTGAAGTTATAAAAACATAATTATTATCTCTATATATAAACCAACAAAACTGCGGAAGTTAAGAAATAAAGGACGCCAAACTTTCCCGCTCGAACGGAGCGTCTCTCTATTCCCAGCAGCCTTTGAGTGCGGAGTCACTCTATTCTCAGCAGTGGTCGAATGCGGAGCTTGAGTCTATAGCTCCATTCGTAAGGAAGATGGCTCATGGGCCAAATCTGATGAGGAAATTTCTACGACCTTCGGGCAATACCTTTCCAATGTTTTCACCCCTCACCCTGATATTAATGATCCTACCCACTCCCTCCAAGTCTCAGACAAACTAGATGAGCCCCTTCCAATGTCTCCTCCTCCAAAGGCCTTCAATCCTAATGAGATAACTTACACAATCCAACAATTACCTAACAAAAAAAGCCCAGGATATGATTTAATTACGCCCCAAATACTCAAACACCTCCCAAAAAAAGCAGTCCTATTTTTAACTTATATTTATAACGCCGTTCTTCGAACAACTTATTTTCCCGTCCTCTGGAAATACTCAATAGTCCGAATGATACACAAACCAAAAAAGCCCGTCCACGACACAACTTCTTATCGACCTATTTCCCTCTTACCCATATTAGGAAAAATTCTTGAGAAACTTATACTCAAACGCCTCTATCCGATCCTTGAACCTGTAATTCCCGCATCCCAATTTGGTTTTCGTCAATTTCATTCCACTATTCATCAATGTCACAGAATTGTGGACTTAATTTCAACAGCCTTCGAAAATAAACAATATTGCTCAGGTGTTTTCCTCAATGTAGCTCAGGCTTTTGACCGCGTGTGGCATGAGGGATTACTGTTTAAGATAAAAAAAATACTTCCATCCACATAGTACCTAATATTAAAATCCTACCTTTGTGACAGATTTTTTCAGGTCTCATATGGTACTACATCCTCACCTACTTTCCCCCAACTTGCAGGTGTTCCACAAGGTGGAATTCTTAGTCCGCTCCTTTTCCTGGTATACACAGCCGATATTCCAACTTATCCTGACACATCTCTCCATATGTTTGCCGATGATACAGCCATATTTGCTTGCAGCCAAGATCCGAGCCATGCATCCAGGTCCCTTCAGGCTCATCTTAACACCATCAATCCTTGGCTCATCAAGTGGAGAATTAAAGTAAACCCACAGAAATCCTGCCACCTAACATTTGCCCTCAGACGATCTATTTGTCCCCCAGTGTCCCTTAACGACTCAATTCTTCCTCAAAAATCCCAAATCCGCTACCTTGGACTTATACTTGATAAACGACTAACTTGGAAACCACACATTACTCAGAAGAGACAAGAACTCAACCGACGGTACAGACTTTTACTACACTTACTCGACCGACGATCACACCTTACACTTAAGAACAAAAGACTCATTTACTCATTATAATCCCAAACAACCCTATTCGCCGTCTGAAGCGTAACTGGCCTAGAGACCAGCTCCAAGAGTAGTTAGTACAATATTACTCTCTGCCTTGTGGGTACTGCAACTGTGCAGCTTCCCTCCTCACGAGCTTCAAGACACATTCACATGTATCTTTTTACTGGAAATGTATTTTTACATTGTTGTAAATTCTGAATAAATAAATAAATAAATAAAAAAAAAAGGGTCTATAGCTCTCCTCCGAGGAGTACGGAGTGCAGTCCATTATTAATTATTCATAGAAGACGGAGTGAGAAGACAACAGAATCCAAAATTCAAGATATCCATTTTAGGCACAAGACCTGGCAATAAAGCGTATCACATTGAAGAAGGAACTACTGAAGCGCAGTGTATTGAGGCTTTGTTGGAAGCGGATTGATTTAGAGGTAAAAATTGTTTTTTTTTGTAATTGTTAATTTTTTTATTGTCATTTGTATTATTTTTGATGTTGGTGTTTGTATCTCAGAATTGTCTGGAAATAAATATTATATCGTTCATTCACTCGGAACTTTAATCCTTGAGATTAAGTCAAATTCATATAATAAAACTTACTCAAGTAATTAAAATCTTTTTATTTCTTTTATAAATAATTAATCATAACATTTATTGGCGCACAATATGGCGCAATCATTTTTTTAAAATAATTAATCATAACAATATATATATATATATATATATATATATATATATATATATATATATATATATCTGTTAACACGATAGCGGCCAGAGTTATTGTTTTTTCGTCACAAAACTTGGTATACAGCATTCAATTAGCAAACGATTGAACGAGTTCGTTAACCACCAAAGTCGGTCCACCGGAAGGGGGGGGTTTACCCCGAACCCAAAACACTAATTTGACTATGTCAGCCGTAATATTTGTTATATTTCAACGAAACTTGGTATTCGTAGTGGTAATATAGAGAGAAAAGTGAGATATAAAAATGAACTAAATCGGTTCATTAGAAGGGGGGGGGGGGGGGTTTACTCCGGACCCACAATACCAATTCGCCACTACCAGCCGTGATTTTTGGTATATTTCGACGAAACTCGGTATTCGTAGTGGTAATCCACAGGTAAATATGTGTTGTAAAAATAAACTAAATCGGTTCATTAGGAGGGGGGGTTTACTCCGGACCCACAATACCAATTCGCCACTACCAGCCGTGATTTTTGGTATATTTCGACGAAACTCGGTATTCGTAGTGGTAATCTACAGGTAAATATGTGTTGTAAAAATAAACTAAATCGGTTCATTAGAAGGGGGGGTTTACTCCGGACCCAAATTCCTAATATACTCATACCGGTCATAATTTCTGCTGTATTGTAACGAAACGTGGTATACGTCGTGGGTAATTCATGAGAAAGAAGTGTTGTAAAAATGAGCTGAATCGGTCAATCGGAAAGCGGGGGTTTAATTTGTAATATATTTCAATAGAAAAGCCCGCCAGACGTAGGTTCACAAAGCCGCCGCAAGGAGCGCTTTCTACCACTAGAGTGACTGTATCCTGTTCCTGCGTTAGATCAAAATACGATAATATGAGGTTTTTCGTATTTATTACATAGTGTAGTAGGTACCATGTGTAAACAAAACTCTGGAAGCAAATTAATAATTGATCAGTTACTCATTACATAATTAAAAGAGAACTATTCACGTTTTTATTTTATTTATGTAGGATATTTTAAGCAAATTGTTCTCGAAAGCAGTCCACACTACCCAAATTCTGAGGAAAGTGCTTAGTTATGCAGCTCCTGCGTGACGGACTTTTATTGTTATTATTTTGTTTCTTTTATAAATGAAGAAACACATGTCTACTTAATGTGCAATTCTAATTACTATTCGTATTATAATGCTCAAAGAAGTCACTTATGACACAAAATATAATGTGTTTATTTATAAATAAGCAACTGCAACTTCTGGGTGGTTAATTTTTGATATTGCATAATAGTTGAATCAATGTACAATTTGTTTCATAAATACCCATATTCAATCTAACAGAAAATGCAATATTGTTTTTGTACAATGAGCAAAACAAAATTATATACAATAAAGAATGGATAGTGAAAGGAAACTAACATTTCTTTGTTTAAATTATACGTGGGGTGATCAAAAAGTTCCAGGACTGATTTTTTATTAATTTATTTAAAAAATCTACAGGCTATTGGACGTCGTCCCCTTCAAAGTACTCTCCTTGGGAAGCTATACATTTTTCCCAACGATGTTTCCACTGCGTGAAGGACTTTGAGAAATCATCTTGTGAAATGGTGTTTAGCTGCTCCAGCGATTTTTCTTGAATGTCATCTACGGACTCAAATCTCTTTCCCTTCATGGGTCTCTTGAGTTTTGGAAACAAGAAAAAGTCTGCAGGGGCAAGGTCAGGTGAATATGGAGGCTGGGGAATGATCGTCATTCCATTTTTGGTGCAGTAGTCGCGAATGAGCAGTGCGGAATGAACAGGCGCATTGTCATGATGCAGGAACCACTCACCGCTCCGCCACAACTCTGGTCTCTTCCTCCTTATCCTCGCGCAAATTTCTCAGGGTTTGAAGATAACGAAAGCGGTTAATGGTCTCACCTCGTGGAAGAAATTCATGGTAAACAACACCCTTCCAGTCGAAAAAAACAGTAAGCATGACCTTGACGTTTGATTTGACCTGACGTACTTTTTTGGGGGTTGGGGAGGATTTTGTCTTCCATTGTGATGACTGGACCTTCGTTTCGACGTCGTAGCCATAAACCCACGTTTCATCTCCAGTAATGACTTGTTTTAACAAGTTTTCATTGTCATTGGCCATTTCAAGAAGTTCCTGACAAACTTGAACTCTGTGTTGTTTCTGCTCCTCAGTCAACAGTCTCGGAACAAACTTTGCAGCCACCCTTCTCATCTGCAAATTTTCTGTTAAAATTTGTTGACACGAACCAAATGAAATGTTCAATTCTTCAGCCATCTCACGAATGGTTAGTCGACGATTAGAACGCACGAGACTGTTCAATCTTGCAACATGATCGTCATCAGTCGAAGTTGATGGGCGCCCTGAACGAGAATCATCTTCACACGATGTCCGGCCTTCCTTGAACCTTTTGTACCACTCATGACACCTTGACCGACTCAGACATTCATCACCGAAAGCCACTTGCAACATTTGAAAAGTTTCAGTAAACGTTTTACCCAACTTCACACAAAACTTTACGCAAACGCGTTGCTCTTCCTTTTCATTCATTTCAAGAAATCGCCGAACACAAAAAACTTTTTTTACGAACACAGCAGTAACTTTACAATGAAGAAGGTTATCAACAATCTGAATAAACAGCTGAGTTCAGGAAGAGTCACGATAAACAATGCTGCCAACCGCACTGCTCTATGACACTCCCTTGCCGCGCAATCTAAACAGTCCTGCAACTTTTTGATCACCCCACGTATGTTCCATGTTGGATTCTATTCTCATCCAGAGTTTATTGTTTTGCTGCATGTTAGTATAACATGTACTGTGTTCACATAATATTCTGATCAGAATATTTAAATTAAAATATAATTTAAATTCTTTTAAAAAAAGGACTGGTGAACCCTTCTCCCTTTCCAATTGTCTTGTTTATTATAAAATGGTTAAAGAAACTGTCAGAAATATTTATATATTAGAATAAATAGGTTTATAAAACTAATTTCAGTGAGTAAAATAGAAATCTTTCTTCACTCAATACTTACAAGCTTTTGTGCTTCTGATGAAATTTCTGTATTAACAAATAGAGGTGGAATGTTATTTCCTCCTACTTGACACTGCTGGTAAAGGAAATCCAAAAGCTGGACAATTTCTTTATAAATAGCATGCCTGGAAAATAAATGAAGAATATACAGCGTGAAGTAAAGATTATATACTAATAGTAACGTATTAGGAAATGTATTATACATTTCATTCACACATAAAAAAGTAGTTTTCCAAAACTGTAGATATCATTGTTCATCAATCTAATCAAGTTTAATACGTTCAGTGCCCATAACATGCCAGGTGAGTCCACCATGGAATTCCCGATTTGCCCCAACACCAATAGCATGTCGAAGCTCCTATTGAGTAAAGAGATAGAGTGCAATTTAATTCAAGGGGGCTGTGAATGTAATAAGTCATTTTATTCTATTTGCAAGCCACATATCGTCCCTACCACGTCGAACTATCGAATATCGATACAGCTTGTCGCAAATTTTCGCAACTCTTAATTCTTTTAGAATAGCCAGAAATGCCTTAAATAAAGTATTGAGTAAGACCATTTTTCAATAAATTACTTCATCAATGTTCGTTCGCTAGTTTGCTCCGATTTTCATAATGGATAGTTCTACATTGTAGGGACGATATATTGACTTTGTAACATCATTTTAAAAGCTTATGAAGTAATATTATCTCATTTAAAGGCCTTTAAGAGCTCAATATTTGGAGATTCCATGGCTGTTCAAAAATCTAATTCTTTTAGAGAAATATTGTGTAGTCATATGGATGATATTTATCCCCATTTCGCCTTCTCTCCTGTCCTGAAAGAATTAGGTTTTGATAGATAAAACAGAATGAGTGGCAAACAAAAATATCTGGACTCTGAGCTATTCCATTTCTCCCTGAAAGAATATATTTACTCTTGAAAAAGAGCGTAAAATTTTTTATGATATTATGCCAAATGGACAGCGCTTTTAAAAATCTATTTAGGCTTGCCAAGAATCTTTTGATCCTTATCATGTAATCCTTTAAGAAAAAAAGAATAACAAAGCAAGAAGCACTTGACAAGTTTCTTTTTTGAAATGTTGAACAAGGACAGCCAGAATTAGCTGTAACAGCTGAAGATCCTCAGCAATCTCTGTTTGTAATGTAAATAAACAGAGTCTAAATATTGACACATTTAATGTACATTAGTTTATCTTTTGCTACCATAAAATTAAAAGCTGTTCTTGTTAGTTAATTTATCCTTAAAAAATCATGTCTTAAAGCAAATTCCAATAAAAAATAAAGTCTGCAATGTACGGTAAACATTGCATAATTGTAAACATCTATGTACACATACATGAATTTATAAATTTAAAATAGACTCTTAATGACCATATATTCTTTTAAATTCATTTGTAACTAAAATATACAAAAGAGAATAATTATTTGTGATTCAGCCGAGTGACAAGTTAATTCAGTAGTCAGTGAATTCAATTTACGTCATGTTTCCTGGAACGAATTGCTGGCAAGTTCAGATATACAAGTATTTAAATTTAGTTTTACGGGGACATATTAGTTGCTGAAATAATGTCTACCTGGTGGCAAATGCTTTGCTTCCATCCACATCTTCTGATGCCCTTCCTCTAACAATGTATTTAGACGCGAGAGATTGAGGATCGGACTTATTAGCTACATCTTGACACATCTCCAGAATACCATCGTAATATCCACAAGACATTAGGCTTTTGCATACTGCTTCTAGGTTGAGGTTAGGTGACACGCTCTTACATAACTAGAAATGAAAAGATATTATAAGTTGAATACAAACGCTACGTATAATAAATTACAATAAAATACAGGGAAACTAACTTTGGAATAAATGGGCCACATAAACCCCGGTTTCTGAATTACTCTACAGTATATTCAACAGTTAATAGAAGAGTAATCTACAATCAGACACTAACCTTTACAAGCTTCAGAGTGAACTGGTTGTCGATTAGATATAAAATTCAGCTCTACAAAATATTTAATATAAATAAGTCCCCTTAAATACACCATGAGCTCCAGAGGTATTTCAAGCATAATGCTAATAGGGAGATTGGTGAAAACTATGGTATGATGACAGGGTTTTCCCTTTTATCTACAGGCTGGGTAGGCTTAGGGAAAGTCTGGAGTCCCAATTTAAATCTCCAAACAATTGCAGTAGAAGATTTTTTTTTTTTTTTTTTTTTTTTTTTTTTTTTTTTTTTTTTTTTTTTTTTTTTTTTTTTTTTTTATGGCGCATCTACATCTAGGTCATTAGCGCCGACATCCAGAGTGCAGCGAGGGATTTTACCAGCGAGCCGTGGGATGATAAAATTCCTGCCGGAGGTTGGGAATTGAACCCACCATCTCCTGCTTATGAATCCAAGGCGCTAGCCATTAGACCACGGGAGACCCCTGCAGTAGAAGATGAATCTTTTTTTTGTTAAGAGACACACACATGCACATATAAATATACATAAATACATTTCAGCCCTCTCATTGAAAATTTCTAATTTCCAGTCTAGGTCAAGAGAAATTTGTATACTGAAATTGTATGAGCCATATAAGTAGGATAAGATATTGTAAGCTGTATACAATGAAGCCGAGCAGTCAATGTCTGAAGTACATAGTTCTTTGTTTTGAATGATTTACAATTTGAAAATAAAAACAGAAAAAGTTCTTACTTCAATAGCTGATCTGAGTAAATTCAATTTAATATCTTCGTCGAGTTCATCTTTAGCAACTTGTAGAATTTCATTAACCTGTTAAAAGAAGAATGAATGTTTGGAGAGCTTATTATTTATAAAATAATTATAGTACTTTAGAAAATTAAAATACTTTAGAAAATGTTGCATCTTCACTCTTATACAATGCCGGACAGACTTCCCTCAGTTTTGAACTGATTGCATCCACTGAAGCATTATCTCTTAGATATCTATAAAACAAGATATAAAAGATTAATGGTACTAAATGATGCATCGTAAGTTCAAATTTTAAAGAATACCATTTTTGTTTTACATACAAACTAATCAATCTGTTAATTAGGTTAAAGCATAAGTCCTCTCCTTTCAGAATAAGGTCCCTGAATGTAATGTTATGAATAAGTTCTTGATATTCCTGCAAAATAAAATGATTAATAAATTAAAATGATATATGTAGGGAATTAGAAAAGTTTTGCAAATGAAATGTTATTAATTACAATTACTTTAATTTTACAATACAGTAGGCTCTCCCTAATCCGGCGCCATTGGGACCAGGGTACAGTCAGATTAGAGAAAATGCCGGATTAGACAATTCAGTTGGAAGTGGTCACGTATGTATTTGAAAAACCTTATTATTTGAGGATATTTTTTTTTTTTTTTTTTGTTTTTTTTACGGCGCATCTACAACTTGGCCATTAGCGCCGTATTTGAGGATATGTACCATTTTTAAAATTTAAAAGTATTTTTAATAATATATACCATTTTAAATATGCAATAGTAAAAATGAGGATATGTACCATTTTTACTATTGCATATTTAAAATGGTATATATTATTAAAAATACTTTTAAATTTTGCACTACACTCATGATGAATATTCGAACTAGACTGTCTAGAATCAGGTGTTTCATCCGCAGGTATTTTCTTTGAAGAAACACAAATTCCTGCCTAGGGAAGGTTTTCTAGGCACCCTGGAGCCGGTCTAGTTCCGGTGAGTTCCGAGAGCCATCACACATTATCTCGAAGGCCGCTGGATTAAAGAGAGCGACAGATAAGAGAACACCGAAGGGGGGAGAGTCTACTGTATTTACTATAATTTGTCAAAATGATTTCCATAATGTAAAATGCACTTATGCAACATTCAAAACCAGCTTTCTAAAAAAAAAACCTTTTCTTTTGATATTTGCGCTTCCAAATAGTACACATCTTCTTCATTAGAAGTTGATCGTGCGAAATGCTATGAAGTAATGCTTCATAAATGCCTAAAGACTCCTGTATTTGATTAAAGGTAGCTCGCTAGTTTACCTTCAGTAATTTCCAATCGGCATTAATGTTTTCTTAATTCACTGCTGAAGATATACAAGGAAAATTGTCAAATCCAATTTTTTTTTTAACACCCAAACACAATGTCTGTCATATAGTGAAAAAAATCCTCTCTAAGGTCAGTTCTACACTTAAACCACAAACATTATAGCGTAAAATTACTCAATATTAGACCAGGATGACTTGACTAGTGAATGGACTGACACCATTCACTAGTGCATTAAAAAAGGAAATGATCTGCAGGGCTTGCTTGCTAAGCCCTGTATTTGCACAAACCCTTCCTCTCCTGAAGTAATCCCATATTTCACATTGTAAAATGTTTCTAATGTTCGAGGTACAGACACTAATTATAATTGTTATTACCTTTTCAAGAGAATCCATAATCAGAGAGAAATCGTGTTCAATCAGAACCTTCCAGAGAGAAAACACCTGGGCTGAATGATCCACAAAAGTACGTAGGGCATCAAGAGAACTTTTTTCTTGAAGATAAGCTTCTTGGTGCCTGCTACTGCGCTGTCCTGTAGGTGACAACACTGTCTGGTCAGCAATTGGCTGGAAACTTTCGAAAATACCAGTAGTTATTTCCAAAAAATTGTCTTATTAAAATATTTACAAGAGATACTTGTAGTAAAAGTAGAGTGCCTTTTGAAAATGTCACAAATTAAAACACAACATGTATATATTATCTTGTATTAAACTTTACACACAAAATTAAAAGTTTTTCTTGTAAATTACCTAATCCCCATATCATTAGATCCTTGAGTATGAGTACGGTTAAGAAAGTTACGAAGATCGTACAGTTGTACAGCTTTCTTGCTAATAATGTCCTTTGAAGTATTTGGTCTAAACTGAAAAAGTAATTAATAATAATTCAAAACAAAAATAAAATATATTATCAAAATATCAAACTGTATTTAGATCTATTTTCTTTATTTGTAGTCACCATAGACACTTACCTTCCTCTCATATCTGTATATATTACCAAAATACATTTTATTAAAAGATTTAACATAACCTTTGTCTTAGCAATAAATAATTTGTTTTAATTTGATGGCGTCTGGCAAAGATTGGATTATAATTAATCAAACTCATTAAGTTATCAATTAATAAAATGACCAAGGAAACTTTTGATATATCTTGCCTCTTTTTAGCCCTTTCCGAATCGAAGGATTGTATTGAGGTTGCACTCATGACAGAATTTTTGAAAAATTTCTTCAAATCTTCATCGATCCTATGTAGTAGATGCCCAATATAACCCCCGCTAAAATGTATGCCTATCTATCTATTTCTCCCTCCCTCCCTCCCTCTCTCTCTCTCTCTTTATATATATATATATATATATATATATATATATATATATATATATATATATATCTGTTTGCTGATGAGAAAACAGGCCTTCTCCAGTGTTTTTCTTTTGTTTTGTGAAGACTCTGTCTTTTGGAGCATTAAGATAAATTGTATTATCTTATAATTGTATTCTTTTTTTCATAGCAGCTAAACGCAATTACTAATTTGCTCTTACCGATCCTTCTTTCTCTTGTATTATAACGAAATACGGTATACGTCGTGGGTATCTGAAGAGAAAGATGTGTTACAAAAATAAACTAAATTTGGTTCATTAGAAGTTGGGATTTAATCTTTATTAGGATCGAATCGAATTAAGTGGCTCGAGCATTGGTTGTTGATTCTACCACTAGGAGCGCTGCACATTTACGCTGTATCCGACTTCTGCTGTACATTCAGTAAGCTGTTTATTACAAATATAAAAGAGCTTATCTATTCATGTTTATAAAAATATATATATATATATATATATATATATATATATATATATATATATATATAGAGAGAGAGAGAGAGAGAGAGAGATTATATTAAGCAAATTATTCAGGAACACAGTGTACTCTACCCACCTTCTGAGGGATGATTTTAGTTATGCAGCTCCTGTGTGACGGATTTAAAATTTTAGATGGACATATTTGTGTTTTTTTATATCTTCACAGGGTTTGTTCAATGTACATGTTAGTACGGATTATGCCGCCAGCAGTGATTTTGATCAATTGTCTTCTGTATTAGCCCTTGACTATAGAGTAGTCCGAGAAGCCATCAATACAGCCAAACAATATGAACCAGGGTGATAACTACATACTCTAAAAAAATTTGGGGAAAGAAAAGACATGGACGTATGGAGCGGAGAGACTCCCACTCCTACTAGGAATGGTGAGGCTCCCATCACCGAACTGCTAAACACAAACCTGCGAGATAAGTACAAATCATGCATAACAGGTACAAGGGGGTCTCCCGTGGTCTAGTGGCTAGCGCCTTCGACTCATAAGCAGGATATGGTGGGTTCGATCCCCACTGGTGGCAGGAATTTTCTTATCCCACGGCTCGCTGGGAAAATTCCTCGCTGCACCCTGGATGTCGGCGCTAATGGCCTAGATTTGTCGATGCGCCGTTAAAAAAACAAAAAAAAACAGGTACAAGGAGGAAGAACAGCTGAGAGATCTGATGTCTTTTCGAATACAGAAAAAACTTGATCAAACCAACAGAAGCCGCACAAATATGGACATTTTAAATTGAATGAAGAACACTTTGAAAAGATAATTTTGAACCATCTATATCTATCTATTTTCCTCAACAGTGAGGTTAAATTTCTTACAATTTATTCCTTATAACTACAACTTAAACTATAAAAACAATTAAAATGGAGCTCGTACAATAATTTTTTTATTGATTTCATGAGCAGAAACAATTTTTCTCAACCAGACAGGTCGCAGAAGCCTACTCAGGAAGAGGTAAAGCCCGTTATGTTTTGAAGAGAAATGTACACAATATGTTGTTTCAATAATCCTTGGAATTTGCTGCTTTTCTCCAAGAGGTGTACTCACAGTACTTGGTTTGAAACCTAAAAAATAAAAGTGAGATAAATAAAATGAATAGGGTACTTATAATTTTATACTGTAGTAAGATAAATCAAAACTAAGCAAAACAATATATCACTTCAAGAATTTAATGCCCAAAAGCTGAACTTAATTAGTCATAAGTTCATATCTGTACCTCGGAGGTAAAGGACACCATGTCCCATTTTTTTATCTGTTCAGAAGAGCCAATTTTCCATAACTTGAATTATTAAAATTTGTTTCTTCATTACTTATAGAAACAGTGTTCACATTGTTATTGACTTTGATAGGTAATTGAAAGTATTCATCATAGTCAAACAAAACCAAGTCCTCCACATGGTGTCTTTTACCTCTAATGAAAACGTGCATGATTGTATTTTTACTGTCTTATCTTCGTTATCTACGGGAACAGGACAAAGTGTTTATACCATTATAAAGATCGAAAAATCCACATTTGGAAGATAGAGTTAAGTCAATTTAATAAAAAAAATGGACATGGGGATATATTATTATAGTTTATAAATAATAAAAAATAAAAAAACAACAAAAAAACAAATAAAAACAAAAGATTGTGTAAAGAAACAAAAAAAATATTTTTATTTATTTATATAGTCTTTCGTTTCTTTGGCCATAACATACACAAAGAATAAAGTGATGGGATTTGTAAAATAGCTTGGAAATATAATAGCAAAGTCGATAATAATTTTAGCAAGATTAAAGACGAAATGAATAAAATGAATACAAAATATAATGTCTATAAGTTCCAATGTAAAGATTGCAATTCAATCTACATAGGGGAATCGTCACAGATTTTAAAAAATAGAATAAAACAACATGCCAAAAATATTGACGAAAAAGCAAATAAAACAGCACTTACGGACCATGCATTTAAAAACAAACATATATTTGACTTTGACGACATAGTGATTGTTGATAAGGACAGAAATAACGTTAAGTGAAAAATAAAAGAAAATATTCATATAATAAAAAGCAATAGAAATTCAGTAAATAAGAAAACAGAAATCAAATTTTTAAATAAAATATTTTATAATACTATTAGAAAATAGAAAATAATCAATTTATCGAAAATATTGTAATCAGCTGATTTTTTTTTCGACTTTTTTCGTAAATTGTTCTGGAAAGCAGTCTACACTACCCAAATTCTGAGGAAAGTGCTTAGTTATGCAGCTCCTGCGTGACGGACTTTTTTTGTATTTATTTGTTTTGATCTATTTATTTTTAATTCTTGCTAGTATTTATGTATAATACATTCTTTGTTTTTGGGAGGATTTATGTGGCGTAGGTAAAAAAAAAATAGTTTTTTCTTTTTGTACCATTTTATTTATTCATTGTCCTACATGTTTTGTGGCCTTAATGCCACCTCCTCAGGGGCCAACACATCCTAAACAATTTTGATTTTTTATTTTAGTCATTCAAATAAAATACTTCTAGCTAATATGTTATTCTAAGTGAAGTAGTAAAATTTACATCTAAAATGTTTGTCAAAATACAACAAAAAGTCTTAAATGTACATACCCCGCAAGTGGTGAGCTCGCCACCCATATTCAGACTGAGGCAAGTGAGTCATCTGTGTCAAGAGGCTTATAATCTTGACACAGATGACTCACTGGGGTGTGTGTTTGGGTGGACTGCCTTCCAGAACAATTTACTTAAAAAATCCTACATAAATAAAATAAAAACATGAATAGTTCTCTTTTAAATTTGTAATGAGTAACTGATCAGTTATTAATTTGCTTCCAGAGTTATGTTTACACATGGTACCTATTACACTACGTAATAAATACAAAAAAACCTCATATTATCGTATTTTGATCTAACGCAGGAACAGGATACAGTCACTCTAGTGGTAGAAAGCGCTCCTTGCGACGGCTTTGTGAACCTACGTCTGACGGGCTTTTCTATTGAAATAATATTACAAATTAAACCCCCGCTTTCCGATTGACCGATTCAGCTCATTTTTACAACACTTCTTTCTCATGAGGTACCCACGACGTATACCGAGTTTCGTTACAATACAGCAGAAATTACGACCGGTATGAGTATATTAGGAATTTGGGTCCGGAGTAAACCCCCCCTTCTAATGAACCGATTTAGTTTATTTTTACAACACATATTTACCTGTAGATTACTACTACGAATACCGAGTTTCGTCGAAATATACCAGAAATCACGGCTGGTAGTGGCGAATTGGTATTGTGGGTCCGGAGTAAACCCCCCCTCCTAATGAACCGATTTAGTTCATTTTTATATCTCACTTTTCTCTCTATATCACCAATACGAATACCAAGTTTCGTTGAAATATAACAAATATTACGGCTGACATAGTCAAATTAGTGTTTTGGGTTCGGGGTAAACCCCCCCTTCCGGTAGACCGACTTTGGTGGTTAACGAACTCGTTCAATCGTTTGCTAATTGAATGCTATATACCAACTTTCGTGACGAAAAAACAAAAACTCTGGCCGCTATCGTGTTAACAGACACACACACACATATATATATATATATATATATATATGCATATATATATATATATATATATATATATATAGATATATATATATATATATATATATAAATTTTAACGGGGGTCATTTTCGGTGTCTACTAGGTAGGATCGATAAAGAATTGAAGAAATTTTTCATAAATTCCGTCATGAGTCCAACCTCAATAGCTACTTTCCTTCGGAGGAAAGTGCTAAAAGGAAGAAAGGACAAAAATCATTATCAAAATTTATTGAGAAGAGATCATTGACCCTTGTTATTAAGAAGGTAGGTATCAATGAAGGCTTGAATCTCAAGCCGATACATTGACAAAAATGACACATTCTTAATCTAAAAACTGTAGTTTTAATAATCTCAGTGGAACACCAAAGATAATCTATCTATCTTCATGATCAAAATTTATTTTCTTGGCAATTTCCAAATTATTACAATAACCTTTTTAACCAACTGAAATGAATTTTTAAGAGATTGAAAATTGTGCTGTGTGTGTAGTCAGTCACTTCATCGCTGGTTGGAAAATTTTGTTTTGAATAAAGAATTTCTGCCTCTATTAATTATATCACATAAAATATAATAAAAGTTGCAATCATTAATTAACAAAGATGCTAATAACCTCAGATGATATATTCCCACCAGCTAGTACTAAGCTGCACTTAATTTTAAATGTTTATGGTTCATTTCTTAGATTAGTGATTATTACAAACCTGGAGGTAGAGTGTGATGAAGAAGATTCTGATGTAGAGAAGTTACAACTGGTTGAGGTGATTGGATTTGATGTGTAATTGGTTGAACAGCATACTTAGGATCACCTCCATAAAGAAAGAAAGCTCTTGTTGCCCATTCTGCCGTCTAGAATGATTTAAGTATTGTATTGAGCAGGAGGAAAGTAGTGAACATAGTTGACTAAACACACAATTAAGGTAATCACACATAATAAAAAAGAGCCGACTCAGAAGAAGTCATTTTTGCTTAGAATACTGTCAGTTTCCTTTTATGGTGCCTGGAATCTTGCTTCTCAGATTTCATTTTTTTCGAAAAGATTAAAACAAAATAATATCAATTTCAATTCCTTTACAAATATTACCAGCGGTAACACTGGAATTACACTAAGATGACATAGTTCCTGTGAGTCGGACTTTCTGTCATTAGACCAAGCTGCTCCATTCATTATTAATCTTCCCCCGAGCGACTTTCCAATCAAAAATGTTTTGCTGTATGTGTCTTTATCTGAAATGTCGGTTTGCATGATATTTTTACTGCCACAATCCATTTAATTATATGTGCTTTAACTTTACTTTGATTTTCATAAAATTTCACAATTTGCTTTGTAAGTCATGAAAGATACATTCTTTTGATAAGCCCATAGAATTTTAATCTTTGTTTCTAATGTCTGAGGGTAAGTCAGTGTATTCTTCTATTTACTTATTTTTTTATTTATTTTTTTTACGTTTTTAACGGCGCATCAACTATTTGGCTGTTAGCGCCGGGCTATCTAGAGGTTGCCACCCTTTTATAATGCCAACAGCACGTGGTCGGTCACCCATTCAGGTACTGACCACGCCCGACGTTGCTTAACTTCGGTGATCTACGGGAACCGGTCTCTATTTACTTATTACTTCAAAGTCTGTAAGTTCGTTGTTCATAACTATAGCCTGTTCATATAGATAGATGGAAACGTTCAATTCCGCATGTGCAACATTTTGAGGGAAATATTACTGACGGTTCCACCATTTTCAAACTTCCATTTCAAGGAACAAGATACGTGAAACATTATAAAAACTGATTATGTCTTGTTTAAGACTAGGGAAGGCTTTGAGAGGTCAGACAAAGAAAATAGTGTTTAATATTTATCAATACTTAGCCAAAGCTCAGGCTAAAAACATTTAAAACCTCCTAGTAATAATGTTATAGTAGAGAGAATTTTTATTGCCAATTTTTTGCACCGGGAATATAGGCCACACCTTTTTCCCTCCAACAAAGCCATCTATTTGAACAGGCTTTAGCTTAAATTGTTTTTTGTTGCTTTGGCTAAGGATTGATAAATATTTAACACTATATCCCTTGCCTGACCTCTCCAAAGTCTTCCCTTCCCTGGTCTTAAACAATACATACTGAGTTTTTATTGAGTTCAAAGTAGCCTGTTGTTCATTGTAATGGAAATGCAAATGGCGGAACCGTCGAGAATATTTCCCTCAGAACTTCGCGCATGTGTGATTAGAAGTATTCCATTTAACTGAACTGCCTATAAGTGGGCCTAATATTGTTTTCACAATTTTAATATAAAATTATTAATTTATAATAAATATTTGTTATACTTCTTTCGTTATAATAGACAAAATGTGAGACTCATTGCATATATCAAAGTTAGAGACAGCTCTTAATACAAACCTGAGAATTAAATCCTGTTTGGTCGCAGGCGAGTATGAGTGACATAGCACACGCTTGATCAGGACTTTGATTGCAAAAGAAATTTTTAACTTCAGAGCAATCAGGACCACCTTTTTCTCTTAGAAGCTCACTGAATATATCGACAGGCCTCATTTTCTCATAAATATCTGTCCCCTGTAACATAGAAAACCTTTAAAATATTCTTAAAATTTTAAGAAATTTATCCCCCCCCCCCAATGCATTTTTTTTTTTTTAAATCAGAACCCAGTGTAATCCATAACTTATATTATAGTCTAGCCTTTACCTGCTGCGTAAGAATGATAAATCTATCCTGAGGGTAATTTTGTTGATATACTAGCATATGCCCTTGTAATCCACAATCTACTAAATTTACATTTGTTTTAGCTTCACCTGAAAAATTTAAAATAAATGAATATAAGTACGTTCATTGAAGGAGAAGAAAATGTATCAATTAAATGATAAATTACAGAATAAAGTAGATTGTCCAACTTTGAGAAATAGGGTTGCAGCTGTAGAGGATTTAACAATTTGGTTTGGTAAACATTTGAATCGATAAATATAATTGGAGAAATGAGCAGAAAAAACAATTTAGAGCAAGAAGGAAAAAGAATTATAAGTTGTTTAAAAAAATCTGCTTTGAGTAAATCATCAGTGAAGGACTAGTAAAAATAAGAGGTGAAAAAAAAAGAAGCTAAAATCTTTGCTCTAACATTTTATTTTTAACCTAGAGAATTCGAAGATCCATCCTTATTCTGTTATTATTAATTAATATTAATTATTAATCCTTTTTTTAAACAGGTTATCTACAGGTTGCCTCCCTTTTATAAAGTCAACAGCACGTGGTTGGTCACTCAATCAGGTACTGGCCACGCCCGACGTTGCGTAACTTTGGTGATTAACGGGAACCGGTGCATTCAATGTGGCTATGGCTGTTGGCTATATTGTTAAGATAATTATTATAAATTTAAGTTTAGAATGTTTTTAATCAGTAAAATTATTTGTAATTGTTGATATTGTTTTAAACAGAGCTCTGAAGATGAGGATAGATCCTCTAAAGCTGGCTCTAGATTAAAAATAAAGGATTACAGTGAAGGTTTTGGCCATTTTTCCCATCCCCTATAAACGGAGCTTTCACCCCCAAAAATTTTTAATGACATGAATAATGAAACAAAAATAGAAATAAATAAATTACCTAAGGCAACTGATGGTGAAATGTTGTTCACAAGAATAGTTTCTGTATAGGATGGTTTAAGAACAGACAAACCATCAGTTGTATAGCACCAGACTTTGTCAGCTAACATTTCATTTCCAGTTGTTATCATCAGAAATGTCCCTGTATACAAACATATAAATTAAAAGTAATTTTATATAATAAAATTATTATTTTATATAATAAAATTATATTATTTTAGTAATAATAGGTTTCATTATTATTATTATTATATTATTATCCTCTTGGGGGAAAAGATTCTTCCTTTGGGCAGGATAGGAGTCTTTACAACAGCATTCTAACATAAAAAAATTCAACGACAAAGCAAAACAAATTTACATAGTTAAATAAATTATTAAAATACATTGCATACTATATATATATATGGTGCACTTTTTATATATGACCCTTTTTAATACATTATATATCTTATAATTACCTGGGAGTCAATAAAAGTGAAAGTTTAGTTTCAATTACTTTATTTTAGCATTGAAAAGAATAGGCAAGGAAATTGATGGTATAAGTTTAATGTAGTTAAACTAAAGCTACAAGCAATAGAGGTTCTTTGTTTGCCTTTATTTGTAATAAGTATTTTAATAAATCAATATAAGTATAGATCAGTCAAAGATAAGATAAGAAATTACCAGATTTATGTAGAGCCTTATTTACAACTCCGGGTTTCATGGGAGGAGTGCCTGGAGCGTATCCTGAAGGAGCTCTGATGTGAAGAATGGATAAGGTTGTCGGGCGGGAGGGCGAACCAGTAGTAATATACAAACGGAAACCAGTGTCAGTAATTGCCACAACTCCGATGTGAGGAGAATCGTGCTCTCCGAGAGCACAAAGGGAAACAGCTTTCGAAATCTCATTATAAGGCACACTCCTAAAAAGAAATATAATTTTTTTTTTTTCGTATCTAAGCACACAATAAATAAGAAATACACAAATATGAATTCAGTTCTGCGTATATTAAGCCTATCATAAAGATCAAAATTTTAACATAACAAAATGGCACTTGTAGGAACACTCTTAGCAACCAACTGAATAACCTAAGTACTCAATTGAGAGTGACCCACACTAAAATAAAGAGTTCAGAAAAAAATTTGTAGTTCTACCAATAAAATTACTTCTTTCATATTTTTATTTAATCCGGATAAATTAATAAGCTATTAATATTTCATTAATTTAATTTTTTGAAACATACTTCGTACATTCATTTAGTGTGTGGAATATCTTCAGCATATTAAAGTAACATAAAATTTCCTTAAAGAAAACTGAACACACCCAAGAGCAGAATACTTTTGTTGGTGTTTCGAAGTCATGAAGAATAAGTTAGTTTAAGCTTGTTTACCTCATTAATTCAACAGATTGCCGAGTGATACTAGTGTAGCTGAGTGAAGCAACCCTCGAAGTTTCATCTCCTTTTGGGCCGAGATCAAATACCTCAATAGAACCTTTCATCGATAGAGTAAAAAGGATATTTCTACTATCATCAATTGCAATGTCAGCAATCTGGTCATCTTCAGAAAATGCAAGAGAAACGAAGTTGGGAACAAGATATCCCAAAACACCTTTAGTATGGTTAATTTTCCACGCTCGTTTTCCTCCCCAACTCATTTCTTTCTGAAAAAAAAAAAAAGATAATATTTTATTAAAATGCCAATAAAAAAATTCAAAGAAAAGAGTGAAGAAGAAACTATTTTTTGTTTAATAGCAACATTAAACATTTCTATTACCTATATTTATTCTAATCCATGGAGTTTTTGTATTAGAAAATCAATTTGTTATTAACAGCTGACTCTTATCTTAAAAACAAAAATAATTTGTTTCACACATCAGCTCCCATTTCCTAAAGGACCGATTTTTCTTATTTTCACAACACGTCTTCCCTATTAGTTGGACATGATAAATAAGAAGCATTGTACCAAGGAATAACAAAGTATAGCCAGGATCGGCAAATTAATAATTTAATTGTCTGGGAAACCCCCGCTCCAGACAGTCATATTTTTCTATTTAACAAATTCGTTTAATTGTTTTTTATCGGAATACTGTATACTAAGGTTCTTGGCAAAAAAAAAACAAAAATTGGGGGCTGCTACTGCATTAACAGACATACCCATATAAGCGTATAATTATGTAATAATAAATATAAATGTATAAATATAAATATATATATATATACATATATATATATATACACATATATTTATACAGTAAACTTCCTTTACTCGGGCACGTTTGGGACTTACTGGGGAAGCATACCGGATAATCAAATATTCCTGATTATCGGATGTATGTCGAAAATAATGGATAGAGATGAAAGTTAAATTAAATGTAGTCTATAAGACTAGTACATATATAATGTAAAATGACTAAAATAAAATTGCACACTGTTAGAATACAAAAACATAGGTATACAGAACTGATTACTTTAATGTCCCGTTAGGGAGATGGTCTCAGTCGAGCGAAAGCTATAAACGCAATGGGCAATAAGTACGTATCACCGAGAGGGTTTCCAGGAAAATTTCTACAACCCCGATGGGCACCAGAGGGTTGTTGGGGTGGGGATTTCGCAGAATTGATGCATGAGAACTGAAGAGATGCACTTTTCATGTTTGGCCTTGACATCCTTGCTGTGCCGGATTAGAGGAAGTTTACTGTAAATATGTTTTAATAGCAGTATATTCACTATCTAGGATCAATGACATTGAATTGTCAAAAATTCTTTCACAGCTGCAACCTCACTTTTCTTCAGAAAGTGCTAAAACAAAGCTCACGGAAGAATATTTTATATATATATACACACACACATATATATATATATATACATATATATAAAGTCACATATAAATGACATATTTCACTACCAGGTCTGCAAGTTTAAAATGTCGTTTATTTCTTAAAATATATACACAGTAATTTAAAAAAAAGTATAATATATTTCATTCAAAGTACTGGCCCTCGCTTTCTACACATTTTGTCCATCTCTCGGGCAATTTATGGATACCATTCCAAAAGAATGCTTCATCTTTATTTGAAATCCATTCATCGAGCCATTTTCTTACATCCTCGAAATTGTTAAAATGTTGCTCAGCCAATGAGTGTCCCATCGATGAGAAGAGGTGATAATCAGAAGGCGCCAGGTCAGGTGAATACGGCGGGTGGGGTAGGAGTTCACAACCAAGCGAAGAAATCGTTTCCTTAGTCAATCTGGCTGAATGTGCAGGAGCGTTATCATGCTGAAGAATGACTTTGGCGTGCCTGTGAGCCCATTCTGGGCGTTTTTCGATCAATGCGTGACTCAAATTGATCAATTGTTGTCGGTAGCGGTCGGTATTGACTGTTTCGCCGGGTTTGAGAAGCTCGTAGTAGATTACTCCCTTCTGATCCCACCACACACACACAGCATTGTCTTCTTCCCAAAACGATCCGGTCTTGCACTCGATGTGGATGGTTGTCCTGGCGTTACCCATGATTTCATTCGTTTGGGATTCTGAAAATAAATCCATTTTTCATCGCCAGTTACAACTCGATGCAAAAAACCCTTTCTTTCGTGGCGTAAAAGCAGCATTTCGCACACAGTTTTTCGTTTTTCCATCTGTCGTTCGTCCAATTCATATGGAACCCATTTTCCAACCTTTTGAATCTTTCCCATAGCTCTCAGGCGATCGGAAATGGCTTGCCTAGTGACATTCAACTGTTCTGCCATCATTTGTTGGGTTTGGGTATTGTCTTCGTCTAATAAAGATTGCAATTCGACGTCCTCAAACTTTTTTGGTCGATTTTCTCGTTTTTTATCAGTAACATCAAAATCACCACGTTTGAAACTTTGAAACCAACGTTCACATGTCTTGACGGTTGGAGCAAGATCGCCATAAGTCTCAACAAGAATTCGATGACATTCAGATGCCTTTTTCTTTTGATTAAATAAGAAAATCATGACATGCCGCAAATGCTCTTTATTTGGCTTAAAATTAGACATTTTTAACACCAAAGAAAGGTATGATACGTCTGCGTAAACGACTTAAAAACAACTGACTTTTGTAAACAAATGACTAACAAACAAGATAGCGTTTAGAGATAAGCAAATCCTTCAATAGGGTAAGAGCGCATTCTATTGGAATTAAAACGACATTTTAAACTTGCAATCCTGGTACATAGAATCAAGAATATTATTTCTCACTCGATAAACCAACTCGTAAAGGTTGCCATCTCTTCCGCCCATGAAAATTCTGCCACATTTAGTTCCCTTGACAACATTCAGTGGCACACCATCTGTTGAGAGTGAATAAATAATATCTGGAGTTAATTGAAGTTCATCACCGGCTTTTTCTGAAAGAAAAAAATTAGACAATATTTTTTTTTTGGTTAAGGCAAATATAATATAAATATAAATACATGACAATAATACTTGGTATATAATGGATTAATTGTTATTCCTTATGTTTAAAAATCAAATTACATTACTATATATAACAAAAAATCAGATTAGTTATCTGCATCATATGTCATTTGGAAAGTCAGTTCAGTAATTCATTCATTAGAAAGTTTACTAAATTTCCAACAAAAACAGTTTTTATGCAACGAAGACAAGGTATTGTTGGGATTCCGCTAGGAGATTTCTCCTAGCCGAATCCCAACCATACCTTGTCTTCGTATCACTGCAACGGCTAACTATCTCCATCTCCAGTTTTCATGCAATTTTTGATAGAGCAATCTCATTCATATAAAACGGTGATTATAATTAGAAAGAGTTGGTTTCGTCCTCCGAACGAATTTAGTCTTTGTTTTCATTAGTTTTTAATTATTTGTTGCACAAAAGCATTAGTGCTAGGATATTTCTCATAAAACATTGTCCAATACAACAGTGGTTTCTGCTAATGAACTAAAGTGGCCTATACTGATAGTATTTTTATACCAGATTTCATAAGAGTTGGATCAGTTTTGTAGACAATGAGTGTAAAATATGAAAGGTTATAAATAAATAAATATATATATATTGTTATATTAAAATAAAATTAATTATTTAAAATATTTGAATTAGAGAATTCCAAATATTGTAAAATATTTGAATAAAATATCATTACAATATATATATGTGTGTGTGTGTGTGTGTGTGTGTGTGTGTGTGTGTGTGTGTGTGTGTGTGTGCGTGCGCGTGCGGGTGCGGGTGCGGGTGTGCGTGTGTGTGTGTACTTATACATTTAAATTCCGAATTTGCCAATCTGAACAACCAGTTTATTACAACCAATGGAACATGAACATTTCTTGTTTAAACTTTGAGATTCTGCCATCAGGTAGGCAATGTAAACGGTTATTCTCCTAATAGGAAGGGAAACCTATAAGGAAAATCATCAGTAGAAGCACTGGTTGGAGTTACACAAACGCTCTTACCAAGTATGTATCTCCTGCAACTCTAGTTTTACAATAGAATCGGCGTAAGGAAAAAAAATTGTATTTTATAGAAGGCTGTATTCGGCAGTAAAAAACTAAAAGTGAATGTAAATATATAGGATATACGTTAATAGGATATAAGTAAGTCGCCTACAAAGTTTTACAACTCCACAGATAAACTTCTAGACTATTTTGTGTTTCACGTTTTGCCTTTGAACATTATCTCAACAGTTGCTTCATTATTATTTATATTAAACAAAAATTATAACAAACAATCATATTTACTGGCAGATTTAACCCTACAGATTATTTACTATAACAAAAATATATTGAAAGACATGCTTTAATATGATATATCATTGATAAAAATGAAAAGTATCGAATTTGAAAATCACCACTTTCCATAGTGAAAAAACTTTTATTCATTACTTTGCTATTGACAGTCAACTAGACAGCAGATTCGACTTTCACGGGATACTTTACTCTTTCACTGAGTGAACTTAGATTCGAGAGTTTGCCGCTCATCAGTCCAACAGCAATCAGTAAAGATTGAAAATGAAAAATGCGTTTTTCCATATTTGATACTTTGCAGTATCAACGATATAAATATGGTATGTATGGTGTATAAATAAATTAATAATATACTTACTGTCAGAAGGTGGAGCTAATATCACACCCAGCACAGTTATTTCTAGTGAGGTCGTAAGGACGAGGAGGTGGCTTATGAAGGATTGGAATATATCTCTTCTGGGAGTCACTAAGCCAACACTCAAAATTCTATCACTTAAACCATCAAAATAAGCTACATCACCGCTGGAAAAATAAATTATACAAACAACTTTCAATTTTATTATTTTATATTCATATGGAATCTACTACGGTTGGAAAAAAAAGTAATAAAAAAAAACAACTTTCATTTGCCAACAAAACAAATTTCTGTAAACATCCATAATAAAAATAAACATAACTAAATATGCAACATAAGGATTTTTCAGCATCCTGTTGTAAAACATTAGAAATATTTATAAACATTTAAAATCATAAGATAAATTAAATTGCCATTTTTTTAAAAATTATAATGGTATGTCAACACTTAAGGTCATTAACGCCAATGCCATCTTTATGTGACATTACGGAAAGACACTGCGATCCTACCCGCTTACGAGTGTCCCTTAGGAAAGACACTCCTCCTTTATTTATCCCTTTAGATTCAAAAGGCTCGTAAATGGAAGGGATTAACTCATACAACTCCAGGTAACGACAGTTGCCTTCAGAATTGTTTAGGCCTTCCAACAGTTTCGTTTTCAAATGGGCTGACTGGAAGATTTTTTGTGAAAAAAAAAATGTCTGTTTCAAAAATTCAAACCAAAAATGCACCCGATACTGAGATATTCCCAAACAATGACAGCCGCAGCGTAAGTGTTAAAAAATGTTCTGACACAGGAGAAATTCAACATAGAATAATTTAATAATTCAATACAAACCCAGTTTCAAAGTTCCAAAGGTAGATATCGCTCTCGATTGTCAACCATGCTCTGTTGATTTCTGGAAACATCCCCATCGTGTGCCCTCCTTGAATTGCTAAAGAGCTGATTTAAGGAAACAAAAATTCTTTGCATTCATGTTGCCGTAATTATTAAAAATTGGAGCAAATACAATAAATTTAACCAAATATAAATATTGTGAAATATATAAAAAAATCGCAATACCTTAAATTCAGACATCAACAAAATTGCAGTAAACAGTCATTATAGACAAAAATTAAATATCGTTATATTAATTAATAGACAACATAGACTGAACATTCCCATGTTTTTAAAATATTCCCGATCAGAGAAAATTTGAATGAGCAAAAACCTTCAGTCAATCTGAACATCAATTGTCAATAATTGAAGGATTTATATTTTGATTATTATTTAGAACGATGGAAACATGTTGCAAAGAAGAATACAATATACACATAAACAATTTATAAATCCTAAAACTACTATTATAAATATATATGCCATAAGTTCTTTCATATAATAGTATTTCCTTGTGCTCCAACAATAATACCCTTTCCAAGCTAAAACATGAATTAGAGCATTAAATTTTGTTTTAATAATTTTATAGTTCACTCCTTTGCCCTCTAATAATGATTAATAAAAGCTGCCATGTACAAAACCTGTCCTAAACACAATACAGTTATGATGGAAAAATTTGCAACATAAGCTGTACATCAAAATTATTCAATTCAAAGGATACCACCACACTGCTCCACTATTTCAGGAGGTAGGGGGATCTTGTTTATTAATTTAAACTGATTAATGCAGTGAGTCCCATCAACATCGGTTTGGTGATGACTGGATGAATATTCTAATTCTGAGACTCCACTAATCGTTGGACCACCTAGAATATAAAGATAAACAATAATAACCAATAACTTAGGGGATCTATTTTATGTAAACCAAAGTTACTCACTCTCACATGTAATATTAAGTTTATCTATTAATTGTGGAAGAGCATTATCTTCTGTTGTGAATCTTTCAATCATTCGATCAGCTAATTCCAAAGGACTATTTGGTGGCTGGTAACAATGGTCTGGCAAAGAAGGAACTCTTTCATAAGAGCTTAAATTGATATTGTTAATATTCATTGTATAAACAATTATGTAAAGCTTTCTTTCGAGTAGTCTATTAGAATATAAAGTCGACGAGTTGGCACATAAATTTAAGCATTCGCGAGAAAAAGTTTAAGCATTTAATTCTAAAACTTCTAACTTAAAATAATAAAAAATAAAAAAATCTTCCGAAATATCATTGTCTACACGAAGGTTACACAGGTTAAGAATGAGCAGGTTATGCTGTTTCGTCGCGCCATTTCCTAGTTAACTGTTATTCCATGAGTAAAAATGAGTTTTTCTTATATCATTAGGATTAAATATTAATTATATATTTAAAACATAACATTCAAAAAATAAGATCATAAATTGTTTCCTCGACATTAAATTAAAAAAGTACATTTAAAAGGAAAGTTCATGCTTAATTTATAATTATTATTTTTTTAAAGGTGATACATATTAGTCGTTTCGGTTTTCCTGAACAAAGCCATTTCGGATTCACACACTGATTGTGAAGATAAAAACGCTTTTTGGAAATTGTGAACTACTTTACAACTGATCTTAATTCGCGACATGTTTTATTGCTTATTTTATGTTTAAATAATCGGGCATTGTTATATTTTTGTCTATTTTTTTCTTGTTTACTTCTTAGTAAGTAGACTGGATTTTAAAACTCTTTTAGGGTGCAACATTTAGAGGGTGCATGCGACTGTGGCATACCACTTGACATATATGCCACACCGTGAAGTTTTAGAGATTAGTATCTACCATAGATATAGAAAGGACCTTTGTATATCTATGGTAGATACTAGAGATTCTCTTGCGAAGTATATATCTCTTGCAACTCTAGTGTTGCGATAGAGTGGGCTTAAGCAAAAAAATTGTATTTTATAGAAGGCTACAAAAATAACAAAGTCTTTTGAATAAAAATATATCGTACGTTAATAAGATATAAGTAAGTCGCATACAAAGTTTAAAACTGCACAGATCAACTTCTAGACTATTATGTGTTTCTCGTTTTGCCTTTGAACATTATCTATACAATTGCTTCATTATTATTTATCGCCAATTTTTAGACAGAAATCAGTTATTTTTTACGTTAGTAACTGTCAATTACATTTTGAATAAATACAAAAATCGAAAATATTTAGACTTTAACATTTTCCAATAAGAGAATTTAGTATGCAGTATTATGGTTATAAATCCATTTGTTGCTATAAAATATCCATTTGTTGCTAAAATATCTGCGAGCGAAATACAATAAGCTACACTAAGTAGTTTTATAATACTATTTTTACCATGATTCCATTTTAATTTTAACTCTATCTTAGAAATAATAAATTTTTGGGACTGATTATCTAAAGATTCGTTTATTTCTTTCCCGAATAGGGATGATGCCTATTTATTTCATAAGATAAGCTACACAGATAAGCTACATCCGGAGGGAGATATAACAGGCGGGAATAGAACCTACATCCCTAGGCACGTTGCTTTCTACGTCTTAATACTCCTGATCATCACAGCGCAGATGCCATATCGTACCTTTTTTTCTTAACACTAGGTTCTATCAGCTCTAATCGTTTTTCAAACTGACTTGTAAACTGTTTGAATAAGAAATACTGTCCAATTTGGTTTAAAATATAAATTTTGTTGAATCAATTTTGTAATTCCGAATCTAATTTTTACTTTTCCTTTTTTTTTTTTTTTTTTTTTTTTTTTTTAAGACTAATAGCTCAACTTAATTTTGAAACATTAAAGCGCATAATATTAACTGAGAATTTGCCAGCCTAAAATTGATTATGGTATATATGACCCAGTTTTGATGTTCCAAGTATTTTAACCCTTTCATCTCTCTAAGTAATATATTTGTTTCTTCCTTTCATGAATATAGAGCTATATTTCCGTCGGCTAGGAGAAAGAAAAATATAAATGGTGTTATAATAAATAATTTCAAAATATCTCAATTCTGTGGCGTGATAGGTAGAGCTTGAGGCCAAGCTGATACTAAAAAGAGTACGTTTTGACTATAGATACTCTTTGGTTGATCTGTTCTGTATAATGGGGTTATACGAATAAGTCGTTCAAGAACTCCTTTCAAAGTTTGTTGTGCCAGGCTTAAAATTTCAATTTTTTCAAAATGTTTAAGAAACTTTCTAGTCGCTTTAGAAAACTTCAAGTAATAAATCGGCTTTATTGTTCCAAATATTCGATATCTTATCCTGATCTTGATCTCGAATACTTATGTAACCCTTCTAATGTGGCAGAAATAAAACAAAATATTGTGAAAAGGAAAGCGATAGGAAACATTGACTCAGTTCTAGAGGCCCACAAAGCTTGGCAAACTTGTTCTGATCCCATTGAAAAGAATGTGCTTAAAAATAAACTGTTGCATATTGCTTTGAAAATACCAAACAAATCACATCCAGACATAGTGGCTCTTAAGGAGGAACCTTTGATTGTTAACACAATTGGGGATGAAAGAATTCCTAAAGGGAACCCCTTAGAGTTCCATGAAATTGCCAGTAAATTAAATATTTGTAGGACTGATAAATTAACTATATATACTGGCCCAAGAAGTTATTTTTTTCTAGATGACCTTGCTATTCTTGAAAAAGCCTTAATAAAATATACCCTGAATTATTTGAGTAAACTAAAGTTTAAATTACTTTCTGTCCCAGATATGTTACCACGAACTGTCATTGAATCTTGTGGAATGGACACAAGAGGTGAGCGCAGTCAGGTAATAAAAATAAAATAAAGTTAAGAGGTTTAATTGTTTCAATTATTATCAATATTTCTTTATACTAGTTCCCCCCCCCCCCCCCCAGTTAAAAATGATTTACTTAAATAGTTTTATCTTGAACATTTTCAGGTGTATTCTTTAAATAATAAACATTACGGGGATTTATGTCTCTCTGGGACAGCAGAAATGGGAATAGCTTATTTTCTGAGTGGAAAAAAACTTGATAAGGATGAATTGCCCCTTAAGATTGCAGCAGTTAGCAGATGCTTCAGGGCTGAAACTTCCAAAATTGCAGAAGAAAAGGGTGTTTACAGGTATGTTGGTATTATTTAACACTTATATTTCACATTAACCTTCTTCAATAGTATAAAAATAATATATTGTTTAATTTTTAATTTTACACCTTCTTATAGAGGCAAGAAAATATATAATTTAACTAACACAGTTTATATTCTTACCTTTCTCTCCAGTGGTGATGATTGATTAATGACTAGTCCTGACCAACTTATTAATAGTTTTCTTACTTTAAAATTGAATATATATAATATTTAGAATAAATGGGAGGTGCATTATGAATACAAGCAAAATCAGTCCATTGGGTGTCAGTTAAAATAATACATTTTAACACTTTTTGTTTTGTTACTACAGAACTCATTCTATGGTGTGTGGGAATAATAAGATTGATGTATTAAGAATGTAAAAAAACTAAATCCAAAACCGGTGGGGCTTACTCTTGGGCCAATATTTCCGTTTCCTTGCGACAAATCTCTGCATGTATCATGATCAACTAATGAGAGAAATTAAGCAAAATTAGATTTTTAGGAAAGTGGATGGAATAGATTTTGGAAAACAGAATTACATTTTTTTTTTTTTTTAAGATTATTGAAACAGATTTTTTTTTTTTTTTTTTCTTTACGGCGCATCTACAACTTGGCCATTAGGGCCGGGCTATCTACAAGTTGCCACCCTTGAAACAGCTATTTTAAACAAATTTGAGATTGACTTTGAAATATGTGCTTAGTTAACACAGTTCCTCCGGGACAGTCTTATTTTTCCCCGTTTGCATTTTATTAAATTTTTAATTCCAAAGTGTACACTTCAACCAAATATTCTCGGGTGTGAGATCCTCACTGTATGTTACTCTACTGTAACTATACTGTAATGTTACTCTATAGGTGCAAGTTTACTTGTGAAGTATGCCACCTCATTGCGTGTTTCCAAGCTAATCCCAAAAGTACGTTGTTTTTTTTTAATTTTTAACAGTAAGACAAGATTTTTTTAATTTTCAACAATATTTATTTAATTTTAGGGTTCATCAATTTACAAAAGTAGAAATGTTTGGAGTGTCTCTCCCATCTCATTCTGACTCCTTGCTGGATGAGTTTGTTTCCACACAGGAAGATATTTATAACTCTTTGGGTTTGAAGCTGAGGACACTGGACATGCCTCCTCCTGAACTAGGTGCCCAAGCAGCAAGGAAATATGATGTAGAAGCTTGGCTCCCGGGAAGACAAATTTGGGGCGAGATTTCGAGCGCTAGCAACTGTACTGACTACCAGTCAAGGAGACTTTGTATTAAAACCGACGGAGGATACGCCCATACTATCAACGGAACAGCATGCGCTGTACCAAGGTTGATTATTGCTCTTCTCGAAACTCATCAGAAAGAAAATGCTTTAGTTGAATTGCCTAGTGTTTTAAAAGAATTTTTAACTTCCCTGGTTCTTCAGTCAAGTAGGCTTCCCAAATTAACTGAATTTAAAACCAGAGAAAAGTTTGTTTAAACTTTGTACTATGTAAAGTAAACAATGTGATTTTTACAATATAATCCAATGAAATTTGGTTACATAATAGTGAGTTAGACACAGTGAGTGAGAGTGTTACCAACCATTTCCACCAAATCTATTTCTTTCAATGGATATTAGATAAATATGTTAATAAGTTTACTTCACTCCTTCATGAAATATATGACTCACATTTGATTTTGAGAATATAAAAGTTTTGGATAAAGAAAAGAACCCCACAAGAAGAAAAATAAATGAAAATATACATATAATTATAAACAGGAAAAAAACAGTAAATAAGAAAACGGAGATCAAATATTTAAACTATATATTTTTTAATATACTTGACGATAATTAGGAATATTAATCATTCATTTTATTTTTATTTTAACTTTACGATGTATGACAAAAGCTTTCTCTGGAATCGATATAAGCCATGATCGACCTGAATCAGCTGATGGAGAACAGCCATATTAACGTAATTATATTAGCATAGTCGTGGCCCTACCTGTGGAAGGTCTTCCGTAGCTAAGGCTAAATTTATGTATATATAACTAAGTTGCTCCTGAAGAGGCATCAAGAGACGCGAAACATGTAGAGCATAAAATAAAGCATACAAAGTGAAGTTGACATGTTTGATATATGCATGACCTTCCGCCTATTTAAATAAGACATTTAGTTATTCTCAACTTAAAATATATTAAATATTTTTAATGTTATTTCTAAGATAGTTTTTATTTTGAGGTAGGTTGTCAAGTTATCATCCTATTCTAACCAGGGTTGAGGTGATGCCTAAACTTTTTCAGAAACAGAGTTAATGAACCCCCTGCTCTGGTTACCTCTTTTATGTTTTAACTTTTACAATAGTTATTGGTCATTAAAAAGCAAGGAATCTAATTCCTAAAAGGGATTGTGTTTTTAAAGAAAAAAGTTTTATACAAAAAAGAAATGCATTGGGCAAAGATTTATGTAATAGAATTCATAGAGTGATTACATTTCGGTGTGTCTGTAAATTATAGTTCTGTGTGCTGTGCTTTGTGGATATGAAGATTCATTGAAACAAGTAATAGTAAAAAATAAAAACATGTATTTGTTGGTTTATTCATTATTCATCACCGTTATTCTTTATTTCCAGTCGGTTTACTGAATAAATCCACCTCAAATCTGTACATATATATATATATATATATATATATATATATATATATATATATATATATTTCTGGCTATCTACATCATAATAAAACTTTCATTATTCAATAAAATATGTTTATTCTGATTGATTATTCGAATAATTTGTAAATAAAATATGAACTTCATTCACAGAATAATGAATAAAATTAATTATTCTTCATGCATGAATAAAATAATTCATTATTCTTTATTCATTATTCTGAATAAATTTTGCCCAACAATGATTGTGATGCAGCAATCAATCTATGGGGGATATGATGGAAGGTCTGTCCAGCCATTGCAGCCGGCCCCTAGTTTCCTTCCAGCAGAATAAAAATACATGCATGATGTTAGTTCTTTGTCTTTGTAATATTGCGCAATGGAGCTTTCCATTGAACAGTGATATTCCATCAAGTGTTCTGTGCGGCTTTGAAAGAATGCGACCTGCTATAGATTCTCCAAAATGCTTATTTTTTTATTTATTTATTTTTTTACGGCGCATCTACATCTAGGTCATTAGCGCCGACATCCAGAGTGCAGCGAGGAATTTTACCAGCGAGCCGTGGGATGATAAAATTCCTGCCGGAGGTTGGGAATCGAACCCACCATCTCCCGCTTATGAATCCAAGGCGCTAGCCATTAGACCACGGGAGACCCCTCAAAATGCTTATTAAAGGACTTCTGTATTTCAAGGGCACAGTCGGGTAGATGGCAAAAGGCGCTCATGGGTGAGAACCCGTTATGGACGCGCAACCGACGAAAACGTGATACAAGCATCCGAAGTTTTGCGTTCCGACCGCCGCACAGTGGTCAAAACCCACAAAAAAGATTCGAAACTTGATATTTTGAAGTATTTTCTTCGATGACTTTGGCCATAAATATGTGTTAAATAGCTCGTGAGAATGCCATTTCTCTAGGCCCCCACCGTTCATTGCAGGACAGTGGTTCATCATTGCTGGGCCGCCACATGGGGGAGGGGGACAACCGGGTACTGTTGTCCCGGGCCCGGGCCGGGCCTCGCTAATTGGAAAAAAATGTATAGGTTATGAGCTTGTAAAAAAATGGGGTTTAGAAATATAGACGGGCGTAGCCTATATTTATTGTGATGGGATCTATATATTTTTTTAATGTACATAAACGACAAAACAAGTGCAGTTCTAGAATAGTATAAGTAAAGATGGAATGGTTGGGATTCGGCTACTCATTGGTAGCCTTCGTCAGCTAAAATGACAAAAAAAAAGAAATTAATACAAAAACAAAAAAAAATTATAATTGTGATAGGTAACAGAACTATAGATACAATTAACTTATAAAAGAACATATCGTCTTAAATTCTTAGAATGAAAAAGTAAATAGGTATTATTGTACCTATTTACTTTTTCATTCTAAGAATTTAAGACGATATGTTCTTTTATAAGTTAATTGTATCTATAGTTCTGTTACCTATCACAATTATAAATTTTTTTTGTTTTTGTATTAATTTCTTTTTTTTGTCATTTTAGCTGACGAAGGCTACCAATGAGTAGCCGAAACGTCCGAAATATAGATTTTTTTAAAACAAAATCATATTGAGGTTTATTTAGCCGAATCCCAACCATTCCATCTTTACTTATCACCTCGACGGCTAACTACCTAATCATCATATAGAATAGTATATTTCATTAGGAGTTGTAATAAAATAACAAGTACCGAAAGTGACCTTTGGTGCAGCGATTGTCGGCTTTTATTCTCATTTCGCTCAAAACTCAAGATGAAAATAATTTTAAAATGTACAAAGTGCTATAGCAAAGTTCTAGAATTTTCAGTCTGGCTCAGAAAAGTGGGGGCCCTGCATCATTGAAGTAATAGAAACGAAGAAAATTGCCCAAATCCTTAGGTACCAAAATCGTTCCTTCAACTTTGTCTTTTCAGACCGATAAGTTTGACGCATGTTTTTGTCGTATTAGTGGGATGTTCGAAGAGTGAAAAAAAAAAAAAATTTTGAATCGTCATCATGCGCGGGGATACTGAAAAAGTTAACAAATACATATCAGATTTCCTTTTATCTTACAGCTTTTGCGCCCCTCTAATTTCGGGCTTGTATAGAAAGACCCCAGACCGAAATTACTGTTGTGCTGGATTTTTTTAAAAAAATGTGGGCTGAGACCAGTAGGAACAGATGTATTTTTTTTAAAGAAAAAAATCGGTTCTGGCTCCATGAGTGTTTTTTCGAATAGCCTCTACCATCACCTGAGCCCAGCCAAGTGCAGTGCAGGGGCGGGGGCCGACCACAAAAAGTTTTCGGGATCTGGAGGAAAGCTCTAAAAGGCGAAGGGCTCAGCTCCTAAATTAAAAATAACGAGTCCTCTACGTGCTGTGAGCTATTTAATTTTTAGGTAGTCCACCACTGCAAAAAGCTAGTCTAGCAGAAATTTTATTTGTTAGTAGTTTTAAAGTTGTATATTCTTTTTATTTATTTATTTGATTTCAGAGCCCGCAGCTGGGCGATTTACTCTATAAACACGTAGGGTGCAAACAAATGATATTCTTTTTAATCGACGAAACAGTGTGTATTAAAGTAACAACTTTAATAAAAATATTTAAATTCGATAACATTAACCCTTCTAAGCTAGCTAGCCAAGCATTGAAAGTATAAAATAAAATAACTCTTAATATCGTACTTCAAATATTTAGACTAATGGCCTAGATGTTGAAGCGCCGTAAAAACGATCGACGGATTATGGTTTGGTACCTTAATAAGAATGAGTATAGAAATATTTAAAATCTTGAAAGGAACAAACAAAACATATCTAATTAACCTTAAAAACTGCAGTAGATATACGACGTCACTTTCCATTTTAATGATGATTTCAAGTAAAATATAACAATTTTATGCGAGGTATATATAGAGATTTTATATTTAATACTCGTGACGTCAGTAGCGGATTGTTTGAAATTTCAAGGTGATTAGGGCCTGCATGCAGATCAACTTCCCCCACTTGACTTTTATCCACATCCGAGAATACGATTTTTTCATAGGATTTTACAAAATTAAAATTATTTTAAATGTCTAACAATTACAAAACAAAGAGACTATTTTCAAGCTGATGTTTTTGAAATAACGAAAAGATACTTTGATTATTTAATATTTGTTTATATATTGTTTTGTTTTTTCGCAAGTTCCAGAAAATAAATCAATTTTATTCCACTGTAAATTAGTTTTGCTTACGTTTAGCAATATATTTATTTATGATGTTTTCATAATATAAACTCTCTTTAGAAACGCATTCAGAAATTTATTTATCGACTATTTAATTAAAGAAAAGAATACACAATTATTTAAAGCTTTTTTTTTATTTATACCATTGTTATTATTTTTAGGACTTGTTTTTTTTTTGTTTTTTTTTTACGTACGGTAGATAATTTCTTGTAATTTATCTAATTTAAATGAGTAATCTACATTTTATTGGCCTTATCTGAGAAAGTTGTCTTGCTGTTTGTGGCAAGTCAGCAATAATTCGAAAATTATTATTTTGGACTTGAATTGAATATGATTCATGCTAAAAATTTAAGAATGCTTTAAGTAAAGCAATCAATATTTCTTGATGCCATGTTGGCGGCACTTCATAGTTTACAAGCCTTCTCTTGAGTTCCTCTCAGGTTAGATATAGTTTACGTTTTAATAGTAAAATAGCACATATTATTTGTGCTCATTTCATTCACTTCGAGTAAACCAAAGAATTAAGTTTCCCTTTCGTCTGCGGCTTCTTTAAACATATTAAGGTAAATATGGCTTTTCTCTTATCAGTGGGCGCCCTTTTAGATTTTAGCGGCTTCCATTCTCCCTTCGGCCTCTAAGCTTGAGAAAGCATTTTAGTTTGCGGCTTATCTTGTTATTACTGTTTTTTAATTTAATTTTCAGCTACATTTCAAGATGCCAAGGAAAAAAGCAGAAAAACTAGTAGAAGAGCAGGAGGAATTCGATGTGGATGAGCCGAGTGAGATCGAAGAGTTAGAAAATAACGCTACTGATGACGATTGGACACCGGCAGAAGAAGAAGTATGTTTGTTTTTATATTTATTTTATTTTTGTGGAGAAAATTGTGAAGTTCGTGCGCCTTCCAGGCTCATTTCTATCGCCTTCTATTTTTTTTTTTTTTTTTTTTATAGTTTTCTTATAGAGAAACATTATTTTATGGATAAAGCATGCTCTTAAAAATTGTAGGTTAGTTTGTGTAATGGTGATTAAGAAATATTCAGTCTCCAATAATTCTTTCAAATTGGATTATAAATTTCCTGACAAATATCAGCCATTTATTTTTTATTACCCTTATATATTTTTATTAATTTTTTGTTATTTCTTGCTGATCTGAGCTACACAGGTCAATATCTTTTAAATATCAGATTTTCTTCGCTATAATTTTAATGGAGTTTATACAAAGTGTTTGTTTTTATCTATTAAAAGTATTATGCCTGATAAGAGAATTTATTCTCTGTTCCAGTTGCAATGAATCATCACATTGGTCTCTTTATTTTTAAATATTTCACTCTTTCTTGGTTTAAAAATGTAATTATTTTGTAAATAAATTACTTTGGTACAAAATACATCTTAAAAAGAAATTGTAAATTTTTTTTTCCTTTCTTTTTTTACGGCGCATCAACTATTTGGCTATTAGCGCCTGACATTGTAAATAAAATATTTTTCAAAACTACAAGGTCAATCATAATAGAAGATATGTCATTAAACTTGTTGGTTTAGGATATGTATATTATTTCTCACTCTTGTTTAATTAAGCTCTCTAAAAGTCTTTAAAGTGCTTTAATTCATGTCAATGATAATGCATTTGTTACAATTTGGAACTTAATCTATTAATAATCTTTGAAAAAATATATTTAAATTATTTTAGTTTTTGGTTGTGTTCACCTGGATATTCACTGTTTTTACAATTTTATAGATAAGAAATTAGCTTATAAACATTTTGATTTTTGTACCGTTATCGTGGTTTATTTGAAAATCTAAAGGAATAGTTCCCTTCTTAGCATGGTTCCTCCCTCGCTCCACAGTTTTTTTTTTAAGCTGAAGAAATATATGGAGAACAATAAATTTATAATCTTTATTTTACTTAATTTTTTTTTGGGGGCAGATTTGAATTGATTTATCCCTCCAAAATTAAGAGGCCCCTACTCCTGGGGGAAATTTATAACATTGTCTAAACATTTCTTTACTAATGTAATTTCTTTTCTATTGCACTTATTTATAGTTGATTGATATATTTGGTATTTCTAGATGTGTGCTTTCTCTTAATTATTTCTTGATCTTTATCTGTCAGCAGACCTAAATCATTCACAATGTTTTTTTTTTTTTTAATGTTTAATCTAAACGTGGAACACTGTATCTCTTCAGGTTCGTTTCTATGTTTTTTATTTCTTGACTAAACAATATACAACTTCTAGGTGTGCAATGAATCCACGAATGTAGTCTTCTTATAGTATATTAAGAGGTGTTTTTACTTCTGTAGTCACTTTTATTTATTCAATTTTTTTCTGATTTGATTTTTTAAGTTCGAGTTTCATTTATTTTAGATTTGAACACAGTCCTTTACTTAAATATTACTTTATTTTATGTAAGCTATTTTTTGCATATATTTTTGTGGTCTTCATTTTCAGTCGACAACTAAGATTGTCAATGGAGCTTAACCCATTAGCGCCGTGTGTTAGCATATGGTAACACTAATATTAAGCGATGATAGAAAAATTATATTATATACTAAGTTCGAAAAATTGGTTTATTTGTTTTAAGAATTTTTTTGAAAAAAAAGAAACTCTGTCGCTAATGGGTTAAAATTAAAAATTAACTTGTCGTAGCTTGTTAAATTGTTCTTTGAATTTATGAAGCAAATTTCATATTCTCATAAGCTAACTGGAAGGAATGACAGCTGTGATTCAGAATTATGATTAGGAGGTGTGATTGCTAGGTAATTGGTGAGTCAGATGGCATAATCAAGGTCGATGGTTCTGAGGGCTTAACGGAGGTTGATAGTGTGATGGATTTCTTTTCGATCGGAGTATCGACTTATAAAATGTTCGCAGACTTAAAGCTATAGGGGGGGGGCTGTTATAGATCTAATTTCCACAAGTACTTCGTCGTATAACATTGAGTTCTTCAGCTTTATCTTAGAGAGCACTGTGACGATTAAGTACCTCTGCGACACCACTATTTAAGGTTTGTTGAATTAACCATTCTCATGGCATTTAGATGTGATGTTCATTAACCCTTAAGAGTGCAGCGAGTTGATCTAGCCCACCAATCCCTGGGTGTGCTAATCCTGCTATGCAATACTTGCTCCTGGTGCGACATACTTTCTTGATTAAAGTATATTGAACACTATATGCTCACTTTTGTGACGTAAACAAAAACTCTGGCCGCTATCGTGTTAATAGGCATATATATATATGCATACAGCCACTTTGGAGAAAACTAAAAATATTGTGATTTTTTTTAGTAAGCAATAAGAATAAGTTATGACATCTCAAGAGCTTTGGAATTTTTGCCTTCATTTTATTATTACTGATACCTTGATTTTGAATTAATTTTTTAACAATTACCTATCTGAAACTACATGCAAAGTTTCTTCCATTGAGCTATCTAACAATAAATAATGATAGTGACTGATCAATGATTAGGAAATTTGTTTGATTTTATTTAAAATTTTCTTCCAGAAAAAGCCTGGTCGACCTCAACGTGCATCACGAAACCGTAAACCTATTAAATTAACCGATGGAAAGACAACCTCTGACGAAGAAGAGGAAGAAGAAGAGGAGGAAGAAGACCCAGAAGAATTCCGAGGTACGAAAAGAAAGAGGGCAAACGTCGCCGTGAGAGGAGGTGGTCGAGGTAGAGGGAGAGGCAGGGGAGGAGGCGCTGCTCCAGCATCGGTCAAGCGAGCTAAAGCTGACGAGAATGGAAAGGGGCGAGGGAAAAAAAAGGCTGCACCTGCTGCTGCGGAAGGTGAAGCAGAAGAAGATGAAATGGAGGATGTTGAAGATGAAGAAGGAATGGATGACGAAGAAGAAAGTGTATCTGATGAGGTAACAAATCATTTATTACATCATAATGTAGTATTTTTAGTTATTACAAACATTATTAGTGACGTTTTTTTCTCTTAATACACAATTTTTTTTTACTTTATTTTTTTAAGCCCAAATAAAAAAGTTTGGATGAATTTTAAATCTCTTATTAGTTTCATTACTGTTCTTTTTAGTTGTTAGAAATATCTTTTTATAAAACAACCTCTGGAAACTGAGATACTCCACCTCTTATAATCTATATATATAAAAATCACGTGTCTGTATTTTTCTGTTTATTTGTTTGTTTGTTCCTTATACAAATCTACACCGTTTGACCGACTTTGACCAAACTTTGCACACAGGTATGTCTTGATACGAGAAATCTCCTAGGTTAGTTCAAAATTTCAAAATTTGGTCAAAAGTATTGTTCAAGAAAAATTGGCTACACTGAACCATTCAGATTGTGACGGCCATTTTGAATCGACAACCATTTTGAATAATGTCTCAAATTTATTTGTTGATGCTCCTGATAATTTGAATAACTCGAACTCATTGATGACTTTACATCATTATACAATCATGTAATGCAGTTTATTTCAATTTTATTTCATCAGTCACTGTCTAACTAAGGAGTGCTGGCTATTCTTTGAAAAGAGCAATCTACTCGCAGGCTCTGCTACTGGCCTCTGTCGGCTGTTAGATGAAGTTCTGTTGTGCCGGCCTCTGCCGGTATCGTTATGGACTAAAACAAATTCACATCGTTTGACCAATTTTCGTAACTGGGTATAGACAACTAGGTATCAAGTAGATCTTGATACGGAGAGAGACATAGACAGAAAGTAGGTGTAGCATGGCACACTGGGTAATAGCTAGTTATAAATAAAAAGTTAAAGGGTGTAAAACTTGTGATTGTAGGTTGGTTAAAGAGGTCTGCCAAGAAGATTGAAATGTGCTTTCTCCTCATTTTCAATCACTTCTGTTTATTTAATCCTTTAGAGACTCATCAGAATCCAAGTGACTTAATTCGTCCTCGGGGCCTGTTCTCAACAGCTTCCGAACAAGTTTTTTCTACTGTACATTCCAGGCGACGTAACTTTGTTTCACTCTGAGCTTGGAGAAGTTAACCCTTTAACGGATAAAATTCCCTGTTGGTTCTAAAATTTCAATATTGATTGATTTCTTACTATAGGAGACCTATTTAAATAAATGAGATTATTTGAACCATAAAAAAAAATGGCACTTCTGTTTTTCCATGGTTAACCATTATAGTGGTGAATGTTCATTGAGGGGTATGCAGAAATAGGCAAGCTGCCACACATTTAGGTTTGATGGGTGCCCTACGATACATTTGTGTATGTTGCGGGTTGGAGTTGGCTGGACTATATGACAGATTATCTCTACCTGCAACCTTTTTCACTTAAGTTTTAACATTTGTTGGCATTTTTTGTTGTTTTTCCTCTTACTGTTCATTTTTTTAGATGACAGGAGTGTTATTTTATTTTGTAAAGTATCAAAATAAGAGTTTTAAAATACAAAATTTATTTAAAATCCATTTTCTTTTGAAACATCTATGTTTTTTTTATCTAAGAGAAACACATTGTTGAGAATAGTCTTTATAGTCGTAGAGTACTAGTCCTTATATTAGTATAATAATAAGTAGTAATGAATTATTAACAAAAATAGTTAAAATAAGTTATATAACACAATCTGGAAACAAAACTATTTATATATCTTCTGAAGAGTTTACAATCAGTTAAAAAAGAAACTATCAAAAACTCAATACAAAACACAAAATGTCAACTACTAATTCGTCATTGTTTTATGGTTCAATAAAAAAAATAAACTATAAAAAGATAAGAATTATCTACTAATAAAGAACTAATAATGAAATACTTAAGTTATTTGCGCCAAAAGTTACAAGAAATGGGCTAATCAAAATTATGCGATATGTCCTATAAGTAATTAACCATTTAAAATATATTTTGTAATACATAAAGAACTAGAAACATATCTTATTAGTAGTTGAAGTCTTGATGATCAGTCTCTAAGCAAGGTAAGCATGAATAGTGGTGAGCAGACTGGCTCTTAGTAGGATACCTGGGAATAACATAGAGTGCTCTAGCGGTGACGCTTTCCGTTTCTCAGACAAAGACAAGCTCCAGTCTATTATTATGTCCTCATGGCATCTAGCGGGAATGTTTAAAACTACTCCGGCACCTCTGGCGCTTAATTGAAAATTTCCAAACTAAAAGCCACCAAATTTCCACTAGCCACCGCTTGGTTCTTTGGGCATGCCGTTCGGGTCAAATAGGCTTGAGGCAGCAAAACAAAATTAAAAGCTTATCTATATATATAGAAATCATGTGTCTGTCTGTTTATTTATTTATTTTTATGTTTGTTCCTTATACAAATCTACACCGTTTAACCGATATTGACCAAACATGGCACACAGGTAGGTCTTGATACGAGAAATCTCCTAGGCAAGGTCAAAATAGTCAAATTTCAAAATTTGGTCAAAAGTTTTGTTCAAGAAAAATTGGCTACCCTGAACCATTCAGATTGTGACAGCCATTTTGAATCAACTACTACTGGCCTCTGTCGGCTGTTAGATGAAGTGCTGTTGCGCTGGCCTCTGTCGGTATCATGAACTAAAACAAATTCACATCGTTTGACCGATTTTCGTAACTGGGTATAGACAACAAGGTATCAAGTAGATCTTGTTACGGGGAGAGTCATAGACAGAAAGTAGGTGTAGGTAGCATGGCACACTGGGTAACAGCTATATTTTAGAAAAGTCATTAGGTTAGGGTACTAGTAGCGATGGAAATATGGGATGATCGTGAGGCCAACAGCCAACACCCTGAAGAGGCATTAGCCAGTCAAAGGCTCTTCAAGCCTAAACTAACACTCAGCACACCATCTGTTCAGTCTCTGAAGGGTTATAAAAGAAAAAAAAATTCTCAAATTAATGTTCCAGAAATCCTAGAGAACACAATTTTTACTGTTTCTATTTATTTTTCAGGAAGACAGTGACGATGACAGTGAAGCAGAAGATTCAGAAATCCCTGCTGAATTTAAGGTAATTAGATATTTTTTTAAAACTTTTATCATATTTATTATTTACTATTAGCAATATTATTCATTTTTGAAGTATTTTTGTTATTAACTGTTAAATCTACTTATAATTTCTCCTATCCTACTTTTTTGACTTCTGCATTTTGTAAAAGCCCTTTTCTTTTTCAGTCTGGAAGGTTTGTCTTATTGAAATCTGATTTTGATAATAAGGAAGAAAATTATCCTTTATGGAAGATTGACGGAAAATCTCTACTCCAGAAATTTGATAAATTTATGCATAACAATGAGGAGCTATATAAGGGTACAACCATTGTAAGTAGTTCATTTAATTAAATCTCTATTTCATTTATCTTGGAAATATTCTACGGAATTCCATTGTATTTTTGTTTTATATGAAGGGTACAGGGGGAAAAAAAGTACCATGGAAGAAATGGTGAAATTTTGTATGGGGCCAGCCTTTTTTTCTTTAAATATAGCAGAATATGATTTACGTCATACATGTTTAGTATGGCATAAATAATAAAATAAAGAACTAAAAGAATGCACTTTAGACACTGTTTTTGTTGTACGTAAAAACGTATATTAAAAAAAAACAACAACAAAAATCAGGCCTTTAGATAAGAGAATTGGTCAGGACCAGAACAATCCTGTACATCTTAAAATGACCTTCGGTGAGCGGTCATATGGCCCAGAACACTGTTTAGCTGTTTTAGTTGGTGGGAGTAGGCAGTCCCCTAGAGACCGCCCTGGCTCCAGTCAACAGTCTGTTGGCAATCCCATCGGACTGCTTGCCACTCAGCTTATTAAAACCCATTTCAGCCTACAGAATTTATTTTAAAATTAATAAAAATGGCCTTAGGGCGTGGTTGCTCGCCCTGCTTCCTCCAATTTCAAGGGCTTGGAAATAATTCCGTCTGTAGCAGCTCTCACACCATATTCGCATAAGCTTTTGTTTTATCACTTCATGTAGTTAGTACATTTTATACTCACTACAAGTTGCATCGTGTAGAGAAAGTGATTCTGGGGTGTCTAAATCTAGGTAACCTTATGTCAATATAAGTTTGTATTGTTACGTTGTTTGAGGAGTTAGCTATAATTGTAATTGTATAATTAATAATTTTTATTATTTGTAATTCATAATTTATTTCTATTTTTTCCAGTATGCTGGTTGGTCAAAGGCTATTATAGACACATATTACCCTATAAATGTTGAGTATAAGACTTTAGAAAATGGTGAGAGCACAGTGAAATTTGATCCTTCACAAATCACGTAAGTTCTTATAAATTTCCTTATACAGAAAATCTCTTGGATTTTTAAAATTTCTCAATTCTTACCTTAACAATTAAAAATATTTAATGCCATTGGAAGATAATTGAGTTCTATATTATAAATATTAGTGTTTTTATATACAAGTATGCGTTCAGTCATTTAAACAATTGAGGATTTGGCTTGCTTGAGATGCTCTGTCAGACATTGAGCTATGTTTAATTGAGCCTTTCAGTTGTAGAGCTGATTATAGCCAGTTCAGATAAACCTAGGACTTTAATTTCGCATGCGCAGACGTCTGGCGGGGAATTTCTCCTGCACACTCCCTTCTGTTCCGCCATTTGCAAAGCCTTTTAATGATCAAACACTCAATGTGAATCACTATAAAAACTGATTATGTCTAGTTTAAGACTAGGGAATGCTTTGAGAGGTTAGATAAGGGAGATAGTGTTTATTATTTATCAATAATTAGCCGAAGCTAAGGCTGATAACGTTTTACATTTCATACTGATAAGGTTATGACTGAGAGAATTTTTACCGCCAATTTTCTACCGGGAATATACCACGCCCTTTTCCCTTCATCTAACCCTAATAGATGGATGGAAATAGGCAACGTTGTAGTTTAAATTTGTTTCCAGCCTTAGCTTTGGCCAAGTATTGCTAAATATTAAACACCATATCCCTTGCCTGATCTCTCAAAACCTTCCTAGTCCTAAACGAAACATGATTAGTTTTTATTGAGTTTCACGTAGCGTGTTATTCATTGTGAAGTAGTAATGCAAATGGCAGACCCATCGGGAATAATTCCCGCAAAAATTGCACAAGCGGGATTTGGACTATTCCATCTAACTGAACGGGTTATAGTTTCTCCTAATCCCATAGAATGGCGGATGTCCATAATTTCTTAATTCTCTTGTGCATATCACCTATATGGAAGTTTTATGATTTTATTCACTATTTCTCTGATTATGCTCAATTGTTGTTGGATACCATGATTAATATTTGTGTCTCATAAATAAACGTTTTACAGTTATTTTATCAGTAAATATAAGCACATTCATCACCCTTTATTGCATAACTGTCCACCTTAATAAGCAATGAGTTTAATTATATAGCTTCTGCATCACATACTTTTCTTTTCTGACGATACCTTTTGTTAATTTTGATGCAGGCCAGAAATGCAGAAACCAAAAACTGCCGCACCAGCAGCATCAACAGAAGAAGGTGGTGAAGAGAACGATGACAAAGCTGAAGCAACAGAAGCAGAAGAAAAACCAAAGGAAGCAGAAGCAGAGGCTGATGAGGAATGAAGATTTTCTTTTGACTTTCTGTCAGTTTTAATTGTGAATATATTTTTTATTTTGTTGATAGTAATTCTCTTGATTGTTCATCGACTGGAGACATACTCTCAAAACTTGTCAAATCCGACTACTCGTGTTTTCAATTTAGTGTTAGGTGTTCTCAGTGGATCTAAATAACTTATTGTTGTTATTACTGATCTTGTATAAAATTTCTATTGTAAATGATTACTACCTAAGAAATTATGAAGCTCATACTTATGTCATTTTAAGTTAAAGAATTTTATACCTATTACATAATTATTTACTAACTAAAATGTTGCACGGACATTCATTTTCATTGAAAAAGGGCTATTTGTTCCATTTCCTCCTTTAACCTTGACTGATTATAAATATAATTTTGTTAGGATTTCACAAGTTTTGATGGTTTAAAATATGTTTTAACCACCACTCTCCTTGTTGGATTTAAGAATTAATTGTTTTCATAAACAAAATTCCCTTGATGTTTTAATCAATAAGATGTAATTGTCTGTAGAATTCTCAAAATACATTTTCTATCTAAACTTGTCCTTAGAATTAATAAGTTTTGAACCACAAGGAAGAATCTTGTTATTTATGTGTCATAGAGAGAAATTGATGTTCTGGATGTGAAGTGATGTTAGACTTACATTCTTTCAGTTCAAGGATTTTTTTAAAACATTACCGAAGAAGACAAAATTGACAAGTGTAATATTTTAATCAAACATGATAAATACGAGGGGACTTTCTTACATAATTTTATGGAATGTATTCCTTATTAAATAAATTCTTGATTTATATAAAATATTTAATAAGGTTTCTTCCTTTATTTTCCTTAATCCTTTTTAAACTGATTTCTTTTTTGTGACTATATGTTACTGTCATTATTTCATATTTGATTCTTGTATGAACCATAAAAATCATCAAGGTTAATCCTCAATTCCCAAAAAATGTTTAGTGTGTCCCCACACCTTAGGGTGGAAACCTACTTATGGCGTCGAAACTATCCAGAAGTGATGTCAAGAAATGTTGTTTTTTCATTATCTATAGGTTACGAAAAAAAAACAACAACATTTGTTCACATTTATTTGTAAATCTACATTTGTTTGATTACACTCACAAGGGGAGTATTCAGCAGTGGGGTAACCGATCTGGACCATTTTTTTTCTGGTGATTCTCTATCGAAAAATAGTCGACACGTATCCGAGTGTTCCGTCCAATGCGCCTTAGGAGCCGAGAAATAAAATAAAATAAGTTGAAAGTTCTTCATTTTTTATATTGAGTTTATAAAATGATATCGACATGATTCTGTCACCAATTCATTTGTTTTATTGAGTAGATTAAAGGAAAAATATAATCGTTAAACAATAATTTATATATTGTCAAATAAATTCAAAAATATGCTTACGTTTTCAAGTAAACTAGTATTATACATTTTTTCACGCCAAAAATAATAGCAGATTTAAAATCAACACCCCAAAAAGCCTAATAAGGTGAATATCAATAAAAACAAAAAATAATGATTTTTCCCAGTCTGGAAGAGACGAAATGTTTTACATACTCGACTCTATAGAAGTCATTATTCTACCAAAATATTCCATATACCTACATTTAAAAAGTTATCCATTTAAAAAAAAAAAAAAAAAATGATTTGAAAACGGATGTCAGATTCGTTTTTAGCACATTGAAAAACCCCTAAACTCAAATTTTGGAAATATTACAAAAATAATTAAAAAATATATTTTAAATTACGCAGAGGGGGGACCCTCAAAATTTTTTTAAAGATTCAACAATCCGGCCGTCTTTCAAAGAATATTTACCCGATTCAATCCAAACTTGGATAATCGATAAAGGCCTTAATGTGACGCATTTCCCTCCAATTGGGTTGTTTCTACGTGTGGGGATGTTATATGTTAAAACGTCACTTTTTATTTTGAGTACCATTTTTTGCAAGTACTTTTTGAGATAATACAATAGTCATTTATATGGTTAGAAAAAGGAGTCTTTCTTCTTTTGAAAGATTTCAATGACGTAAAAATCGGATAATCTCAAGGGGAGATATTGAATTTCAAAACGTCACGTTACTTTTTCACTTACAAATTTTTAGTCTCTTCTAGACTGGGAAAAATCATTATTTTTTGTTTTCAAGGATATTCACCACATTAGGGTTTCTCGGAGTGCTGAGTTTAAATCTGCTATTATTTTTGGTGTAAACAAATGTATAATACTCGATTACTTGAATACGTAAGCATATTTTTGAATTTATTTGACAATATATATAAATTATTGTTTAACGATTATATTTTTCCTTTAATCTACTCTATAAAACAAATGAATTGGTGGAAAGAATCATGTCGATATTATTCGAACTTTCAACTTATTTTATTTTATTTTTCGGCTCCTATCCATAGGAACGCTCGGATACGTGTCGACTATTTTTCGATGCAGAATCACCAGAAAAAAAAATGGACCAGATCGATGACCCCACCGCTGTATACTCCCCTTGTCAGTGGTATACAAAAATGGTCCAATTTTGATGAAATTTTCAAAATACTTTGCCTAGAACAAAAGTTCAAGCTCGTTAACCAGAACAGACTGTCCATTGAAACACGTTTTGGGCATAATTTGTGTGAAAAAAATAGTACTTATGATAAATATGCTTTCAAGTACTATTTTTTTAAAGGTATTTTGATGCTAGGAATCAATTAAAACCCCTTTCAATGTGAGGTTTTCTACCGTTCTCAAGGAAATTGGTTCGAGAACATTTTTATGGTATGGGACTCTAGATTTGTAGCCAGGAGGAAGAAGAGCTAAGTGATCTGAAGAAATTTGTAGAAAATTGCCTAACACTGCTGACCAAAAAAAAAAAAAAAAAAAAAAAAAAAAAACCAGGGAGGATATACAGATTAAATACAATGCCTTGAGTATTGTCTTCATTTATTACAGCAGAATATATTACAAGTACATACCAATCCAGATTTTCTAAATAAGTTTTAATTATTTTGTTGATAAACCATTAATAACATCGCTGCATCTGTATTAAAAAGATAAATAAATAAAAGATGATGTTTTAATTACACTTGAATTGTAGGTTCTTGCAAGATGCAATGTTTTTCAACAAATTAGATTTCATGTTTTTCCATAAATTCAAGTATTGTGTTGTAGAGTCAATCTAAGATGGTTTTGCGAAATGCATTTTTAAAAGTAATTACTTTTGTTACAATTAACTATAAAATATTTAAGAAAATCCAATGAACAATCGTCTTAACGAGTTCATGCCTAAAAATATAAATAAATATTCATCTTTATGAAAGCCTAGTATTTGTACAGATAAATAAGCACAACAAAAATGTATAACACATTATTTTTCATTACTACATTATAACTTAAATATACACTTTGTTCATGAAATACAAGCTAGTATCGAAGATGCATTTAATGCTAAAAAAACTTTGTACACTAGTAATAAATAACAAAATTTATTTAAATAAATAACTTAAAATAAATAAAATCACAAGATCAACCACCATATACAACCCTTATCTCAATTTCAGGAAACTTTCCTCAAATGAGAAATTCTTATTTTGAAGAAAAAATGAAAATTGAAATGGGTTTGAGAGTAAAATAATTTCGATTGCTTCTTTTTTTATATCTAATCAATCTAGTTTGAAGAGATATTCCATGATAATCAAAGCAATATTTTATGGAAAAATCACCTATTATAAAAAATTGTAAAACTATTTAATTTTTCACTCAGTGAAAAAATTAAATAATATTCAGTATTAAAATAATATTAGAAAAACTTTAGCATGCCTTTCATATATTTTTTTAAACGGTGTCAGAACCCCTTCAGGGGTGGGCTACTCAGATATTTGTCTGAACCACCAAAATTAGGAGCACCAATTTTGGCTGTAAGTTTGAGAAAAATATTCATGTGTTTAATACCTGATTACTAAAAAAAAATTTAATTTCCTAAAAATGAACAGTGTAGAGTGTAATATACTTGACATATTATGTTAAGTATATTTACACAATTATTGAAATGTAATAGCTGAGTTGTACTGCTTCTGGTAAAATGATTTGATTTTTATTAAATATTATTTGCAAAAAACTATTTAAATTTATATATATGTGTATATTTATATTTTTCGTTTAGTATGTTTTTATTCTGTTGCGCTGAAACTGCTAGAGTGGGAGTTGATTGCTGAGCATTTTTCAATGTTTTCCATAAAATATTGTAATACTGATTAATCATTTAGATTTAAGATTTTCATTTCTCATCAAAATATTTTAATATTGCAACAATCTGCAGTGCTATTAAAACCTCGATTCAATTTCATTGATATTTTAGTATCTTATTTCTGTGCGGCTATAGTTGTGCATATATTATTACAATTCCATTTATTTCTTCCTCAATAACAGCTTCAGAGTAAAACAAGGGGGGGGGGTTATGTGCAAATTTACACTAGGCTTCTGTAGCAAATTTCTTATTATTTTTTCTTTTTAATTTGTGTTTGTATCAAACATAATACCATCACAATAAACAGTAAAAAGCTTGATAAAGAGGCTTTACCCATCAGAATTTTAAATAATCTTTGATCATGTGGATTTGGTACCCCACAGAAATCAATTATTACTTCTGCCTCTGAATTGAATAGTGAAAAGTGGAATTTTATTAATAATTAATTTCCCACCGTTTTAATAACGCGTAAATAAGAAAATGAATATACTTATTATATAGCAGGTGATAGGACAAAAATAAATTATATACTAATTTTGCACCTTTAGGTCTCAGCTAACTAGTTTTGTACCTTTAGTGCCTCATGAGGAGCATTCTTTAAAGTTATTTATATACTAAATAGGTAATTACACTTTCCACTAACAGGGCTATGCCAAGACTGATCCTAAGGGTAGAAAGTAGTGAGTAAATAAAAAATCCACGTAAAGAATTTTATCGATATTAAAGATTTCATTCATTTGACTATACTTCTTTCGGGTTTCGGTGTTTAGTGCGTGGGTTTTATTGATTAAAATCAATAAAACCCACGCATCAAAGCTGACTGGTTGACTTCATTGTTTTTAGCCTTAGTCATGACATGGCCTTGGAAGTGGAAAGTGCACTAGTATACTTAGGCTGTAATGCTCCTGATGAGGTACTAAATGTGAGAAACTAGTTGAACTTTGTAAATGAAGTCTAATATATATCTTTTCACTTTCCACCAGCTATAATAAGAAGTGGATTTAATAAGATCACTTTTCACGATTAGAAAATAAATAGAAAAATGAAAGAAGTCGTACGGCCTAGGTGCGCTGCCTTGAGGACAGCCCGGCATTATTGTATACCTGCTTTGTTCTAATATAAACTTATCACAAAAATTAGCCTCGTTTCCTGGGCTTTATAGCTATAGTTTTCTAATTAGTTTTATTTTCTCATGAAATATGTTTACTAGTATATCCAGTAAATGGATGGGACTACGAAATTGACAGGCTTCCACCACCAAAGAACACCCAAATTTTTGGCCCGCTACTACTCACAGGACTATACTTAACGAGCCAATACTATAATTTATAAATGCTTTGGAATACTGATACTTCATTTGGGGTTTCGGTCAGTAATGATATTTGATCTGGACGGCTATGTGAGAGTAGACCTAGTCGGGTAAGGACCGTGTGCTTTAGCTCGATGCCTCTGTTGAATAGAGTGGAGTCTTGCTGCGAGATAGCACATGAGAAATGCTGCAGTGAACAGCATACTTCCAAGGGCTCCGCTCATCAGTATCATATTCTGGCAAGGGCTAGTGGGTGCAGGCTCGGAATAGACATCTGTAACAAAGCAGTAATAAACAAATTATTATTCTTTTAAGGTGCATCGACTGCTGAGATCGATAGCACGTTAATAAATAAAAACTTTAAACCAATTACGACTCCATTGTTTTTAAAAGTCATTGAGATAAATCAAAGAATGCACCAATTTCTTGCTGCTCCTCCTCTTTTATTTTAGTGTGTTTCATCCCTTCCTGTAGGGAGAAAAATCTGCTCACAACGTGCTTGGAGGCAAAAATGTATCATGGATCACAAAAAAAAATTTAATGTGTATGTATATGGGGGGTGAGGTTAGCTCACTGGCGAGAACTCGAATAACATTCTGGAGGACCTGAGTTAAAATCTCAAGAGGGTTTTCCCATGGTCCTGTGGCTAACGCAATAGATTCTCATGCGGGTTCTTCGAGTACCATCAAGTTTTTTCATTTTAGGGTCCCTTGAAAGAGTTCCCTGTTGCACCATGGATGTTTAGTAAGGTAAAAACTTATAGGTAACCCGGCACTAATGGACTATATGCAGAAGACCTGTATAAAAAAAAAAAAAAAAAAAAAAACCCTTGCGTGCACTGAAGATTTTATCTTCAGTGTTGTTGTTTGAGGGTTGGATTCGGGCTCCCAGACCTTCCCTATGCCCACCCACCCAGCCTTCAATTAATTTAATGGATGATTATTAATTTCATTTGCAAGGAAAGTTGTAGTAAATCTGTGTTAATATGAAAAGATCCCCTCAAGGAAGAGCACAAAAATTGTAGTGATGCAGTAACATAACAAAAGGTTGAAGCATGTCTTGGTATGAACTAATTTGTAGTTGGCTTCCATGAAGAACATTCTGTTACATAACTATGTTAAACCAACTTCAAGATGGTTCATACAACCTTTTCTTTTGTGCAATAAAAAAATGTTATATGCTTTATATGTACATGCGGTCATTATGTACTGTAATTATAGTTTTTAATAAGAAAAATGATTAAATTAAATTGGCTTTCTAGACTGGAATCTTGAAAATTACTGTGGCAGTCAATGTGTTAAGAACATTTGACAACCAGCACTATTGAAGAAATAATGGTGCGTAGATAATATATTTTGATTACCTCCAGGCATAAGAACAGTGTATTCAATATTTTCTTGAAATTTGGTAAACTGGGATGTGTGATTAACATCATGGCTCTTTTCATCTCGGGCTGTACGAGTAGGATTTCCTTCTCTCTTTCTTCTTCCATGACCAGATGGTTCAAACTGATCCATGCAGTATTCCTGAAATAAAATATATTTTGGTAAAATTATGACCAATGGTGATTTTGTCCCATGCATTGTCTGCTTGTATCATTAGTTACCTTTAAAAAAGTCTCACACAGGAGCAGACGAACTAAGAACATTCTTCACCAAAGTGGCTAGTTTTTAGAAGGGCGTCGTATTACTGAAGAATGTGTTTAAAATAATCTATATAGTTATAATTACCTTTTGTATATTTACAATGAACATCTTACTCAATTATTATTTTTTTATTTAATTTTTTCCTGGAGTAAACTCCTACTTGTAATAGACTGCTATTGATTTTTTAATTTACAAGAAATCTTTCTCATTGTCGGGCCAGATTCTACTGAGTTTTGTTGCAAGCAAGTAAAAATAACTGCCGATGGCAATTTAATGATTTCGTTCGGGAGTAAACCCCCTCATCTAATGGAGCATTTTAATAATGATGGGGAATATTCTAAACATTAAAAATGGGAGGCTTGAGAACCCTTCCCCAATGGATCTAGCAGGCATATAAAACCATTATATTAAATACTAACTTGATACTTATAATTAATTAACAAATTGTGTATAAAAAATTAAATTCTACAAATTTAAATATTTTAATTCAAAATAAAAAATAGGCAACTTACAGGTTGGCAGTCAACTGGATCCATGCAGGCCTTTATTTGTGAGTGAATCCAAAGCGTTGACCTTTCCCTCATTGTGCTTAGAAGAAATGCTTCAAAATCTAGGAATACTTCATTGTGCCTCTCTCGATATTTTGCTGGTTGATGAGGAATAATTGACATGAAGTCTGCATTTCGACATCTAGAGAAACACCACCAACAAGATGTATAACTATGCTTTGATACAAGAGATTTTGATGATATCAAAAAACCACTAATGGTACTAAATTCTTGAAACTAGATAGATAAGTATTCTAGAGTTCTCTAAGTAAGAACACAACTAATTTAATTGATTCGTTTATTTTTAACTTTTAATATATTTTGCATTTTATTTTAGTGCAATTTTGTGAGTAGTCCGCCTTTAGTAGAAATTTAAATCTTGGTAGGGGAAGGAACACCTTAGCACAATTCAGTCCCGGTTTTATTAGTAGTGTGGCGAGTATATTATCTTCAGAAGACTTTCATCCAAACTAAAACATAAAAAGTTTGGTGTTGAGTGTACAAAAGTTATTATAAACAGACATGGGCAATTTTGAGAATATCGTGTATTTTCTTAAATATCTTGAAAAAAGTTAGGAAATCATCGCTAATAGAAGGCAAGCATTCGAAAGCTTACTAAATTTCCTATGAAAATTGTTCTTATGAATTTTTCGATTCAATCTCAGTCGAAGAAATCTGTGCTTAAAATTAGAATTTGTTGGTTTCATTCCTTTGGCATTTTTTTTTTGGTCTATTTTTTCTTCACTTTTTAAATGTTTGATTTTTTAATTGTTGTCTTGCATTTTGCAGGCAAGTAAATTGTTTTTTGAGGTGTTTTTGGGCGAAAAAACCCCACGGTCGTCATCGCCCTACCGTGCAGAAAAGCTACACGAATTATTCATCGCAGCTCCTGAGATTATTTTTATTTTTTTAAATAAAAATGAATGAATAGAAAAAAAGAAGTAAAATGAGGGGAAAAACGGTTATCAAAAGGGGGGGGCAGTAAATTAGGAACTTATTTGAAATAGAGTATTCCTTAAGAAAGAGCGAAAGTCGAGGAGGTGGAGTGAGTAATTTTTGCTCAGAGTTGAGGTGCTTACTGTAATTTTTCTAAAAATCTCGCTTTTCTTCTAAATATCTGTTCCCAACATTCCAAAACAGTCTAGAGATAAGAGAGGAAGTGCGCTAAGATGACGAAGTTCCTACGAGTCGCATTTCGTTTTGGTACACATTGGGTGGGATCAATGACGATTTGAAGGTGCTTAAACTCTATTTCTACCTTCGAACCATAATAAATATGTTTCTTGAATAAACAAAAATCACTTCTGTAATCGCAACGAATAACTAAGTTTCTTTGTTTATAATAAGACAAGGAAGTTGTGTTAGGATTCAGAGTAGAATGTAGATGCCGAAAAGGAGGTTGAGTCATGGTCGGGAGGGCTTGCGGTCTGTCCGGAAATCCTATTTCTTTCCACCTACTATTTCGTTAACATATTTGTTTTACCTCTTTGTCGTAGGTGAGTCCTCTTTGGAAGGTTCAAAAACAATGCCATTTCTGAACTGACGTGGCATTTATGAAATGTCGACGGTTCATGTCCCAAAGGTCAAGAAACTACGGTTGTTCTTATTGTATATACATCCACTCGTGCACTAGGTTATCAAAAGTAATCCTATTTTGTCGAAATGTGCCACAATAATACTTTGCCTCAAGCGAAATCCCCTCAGGACATTGTTACTCTGCTGTGGAAAAAAGTACCTTTAATGTAATTGCGATTATTATGGGCTTATATAAGGGGGGCTGAAAGGGCTGCACCCCCCCCCCCTAAGAAATTTTAATTTCATTGGTAAAATCATGTAAAAACCTCAAAAATAAATTAAATAAGATCACATAGTTTAAAAAAATACATATTTTTGGATGTAATGGCTATCTATTTCAAGTTCTAGGTTGTTAGTGTTCCATACCTCCCAAATCCCCTGTGCTACCAACCCCCCTCCTACCGAAATTATTTCTTATATACGCCCTTGATGTTTATAGGCTTCCAGGTACACTTGTTATAGGACTATTTAAACTAGGATTACACACATAAATATACGTGTATATATGTATGTATTTATGTATACGTGTGCGTTTGTTTATAAATATATATACACACCTGTATATACGTAAAGTTCCTCCAGAACACCGTCCATCGGAACACCGTTTTTTTCCGCTGAATATCTCCTAGCACTTTCGGTTTTGAATTGATGCGCTTCCAAGTACACTTTTTACAAGTATTTTGACGTGAGGAATCGAATAAAACCACTACCAATGCAATATATTAGCCCGTTTGTGATATCCAAAACTGTTTTTGAAAATAAATAAAAAATAAAGCAAAACGAAAAATAAGAGAATTCAAGTTTTGGATACTTATTCTTTTATAATTCAATTTAATGCAGCGTTTCGGATTTCATTGTCCTTCCTCAGGCATAATACTGTTATTTATACTAATACCATTATTTGGCATACAGCATGGCCCAGAAATAACCTATAATTGCTTGCAGGTATGATGTGATATTAATATTGTCCACGGTTTTAATAAAACTGGTCGACAGGCTTTTCTTCACAAGAAATCTGATTAGTGAATCTAGTGCAGTTCTTTGTTTTTTCATAATGCCAAGAAAGTGTGTAAATCATGTAGAACGTTTCTGCTATATTTGTGGTGAGCTTCAAGCCTCAGAGGCTAAATTTGACCCCACTCGTAAAGTGTTATCAACTTTACTTTGGCTTTCAGGCGGGTGATTTTCATAATAGCTGGGCCCCAAATAAGTGCTTTGTTTAGTGTGTTCGATTGCTGACTAGGTGGAAAAATGGTACACATCGTAAGCCCATGATTTGAATGAATGAATGAATGAAAAAAAAAAACTTTATTCTGGGACTTCGTCCCATAAGAATAAGAGTCCGTCTCGCAGGAACTGCATCATCTTAGCGCGGTTCCGTTCATATCCCTAGTCTAATTTGGAAAGATTAAAATAGAAGCAGTTATTATTTTGGTTCCACCAGTCTTTTTTTTAAAATTAATTATTGTAATGGCGTGTCAACCCTTAAGGTCACTAACGCCATTCCTGTGTGTAGTAAAGTCTTGAAAGGTCATGATTTACAATCTTACCTGGAAGGGTATGCTAACACTAGAAACGGACCCGCTAGTGACAAGGTCTTGGAATCCTGGAAATCTATATTTCTAACAATAAATTGTTTTTGTTATTTTACTTAACCAGTTTTATTGTCAAATACATTATCCAACTATAAGCAATTAAAAAATAAAAAGGAATAAAACAGACAAAAAGAAACATTCGAATAAACGAAATCAATTAATTTAAAGTTTTAAGAACTTATTTCTCCGATTGACATCGCCTAATTAAAACTTTCTTCAGAACCTTTTTTGTAGAGCATTTAGTAAGCTTTCGAATGGTAATCTTCCGCTTCACAAGATTGTCAACGGTTTTCGAGATACTAACGAAATTATACAAAGTTACCAAAACTTTTTTTGTCTGTTAATAAAATATTTTATTCTAACCCTTCCTTTACTCTAAACGTAACAAAAATTTCAACATATTAGTGTTGATGAAACTCCAACATGCAGAAAATGTTTCAGCTGTATCCCATAATTCTAAGTACCAAAATCAAAGACAAACAACCCTCCCTAGGAAGAACGCTAGGCAGTTGAAAAGCTATATATCTTGGAAATCCATATCTCTAACATTAAATTGTTTTTCTTATTTTTCTTAACCTGTTTTATTTTCAAATACATTATCCAACAATAAGCAATTAAAAAATAACAAGGAATAAAAAACAGACAAAAAGAACAGTTCGAATAAGCGAAATCAATTACTTTAAAGGTTTAAGCTCTTATTTCTCCGATTGACATCTCCTAATCAAAACTTTCATTAGAACCTTTTTTTTAGAACATTTAATAAGCTTTCTAATGGTATTCTTCCGTTTAACAAGATTCTCAACCTTTTTCGAGACATTAAAGAAAGTAAACAAAGTTACGAAAACTTTTTATGTCTGTTAATAAAATATTTTATTCTAACCCTTCCTTAACTCCAAACGTAACCAAAATTTCAACATGTTAGTTTTGATGAAATTCAAACATGCAAAAAATGTTTCAACTGAATCTGAACGGTATTCAAAAACTATTTTTACAATTTTCTCGAAAACAGTTGAAGCTATCGCCTTGAAAATGGTTTCATTCGTTTTCCTAGCCCAGGAATCATAAAAAACGAGTACTTAGAAGCTTATGAACTCAAAAACGCAAGCGTTACGATTTTTTTGCGCGAATTTCGCCCCAAACGCCATCTTCCAGTGGGCGGATTTTGCTGGTTAACGAACTTGACCTTTCGAATTGGACGAAAGATTTTTGTACTAAATTTCATCAAAATCGGACCATCAGGGAAGCCAGAAACGAGCGAACAGACAAATATATATATATAAATATATACAAATATGTATATATATATATATATATATATATATATATATATATATATATATAAATATATACATATATATATATATATAAATATATACATATATATATATATATATATATATATATATATATATATATATATGTATATATACACATATACCCGTTCATAAGAACAAAACAGACGTATTTGAAGTTTTAAGCACTTATTTCTCCGATTGACATAACCTAATCAAAAATAGTTTTAGAATCATTTTTGTAGAGAATTTAGTAAGCTTTCAAATAGTTTCTATCCACTTCCACCACGATTTCCCAACCGTGTTCGAGATATTAATGAAAGTATACGAAGTTTCCAAAACTTTTCATGTCTGTTCATAAAATATTTTATTCTAACCCTTCCTTAACTCCAAACGTAACATAACTTTCAAAATATTAGTTTTAATGAAAGTAGAACATGAAAATAATGTTTCAACTGAATCCCGTGATTCTAAGTACCCAAACCAAAAAAGTCCGACTCGCAGGAACTGCAGCATCTTAGCGCGGTTCCGTTCATGTCCCTAGTGCCATTTGATAAGCTTAGAAAATAAATAAACTTATTTTTTTTATATATCTCGTGAAAATTGTCAAAATCCTCTCGAACATCTCGAATAAAAGTGATATTAAGGCGTCAGGGACACCGACAGTAGCTAACTTTTACACAGAAGCGGAAATTACAGAATCTGGCTCTCATTCTAAAGCAAAGCTCTATAAATCAATACAAAATATGCCTAATAAAGCCTTTCTAGTGGATACAGAAGCATGGGCGTGTTCTATTACGTGTAATAGCGTTTTAGTTGCCTAAAACTATTCCAAGCTCTTAATATTTAGTATTCCATACCCTGGAAATGGTCTCAGCCCCCCCCGAAATTGTTTTTATATACGCCCATGTACAGAAGGATCAAGAAGAAGTACACAAGATTGAGTAGAATACCCTGCCTAATATAGCCTATATAGAATAATATGCCGAATAAAACCTATCTAGTTAATACACAAGGACAAATAAAAGTCTTGACGAATAACAAGTCAAGAAAAATAAACTTTATTTAACAAAATAAAACAAAGTTTAGTTGCCCAACTACAATAGAATAATATACCTAATTAAGTCTATGGAGTAGATACAAATGGACCTAAAACAAGTCTTGTGGAATATTGTTTTTTTTCTAATTAAATACTTTTTATCAATATTTAGTATATAACCTTTGTTGAAAACTATTGATTGCTAATTGATGAATCGGTTTACAACTAAGTAGTCTTTATGAATATTTAGTATATAACTTATGTTTCGATCTGAGTTTTTGGGGTGCTCTCCGCCTAGGCTTTGTATTTGTGTCGGCAGATACCTGGGGTATATTTACAGCTCTTGAGGATTAACTCTTAGCAGGTAAATTTCCTGCGGACCTTCTGCTTCTACGGGCATTGAACCGCCATATTCGCTCATAGTATCTAACCGTTGTGAAATTTATTTTTTGGATTTAGGACTTAATATACATATGTAGACTAAATCATAGCAAGAAGTAATCCTCCGTCGTCGGTTCTTAACTATGTAGACTCGCTAATGTTATCCAATCTTAGATACATCGTATTTAAAATCCACAGCAAAAACACGACATTTCATCAGAATCCCCTGCTGAATAAAACTTATATAGAATAATATGCAAAATAAAGCCTATCTAGTGGATAAAAATAGAGGAAAAAAGCCGTTCGTGGTGGTAGAAAATCTTAAAAGTATTTCGCTCAGAAATCTCCGAAATATTGTCACTAATTTTACGTATCCTGTTTTATAGCCAAATAGATTTATATTCTATAATCAATAAGAAAAACCTACTAACAATAAAAAACTATGGGTAACAGATGAAAATAGGGAATACCAAGAATAATTCTAAAGAACGAAATCAACACCAGTACTGTAATCTAGATATTCATACGGCATCTTCGAATTCTAACAAACAAAATATTGATTCTAATTATTCGTATCCTGTTTTATTGACAAATACATTTGACTACTATAAGCAATTAAAAACACTAGGGAATATGCCAAAGAACTCGGAATAGGAGCCTCGACAGTTTCAAGACATTTGAAGGAAATCGACAAATCCAAAACTGACATTTCATACGGTACAGCCTGATATATTTTTAACAATGAATTGCTTTTCTTATTTTAATTAATCTGTTTTATTGTCAAATACATTATCCTACTATAACCAATGAAAAAACAACAAGGAATAAAAACAATCAAGAAGAACCGTTCGAATAAACGAAATCAATTACTTCAAAGTTTAAGCACTTATTTCTCCGATTGACATAGCCTAATCAAAAATTGTTTCAGAATCTTTTTTGTAGAACATTTAGTAAGCTTTCGCATGGTAACCCTCCGTTTACCAATATTCCTAACCGTCTTCGAGATATCAGGGAATGTATACGAAGTTCCCAAAACATTTCATGTCTGTTAATAAAATATTTTATTCTAATCCTTCCTTAGCTCCAAACGTAACCGAAATTTTAACATATTAGTGTTGATGAATTCAAACATGCAGAAAATGTTTCAACTGAATCCCATAATTTTAAGTATCAAAATCAAAGACAAAAAGAACAGTTCGAATAAGCGAAATCAATTACTTTAAAGTTTTAAGCACTTATTTCTCCGATTGACATCGCCTAATCAAAACTTTCATTAGAACCTTTTTTGTAGAGCATTTAGTAAGCTTTCCAATGGTATTCTTCCGTTTCCCAAGATTCTTAACCTTTTTCGAGATATTAAGGAAAGTATACAAAGTTACCAAAACTTTTTTATGTCTGTTAATAAAATATTTTATTCTAACCCTTCCTTAACGCCAAACGCAACCAAAATTTCAACATATTAGTTTTAATGAAAGTAGAAGATGCAGTAAATGTTTCAACTGAATCCCATGATTCTAAGTACCCAAACCAAAAACGGCATTCAAAAATTATTTTTTCAGTTTTCTCGAAAACAGTTAAAGCTATTGCCTTGAAAATGGTTTCATTCGTTTTGCTAGCCCAAGAAGCATATAAAACGAGTACTTACAAGCTTATGAACTCAAAAACGTAAGCGTTACGATTTTTTTTGCGCGAATTTCGCCCCAAACGCCATCTTCCAGTGGGCGGATTTTGCTGGTTAACGAACTTGACCTTTCAAATTGGACGACAGATTTTTGTACCAAATTTCATCAAAATCGGACCATCAGGGAAGCCAGAAATGAGCGAACAGACAAATATATATATATATATATATATATATATATATATATATATATAAAAATAAATATATACATATATATATATATATATATATATACAAATTTGAACCACCGTTATTTTCGGTCTCTAGGGGTTCTGAAACGCGAAATTTTCTTGTCGGCACTTCCGGATTGTTTCATTGTATCAACCTTATAAGCGGGGTTCCTCCCTATGGGGGAGGGAGGAACCGCGCTAAAACGGTATTCAAAAACTATATTTCCAATTTTCTCGAAAACGGTTAAAGCTATCGCCTTGAAAATGGTTTCATTCGTTTCCTAGCCCAAGAAGCCTATAAAAGGAGTACTTACAAGCTTATTGACTCAAAAACGTAAGCGTTACGATTTTTTCTGCGCGAATTTCGCCCCAAACGCCATCTTCCAGTGGGCGGATTTTGCTGGTTAACGAACTTGACCTTTCGAATTGGACGACGGATTTTTGTACTAAATTTCATCAAAATCGGACCATCAGGGAAGCCAGAAATGAGCGAACAGACAAATATATATATATATATATATATATATATATATATATATATATATATATATATATATATATACAAATTTGAACCACCGTTATTTTCGGTCTCTGAAACGCGAAATTTTGTAGCCGGCACTTCCGGATTGTTTCATTGTATCAACCTTATAAGCGGGGTTCCTCCCTATGGGGGAGGGAGGAACCGCGCTAAAATGAAATATGTACAGAAATGTGTACATAAATTATAATTGGATTCGGGCAATGATGATACAATGTTCAGAGGGGGATGGGTATAAGATTAAATAGTTTAAAATAAACAAAAAAATATTAAAAAAAAAATTAAATAAATATTAAAGAAATGTGGGCTATAAAAAGATATGAATAAGAATAAATACATAAATACTAGAGGAAAACAACAATATAATTTACAAAGGTAATCTGGTCTTCCTGGTGGTCAAATCTTAAGAAGCGTCTTCCTGGGAGGATAGGAGAAAAGCAAAGAGGCGGCATTTAATTACAGGTAAGGAAGGAGAGTGTCAAATGGAAAGAGGGATAGAGTTCCAGAAGGAGGAGGCTCGGGAGATGAAGGAACGGTCAAAGAAAGCTGTTTTATGAGTGGGAGGATAGAGATCGGAGGGACGGGAGCGGGTACCACGAGAATGGACAGAAGATTTAAGCTGAAGGAGGTTGTAGATATAGGAAGGAGATTTGGAAGAAATGGTTTGGTAAAGGAAGGAACCTAGGAAGTATTGTCGTCGAATTGATGGAAATAGCCACTTCAACTCGGAATACCGGTGTGAAATATGGGCATCCCTGGGGGTATCGAGGATAAATCTGAGAAAACTGTTCATTAATCGTTCATTAATTCATTAATTTGTAGGGAACAGAACACAAAACAAAGCATCCAGTTAAGTATCCGAAATTGCAATCTACATTAAGACCTGTCTTACACAATGAACAGTTCCCTGTATCAGTGTATGCAGATACGATCCTAGGTGATAACTCTGAATCTGATTTAACTGAAACTTAAAATCCTTCTGATGGCGAAAAAATTATTTCGAGTTGTAATTAGTGCTTTCAACTTACCCATTTCTCACGAGTGCAACACTTCCTATGGCATGTGCATCGTCTGGATCTGGGGACACTGCAACTTCCATCAGCTTCACGTACTTCCAGGCTGTAAAGAAGAAGTATTACATCAATAATTATTTTACATTTAGACTGCAAAGAAGGATGAAAAAAGATACTTTTTTTTAATTTATTCATTTATTTATTTATTTTTATTTATAAAACTAACTATAGTAACCATATGAATATATATAAAAGACCTATGGCGGATAGGCAAAACATTACAAGAAGCAAGAAGGTTGGCATATTAAACCTCACGTATATAGGCGAGATTGTAAATATTTACGTTAGATTTAAATAATTGGTTCAATTTTAGATCTTACATATCACACTAGTATTTCTAGAGTGACACAACTCAAAAATTGGTGTTTTTCATTAATCACTATGAAAGACATGGTGAATACCTTCAGAGCTTGTACACCATAGGGCAATTGTTTCACTTAATGCTATTCCCTCTATGTAGGCAAGAGTGACGCATTTTCAGTTGATTTATTTTTTGAGTTGTGTTACTTTAGAAATACTAGTGCGATATGTTAAAATTCCAACTCACAGGAACTGTGTCATCTTAGTGTATTTTTGTGTTTGAAAATGTGCATATATGTTTATATAGGTATGAGTATATATGCCTGTTTAAAAGTTTACAATGGACTGCCGAACAACTATAATAGAACATTTATAAGGGTGCTAACTGCCTTAAAAATTATAAATATTTATTTTATCTTGTGCGATTAGACGCAGAAAATTGATGTGTGTGTGTGTCCAAAAGTGTGAGGGTATACTTGAAATAAATACATAGATGTATTATTATTGCTGTTACCTCCTTATTTTGAAGTTAATTTATAATAAGAAAGTCTATATCAATAGAATATATAGATTAGTAGAATCAAAACTTGCTAAATCCAACAATTTTTAGTTTTCATTTAATTGGCGAATTTTCAATTCAAACGGTCATCTATGGAGCAAAAAGATTGAATTAAATCCAATTCAAAATCAGGTACAAAATCCAGTATAATTTTAAATTTTCGTGTTTTTTAACTGTCCTAGGAAAAGTTCCAATATAGTGGGGTTTGTTGCCAACAGTTCATAAGTTTTATATATTTAAGATTTTTTTTTTTTTTTTAATTCTGATAAATTCGTTTAGATCTACGTTGTAATTTTAATTATAGGCCAGTAAATAGAGAGAGATGCTACTAGGGCTAGTGTATATACCTCTCATTTTATTAGGATTAATAAAGACTATTTCTAGTAAATCATCTTATATAAAAGACATGTTGTTTTTCGTGTGACTTACCTGATTTTGGGTTAATTCTTGCCCTGAGCTGGAGCTTCGTCCCAATGGGAACTGCCTGATCCACAGGTAGCTCGTTGCTTGTGACATTGGCAATCCTCGCTGGAGCTTCCTTGTAAAGTGCAACTTCATACTCCAACCTGCCGGGAGTCTCTTCCACCACTCCAGAAACTCGAGCTCCATGAGGCCTGGATATTATTTTATTATTATTATTATAAGGCTTATTGACAAGAAAATAGAGATTTATATGAATGTCGAAGAGGAACTTCAAATACCCTAACTTCCTGAGTAATTTTAAATTTCTTACGAATAAGTGCAATGTCCAGGCATTTTCTGACGACTACAAATACTACAAGGTATTTTTTACTCATGAATGCAACGGTAAATATGAATGCTTCTGGTATTCGTGGTGGATGACAACAATGGTGAAATGTTTCGATGAAATTGAAGTACGCCCCGCAGAAGCTACGTGATCTAAGTCCATTCCTTAGCAAAGCAGTGATTACGATAAGCGTTAAACCGTAATTTTATTCAGGTATTCTGCAAATACAATACCAAACGATCTAGAGATATTGGGTTATCGATGACAAATAATACCGTATTAGTATTCAAGAGTACAATTTGCACTAAATACTCCTTAACACTCCGGCTCAAACTATTGAGATGTTGGAATAGAAATGAAGCAAAATAAGGCAACATCAAATTAGACGCTAGAAAAAGATTGTTGGGAACAATGGCGTTAAGAAACGGTTTTGCCGAATCGGTTCCAGTCGATTTGCACCCCTAAGTGCGATCGGAGATTCTCCCGGTGCACTTCCTCCATCAGGGTCCATGACTCTACACCCCTTCGTCTATTCCCTTTTTAATAATTGCTTAAAATTTATTTCGATGATATGCTTTCTACCGGCTCAGCGTACCGCTAGAAAATTCTACAAAGGCAGCAAGGAAAAATGGCATTCCTGTATATTCATTCTTTTAGGACATTTCTTTATCAATAGGGAGGAGATCTGTGGACACATACGACGTTGGACCAATGGTGCAAAATAATGTTGGTTCATTTATTTATTTATTTGTTATGGCGCATCTCCATCTAGGCCATGAGCGCCATACTATCTATAGGTTGCCACACTTTCTAAACATTGATGCTGGGGGAGGGAATTCCTTCAGCAGACCAATAAGATAAGAAAACTCCAACCTCCTGTAGGCGGGTATCTCCCGCAAAATCAAAGGCTTTAGCAACTGGTCCAAGGGGGAACCGTTTCGGTTCACATATTTATTAATCAGTCCCACAATAGGCCACGAAGGCTAAAACGAAGATACTGATGAGTATACGGACATTGTGGTCAAGACTATGTTTCGGCGAACTGAATTTAAAGATTCTTATTTAAGATTAGGTGTGACTAGGGACGGTCTCACACCCCGACTTCGACCATCGAACGACGCCACTAGAAGATTAAATCTTGCAGTTCCTTCAGAACATGAGTCGAGTGCGCTAACAATGACCCATACTCGCCCTTATTCATTTAGGTATATATATATATATATATATATATATATATATATATATCATTTTCGAAAAAAGGAAAATACATAAAAACTAGAATAATGGTTTCGGAAACTAAAAAGTAATGGATTTGTTCGCACATTTCACTTTCATCGCAATTAAGATAATTAACAATTTTTCGTTACTTTTGGAGTTGAGCAAGATAAAAAAAAACTAAAATAGATCTACAGATAATAACAGTTTCAAAATGTTCCTATACTTTCTTAAATATCTTGAACATTGTTGTTAATAGAAAGTCATAAATCGAAAGCCTAATAAATTTCCTACAAAATAGATTCAGGCGTAAAATTTTAGAGGACCATCGCAATCAGAGAATCTAGTGTTTCAATTAATGGTTTCGTTCTATAGAAGGAGATATAATAAGAGTTTCAATTCTAACCTCTAAAATTTGTGCAGATCTTAAAGTGGTAGCCATGCTTACAGGAAGGACTCCAAGGAGGTTACACTAAATTTTGTTGTTTTTTGTGCGAGTGGGTCAGCAGTGGGTGAAAAAAACATTACCAATCCTCCATTAGTGGACAAAAACCAAATAATTTTACCCCCACTCCCCATAAAATTGGGGCTAATGAAAAACTTCGTAAAAGCGATGGACAAGGAAGGAGAAGGTTTCATGTACTTAAAACAAAAATTTCCGCATCTCAGCGATGCTAAGATAAAGGAGGGAATTTTCGTAGGACCCCAAATTCGACATCTACTCAAGGACCTCACTTTTGAAGCAAAGTTAAATACTACTGAGAAAAAGGCTTGGATTGCTTTTCGAGAGGTATGTGCTAAGTTTTTGAAAAACAAAAAATCTAGAGACTACCGAAAAATAGTCCAAGAACTGCTTACTTCATACCCTCCTTTATGTTAGCATCGCTGAGTTGCGGAAATTTTTGTTTTAAGTACATGAAACCTTCTCCTTCCTTGTCCATCGCTTTTACGAAGTTTTTCATTAGCCCCAATTTTATGTGGAGTGGTGGTAAAATTATTTGGTTTTTGTCCACTAATGGAGGATTGGTAATGTTTTTTTCACCTACTTTTTCCTTACGCTCTGGCCATTTTTTTACGACATAATGGCCTCCTCTTTTTCTGCTGTCCCACTCGCACAAAAAACAACAAAATTTAGTGTAACCTCCTTGGAGTCCTGTAAGCATGGCTACCACTTGAAGATCTGCACAAATGCGCCATTTGTACTCATGGTACTTGATTTTTTGTAGAAGTATCTTAATGTTGTCATAGGTTTCTTTCATGTGGACCGAATGAGCTACTGGGATAGATGGATGTTTGTTTCCATTATGAAGGAGTACTCCTTTTAAACTAAACTTGGAGCTGTCAATGAATAGTCTCCATTCCTCTGGATTGGTTGGCAGATCAAGTTCCTGGAGCAAATGAAATACATCATTGCAAAATACAAGATTTTCTTCCATCGAGAAAAAGCATAGAACTCCTGATTCCCGTTTTCTGAAGAAAGATATATTCACGCCTCCTTCCAAGAGTTTCCATTGTTGCAACCTTGACCCAAGCAGCTGAGCTTTTGATTTTGGGAGATCTAAATCACGAACAAGATCATTCAATCGCCTCTTATTTATGAGCTGTGGCTGAGTTTCAGAGGGGCTGGACGAACTTGAAATTTCTTCTTGTTGACTGGTTCCAGGTTGAGGTGAAACGCTTTCAGAATCGCTGCACTCCTCAGAACTAAGACGGAACTTACTCGGATTTGGTGGGATGGGCATGGAGGCATCATGTGGAGCTGGTCTCATGGGAGAGGGAATGTTGGGATAAACAATTTTCTTTTTGCTCTTGAACGAGAAACCTTTGATTGTGGTCATGCAAAAATTGCAATCGGTCACGTGATTTGTAGGTTCTCGCCATATCATGGGAACTGCAAATGGCATTGACTTATGTGTCCCATTTAGCCAACCAGTCAGAGAACGTGAGCATGAACTACAACATATTTTAGGAGCCCAGGATTTGTCCTGATCACTTACTTTACATCCAAAGTATAACTCGTATGCCTTCTTCACCAGCGGAGTCAGAGTTTTATGAGTGGACTTGAATGTGACTTCACCACAAACATAGCAAAAGGAATCAGGCTTATTTATACACTGTCGTGACATTACAGAGAAAAAGTGAACTGTTCCCAGAACAATGATAGCACAACTGAATATCCAAATAAGTGCGTTTAGCGAAAGCCTCGAGAGTACTGATCAAATCCTAGAAGAAAATAGTGACAAGAGAGGGGCTGAGTGGGAGGGGGGGGGGGGGGGGAGATGGGGTATTGAGGGTGAAAGGGGAGCAGGTAAGGATTTGAATGAAAAGGATACCACCATAAAAGAGAAAGGAAGGTCATTCCCCTAAAGATCCAGGTAGAGACCAAATCCCTGCCTCAAGATCAAAAACTGAAAAAACACTTTTAGCCATATTTCTTCAACCACTTGTAATATTCCCATCAAATTTTTTTTCGTTCAAATATACTTCATTGCGCTCAAAATCATCGGGCTTTTGAATTTTTTTCACTATGTTTTGATGCCAAAAAAAAGTCGTCAAATTTACAAAGAACTCACATTTTTGGATAAAAAACTAGAATTTCTCAAGAAACTGTGCGTGATAGACAGAATCTGACTTCAAATTCGTGTTCAGCACATTTGAAAACAGTAAGAAAGCATGTTTTGGTTTGAAGGAGGATTTTCGTGCAGAACAGTGTAATCAGCGGATGGATAGCAGTATTGTAGATATTGATGATTGAGTACTTACAGACTGCCGGCGAATCCTGCTGCTTTGTTCTCGATGATTGTAGGTTCTGGAGGTTTGCACATTATGATGAGTTCTTGATCGGACATCATCACAACACCGGGGAACTGGGGAAACCACACTCTCACGTGCACGAAACCCTGAAACAAGTTCATCAATATCAAGCTTTAAGTTGCTCTCTTGATATTGAATGAAAAACAAGGTTAAAACAAACCATTTTCTTTCACACAACGTTTACTCGAAATTTGTAGCACCTGTAGAACTCCGATGAGGTTAGAATTATATAGACAAGAACACTTGTATAATTCATAGCGTTTTTTCATGATGTCGACCCGACGAAGCAATCCGGAGGTACTCAAGAGAAATATCTACGGCTCAGAACCCAAAACTAACGAAAATACCGGTAGTTTATATATATATATATATATCCCTCCATATATGAATTATACGGAGGACGGAGGAAACGCGCTAAAAAAAAGAAAGTAACCCTTTACCCTGTACCCTTCTTAAACATAGGCCTTGGTATGGTAACCTCAACCTTAACAATTTCTCAGCCGTTTCCATTGATTTTGCAAATCAATGATGTTGAAAGATGATTAATATGCAACATTATACACGCATGAGTATCTCAAGAAAATGCCTCACATAATTTCCCCTTTGCAATAAATATGAAATTGGATGCTCGATGGAGGGAAATCTTCTTGCGAAGGGTCTTGTTTTCGATTCCCACTAAGGATGGTAGCATTCCTTTCTTTTTAAAAAAAAGGCATCATTCCGGTCGTTATTTTTGGAAGCTAAAACTAATGTTAGTTCGCTTAAGTAACCCTCATAGCTGTTTTCTTTCTATTACTTCAAAAGCTAGTTGTTCATACTGACAATTAATGTAGTTTCGAAAATTAGCTGCGCGCCAACATCTAAAAGCTAAATTAACAGCTGTTTTGTGGCAACTAATTAAATGTTTAATATAATTGCAGCTCTTTCAGCATTAGCAAGCTAATGTATATCTATGTATATTTTGAAGCGACTGACAAACAACTAAGCAGAGAGCATTGGAGTTAGTAGGGAGGGGAGGGAGTCTAAACGAAATAGGCTGAAGCCTAAAATCGGCCATTTTTGTGTGACCAGCGGCGCGCGAAAGGGCGACTTTTTGAATATGATTGTAAACAAACAAATAAATTACACGAATATATATATATATATATATATATATATATATATATATATATCGTATTCGTATTCATTTATATATATATATATATATATATATATATATATATATATAAATATATTTATATATATATATATATATATATATATATATATATGTATAAATATAAATCAATACGAATCTGATATGTATATTCGTTTAAGATCATTGTTTGTTTACAATCATATTCAGATACAAACTTTCGCGCGTCACTAGTCACACTAGCATGGCCGATTTTAGACCTACACTTTTTAAGCATTGGAAGATAGATAACACTATCTACTAACTCAATGGCAGAGAGCTAGTAGAACCGTAAATAGAATCTGGGCCCTCATTCCTGATCTGCGTGATGGCTAAGTTCTAGCGGAATACTGTGTGTGCTCTGAGCTAACTAACCTTTCGCGTTCAGATCCGCCTCCTACATGCAGTGATAGCAGAGTTTGCTTGTCGTCATATCTCTTTGGCGTGCTGGAATCCTTCCTTGATATCGTGGAGTCGAGAGAGCTGGACACATTCCTCAACTCCTTATCAGTTTGCGGAGGCACCTAAATAGTGATTACAGCCTTCAAGGTGATAAATCTTGTTTATCAACTTCTTAAAATGTCACGCAGGAGCAGCGTAAATGAAGGCCATTACTTCAAAATTGTTTTCAGATAAATAATTAAACCCTTGCCATAATAAGCCAACATGTATAAAGCCATCAATAGAAACAATCCCTTTCCTTTTTTATTTATTTATTACTTTTTATTTTTGCCTTAAGGCACAATACTATCTTGTAACTTTTTTTTACAATTTTCTTTTTTATGGGCTTAAAAACTTCCTGAACTAATCAAAAATGATATCCAAGAATGTTTATGTGGCGGAAGAATTTTTAAATGAGCAAAAAATTACATTTTTCAAATAAACTTACATTACAAAATGAAAAACCATTTTTTTTATGTTTGTTACATGAAGTTTTGAAAAAAAAAATATGAAAATTTCAGAACTGGCTGAAAATGAAACATCAGAAATCAGACTGACATGAGGTTCACCAAGCTGAGTAGCCAGCAACCCAATAAAGTTGTCCAGCCCACACTAATAACAGTTATTTAAATCATAAATAATTTGTTCTGGATTATAGCCCTATTTATCAGTAGTTATGGCAGTTGAATAGCAAGTTTCATTTATTATTGAGTCCGGAGAAAGCCCCCGGTTCTGAAAGATCAATATTTCTAGTCGAATTCGTCCTTTCCTTTGGTATGATAATACTTCATACCCAGTTTCCTGATGAAACAACTATATTGGGGCAAATATAGTGTTAATTTTCGCACACACCAACACATCTGTGTATTCAATCCTCTTCCTTGCTTTCCTTGTTAGAACGAGAAGTCTTTTTAAGAAGGAAAGTCGAAGGAGGTAAGAATAAAGCATGGACCATGCTGGGCAAAAAAAAAAAAAAAAACATATATAAAAAAAATATATATATATATATATATATATATATATATATATATATAGTATACATGTGAAATACATATATACGTTATATATGTGAATTATTTCAACTATTTTAATAATAAACAACTTCTCGGAATAATAAATTGATATTATTATTCTGTGAGTATTAACACATTATTAATTTGAATTTTAACGTCCACTTACATAGCACATTTTTTTGGGATGGATAATCCATTTGATACTACCCTTTTCCAGTCAGGATAGGGATGTTGCCTTTTCTTTTTCAGGAAGAAATGCCACCTCCCCCCACAGAGAATCGAACCAACAACCTTAGACCCTGGGTTTTCCATTAACTTGTTATAATAAATAAAACAACAACAATAAATAATCTTTGAAATTAAATGAGAAACTTAAATAGTAATGAATAATTAAAGTACAAAGTTTAAAATTACTAATACAGCACAAGGAATACATGCGTTCCCATTGTTATTGCAGAGTGAAGGAACTGTATATATAAATTTATGTAATGGTTTTATGATGGATGGCAATTTTAGAAAATATTGCAAGTCTTCTTTCATAGGTACATCAGAAATAACTACATTATTTTGGAATTTGCTGGTTCCGGATGAAGTATATGAATATCTGGGCCGGTAAGCATCCACTTATTGAGATAGTGAGTACCGTTCCCGAAATCTGGAGAGGAGCAATTGGACAGTTAGGGTCATACATAAACATGAGGTAGTTAATTGCAGCATCTTTCTGGGGAGTAACTAGAGCGTGTACTTACTGGTTCCGTCGAGAGGTAGTGGTTATTATCTCGTGGTATTCGGAAAGAAGGTCAGGATCATGGGGGTAGATCGGAAGGGGAGGCGGAACAGCTTGCTGGTTAGGCTGCGGGGGGAAATTGGTTGATTGTTCCAAAGAGGTTGGAATAGTTAATAGCAATTTAGAGGCAAGAACGATCTATTAACGTTTGACGACGAGCCGATAGCATAATCCAAAGTCCTCACGAAATATGTCGACAATTTATACCCATTGGTCACTAATTCGTCGTTAAAATGTATGTGCTTAATTGTGCATAGAACATAAAAGCTATTAAAATTGTGGACACAAGTCTGAGGCAGGATGATGGGTTCCACCCAGAGGAGTTGAAGTTGACGCGGTTTTCTTAGTTTTTATCGCCGACAATATAAAGCATATTTCATTTGCAGAGCCTCGTAAAGAAGTCTGCTCCAGACAGCTTTATGAAGTAGAAAATCTATTTCTGGGCTGGAGTTTATGCCACTTTTATTGTTTATTTACTACCTCTTATCAGCCTTATTGCACAGTCGCAACAGTAAAATAAGGGTCCTATCTTATTTGTAATTAGTTTTATTTTAAATCGAAGAATATTATACTATATGTACACTGTACTATATGTATACTGTATTTTTTTTTCATTTATTTTATATAGTGAGATCTTATATATTTTAAATTCAATCATTACTACACGGGTACGCTACATGCCTGAATAGTTAGTTTTAAATAAAAGTTATAAATACAACAGAAAAAAAAAAAAAAAAAAAAGAAATGAATAATTTTGGGTTGCTGACTCAATTATTAATTATTTATTAATTTTCTTCAGGAATTTTGTGTATGTGATGTACAGCGTATTTGTAATTAGTAATTTGGGCCTCCCCTCCTAATGGACCAATTTGGGTTATTTATATAACACTTATATTTTCTTTAGCGACGATGTGTAACGAGTTTCATTGCAATATAAAAAAATTAAGGACAATATTGGCAAATTAGGCAGTAACCTTCCCCCCCCCCCTCAGGATGACCGATTTTGCTATGAGAATGCGCGGGAAAAAAAGTTTAGCTAAGGTCGATGGCAAAAAAACAAAACAAATCGTCATCGTTTTATCGTGTTAACACACACATATATATTGTAATGACGCATACGAGCAAAACCCATTTTAAAGAGGCCAATTTGAACAACATCAAAACTATTTTAAAGTCCTACCCATCGCAGGATTCCAATTCAAATAAGTTTCCTTTAACGCCAAATTTAAAGACAGAAATTGACCACTGGACAAAAAAATTCAAAGGCATAGTTAAAAATATAGCAACATTTTCCCCAGGAGAGTTTGATGATACAATAGTCAATTTCCTTGGGTTTTTAAAAGATTCTAACAATATTTTGCCCGGACCGGAACACCCAGCAGTCAGGTATTATAAATCAAGGAAGAAGAATGGTAAAGTAGGAACGGATAAAGGTGCAGGAGAGTCCTCGAATCCTCAGCGAGCTAACAAGGCTGCCAGGGCTAGAAGAACTGAGCAATATCAGTACGAGGTTGCTCAGTATGACTATTATAACAGGCGGAAGAGAGTGGTCAATAGTATCATGAATGCTGACAGTCCGAAGCACTGTTCAATCAAAGCACAAACTATCTATGACCACTTTCAATCAGTTCTCGGTCATAATAACGTCAAAACAAGAGGAAAATATGAAAAAAATACTAAGAATCCAAATATAAATTCGGTAGATATCAAGTCGATTCACAGAGCCGTAAAATCTACTTCTCTTGATACTTCGGCTGGTCCTGATGGGATTTGATTGTTTATAAAAACAATCAAAGGTCTAAAGGTAGCCCATATTTTAAAAGACATAGCAGATATTATATTAATGGCTTCATATGTCCCAGAAGCATTAAGGCGGGGAAGGACTATATTAATATAAAAAAAGTCCGACTCGCAGGAACTGCATCATCTTAGCGCGGTTCCGTTCTTATCCGAAGTGCGATTAGTAAAGGAATAGTAGCAGCTATCGGTAGGTTTTGATCTGTCGTTAAAAATATAAAATAAAATCTCAAAGAGAAGGAAGCTTAAAGAGCCACATATGGAAACTGACAGTTTTCTAAACGGATGGGACTCTCGCCGTCATCGCGACGCTCACTCTAGGAAAACTCTATTACCAATATGATTCTTATTTTCTCAACTTTAATGAAATACTCATTCCACCGTTAAATAAACTTAAAAAACAAAAGTGAGGTAAACAGTGACAAAAACCCGTTTAAAATAACAAAACTAACACTTTCGTAGTTTTAAGCACTTACTTCTCCGACTGACATTGCCCCATCGAAATTTGCTTCAGAATCTTTTTTTTTAGAGAATTTAGTAAGCTTTTGAATGGTTAAATCGTACTTCCCACGATTTCTTAACTGTTTTGAAGATATTAAGGGGGAAAAATGGTGCTAATACCTACCGATAGCTGCTATATTCCTTCACTAATCGCACTTGAGATAAGAACGGAACCGCGCTAAGATGAAGCAGTTCCTGTGGGTCGGACTTTTTTTTTGTCAGACAAATTAATGTATTATGTTTATATTATAATATAAATATTATGTTTATAAGAAGAGCAAATCACTTTAATTGCGGTGTAAAATATTGTTGCTAGCTAAATCTAAGTATTATATAAGCTCATAAGGAAAAAATGGTGCTAATGACTCAGATTTCGATACACCATAAAATAAAAAAAAAAATTAAGGACAATATACAAAGATTCCGAAGTATTTCATGTCTGTTAATAAAATATTTTATTCTAATCCCAATAACGCAACACTTATACACAAATAAACTTTTTTTAGGTACCTATTTAATACGTATAAAATAAGGTTATAATGAGCGATCCGCTGTGGCATACACCAAGTACTACCACCGTGTGGAGTGCAACTAGTATAGACCGGTACGTCTGTACCACTGTGGTATGTAAAGAGCGGCTGTTCTGATACTGGCAAAAATTAGAAATCCTACATTCCTAAAGTTGTTTGGAGGCTTATCTTTATGACTCTAGACAAGGACTTGAAGATGACGAGGGTACACAGGGAGACGAGGGTACCTGGGGACAGGGAAAACGCCCCCCACCCTAAGCCTCCTAGCTCCTCACCTTCGAATTCCTATGATTTTGTTCAATGAATTTAAACAAAAAAATTAATAAATAATAAATAGTGAATACCAAAAACAATTCTAAAGAACGAAATCAACACCAGTACAGTCATCTAGATATTCATAGGGCATCTTCGAATTCCAAGATACCGTTGAAACAAAATATTGTTTCTATATATACGTATCCTGTTTTATTGACTAATACATTTGACTACTATAAGCAATCACAAAAATAACGAGCAGTGAAAAAAAACTGTAGGAAACACACAAAAAGATTCGTTCAAATGAACGAAATTACCTATGTTTTAAGCACTTATTTCTCCAAATATGACCATCCCATCGCAAATGTCTTCAAAACATTTTTTGTAGAAAATTTAGTAACCTTTCGAATGGTAATCTTTTGCTTGCCAAGATTCCAAACCGTTTTCGTGATATTAATGAAAATATACGAAGTTCCCAAAACTTTTCATGTCTAAAAATGAAATATTTTATTTTAATCCTTCCTTTACTCCAAACGTAACCAAATTTTCAACATATTAGTTTTGATAAAATTCAAACATGGAGAAAATGTTTCAACTGAAGCCCATGATTCTAAGTACCGAAATCAAAGATAAAAAGAACAGTTCGAATAAGCGAAATCAATTACTTTAAAGTTTTAAGCACTTATTTCTCCGATTGACATCGCCTAATCAAAACTTTCATTAGAACCTTTTTTGTAGAGCATTTAGTAAGCATTCTAATGATAATCTTTTGTTTCACAAGATTCTCAACCTTTTTCGAGATATTAAGGAAAGTATACAAAGTTACCAAAACTTTTCATGTCTGTTCATAACATATTTTATTCTAACCCTTCCTTAACTCCAAACGTAACATAACTTTCTATATATTAGTTTTAATGAAAGTAGAACATGCAGATAATGTTTCAGCTGAATCCCGTGATTCTAAGTACCCAAACCAAAAACGGTATTCAAAAACTATTTTTCCAATTTTCTCGAAAACGGTTAAAGCTATCGCTTTGAAAATGGTTTCATTCGTTTTCCTAGCCCAAGAAGCCTATAAAAAAATTACTTACAAGATTATGAACTCAAAAACGTAAGCGTTACGATTTTTTCTGCGCGAATTTCGCCCCAAACGCCATCTTCCAGTGGGCGGATTTTGCTGGTTAACGAACTTGACCTTTCAAATTGGACGACTGATTTTTTTACCAAATTTCATCAAAATCGGACCATCAGGGAAGCCAGAAATGAGCGAACAGACAAATATATATATATATATATATATATATATATATATATATATATATATATATATATATATATACATATATATATAAATAAATAAATACATATATATATATATATATATATATATATATATATATAAATAAATAAATAAATACATATATATATATATATATATATATATATATATATATATATATATATACAAATTTGAACCACCGTTATTTTCGGTCTCTAGGGGTTCTGAAACGCGAAATTTTCTTGTCGGCACTTCCGGATTGTTTCATTGTATCAACCTTATAAGCGGGGTTCCTCCCTATGGGGGAGGGAGGAACCGCGCTAAAAAGGGAAAGGTCCGGTCAATGAGATGACACCATGGAGACCGATAACGGTGTATTCGATAGTCAGATGCCTCATAGAAAAAGTGTTGGACTACGAATTAAGGAAACAAATAAATTTCCATTCTAGTCAAAGAGGTTTTATTAAGGGTCTTCCAGGCTGTCACGTAAATACACGTATTATCGAAGCCATCCTACAGAAATCAAGAAATAATAAAGAAGACAGCGCCTTAGAATTTCTTGATGTTACAGGTGGCTCATGTGGGTCATGATCACATTATGAAAAAGTTAGTGGCAAAAGGAGTATCAGACGATATCACTGGTGCAATATCTGCCTTGCTTTGTAACAACAAGATTAAAATAAGAGCTGGCTTGAATCAAACGGATTCCATCGAAGTGAAGCGAGGAGTACCTCAGGGCGGCCCTTTATCTCCAACCTTATTTATAATGGCCATAGACCATGTCTACAGGGAAGTATGTGACCACGAATTTGCAAGCCAACTAGGATATAGACTAACAGAAACCAACAGTCCCGTAATCCTAACAGGTTTTGCAGATGATCAGGTCGTTACTTCTCCAGATGTGGATTCTGGAGGAAGAGTTATAAATGTCGTCACGAGAATTTTCGATGAAATTGGACTGGAGATTAACCCAATGAAAAGCTCAGCGATTATTATTAAAAAAGGCAATTTAGTGACGGGAAAGCTTATCTTAGAAAATGGCGGAGAAATACATTCGATCGAAGAAAATGATACAATCAAATACCTCGGGTGCAATTTCTTTACCGAGCTGACGTTTAATGAGAAAGCTTTAAGCAAAGCGAATGAAAATTTAAACAGGCTAACCACGTCAAATCTGCTTAGAGCTGATCAGAAATTAAATGCTATCAACCAGTACCTGTTCCCATCACTAATTTACCCCTTGCAAACAGCACCTCTAATCAAAATGAGCCCATCATTTCTGCAAGGAGGGGACATCATAATAAGGCGGAGTGTAAAGGCGATTTTAGGTCTGCCTACGAATACTTGTAGCGCAATGTTTTACTCACCACGACACTACCGAGGCCTGGGGTTGTTACGGTGTCTTTGGGAGGCACCGCTACAACATTGGTCCATCGCACAAAAGCTAGATGAGTGTCCGATGATCAGTTCCAGCCAATGTTCAGCTACTCTCAAGAAGCGACAGAATGTGCCAATAGACTGAACATTAACATAGTCCAGCTTAATGAAAATCACAACGTTAAGAAGATCAGGCGTAACCTTCGGGAAAAAGCTTTCGAAGAGTGGTCGCACTCGAAGTGGCAAGGAACAGGAGTTGATCATTTCAGAGACTGTCCAAAAAGTAACAAATTTATTTACAACAAATCTGTTTTATCATGAATGGACGAATGCTCTGAAATTGAACACTAACTACGTGCCATTGAGAGGTGTACCCGGTGTTTCAAGAACATCAAACGTTGGACCCCTCTGCCGCAGATGCGGTAGAGACCGAAACTCCAACACACGTGCTTGGGAAGTGTCCAATGAATAAGCTCCTAGTCACACGGAGACATCATAATGTCAAGCCAAAATTATTAATCTCCTTCAAAAAAATGAATTTACGTGCTTTGAAGAGGTTTATGGCGTCGATGATGACGGATGTCCTAGATATGCCGACATAATTGCCTTCAAAGATAAATCGAAAGAAGCTTACATTATCGACCCCACTGTGCGATACGAGACAAACGATCCACAGCAAGCAGAAGAAATTAATTTAGAAAAAAGAGAAATCTATACCAAGTGTATAGAATTCTAACAAGAAAAATTCCAAGAAAGATTCGGCCGAAGAAAATACATAGTTGAAGGCATTTGGTTTGGAGCAAGAGGGGCGATTCCAAAACAGACGCAAGACTTTTTGCAAGATTTAGGCGTAGACCCAAAAGAACTATCTATCCTCGCGGAATCTATTTTGATAGATTCCCTGGGGATACTCCACAATCATATATACGGGAGCTAACCAGCTGCTGATCAATCTTTCGAAAATCATTTCACCAAATTTGGCCAAACTTGTCTTTATTATTCTTTGCATTTAAAATATTATCAAAATTCGTTTAATATTAAAATTAATTATTTATTTAACACAGATCTTCAACATTTATTTTTCCAAATTAATATAATAACCTTTTTTTTATCCAACTGAAATGAATTTTCGTAAGATTGATAAGTACGCTTAGTTTATAGCATCCCAAAACATTTGGGCAGCACACTTTATTTTTATAAATAAAGAATTTCTTTCTTCTTTCTAATCAGTCATATTTACACGTTATTACTAATCAGTTTTGTACTCATTCTGGAATTTTTTACCGGAAAAGACTTGAAAATCAAGCTGAAATGGAACACATACAAGCTTATGTTTGTATTAAGAAATGAAGTTTTATTCAACAATTATGGGGGCACAGGGACTATATTCATCTTGTTATTCTCCACGGTAAAGGATGACTTAGCGACGCATTTTTTATAAACTTTAGGTAGGGTTGTCCTTCCATGGTCGACACCCGCAGTCAAAATATTAGAAAGCAGTGAACTATATTCTACGGTACTCTTCTCATCACCTCCAATCAACCCACCGCACGCCTCGTGCGCTAACAAGGCGGTCTGCTCCCCAATAGCGGGACGTTTTTTGTCCAATGCCTTTTGAATCAAATCGATAAGAATATCGAAGCACATTGGCTGTGCCTGTGTCTGATCATAGATTGCTAACCAAACACCGGCCGGCAGAGAGTGACGGCTGACCTAAACCCAGTTCTGTGCCGTATGGTCTCTCCGCTATTCCATCGGTCACGGGCTTTGTGTGTACTCGCACTTTCTCAGCCTACTCATCCACAGGAAAAAGGACGTCTTCTCTTGGGACGGACGTGAAGGCATCTGATCTTTTCAGAAAAAGGTTACCATGTCATTTTTTTTTCCACTTTTTTGTAAGTTCACACTTCTGATAAACAATCCATACAACACGAATAGAAAAAAAAGTTGATCCGACTTGCAGGAACTGCTTCACATTCCATGTATTTACATTTCATTGATTGTTTTTTCCTACGTACATCCAAAAATTCAAACATGAGAACGTATTAACCGAAAATGCTGCGGAAAATAGTTAATGATGCTTTTTACACTTCTAATGAAACACTCCTTAATATAGTCAATATGGCTTTTGTATATGAACTCGCAAAATCACGTTACATAACCTTCCATTCCTAATTTTCCTCCCATCCCAATCCCAGAGCTCTATCCCACCAAAAAAAAAAAAAAAAAAAAAACAAGATATCTTGGCCCAGTGATCAGTTTTACTCGAAGAGCAAAAAAGTATTTCAAAATGGGAAGCGTCAATTATGATTGGCCTTCCAAATTTTTTCCCCCATATTATTATTATTTATTTATTAATTTTATTTTTTTATTGATATTCACATATTTATCGTAATTTTATTTTATATATTTTGTCTTTTAATTTTGTAATTTCAATAATTAATTAATTTCTGTGTTTTTTATGTTTTATGTATTTTTCACTCCTCGCTGCGTTAATGTACTTGACTCTGGCACAGATTTCCCTACGTTATTAGGGATAAATTTAATTTATTTTCATTTTTATTTATTTTTAACTTTTTAAATTTCTTTTCTAATATCTAAATGATTTTATTTGTATTATTTTTTTAAGTATTCTTAGTTTTATTTGTTTTTATAGTTTTTGTTTGATTGTTTAGCATATTTTTGTTATATATTTTACTTTTTTTCTATGCCTTCTGTCTGATTAGTATGTTGCGTGGAAAGCAACCCCATGCCTTGAGCAAGTAATTTTTTTTTTTTTTTTTTTTTTTTTTTTTTAAATAAAGCGTTTCTTTCTCTTTCCTTTTGATTACATTTTGCGTAAAAGTGGGATTAGCTCTTTTAAATGTATTTCCACAGAAAGTCGGTTCATTAAGTTATCTTTGGGGTCTCCCCGTGGTCTAGTGGCTAATGCCTTAGATTCTCAAGCGGATGGGTTCGATCCCACCGGCGGCAGGAATTTTCTCATCTCGCGGTCGTTATCTTATTTTAATATTTATTAGAGAACTTGAACTATACTTCAATTAAAGTTCACATCAAAGTTATAACTACGTGCCATGAAGAGGTTCTTTAAGTGATCCTTCTTGTAATTTTGAAGACTTGCTGAGTGCGGAGACCCTTGACCTGGGGCGTGACGGACCGTTTTAAATACTACAGCTGTTTTTGTGTGAACTCGTTCCAGATGCAGAACTCTCAGAGGATTCTCCAATCATTACCGGATCACTCCCTTTCACGTTTGGCTGCTCAGATTCTTTCATGTTCTATCCCAATTTCTTCAGGATCCACGATTTAGCCCCATCAATTGAAAAAAAAAAATTGAGTCAGCTGTTCGTTTCATATACAAAAAAAAAAAAAAAGTCATCAAACTCATATTCATTTTGTAATTGACAGATCGTGGATTCGTTTCCCACTGGGGTGATTGCTGTCCTTTCAACAAAGAATAGGCCCTATCCTGGCTAAAAACGGTGGTAACCTGTGGATACCATTATCATCTCTAAGTGGAAGTTAAAATAAATAAAAAAAGAAAACATTGGTATCTATTGCTTGCAACCCTTTTTTGGACCCTGAAATGAAAAAACTCAGCAGGTTAAGTTTTAGCGCGGTTCCTCTCTCCCCCATAGGGAGGAACCCCGCTTATAAGGTTGATACAATGAAACAATCCGGAAGTGCCGACTAGAAAATTTCGCGTTTCAGAACCCCTAGAGACCGAAAATAACGGTGGTTCAAATTTGTATATATATATATATATATATATATATATATATATATATATATATATTTGTCTGTTCGCGGATTTCTGGCGTCCCTAATGGTCCGATTGTGATGAAATTTGGTACAAAAATCCGTCGTCCAATTTAAAAGGTCAAGTTCGTTAACCAGCCGAATCCGCCCACTGGAAGATGGCGTTTGGGGCGAAATTCGCGCAAAAAAAATCGTAACGCTTACGTTTTTGAGTTCATAAGCTTGTAAGTACTCGTTTTATAGGCTTCTTGGGCTAGGAAAACGAATGAAACCATTTTCAAGGCGATAGCTTTAACCGTTTTCGAGAAAATTGGAAAAATAGTTTTTGAATACCGTTTTTGGTTTGGGTACTTTCATTAAAACTAATATGTTGAAATTTTTGTTACGTTTGGAGTTTAGGAAGGGTTAGAAAAAAATATTTTTTTAACAGACATAAAAAGTTTTGGTAACTTTGTATACTTTCCTTAATATCTCGAAAAAGGTTGAGAATCTTGGGAAACGGAAGATGACCATTAGAAAGCTCACCAAATGCTCTACAAAAATGGTTCTAATGAAAGTTTTGATTAGGCGATGTCAATCGGAGAAATAAGTGCTTAAAACTTTAAAGTAATTGATTTCGCTTATTCGAACTGTTCTTTTTGTCTGTTTTATTCCTTGTTATTTTTAAATTGCTTCTAGTCAGATAATGTATTTGACAATAAAACAGATTAAGTAAAATAAGAAGATCAATTTATTGTTAAAAATGTAGCGTTCAAAGAGAGAGATCCCAAGGCTTTCCAAATGCCTCTGAGCGGAGGCCTTTCTGTCCGACTTATGGGATAGCTGACCCATACAGGTAAGATTGTAAATGAAGACCTTTCAAGACTGGTTTGTTTGAGATTTCATTTGGATAGGTGTTTCGCTATTGATCTAAACAAAGTAATAACTGTTTCTATTCTATGCCTTCATAAACACTAGAGATAAGAACGGAACCGCGCTAAGATGACGCAGTTCCTGCGAATCGGGCTTTTTTCACTCGAACCCCCATCTTCCGCATGAAAAGCCTTTACGTTAGCCACTGGACCTCGGGGAGACGCCAATGGCATTTGTCAGCTTAGTTCCAGTTAGTACCGCAAGAGTTGCTTAAAATAAACAGATTTCTCAGAGAGACAAATTTGGAAATTATACAATAACATAAGTGAAGGATAGGTACAATAAATGCCAAACAAAAATAGAAACAAAACACGCACTAAAAGAAAACAAGAAAATGGGTCTTTTAGATCTATCTTCTCCTAGCACATCAAGGTTTTCTCGAAACTGCACATTATTAGTAAAATAACGCGTACATAGAAATGATATATATATTTGTGTGTGTATATGTTACCGGCAAAGTATAAAATCAGGCACTCTATAGAATGCCTAGGCATTCTATAGAATGTCTAAATCCAGCCGGCAATGTATGAAATAAAGCGTATTTCATACTTTTCCTAGGCATTATATAGAATGCCTACTGCGATTTAGTTAAAGTATGAAAGAAAGGATTTGTAGCTTGTAGGAGTAACTACCGGTGGACGGCTGGGGCCTTCATGTAAATGTAAATGTGTTAAAGAGCAAAGAAAATGCAATTGTAAGTGTCACAATACTCAGCCCTGCTGCAACAAGTAGCTCTAAATATGTAAATAACAATCCCACTTAATATATTGTTTTAAATAAATTGTTTGCCGTACGAAAAGAGCTTGTTTTAACAAATTTTTGAAGTTATTCAAATGGCCTAGGTTAAAGTGTGTAGAGTAAACTCAAAACCTTTTTAATTTTATACAATGCCAAATAAGCAACAGACATTCTACAGAATACCTAGGCATTCTATACAATGCCTAGGCAATGTGTGTAATATGTTGTAAAAATTTATACTTTCTATACTTTGCCTAAACCGCTTAGACATTCTACAAAATGCCTAGGTATTCTATAGAATGCCTGGCTTCTACACTTTGCCGGTAACATATATATTGACAGATATCGTCGATACAAATGCAAAGTACTGAACGCATTTTTCATTCTTTATACTGATTTCAGTTGAACCGATGTACGTTGTGGCAAACTGTCGAAAATTAAAGAATAATAATTGTCAATTACATAAAATCAAACTAACGAATGTGCATTAAGTCTAATTGAAATATATCCTAACATAAAATATATATAAAGTCATCTAGAAGGGACCAAACCATTTTTCACATTCGATACTTTGCATTTGTATCGACGATATAAAATATTAATAAATGTACAATGCACGTCTCCACCACAGGTGTATTAGAGACATGCTTTCGAAGTCCGGAGCTTCGTGTATTTTGCGTCCAGGTAGTCACCGAAATTGAGTCATCCTCAGAAGTACAGATTACTCATACGTATAAGCTTAAGACCGAAGATAAACCTTGGCAGCCGATGTATCTTAATAAAGGCAAATAAATAGAAAAAAAGTCCGTCTCGCAGGACTGCATCATCTTAGCGCGGTTCCGTTCATATCCCTAGTCTAATTTGGAAAGATTAAAATAGAAGCAGTTATTATTTTGGTTCCACCAGTCTTTATTTTTAAATTAATTATTATGATGGCGTGTCAACCCTTAAGGTCACTAACGCCATTCCTGTGAGTAGTAAAGTCTTGAAAGGTCATGATTTACAATCTTACCTGGAAGGGTCCGCTACACTAGAAACAGACCCGCTAGTGACAAGGTCTTGGAATCTTGGAAATCTATATTTCTAACAATAAATTGTTTTTGTTATTTTACTTAACCAGTTTTATTGTCAAATACATTATCCAACTATAAGCAATTAAAAAATAACAAGAAATAAAACAGACAAAAAGAACCATTGAAATAAACGAAATCAATTAATTTAAAGCTTTAAGCACTTTTTTCTCCGATTGACATCGCCTAATTAAAACTTTCTTCAAGACCTTTTTTGTAGAGCATTTAGTAAGCTTCCGAATGGTAATCTTCCGCTTCACAAGATCGTCAACGGTTTTCGAGATACTAACGAAATTATACAAAGTTACCAAAACTTTTTTTGTCTGTTAATAAAATATTTTATTCTAACCCTTCCTTTACTCTAAACGTAACAAAAATTTCAACATATTAGTGTTGATGAAACTCCAACATGCAGAATATGTTTCAACTGTATCCCATAATTCTAAGTACCAAAATCAAAGACAAAGAACCCTCCCTAGGAAGGACGCTAGGCAGTTGAAAAGCTATATATCTTGGAAATCCATATCTCTAACATTAAATTGTTTTTCTTATTTTTCTTAACCTGTTTTATTTTCAAATACATTATCCAACAATAAGCAATTAAAAAATAACAAGGAATAAAAAACAGACAAAAAGAACAGTTCGAATAAGCGAAATCAATTACTTTAAAGTTTTAAGCTCTTATTTCTCCGATTGACATCGCCTAATCAAAACTTTCATTAGAACCTTTTTTTTTTAGATCATTTAATAAGCTTTCTAATGGTATTCTTCCGTTTACCAAGATTCTCAACCTTTTTCGAGATATTAATGAAAGTAAACAAAGTTACTAAAACATTTTATGTCTGTTAATAAAATATTTTATTCTAACCCTTCCTTAACTCCAAACGTAACCAAAATTTCAACATATTAGTTTTGATGAAAGTAGAACATGCAGAAAATGTTTCAACTGAATCCCATGATTCTAAGTACCCAAACCAAAAACGGTATTCAAAAAATATTTTTCCAATTTTCTCGAAAACGGTTAAAGCTATCGCCTTGAAAATGGTTTCATTCGTTTTCCTAGCCCAGGAATCATATAAAACGAGTACTTAGAAGCTTATGAACTCAAAAACGTAAGCGTTACCTTTTTTTTTTGCGCGAATTTCGCCCCAAACGCCATCTTCCAGTGGGCGGATTTTGCTGGTTAACGAACTTGACCTTTCAAATTGGACGACAGATTTGTGTACCAAATTTCATCAAAATCGGACCATCAGGGAAGCCAGAAATGAGCGAACAGACATATATATATATATATATATATATATATATATATATATATATATATATATATAAATATATACACACATATATATATATATATATATATACAAATTTGAACCACCGTTATTTTCGGTCGCTAGGGGTTCTGAAACGCGAAATTTTCTAGTCGGCACTTCCGGATTGTTTCATTGTATCAACCCTATAAGCGGGGTTCCTCCCTATGGGGGAGGGAGGAACCGCGCTAAAAGGAAATTATATCAACAGCCGTAAGCATTCCGGTTTATTTCTTAGCGACCGCTTTATCGACTAATGACAATTTTCCCGTAGAAATGTACAAGGTTGAAGAATCCTGACGTAAAGAGCGATGCACTCCTGAACGCATAGCCTAAGCTAGATGACACCTGTTGATTTGTGGCGACTATAACTGTAGGCATTCCCCCCTGGGAGAAATACAGTGACTCATCTCTTGCCTTCAGCACGTTATAGTGAAACCATTTATAATGCCAGTGATATATTTCGCCTTACAACGCGGCGGCATAGCGGTGCTCTCTATTTCCGGGCCGCTGGTTCCTTGATATCTTCCGCGGCGGGCACGAATTGTGTGTGGATGTGTCTGCTGTTGCGGTCGTTCCGGACTGTCTCTTCCACGTGGCTCACAAGCAGCTTAGGTAAATATCGCGTTCCCATAACCTTGTCAATACCATCTGAGTACCTGTGATATTTTTTTTTTTGTTCACTTTTACTTTTTAAATTGATATTGTGGTTTGGATAAGATACTTGTGAACATTAGTTTTAAAGCAAATTTAATGTTGATTTAAAAAATGTAATGAAACGCTAAAAAAACAAGTGTTTACAAGCAGATAAAATTGGAATTGTACAACAAAAAAGTCCGACTCGCAGGAACTGCAGCATCTTAGCGCGGTTCCGTTCATGTCCCTAGTGCCATTTGATAAGCTTAGAAAAAAAATAAACTTATTTTTTTTTATATATCTTGTGAAAATTGTCAAAATCCTCTCGAACATCTCGAATAAAAGTGATATTAAGGCGTCAGGGGCACCGACAGTAGCTAACTTTTACACAGAAGCGGAAATTACAGAATCTGGCTCTCATTCTAAAGCAAAGCTCTATAAATCAATACAAAATATGCCTATTAAAGCCTTTCTAGAGGATACAGAAGCATGGGCGTATATGAGGGGGGGGGCTGAGGGGACTGCAGCCCCTCCCGAAATTTTGAATTGATGATAAAAACTTCTCGTAAAACCCTTAAAAATAAATTAAATAAGATCACTTAGTTCATAAAACATATTTTATTTTACGTGTAATAGCGTTTTAGTTGCCTAAAACTATTCCAAGCTCTAAATATTTAGTATTCCATACCCTGGAAATGGTCTCAGCCCCCCCCCCCCGAAATTGTTTTTATATACGCCCATGTACAGAAGGATCAAGAAGAAGTACACAAGATTGAGTAGAATACCCAGCCTAATATAGCCTATATAGAATAATATGTTGAATAAAACCTATCTAGTAAATACACAAGGACAAATAAAAGTCTTGTCGAATAACAAATCAAGAAAAAAAACTTTATTTAACAAAATAAAACAAAGTTTAGTTGCCCAACTACAATAGAATAATATACCTAATTAAGTCTATGGAGTAGACACAAATGGACCAAAAACAAGTCTTGTGGAATATTGTTTTTTTTTTCTAATTAAATACTTTTTATCAATATTTAGTATATAACCTTTGTTGAAAACTATTGATTGCTAATTGATGAATCGGTTTACAACTAAGTAGTCTTTATCAATATTTAGTATATAACCTTATGTTTGGATCTGAGTTTTCGGGGTGCTCTCCGCCTAGGCTTTGTATTTGTGTCGGCAGATACCTGGGGTATATTTACAGCTCTTGAGGATTAACTCTTAGCAGGTAAATTTCCTGCGGCCCCCTGGTTTCTACGGGCATTGAACTTTAGGAGGATTGGATTTAGGACTTAATATACGTATGTAGACTAAATCATAGCAAGAAGTAATCCTCCGTCGTCGGTTCTTAATTATGTAGACTCGCTAATGTTATCCAATCTTAGATACATCGTATTTAAAATCCACAGCAAAAACACGACATTTCATCAGAATCCCCTGCTGAATAAAACTTATATAGAATAATATGCAAAATAAAGCCTATCTAGTGGATAAAAATAGAGGAAAAAAGCCGTTCGTGGTGGTAGAAAATCTTAAACGTATTTCGCTCAGAAATCTCCGAAATATTGTCACTAATTTTACGTATCCTGTTTTATAGCCAAATAGATTAATATTCTATAATCAATAAGAAAAACCTACTAACAATAAAAAACTATGGGTAACAGATGAAAATAGGGAATACCAAGAATAATTCTAAAGAACGAAATCAACACCAGTACTGTCACATCTAGATATTCATACGGCATCTTCGAATTCTAACAAACAAAATATTGATTCTAATTATACGTATCCTGTTTCATTGACAAATACATTTGACTACTATAAGCAATTAAAAACACTAGGGAATATGCCAAAGAACTCGGAGTAGGAGCCTCGACAGTTTCAAGACATTTGAAGGAAATCGACAAATCCAAAACTGACATTTCATACGGTATTTCTCCGATTGACATCGCCTAATCAAAACTTTCATTAGAACCTTTTTTGTAGAGCATTTAGTAAGCTTTCTAATGGTATTCTTTCGTTTCCCAAATTCTCAACCTTTTTCGAGATATTAAGGAAAGTATACAAAGTTACCAAAACTTTTTTATGCCTGTTAATAAAATATTTTATTCTAACCCTTCCTTAACTCCAAACGCAACCAAAATTTCAACATATTAGTTTTAATGAAAGTAAAACATGCAGTAAATGTTTCAACTGAATCCCTTGATTCTAAGTACCCAAACCAAAAACGGCATTCAAAAATTATTTTTTCAGTTTTCTCGAAAACGGTTAAAGCTATCGCCTTGAAAATGGTTCCATTCGTTTTCCTAGCCCAAGAAGCCTATAAAAAGAGTACTTACAAGCTTATGAACTCAAAAATGTAAGCGTTACGATTTTTTTTGCGCGAATTTCGCCCCAAACGCCATCTTCCAGTGGGCGGATTTTGCTGGTTAACGAACTTGACCTTTCAAATTGGACGACAGATTTTTGCACCAAATTTCATCAAAATCGGACCATCAGGGAAGCCAGAAATGAGCGAACAGACAAATATATATATATATATATATATATATATATATATATATATAAATAAATATATACATATATATATATACAAATTTGAACCACCGTTATTTTCGGTCTCTAGGGGTTCTGAAACGCGAAATTTTCTTGTCGGCACTTCCGGATTGTTTCATTGTATCAACCTTATAAGCGGGGTTCCTCCCTATGGGGGAGGGAGGAACCGCGCTAATAAAAAGCAATAAAAAACCAAGGGAAAGAGACAAAAATTACAAAAAGTACGACAAAAACCCGTTCATAAGAACAAAACAGACGTATTTGAAGTTTTAAGCATTTATTTCTCCGATTGACATAACCTAATCAAAAATAGTTTTAGAATCATTTTTGTAGAGAATTTAGTAAGCTTTCAAATAGTTTCAATCCACTTACCACGATTTCCCAACCGTGTTCGAGATAGTAATGAAAGTATACGAAGTTTCCAAAACTTTTCATATCTGTTCATAAAATATTTTATTCTAACCCTTCCTTAACTCCAAACGTAACATAACTTTCAACATATTAGTTTTAATGAAAGTAGAACATGCAGATAATGTTTCAACTGAATCCCGTTATTCTAACTACCCAAACCAAAAACGGTATTCAAAAACTATTTTTCCAATTTTCTCGACAACGGTTAAAGCTATCGCCTTGAAAATGGTTTCATTCGTTTTTATAGCCCAAGAAGCCTATAAAACGAGTACTTATAAGCTTATGAACTCAAAAACGTAAGCGTTACGATTTTTTCTGCGCGAATTTCGCCCCAAACGCCATCTTCCAGTGGGCGGATTTTGCTGGTTAACGAACTTGACCTTTCAAATTGGACGACAGATTTTTGTACCAAATTTCATCAAAATCGGACCATTCGTCTTCTATTTAGAGAGCGAACAGACAAATATATATATATATATATATATATATATATATATATATATAAATATGTACATATATATATATATATATATATATACAAATTTGAACCACCGTTATTTTCGGTTTCTAGGGGTTCTGAAACGCAAAATTTTCTAGTCGGCACTTCCGGATTGTTTCATTGTATCAACCTTATAAGCGGGGTTCCTCCCTATGGGGGAGGGAGGAACCGCGCTAAAACACGGGTTTCTCTAAAGAACCTGTAGAACGGCATATATCTGGAACGGAGTGAGATAGTCGAAGTGAGATCTGTGAGCCACAGACACGAGGATGGATGTTTAAAAAATTCAATTAACGCCTTTCGAAGCTGTCCTTTCGATATATTTATATACTTTTCAGAAAATATGCCGGTTTTTTTTTATAAAACTGTCGACGTGATATTAATAAAACTTTTCTAAAAAATGCTGATTTACTTACATTCCTCCTGAGTACCCCACACCTGGAGAAGTCCGTCACATGTAGTAGATAGGACTGCCTAGTAGAGTCCGTGATGTCTGGGGTGATCCGACAAGCGGGATGTGTGAGCGGATCTATAGCCCTGTCATCCGCGAAGAGCGGATCTCCACGGAATCCTTCAGGACGCTTCAGGCGGGCTGTCATCGAATCCGCGCTCCTCCCTCCTGAATCCGCTCCGAAGGTGCATTCTATGTCAGACACTGAAACAGGATAATGCTTCATCTTAGTCTCCAATAGAGGTATGTTGGACTTTATTTCTTAAGTTTATTAAATAAAATATAATTGTAATTAAAATTATTCCTAAGAACTTATAAGTCGTTTACCTGAACAATACAACCGGGCATCTCGCTCAGTAGAAGTACCAACTAGAAACGTTCAAGTTTCAGAAACCGTAGATCACGAAAATGACTATATATATATATATATATATATATATATATATATATATATATATATATATATATATATATAGGTAATTGGTAAAAGCTTATTCAGTCTTCAATTGTCTTATATTTTATATTACATTTTTGTTGAGGAAACGTTTCGGCTATAAGCCTATAAGTATCATCATTTATACATTAGTATACTCTAATTTTTATGTTTATTATTTATTTATATTTTAACTTAATATCCTAACCAGTATAATTAATTGTATTTCACAGATAATTGAATTTAAAATGGCTTATAGCCGAAACGTTTCCACAACAAATATGTAATATTTGTAATATAAAATATAAAACAATTGAAGATTGAATAAGCTTTTAACAACTACCTAGACCATCTTATTTTTCAACTTAGGATCTACACACACACACGCACACGCGCACACACGCACACACGCGCGCGCGCGCGCGCACACTCACACATACACACACATATTTTTTGGGAATTTTCGGTATCTGATGATTTGAATAAATTTTTCAGAAATGTTTTCATGATCGCAAACTTAATAGCTACAAAAATATGGTAAATCCTGAAGAAATAACAATTTTCCTGTCAAATTTAAGATAATTGCCGATGAGATGGGGTCTCCCGAGGTCTAGTGGCTAGCGCGCTAGATTCATAAGCGGGAGATGGTGGGTTCGATCCCCACCGGCGAGAGGAATTTTCTCATCTCAGGACTCGCTGAGAAACTTTCTGGCTGCACCCTGGATGTTGGCGCTAATGGCCAAGATTTGTCTTTAGATGCGCCATAAAAAAAAAAAAAAAAACGACGATGAGGCTTTTTTTGATCCAATATTGAAATGATAAGTAACTATGGCATGCACTGAGATTCTTGTTGCTCTACGGATTCGCAAAAATAAACATTTTTTTTTTTTTTTTTATATATAATCTGGATATTTTGGTTCAAAATGTTTTACAGATTGGACCTTACTTTTCCGAAGATTCACGCAGCCTTTAGGCTACTGTTAATTCTGCTGGGTATGTGAAAATGTTATGGGAGTTTTTTGCCACCACCGATGCTACAGGAATTTTCTGGCTACAATCGAAACACGTGGTTTAAGAGAAGGAGTCTCTGCCGGCGATCAGAGAAGAGTTTCCGGAAAAGCTGATTTCCAGAAATGGCGACATTCCTTGGCCACCCAGGGGTCCATCCCCAGCAGACTTATTTTTATAGGGTTATTTAAACAGTCGTGTCTACATTCATAAACCAAATACACTACGTCAACTAAAAGAAAATAATCAGTCAAAAGGTGTCGGCAATCTCGCGTTCTATTTGCTGACGAGAATTCGACAACTTTGGTAGACGCTTAGAAGAGTCCAAAAGGCGATCATTTAGATGATGCAATTAAAAAAAAATCCAACTAATTAGCTTTCTTGTAAATAAACAATTTTTAAAATTTGTCAAATGGGTTTTTATACGATTTTTTCAAATGTAAACTAATTTATGGGACACCCTGTATATCTTTGTCAAATTGAGTCTCTTTGGCTTTATGGTGAGAGATGTCCAGACCTTCTTAGTGGTTATTTTTCGTATCTTTTTCAGAGAACGAAGAGGAAATGTTTTTAAAATCTGTAAGTCCTTTAATGGTACAAATTAAAAATATCATGAAATTTAAAATAAAATGTCGTCCATGCTATTTGGTTTTCTCATACAAGGAGCAAGTTGTCCAATATCCCTGCAAATACTCCACAGTATAGGCCTGGTTCCCACGGTATTGTCGAAGGAGGGGGGGGGGGAGGAGGAAATGGGCTCATGTCGAACTAAAATTAGTACTAGTCCGTAATGGGCGGAGGTAGTCCGAAGCTAGGAGTCCGCTACTCGTGGACACCGAGTCCGTTTTAGCATTTTGCGCGGGAAGGCGGTGTTTTCCCGCCAAAAGAATGATGGATATCGAGGAATTACTTCCAGTAACGGTCGGCATTGGGAAATCCTCTTTGGACTGGAAGCCGCCTATCTAGAAACTGGATAAACCATCCAACAAGATTGATTCCTAGTTCTCCTGGCAGATTTGCATATTCCCATATTATGTACGCCCCTGGTGTTATTTTCTTGGAATAGCTGAGAAAAGAAACTTAATGTTAAGCTTTCGATGGACCTTGCTCCATGCTTCCATAAATTTAAGCACCGTTTTCTCCAACTTAGGGGATCTAAAGAAGATAAGAAATAATACTATCACGCCTTTGAATTAATGTGGTCACCTTAAATTTAGCACAAGTTCCTTAATCCTTTTCGAGATATTTCATAAAATATAAGAAAAATCCATAAATCCTCATCTCTAATGATTGAATATTTATATACGATTACGTCCTCTAGAGCCGAAATCGATATGCCTTAGTTTGGATGAACGTCCAAAGAGAGAAAACATATTCAACTTAAACCTCTTTTGGGGCCCCCAAAACCAAAATTTTGCTTTTTCGTTTTTTAGACGTAGAAGTATTTTTTTTTAATCAAATTTCATCAAAATGCGAACAGATAAATATTCTTTTTATTAGGAGATAGAGAGTACTAATCTGTATAGAAATTCTATAGAGATCAGTCAGTGATCCTTTGGGTGACTCCTTCGTCCTGTTAGTTGAGGCTTGCAATAACCTCAGATCAAGAATTATGTCGAAATGTATCGTTGAGTAAACGAAGTAAAAGGAAGCCAACCATTCCAAAGCGTAATAAATTTGATTAATTTATTTAGGACTTCGCATCTATGGCGATTAGCCCTAAATTTCGTTAAAAGGGAACAAATTAGTAAATTGGGATTAGACCTCCTGGGAATTATGCGGCGGTCTAATTTGTCTAGGAGTTTTTGTTTTGGATATACAGTGTAGTTAAATGACAAACGGACTAGCTGGAGTTTTATCGAAAACTCGATATCAGAGCTTTCCTTTTGTAGAATTTGTTGGTAAGTAGATGAGTTGTGACGAAGGTTCTTGGACCGTGAGGCAGGTGTCTCCAGGAACCACTACCATTCCTCACAAGTTGTGGTTCGTCAACTACCGTGACCAAATAGGAGCTTCTTTCCCGGCGAGGGAAAAGAAACAACTTGACGTCTTGATTGACGATATAAGAAATTTTTGTCTTTTCTCCGAATGCATTTCTGTCCAGAACGCACCCCTCCAATGCATCGATTGAGGTTTTCTTCCTCTCCAAACGACAAGAACTCGTCTAACTAAGGCGGTGAGCAGAAATCTAAATATGTTCAGGCTTGTAAGTTGAAGAAATAAAACTGCTTTATTTCTTTACGAAGCATTGAAATGTATCCACAAAAAAATGACATTGAACATGTTGGAATTACATTTGTTTGTATGTTTTTTTTTGTTGTTTTTTGTTTGTTTTTTAAGTCGCACCGACTTCTGGGCCATTAGCGCCGATCCCTGGTGCAGCGAGGAAGTCCTGCCGCCGCACGCTGGAGCAAAATCGTAAAATCCTGGCCAAACTAGAAATTTAATTTGTTATATATTTTACATATAACATTTATTTAATAGACATATTGAGGACTCATCAGCAATCTATCCGACCTTTGGAATTGTTTACTAATAAGAGATAGACAAAAGGTGAAACATGGCGTTCCCTTCTTATTGTTATTCAAGTAATTAGACAAACGAGTGAATTAGTTCAGTCAGTGCTCCTGAAACGGTTATATTGAAACTTTGGTAGCACAAATCGATTTATACACGTGATTTCATAAACGTTAAAATTTTTATTAATTTGGTAACTGTGCAGTTCAGTTTTATTTTTTTAATTTTTTTTTTTATTTTTTGCAATATAACGTATTTTAATACACTGAACACGAACTCATTAAAAAAAAAGTCGCTCTCAACTAGGAAAAAAGACACTAAAGTTCACTGTTATGCAGGTTAGGAAAGCAAGGGTAAACAACGACATTTGTTAACATGCTTATGCGCAGGGATGTTAATGTCCGTAATTATTGCCTAATTTAAATTTACCATCACCAAAGATAGCGTTGGGTCCTTTGAATGAATATAGATATCATTCTGTTATTTGAAGTCATATGGTGTATTGGGCAATGTATCGGAGCCTACAATTGGATTGCCTGGGCCCAAAATCAGCCAGATGAAATATTTATTTGTTACAATCAAAAATGAACAACTATCGGCACGAAATAGCTTTTGTTCTCGGATGAAAAAAGTTTTAAACTCCCTGCAAATAGAACTTCCCACATTTTGGACAACCAAAATAATAGAACAACCTCCTGGCACTGAGAAAATAATCATCGACAAGAAAATGCAACGGGTAAACAAAAAAGAGAACCCACCAAATACCATAATTGTTGAGTTTTTGGCGCACCTTAGAAACTATTTTGGCCATGAGCCAATCTACACTGATGTATCCAAGTCACCAAATGGAGTAAGGTCTGCTTTTATATCCAGATTAACAAAAACGGTCACTGCTCTACGAAAAGAATGCACCTCTTTCAGTGCAGAAGCAGTCGCTATACATGAGGCGATAAAGTTTGTTTTGATAAACCAAATGCCCAAAGCTTTGATCATATCGGACTCATTAAGCGTCCTAAGTGCATTACCAGAAAGGGAATCAACTCAAGGTCTCAAGGGGAAGGTCTCATTCGCTCTTGCAAAGACATACTATGGAAAGCAAAGAAGGCAAGACAGGTGATATCACTCATGTGGGTTCCATCGCACAGCGGCATTCAAGGGAATGAGGAAGTCGATAAGCTCGCATCGTCAGTAAATCCTAATGATGGAATAGAGGATCAAATAATATATTCCGACTGGAAATATCTAATAAAAGAATCACAACTCGAGCTCTTTGGCAAACATTGGCTTGAGAAAGAGGAGAAAGGGCTCAGAAAAATAAAGAAAATACCGAAACTGTGGCACACAAGCGAACGGTCTTGAAGAAGAGAAGAAGTTGTTCTGTGCAGACTAAGGATCGGTCACTGCCTACTTAGCCATGAATACCTGTTCCTCAACCTGTATCCACCTTCATGCAGCTGTGATGTAGGGGAGCTTCTGACGGCAGAACATCTATTAGTTCATGCAGGAACTACTCTACCGTAAGAAAATCCCTGGGTATCGGATCTTCAATTGAAGAAATTCTAGCGGACAAAGAAGAAAACATAAAAAACTCTTCATATTCCTAAGAAGAACCAACCTATTTTCAAAATTATAACTTTTATTTATTTTTATTATTAGTTTCCAAACTAATAGTCATTAAAATTATTATTACACGTTTATTATTTATTATTATTTATTATCCGATTTTTTATTATATTTGAGTTAATCCTTATATTTATTATTATAAATATTTTAATATTATTATAATTGGTGTTATTACTTATTCTAGGACCATTTTATTTAATTTTCATTCATTTTAATCTGTTCATTATCATTTTTATCGAATATTTCTTATTTTACCTTTGATCTACAACTGCCAATGATCCTAAAGGATAGAGGCAAAACGAACAAATAAATAAATAAATAAGGTTTAATCTAATAACATGAGCAGAGCCTTCCAAACTTTATATTTATTTTTATTTACGGGACAATAATCTTATTTGTTTTTTTTTTTTTTTCTTTTACCTTGAATTGTTATATTATTTCTGGAGACTACTCTTTCTTAGAAATAATTCTCCTGAAGATTTACCTTTTTTGTCTTTAATGGCCTAGTATACTATTTAAACAGTTACAAACAGCTGAGGATGAAAAACTAAAAAAAAAAAAATACGGTAATTAATCCAAAATTATATATATTGTATTAAACGCGAAAAATAAGTAGGCCAGGATATGCATACCGAATTTGCCGCTACTCTTATTCTTAATCCCCGGAAGCTCATCCGGAAAAAATGTGTCGACATGATTGTAGTTTTGCGAAGAGACGATGGCCGACAGCTGTACTGGTCAGTAGCCGTATCATACTGACTGACTTTCTATCTGACCGACGATGAAGATTCGCTGTTCCAAACGGAGCTCATCAGAGTCACGCCAACTCATTCTGGTCAGTACACTCCAATTACTCTGACCCTGTCATTGCTAACAGTACTGTCGACAAGTGGAGGAACCTAGTCATATTAGAATAACAAATAAAAATTGTTTATTCTAGCTTCTTGTAAAATATTAGCTTCTTTCATATAATTTATCCAGTAACATTGACAGGGCCAAAAGGGATTTGCTCTTTTTAGCGCGCTTCCTCCCTCCGTAGGCAGGTTGACCTCATAACACAATTCGAAAGTGCCGACGAAAATGTCGGTGGTTCAAGTTTTTATTTATCTGTATACAGGGTGTCCCGTAAATGTCTAGTCATATTTTGGGAGGTGATAAAGGAACCTTAGGGGAACAAAAAATGTTCTATGACGATTTTCCGAATTCTCACACATAAGGGAGAAAACGACATTTTATTGTTTTTTCGAGACAAACGTGGTTTTTAGAAGAATAATCGTTGTAGCTCCGTCCCAGGTGGTTGTACTAGAAAGAAAGTGAGACTAATCGAAAGCTGAGTAAATTTACTATAAAACTAGTTGTAAGCAAACATAAAAATGAATGAATTTAAGTATGTCTATCTTACCAAAAGAAAGCTATTCTAAATTTCCTGACTTTTTCTTGATATTTCTTACCAGTGTTACTCCTCAATGGGCAAGATCTGAGATTTCCGGGTTTCAGAAAAACTTCTTCATTTAACAAGCTTTCCATTCATGTATCACAACCCTGTGTTATTGAAGCAAGTGAACGATTTAAGAACAAAAGTTTATAAAAAAATATGGATCTGTGAAAAGAAAATTAATTTTTTTTTCCGCAGTTTATTCAAAAAGCTCAAAAGAAATAGTTATTTTTATAAATATTTACTTAAATATTAAGTAAATATTTAGTTAAAACAATGAAAAAAAATTACTTTCACAAAAATAAAAAAAGTTACAGTAACTAATACTGGGTCTAGGTGGTGGCCATTAATCAACCCCAACCACACATTAACCTGAAAAATAATTATTTTTACATAGTTAACACATTTGAACACATTTTTACAGGACTATCTATATCTTATTTACTATTAGGGATGGGATATTTAATTACCACAACAATTACACATGGGTTCACGAGACTCCCAGTGCGGGGTGCTGTATATATATATATGTATATATATATATATATTTATATATATATATATATATATATATATATATATATATATATATACACATACAGGATGGTCCCGAAGGAAATCGCCATACTTGAGGAGTGTGTACGCCAACTAGACTGTTCAATGCCAAACAAATAACTTATCAAACATTTTGGCTTTTATGGTGTATGCCCTGTCATTTTTTTTTTTTTTTTTTTTTTTGTAATGTTTAAAACAGTATTAGAGTGGACAGGGTTACGAAAGGTATTATTGCGCAATCGGGCAGACATTAGCGCGATTTTTTCCGTACACGAAGGGAGGAATGCGCTAAAA